>OX336395.1:130055778-131255778 GCA_946902985.2 Meconema thalassinum
GATCCGTTGCTTTACTCCTTAGATCATAAATACAATAGATGGCTTATGACGTCACATTGGTGAAACCAACATCTCGATCAGCTGACTAAAGGGAACTGCCGGGAACTGCGGATAGGCTGGAGCACTGAAATACTGCACGTGATGATAGAATTGGGCTATTCTATTCTATTCATTACCGTACTAAGCCAGAATGGTGTATTACTGTGCAGCGTATGGATGTAAGGAGACGTTTAGAAAAGGATTGGGCATTTTTTTCCATAGATAGGCCTAAGTTAATTCATTGTAAAATAACCTTAAAATTCTTGACTTCACTACTTGCATTTCTTTACGTTTCCTCTTAACTCCGAAACGTGAAAGAAAAATAATTTAACAAGTAAATGCTGGCATTTATTACAAATTATTAAAATTTACCCTATCCCTTACTTCCCTGAACAGGCCTATGAAGCAAAATTAGGACCATCACAACATCAAAGAACCTTCCTTTTCAATCATGTTCAGTGTCAAATTTCTGGTTATGCTAGTGATGTGACGACGTAGTCTTCTATAATAAATATGCCGAGGTAATATTTGTCATCTTATTAAACGTATGCACAGTGTGTTTGGTTGAGGAAATTTTCAGATTCTTCTTAAAATGTATGCAGCCCTAAATTAATCAATTCTTCGTAGAATTTTGAAGTTCTGGATTATTTTTGCGAAGGTTTCTATGATTAATGGAAAATGGAATTTAAAAGGAAACAGTCCGTTGCTTGTAATGTTTTCCTTTGTAGCAAATGTAATGCATAAATGTTAAAAAGCAACGCTTACTAATTCAATAGACCTCCTTATTTCCATTTGCCCATGTTTTGTTTACTTTCATAAAATACTGAATTGGAAGGTAACACTGAATAAGAGCTAATCGTACGATAACATTTTGTTAAGTAAAGTACTTAAATTGGCCAAAATACATTTTCTAATGATGAAAAATAAATTAGGAAATGATGTAGTAATAGATTGAACTTGTTTGGAGCTCTCGGGCGTACAATCAAAAATGACCCGCTACACAAACACAATTCTGTAAATAAATTAGTAGGCCTAGTTCGGAGTTGGATTTGTTATTAATTATCTACAAGAGGGGATCCTGGATGTATGAATATTACGGAACACGACAGCCACTTTTTACACAAACACAATTCTGATCAAAAATCAGTAGGCCTAATTCAGAATTGGATTTCTTATTAATTATTTACAAGAGGGGATCCTGGATGTATGAATATTACGGAACACGACAGCCACTTTTAACACCAAATATGTTACATTCTTAACCTTTGCTAAAGAAACATGCGATGCTTTTCCCAATGTCTTATAAATTACGAAAATGTGTGTTTATACCCTCATTAAAAGTCTTTTCCCCACCTACTCCTATCGCCTTCCATTACGAGTTCCTCTGTTTTCCCTTTAGTCAGCTGATCGAGATGTTGGTTTCACGTCACAGTACAGGCGCAGTGTGGCAATGCGCACTCTAATGTATTTATGCTCGAAGCTTTACTCCTTTCTATAAGGCCTTGACAATCGCTCATCAGACACATGTTAAATCGGGAATCACATTCGACTCGATCCGTCGCTTTACTCCTTTCGGTAAAGCCTTGACAATCACTCATCAGACAAATGTTACATCTGGAATCACAACCTACTCGATCCGTCGCTTTACTCCTTTCTATAAGGCCTGGACAATCGCTCATCAGACACATGTTAAATCTGGAATCACAGCCTGCTCGATCCGTCATTTGCTCCTTTGTATAAAGCCTTGACAATCACTCATCAGACACAAACATCTGGAACCATGTCCCTCTGTGTACATACAAATGACGCGTGTCATGATATGGCTCCTTTATCCTGTTACACATTACTGGTCGCCTTCTGTGTAGACCTACATACAATCCGAATCCTTTGCCCTGTTGCCGTTTTCGCATTATAGTGCTACAAATTCCCTACTGATGACGCTGATGTTCCAAGTTACTAAATACATTCTTCTTTCTCCTCCTCTTCTTCTTCTTCTCCTGCTTCTTCTTCATCATCATCTTCTTCTGCTTCTATATAAGTATTGCAGTAGACTTACTTGCCTGGTACTGTCTTCGTTAAGGTTTGCTATGAACGTAGGCAGTCATGTCTTTGAACCATGGATGGTTCCATAACTTGACTGAAGACTCCCAAGTTCATGGATATTTTTGTGGTAAGAACTCTTTCATAACAAGCGTAATTTTAATGGAACCTTTCACAAGTCTACAACGTCCTCTTTTAATTAAGTAATCAGATGAAAATGCATTCATAACCGAGCCCAGTTGGGTACCTTCAATCCACTGTTTTTTTTATTATTTTATTTCAATTGTATTTATCGTATGGCTTTTAGTGCCGGGAGTGTCCGAGGACATGTTCGGCTCGCCTGAGTCTGTAGCTGCTTCCATCGGACACCCTTAGGGTGAGCTACAAGTCCCGTTCAATTTCAAGTAGTTCCAACTTTCGCCACCAGATATCAATGATACCTAGTAGCGAACGTTGGAACTTTGATAGAGCGTTCCGACGAAATCTAACCTAACAATTTAGCTTCACACAAGTTTAGTCTGTGGAAGGATCTTTTCATCCCATAAATCTATGACATGAGGCCACTGGCTTTACTTCCCCTCCAATGGAAGGCATACTGAAGGAATTTCAACGCTCTTAAAAAATCCGACGACTTCGGCAGGGTTTGAACCCGCTATCTTGGGAACAGTAGTTCAGCATGCTACCAACTACGTCACAGAAGCAGCTTCCACTGATTAAATTGTGTTTGATAAGAGAAGAAAATCTATATTCCTTACGTACCTTCTCTGGAGAGTTTTTAAGGGCAAAAGTTTGTCACTAATGTAATGAGTTCTCTCCCCAATGCCGTGTTCTCGCTATATAATCAATGTCAGTGCAGGGATTCGAACTTCATAACTCTGAGTGAGGTAGTTCCCAAGCCCGCCAGTTCACTGACATGTTTATAGAATTTTTAAAGCTATCTTCAGTTGTGTCCTCGTAGACAAATACCTGTTATTTGGTTGATAGTTCTAGTTTCGGAGCTTAACCCTATATAGGGAAAATAGTACATTATGCAACGAGCCTATAATGGCTATAATTAAGACAAAGTACGCTCGTTTTATAATTTCCATACGAGTGGCTTAATTACCATTATAGGCGAGTTGCATACGACTGTTTATGTTCGACCATAATTATAACTTTATTATATGTTTTAACATAAATATCTGTTGAGAGTCAGCTACTTGAATGTTGTGATCGCAGAGCGAGCGTTGTGTGTTATATCTCTGTCTTTCAAGATCACTGGACGACCGACGCATGCGCTCTGTGTGCTTGCAATGCCATATGCAGGCCATATGTTGACATCTGTCGCCCCTCAGTAATATTGTCACTGAAGTTGTTTGAAGACAATGAATGCGCTGTGTAGAAATTATATTAAGGTACAGTGCTATTTGTTGTCTCATATTCGCCAGTTTATTTACGCGAACATATGGACGGTGCGTATTCCGTGTCGGTAATTTATTATAGTTCGATGTTGTGTTTATGTCCGACATGTTGGATTTTGAGCGCACGCGTGAAGGTATCGTTACCTAATTGGTCAATGAACGAGCTCTAATTGGCTGGAGAAATTGTATCATAATGAAAAAGAGTGTTATAATGACCATCATTATGATACAGTTTTCTGATCCATAATAGTCAGGGTCGAACATAAACTAATTTTTATTTGTATGTGCTTTTTATATTTTTCTGGAAACAGGCCGTGGATTTTCATTTTCAATCATTTGTTTCTCTAATTTTAATGTTTATATTTTTATTGTTAGCCTATTTTCATTTATGAAAAAATAAGCTTATGAGATCACCTTGTGTCCGTGTGTCTGTCTGTGTGTGTGTGTCCCTCTAATAAAATCTAAACGGCTGGAGCGATTTCAGTGAAACTCGGTAAGTTCATAGCTCTATTCCGGACGACCCCGACCGTACCCATCAAAGTTTGTTACATTGTGAGGTTTGAAACCATTTTTCAGTGTTGCCTAAGTAAACAAAAGTTTGGTGCTTTTCAGTCGGTCAACATGAATGTACCCAAATAGAGCTGGGTTATGCTCTAATCTTGAAATAAATTACATGAGATTAATAAATACACTAGGATGACCAGTTTCGATCGTCAAGCGATCATCATCAGATCCATTACACTTAGGCTATAGCATCTATGTTTGAGAATACAGGTGAAAAATATATACAATATGTACAATTATTTAGTTGCAGTTGCAGTCTGTTACGTCTCACCAATCCAACATGGCGGCTGTGCGAAATATTTCACCAGCATTCAATATCTCTGAAACTATTACCGATATCACCCTGAATTCAATACGGTGATAAAGGGAACTACTAGAAGTTCATCTATGTCAATTTTGAAAACCTCATAACTACAAAACCAACATGGCGGCTAAGCGAAGTTGCAACTTTTAAATAGAAATTTCTCGCGATTTAACCAACCAAACGCAATGAAATTTGGTACAATATATGTTTATACACATTGTAATAAACCGACATCTAACTTCGTTCGATTGTTTACATAACCTCAATATGGCGGCTGTGCGAAATATTTCACCGGCATTCTATATCTCGGAAATTATTACCGGTATCACCCTAAAATTGTGTACGAGACAAAGGTCACTACTGGAAGTTCATCTATAAGACTTTCAAAAACCGATTAACTACAAAACGAACATGACGGCCAAGCTAATTTGAAAGTTTTAAATAGACTTTTCTCGCGATTTAATAATCCAAACGCAATAAAATTTGGTACAGCAAATGTTTATACACATTGTAATGCCCTGGTATCTAATTTAGTTCAATTGTTTACATAAGCTCAAGATGGCGGCTGTGCGAATTTTAAAATTAAGTTTTTATTTCTTGTGTCGTAATCATGCGATCGTTGAATAATGTACCTACGCAATAATTTTCCTTTAAGGGCATAGCCTGGTGGAAATACCAAAATCTATACTTGATTAGCTACACATTTGAAACTTTGCACACTATTGAAGTTGGTTTAGCCTACTTACAACACAAAAGTTGGAACCAGAATATTGAATAGTTTTTCAGATATTTAATTTTTGCATTAAATGTTTTCAAAAAATTGGTAAAGTAGTGAAAAACCTCCTTGCATTATTGTTTTCATTGTAGGGACTTGGATGTTTTTATACAAGTTCACCTTGATATTGTCAAGGATTTCAACGAGGCTTTTTTAAATTATGATGATACCTACAGAGATATTAATTATTTAATATGGGTTACTTAATTTTTCACAAAAAAATTCATTTTTATAATTTATTAATAATGAAACTTAGGTCTTGTTTTCCTTTTTTCTTGAAACCCCTCTTTGAATCTTTATATAACTTATCAAGGAATCACTGTGCAAGTTTACAAGACAATTGGATAAGAAGTGCTCTGCAAGGAGGAATTTAAACACGAAAAAATGTTGAAAAAGCGTTTTGGAGAAAAGGCAGTTTAAAGTTTCAAGGCACTTATATGCTTATATGCAGGTAGGCCTATTACCTGTGTAGTACCAGAAACTTGGCAACTACACAACCGATACATTCTCACCATTTCATAATAATTTCTTCACACATATTTCCAAAGTTTCTCTCTACAATATCTCTCTACCTGGCAAATACACATCAAGAATCGTTTTTATAACCTAACTTATTCAACATACATATTTTCACATCTCTTCAATTATAGGCTGTTTTTCCAAGACTTTTTTATGCTTTATTAACAAAATTATAGTAATATATCTGGTTTTTAGAAATTTTACTCTGTGAACTTTTGGTACAAAAATATTTTATAGTATCCTCTATTATGGAAAAAAAATATTAAGCTGGTTGGTTGGTTCCTCAGATTAGGTGCTGCAACAACGCGGTCATGTAGCCCCGTGTACTTTGGGTGTGTGTAGAATCTGTCTGATAACCGGTGTTAATTGTGATGACTGTATTAGTGTGAGTTATCTGTTTTTAATTCAAATAAAGACTACAGACTTTGAATTTTTCAAATAGTTCCTACTTTTGCCGCCAAACGTACCGTCAACGATTACTAGTTCAGAACCTAGCTACTAGACACCACCGCAGTCGGCTCTTGGCAACGAACGTAGGAACCTAAGAGCGTTGTTTACATTCTTAATCTATTTAATTTAGCTTCACACAGGTTTAATTAGTGGAATGTTCTTTAACATGCCATAAATCTATGACATGGGTCCACCGGCTTTACTTCCCCTCCGAAGGAAGGCATACTGAGGGATTTTTAACACTCTTAAAACATCCGACGACTTCGGCCGGGTTTGAACCCGCCATCTTGGGCATAGAAACTCAGCATGCTACCAACTACGCCACCGAAAAAAAGTTGTATGGTACTACACAGTTACTTATCCTATACCACAATGTAACTGAGACCAGTGCTGTTTCAATGTACTAAATATTGGCTTTAGGTAATAAATACTTTATTATAATTAATACGCCATTAAGGGATCGGGCTCCCATGCTCATTTGTATGTCATTCTACAGGGCGCCCGAGAATGTTCTCCGCAGTGGGTACGTGCAGCTGTGAGTGGTTGAGTCATGAGTTTTAGTTGGCTGCACTGCACTGTGTCCTTCAAAGCGGGACTTCCCCATGTGAGCTGTCGCTGTGTATCGCGATGAGCGCGCGAGCCTGCATGTCTTCAGCGTGTATTACAGTCAGCGAGTGTTCAGATAGATTATTATTGGAAGAGTGCAACAGTATACAGGCGGTAATGTTTACTACAGAAGAGAAAGTTTTTTTTAATACGTTTTTCGCGAAGGCGATCGGTTTACAGAAAATGTAAAATTAAGATTTCAGGCGCGGTTTCCTAATTCAAAGTGTCCAAACCGTGATACCGTTCGGGATTTAGTAAGTAAATTTCGTGTGACTGGCTCAGTTCACGATGTACCGGGAACAGGCAGGCCTACGCTTTTAACAGACGAAAAACTTGATGAAATTTCCGATATAATGCTGCGTAGTCCAAGTAAATCAACACGAAAATTAGCTCAACAAACAGGAATCTCAAAGTCGACAGCACATAAAGCTGTAAGAGACAAGCTTCAGGTGTTCCCTTATAGTGGGCGATGTATAGAAGATAGACATATTCTCTCGCGGAATTTTTTGTAGAACGTTTCATGCTGAACAATTTTTACACTCATAGTATTTAGATATTTTTAACGGTTTTCCCAGCGTAAGCTTACAAAGCGCTCGGACGCCAGGTTTTTATCGACTTTTCCACTAAAATCGTTACTGCTCGGCTTCCTTTGATCATAAATAAATTATTTTCTACAGAAATCATACTCGATATATCCTTTACAGAATGGTGAAAACCGCATCAAAATCCATCCAGTGGTTCTCGAGTTTACCCGTAACATCCAAGAATCGGGGACTTAGTTTTATACTAAGTAGAGATGATGCAAGCGGCAGCCGTGCTACCAACGTAACTGCTGTAGCTAGCTCTCGCAGACGCATGTAGGCGCTGCGGAGAACATTCCCGGACTCACTGTACTAAATCTACGAGAATGCAATCAAATATAATATCCACAATGCAGTCCACAAACGTTTCACAGTAAAAATTAGTCCCTGAAATTGTTAAAGGTTGAAGACCCTTGGACCATAAGAAATCGCTGGAAAATAAAACAAGAAGTTCCGTGACGAACTAAAGAGTTCTTAAAATATAAGATTCATGCCAATGATTAATCTATATGGACCTATCTAGAATAATGACGAAATTAAGTTGCTAATATCGAAAAGCCACAATGGAAATCAAAAGACTACATAGCCTCTCACTAGAAACATCAATTTCACTGTTCAATCTGAAAATCGACCCATTAGCATCATACGCAATTGAAATAATTTGCCCACATTTGAACTACAAAAACATCAAAGACCTGGATAGAGTTAAAGCCAGATACCTCAAGAAAACCCTGTGCGTATCGAAGTACACCCCAACCAGATTAGTTTATCAACTGGTGGGAACAAAAACATTCATAGAAGACCTAATATTAAAACACAACCTGATTCAAACACAAGCATGCATCAAGTTCCTGGAAGAAAGAGCCCAGAAATCAGCAGAAATAGACCCCGATTTCTACCGCATCCCAGCCATGAAGGAGAAGGAATGGAGATCATCCGGCTATGAACTACGACACCTCTACACCCGAGGAGCAATACACGGCTTCCACCATAAAATCTGCTACAGGAAAGGTTACCACAATGCCGGCAGTAATGCGGCTGTGGACTCTGCAACCAATCCTGCACACAGTATCACCTATTTGAATGTACACAAAGAACCATGCCAATCTCGCACTATGCAAAGGACGAATGTCAATGATATCTGTTATGTAATAATTCTGTACACATAGTGTTTAATTCCAATAATAAAAAAATAATATCGAAACTTCTAATTAGTTCGAAATATACCTGGCATAATGTAGCCCAATAGAGGACTACAGTTGGCAGCTCTGGTAACTGAATATATTCTTAGTTCTTGAGGTACAGGATACAAAATTTGCTTGAAGTCCAATGGATAGCATGGACGTTACATGCCGTTAGACATTGGATCTATCAGCGCGCGTAAAATCATGTTGGCAACAATGTCATGCATGTGTTGGTCAGAGATAATCTAAAATATTATGATCTATTTAATTGTTGTGCCAAAATTGAAAGAAATCCATTTGTTAGTATAGAAGTTTTTAAAATTGGACCTATTAGCAGGCTGAGAATCATTTTTGCAGCATTGTCATGTATGGCCTCCTGGAAATTAAACTGAAATTTTATTATCTATATGTATGCCAATTTTGGAATAGCTCCCATACATACCTTCCAATATATCCAACATGGAGCTCGAATTTCAATTGCGGGTTTTCAGCAGTTGGTAGCACTGACATCATTTTCAAATACGGCCTTGAGATATTCAGGTATAGATCTTTACTCATACCAAATTTAGTTTTGATTGCTTCAGCCGTTTAGGAGTTGATAGAGGGTGGGGACACACAGAGAGACCGACAGACAGACAGACAGACATTTGCCCGGATAGATCTCATAAGTCTACTTTTCCCTCATTTTCGCAAAATGTGAACAGTAGGCTAAAAACAATGTACGCGATTTATCTGATAGAACAGAGAACGAAAATCTTTCTGAACAATAAAACTGTTCACGTCATTCAAAACTAATCTGGAATGACAAGCAATAACATTATTTATAACTGTCAATTCTATGATATTTCATTAATAATTTTAGCTGTATTTTTTGTTAAATCTCATATTGACACATCCATCAGAAGCTGTCATGAAACTGCAAGCTTTGATTACGGTTGTATGAAATCTCTCTGCTGGTTTGATATTCGGCTGACAGGTTCAGCGGTAAGCCATGCGATTTGCGGTGAGGATCCACTCGTTTATACGGTATGTAATCAAACACGGCCAGTGGGTTTTAATTCTGGCCCTTGTATTGCGTGGTGCAAGTCGCCTTTGACGCTCACATAAAACAGAGGCAACCCTTCATTTCATAAAGAAAGCTATTCTCAAGCGTAATACAATACCATCCTTAGTCCAAATGCATGTCAATTTATTTATTTATGTATTTATTTACTCATTTATTTATTTTTTATTTACTCATTTATTTATTTATTTGAAGCCTCCGTGGCTTAGGCGGCAGCACGCCGGACTCTCACCGCTGGGTCCGTGGTTCAAATCCCGGTCACTCCATGTGAGATCTGTGCTGGACAAAACGGAGGCAGACAGGTTTTTCTCCGGGTTCTCCGGTTTTCCCTGTCAAACTTTCATTCCAGCAACACTCTCCACTATCATTTCATTCCATCTGCCATTCATAATCATTGCCCCAGAGGAGTGCGTCAGGCCTCGGCAGCCGGCACAGTTCATATCCTCGCCGCTAGATGGGGGCTTCATTCATTCCATTCCTGACCCGGTCGGAGACTGGAAGCAGGCTGTGGATTTTCATTTTCATTTATTTATTTACTAATTTATTTATTTATTCATTTATTTATTTATCAATTTACTCATTTATTTATTTATTTATTTTTATTTACTCATTTATTCATTTACTCATTTATTTATTTATTTATTTACTCATTTATTCATTTACTCATTTATTTATTTATTTACTCATTTATTTATTTACTTAGTTATTTATTTATTTATTTATTTTAACTCATTTATTTAATTAATTAATTATTTACTCATTTATTTATTTATTTATTTATTTACTTATTTATGTATTTATTTATGTATCTATTTACTCATTTATTTAATTATTTATTTATTATTTACTCATTTATTCATTTACTCATTTATTTATTTATTTACTTATTTATTTACTCATTTATGTATTTATTTACTTATGTATTTATTTATTTACTTTAACTCATTTGTTTAATTAATTATTTATTTACTCATTTATTTATTTATCTATTTACTTATTTATGTATTTATTTATGTATCTATTTACTCATTTATTTATTTATTTATTATTTACTCATTTATTCATTTACTCATTTATGTATTTATTTACTTATTTATTTACTCATTTATTTATATATTTACTCATTTATGTATTTATTTACTCATTTATTTATTTATTTACTTATTTATGTATTTATTTATGTATCTATTTACTCATTTATTTATTTATTTATTTATTATTTACTCATTTATACATTTACTCATTTATTTATTTATTTATTATTTACTCATTTATTCATTTACCCTTTTATGTATTTATTTATTTACTTATTTATTTATTTACTTATTTATTTATTTATTTACTTATTTATTTACTCATTTATGTATTTATTTACCCATTTATTTATTTACTTATTTATTTACTTACTTATTTATTTACTCATTTATGTATTTATTTGTTTATTTACTTATCTATTTGTTTACTCATTTATTTATTTACTTATTTATTTATTTACTCATTTATGTATTTATTTACTTATTTATTTACTCATTTATGTATTTATTTACTTATTTATTTATTTATTTATTTATTTATTTATTTATTTATTTATTTATTTATTTATCGCTTATCAGCCAACTAGGGACCACGATAAATTTCATTATACATTCCGACGTTTACTCACTCTTTCTTTGGTCCAAATGCCATTCAATAGTACGCACCAGTTATCAGTTTCTCATATCGGAAAGTCCCCAAAGTTACGATGCATGTTCTGAAAAGACTTGATCGTGCGCATTTCTTTGAGGTTCTTCTTGACATTACCTTTCCAGGGGATTTTAAAGACGTGTTTTGTCCATTTGTCGTAAAGGACAGTAGAATCTAGCTCTGTCTTTGCGCACAGTTCCCATGATCTTCTCTGTATTATTACACAAATCAACAAACAAAACATTTTGTGTTGAGTCTATTATTCAATGCATATATATTGTGACTGTCTACTTCTAACAGTAACCAAAAAAGCCATTCATGATTAATAAAGTTTGCTTTTGTACTTTATGCAACGAAAAATAACGTTGCATATAAAATTCGGCCTCATTGCAAAGGCTTTTCGTCAAGAATCTGAAGCTTTTCAATATTTTATGTTCGACGATGTCGAAATGTTAACATTATGTATCAGAAAACTGTATCATAATGAGGCTCATTATAACACTATTTTTCATTATGAAACAGTTTCTCCCACCAATCAGAGCTCAAGAAACAGTTGTGTGACTAATTAGGTAAGGATACCTTCGCGCATGCGCTCAAAATCCAACATATTTCTGTGTTGGCAAGCAAAGTGAATGGTCTCTGCTTTCGGAGTGCCTTGACCCCCCGTATGCGCTCTGTTCAGTCAGCAAAGCCAGCGCGCTCTGTTCACTAACTGAATTAACTGAATCCCACAGATATTTATGAATATTTATGTTAAAACATAATTATAATAAAGTTATAATTATCGTCGAACAAAAACAGTCGTATGCAACTCGCCTATAATGGTAATTAAGACACTCGTATGGAAATTATAAAACTGGCTTACGCTCGTTGCATAATGTACTATTAAGACATTTTTTCCTAAATAATAGCTAAAATTAAATCTGTTAGTATTTTTGTCGGTCCTCAAATAAAGAAACTAATGGCCAGTGAAGAATTTCCACAAGTGCTCAACACCCACGTAAAACCAGCCTTGAAACAGTGATCCATGGCTTCCTTGGAAATAAGAAAGCTGAGAATTACAAAAAGCTTGAGAACTTTAAACTCATGGGTTGCAGAATGACCCATAAAGTACACATGTTACATGCTCACTTGGACCAATTCAAACGTAACTTTGGGCATTATTATTCAGAAGAGCAAGGGGAATGTTTTCACAAAGACGTGATGGACTTTGATTAACGTTATCAAGGACAATATAATGAGAACATGATGGGTGATTACATTTGGGGGCAAATACGAGAAAGTTCGTACCCACACAGAAGAAGTACCAAAAATATTCATTTTTAGCCTATTTTCATTTATGAAAAAATAGGCTTATGAGATCACCTTTTGTCCGTGTGTCTGTCTGTATGTGATGGTGTGTATCCTCCCCCCCCCCCTAATAAAATCTAAACGGCTGGAGCGATTTCAATGAAACTCGGTAGGTTCATAGCACTATTCCGGACAACCCCGACAGTGCCCCTAAAATTTTGTTACGTCTCACCAATCCAACATGGCGGATGTGCGAAATATTTCACCAGCATTCAATATCTCCGAAACTATTACCGATATCACCCTGGAATGTTGTACGGTGATCAAGGGAATTAATAGAAGTTCACCTCTGGGACTTTTAAAAACCTGGTAACTACAAAACGAACATGGCGGCCAAGTGAAGTTGCGACTTTTAAATAGACGTTTCTCGTGATTTAACCAACCAAACGCAATGAAACTTGGTACAGTATATGTTTATACTCATTGCAATACACCGACATCTAACTTCGTTCAATTGTTTACATAACCTCAAGATGGCGGCTGTGCGAATTTTTAAATTAAGTTTTTATTTCTTGTGTCGTAATCATGCGATCGAAATGAAAGTTTGAATAATGAACCTACGCAATAATTTTCCTTTAATGGTACATGACTCTATGGCCTATACATATAACAATCCAACATGGTGACCATCCGAAATATTTAAACTGTTCCGAATATCTACGAATCTATTACAGCAATCAGACTGTTGTGGTTTTTTATGTTCATAGGGGCTATGAACATAAGTTCACCTATAGGACATTCAATAACCTGGTGATCACCAATCCAACATGGCGGCGACGCGAATTATATACTGTATATTCCCATGGACGTTTCTCGAAATTTAACCATCCAAGAGCAGTGACACTTGGTGCAGTAAATCCTTGTACAAATGTTAATCCATGGGCATCTAATTTATTTCAATTGTTTCCATGACCTCAAGATAGCAGCTGTGCGAAATTTAAGATTCTCGTTTTTCCTTCTCGTGTCCCAATCATGCGATTGAAGTTTGAATACTACACGTACACAATAATCTTCATTTAACAGTACGCTACATAACTCTAAGACCTACATATATAAAAATCCAACATGGCGACCATCCGCAATATTTAGTCGGTTCTCAATATCTACGAATCTATTACAGCAATCAAACTGAAATTTTGTATGCTGATAGAGGCAATTGACATATGTAGGATATGTGAAAATAAGCTTTAGTTATTCACGGAACTACTTGTTGTAGCTTGTTTGTATCGTTTTGTTGATTTGTATATTAAGGTTAAGTCTGTTTTGTAAATAAGATATATAATTTCAGGAGAAGGAATTTGGTTTATATCTAATGCTACCTACTGAAAGCAAAGATTGCATAGTATTTGAAATAAATTTATTATATAAAAAACAAGTAGTGGCAATTTTAATAATAATAATAATACTTATAAATTTTAATTGGAGCGTAACGATTTGAATTTACCACTAGAGAATTATGTGAAAACGGAGTCGGATGAATTACTGATTTTACTATTATTCCCAAGCTAAGAAGTTACTGAAATACTGAATATGAAACAAAGAAACGAGAGATTATGTAGTTCTGAGTCATTCGCGCTTACCATTGGAAATTGCCGTGGCATTTCCCTCGTACTTGATGCTGAAGAGAGCTTCCCACAGCCTTCTGGACGTCGCCATCTTCTTCGTCAGTTGTGGAGATTGTTGTAGAAATGTAAAGTTATGGTCCGATCACACCGGAACCAACCACACGAGCAATCACCTCGGTCAAGTTTTACAATGTCAATCGTCCTTCCTTCTCGGCGCGCAAACAATATATGCCCTCGCCGAACCCCCTCTCCGGAGCCGTCTTCTACACACCCGGTCTCCACTGATTGGCTGAGCCACCACCCGATACTCCCCACCTAAGGGTAAATACAATCGGCGCGACGATGTCGATTACCGGTCCAGGCCATTTCGCCTTTTCTTGATGCAGTCAGCTGGAAGTGCCCCACGGCTTGCGTCACGCTACTCGACAAGAATATACCTGTAGCTGAATTCCCAATGAATCATCTCTCTCACAATAAACTCTAACTGACAAAAATCCGTAAAATTCCGTAATCATATAATTTTCCGCGATAATGTTGTTCATAATAATTCGCTTGATAGTGTTTTCTATAACATCGAAAACCTATCTGTATACTTATAATCTTATAAAAAACGCTCCAAAAATATCTTAATAATAATAATAAGTTACATGAAACATATCTTGGCTAAACAAGTTGCCGCGTAAATAAACATTGAATGGCTTCCTACTGACTTATGTCAGTGGCGTAAAATACCCTCGAAAAACACGTTACATATTCGGCGCGGATCATCGGATGATTTTCCGTCACGACGGTACATCATGCGATTATCCCAGACACGTTAATAAAATCCCCATCGAAAATACATATTACACAAATTAAATCACCCTAAATTACATATATATATATATATATATATATATATATATATATATATATATATATATATACACTCATAATTTTCTTTACGCACTTTGCGTCAAAGCCTGTTGTTATATTGGATTACCCTGTGCAATCAGTCCAATGTTTTTCATTTTGATTAATGTTCCACGGTTATTTCCGCCTCTCAAATATCTCTATGTTAGGAAAGATATACATAAATAATGTGTGAGCACTGTGTATATATGATGTCACATCACACGCATCAAAGGTGTTCTGATATATATATATATATATATATATATATATCACCACAGAACTTCCTAATATCACTGGAGGTCGCTTCCTTCTGGTGAAACTTAATCTCACTGATCTCACTGAGCACACGATCACACTATTGTGGCTGCGCATCGTGACCATAATACTTAATCTCTCTGTGTATTAGATAAAATTAATATTGATTTCTGAAAAAAAAACCGTAAGTGCGCATTACATATAACACCAAATATTTCTGTGCCGTAATCGCCCTGTCTTACTTAGTTCCCGTAGACCATATTCTACTTAATACTAGTTCTTAACTCAGACCAGTTCTCCTCACTCAAATAATACCTTTGTACTAATTACCTTAAATTACACACCTACAACTCTTACATGGCGAGGCCGTAAACAGAAATCACGTGTGCTGTTATGTATGAGTTTCATGAAGGACTGTCTCGCCTTCTGGTGGCCCATCTTTTGTCTCGTGGACGCCTTAAGCAAAAATACCCTGTACAAGCGCTCACCCATCTCTAGGAGACAAATGGGAATTCACCAGCGCTACCAAATTCTGGCCTTGGTGTATCGAGACATTTTAGTGCTTAAGAGCATCCGACAATCCCGTCATATTTCCCTTTACCTTAAAAACTCACAATTACTTGTATACTACCCCCCTTTGTGACTTCTGATACGCCTGCCTGGGAGACCAGATCTCCCCCGCACCAAATACCACACTCACTCATTTGATAGGCTGGCTCGCCAGCTAAACACACTTACTTTATGACACATACTTTCGTAGACTATGTATATTATACGTCCCGTATAATCTGTTTCCCTTGCTATCCTCCAGCACATATGCTGTTTTGCCAATACGTTTGGAAACCATAAATGGGCCCTCGTAGAGATAAAAAAAAAGAACTTGGACATGACTTTCTCTAGCTTATTTGACTGTTTCGGCACTCTAAGTAAGACTCTGTCTCCCGAATCGAACAGGTCAAATTTAGTTTCTTTTTGTTGGCGAATTCTCTTTTGTGCTGACATAGATAAATTCTGTTTCGCTAACTGGACAATGTAATCCATCCCCGGTTGTTTTCCCTAATTTAAACCCAACACCCTCGCTAGTTCATTTTGTGGTCTCTTTCCGAAGTGAACTTCGTATGGCGTCAATTTCGTGCTCTCATGCTGGACAGAATTCAGCCAAGTCTCGACTTTGGGAAGATGTCCAACCCAGGCCGTATGCTTGTCCAAAAATGACGAGCCACTTCCCTTAATGGACGCTCTGCAGAATTACCCTGAGGGTACCTTACAGAGGAATGAACGTGTGGAATACCAGCTTCCTGCATACTGGTTTTCCATTTCTTAGCAGTAAACTGTGGTCCACTGTCAGATAGTATCCTGAGAGGAAGGCCAAACTCAGGTACATACTTATTAATGATCAGACGGCTACACGCTAGTCCCGTAGCTTTCCTTAGCGGATATAGCTTGACATACTTACTAAAAGCGTCAATAACTATAAAAATGTACTCGTAGCCGTACTGTCCTTTAACGATCGGGCCAAATAAATCCACACACAGTAGTTCGCCGGGACTACTGGTGGGAACTGCAGATCTCTCCCCCACTAAATATTTAACTGGATACTTGCTCCTTTGACAGGTGTCACACTTAGCTAAAATCCTCCTAACATCCCTTCCCATTTTACTCCAAATGAAGTCACGACCAATTTCATAGAAGACCTTGGCAGCACCAAAGTGTCCTAATTCCCTATGAATGAACCAAATTAGCTCCTTCCGCAAAGTGGCAGGAACACATATTGCCCACCGATTATTCCTACATTTCCGTGCAAGAAGCCCATCCTGCATCTTGTACGTGAACCGTCCTACTTTCACATACTCTTCTTCACTTATTTCCAACCTAGCCAGTGGCTCCCTTAACTTAACGTCATCACGTTGCTCCACTAGCATATTTCTCAGTGTCTGTAACGATGCCCTGTTGCAACTGTCCACACATGCACATAATAAAATGCCGTCCTCTGCTTTAACCACAGGATAATCCCTACATAAATGTGTGTCCCTTGATAGCATGTCTGCAAGAATGTTATCTTTACCTTTAATATATTTTACTGTGAATTCGTATTCCTGCAGAGCAAGAATCCACCTACTAACTCTGTTAGAACTGAGTTTACAAGTCCTCATATACAGTAATGCATGGTGATCTGTATGGATCTCAAATTTCCCCCCTACTAAATACATTCTAAATTTCCCCAAACTGAAAACAATACCTAAAAGCGCTAACTCAGTAATCGTGTATCTTTTCTCTGCTGCTGTCAGTCCTCGCGAGGCTAAAGATACAATGCACAGATTACCCCCATCATCTTTCTGGCACAATACTCCAGCAATGCCTATGTGTGAAGCATCTGTCATAACCACATATTCCTTATCTTTCAGAGGATATTTCAGCACTACAGCTTTCTCAAAACCTTCCTTCAGCGCTCTAAAAGCCTGATCATGCTTGGACTCCCATCTCCACCGAGTCCCACTTTTAAGCAATTCCCTGAATGGTTCTACCATCCCTGAGTATTTAAGAACGAACCTCCTGAAAAAGTTGCAAATTCACATGTATGTTTTTAACTGTTTAACATTCTGTGGCACCTCTGAGTTAAGTATCTTTTAACCCTACTTTCTTCTGGTGTTACACCTCTACTCGACACTCTATGACCTAAAAATGTCACTTCTGACTGACAGAATGACGACTTAGACAGCTTCAAAGTGAACCCTGCCTCATCTAACTTCTGAAAAACTATATCTAAATGACGTAGATGCTCCTCAAAACTGCGTGAACTAATTACCATATCATCGATGTAAATGGTTACAAACTCACCTGTGTCATCCCCCAATGCGATGTTTAAAGCCCTAATTAAAGCTGCTGAACTACTCTTTAACCCATAAGGTGTTCTACAAAATTGATAAAGGTTATATTTATGACTAAAATGGTCTATCTTCGTACATAAGTGGCACTTGCCAGAAACTAGAACTCAAATCTACACAAGTGAAATACTTCTTCCCCTCAAATGTTTGCATTAATTCCTCTATTGACATGGATTTCAGCTGATCTGAACTAATTCTACTGTTAACCAAACGAGCGTCTAAACAAATACGAACTGTGCCGTCGGCCTTGGGTACCGTGATCAAAGAATTAACATATGGACTGTTAGAGTGCCCAATAATCCCATCTTCAAGCAGCTGGTTAATTTGTGCCTCAACTGCACTCTGATAAGCGAAAGGTACAGGATATCTATGCCCTGTGAATACTGACCTATCAATAACGTTCAATGAATGTGTATAGCAATTGGCCATACCAATGCGATCCTCAAAAACTCTCCTATTACACAATAACACATCATAGAGCCGAACACACTGTTCTTCCTCTATATTTCCCTGAAATGCAGCATCACGTAACGAGTCCTCTAGACTACCGTTCGTAATCACACTGCCCACAAAACATGGAGAATCCCGCTCTACGGCTGGCGATATCTCATTTAAAGTACAAATCACACCTACAACACTACTTCTCTGAATATGGTCATTGAACGCTACCTCTACTTCAGAATCACCCCATTTAAATTTCAAACTCCCTACATCATAACATAAGTTACCAGACACTCTACTTAGCCACTCTGAACCTAAGATAACACTGAATACTAAATTTGGAATTACAAGACAAATCTGCTTTTCTACATGATTATTAATTTTAATGTCTGCTAAAACTTGCTTAGAAATTACTTTAGACCTCTTCCCCCCAGCTGTTCTTTTAACCTCTTTAGTTGCTACCTGAATTTTGTCAATTTCTCCCCCCAATTGCTTTTTGACCTGCTGTGTTTCAAGTTGCACTAGTTCTTTTAAATTTTCAGCCTGTGTACTGCTTCTAATTTCTAACTCCTCCTGTACTTTTCCTAATTTTCTGTCTACATCTGCAATAATCTCTTTAGCCTTCTCTTCCATTACCCCCTCTGATTTCACCTCTAATCAGCTCAAATTTATCACTAATTTCCCTACTTTTTTGTTCAAGTTTAGCATTTAAAGTTTCAGTACTCTCTTTATTTTCCCTACTATTTTGTTCAAGTTTAGCATTTAAACTTTCGCTCAATTCCCTATTACTCTCTTTATTTTCCCTACTATTTTGTTCAAGTTTAGCATTATTTTGTTCAAGTTTAGCATTTAAAGCGTCTGTACTTATTTTATTTTGTTGCATAAACGGGAGA
Source organism: Meconema thalassinum (assembly GCA_946902985.2). Lineage (NCBI taxonomy): Eukaryota > Metazoa > Arthropoda > Insecta > Orthoptera > Tettigoniidae > Meconema > Meconema thalassinum. The sequence goes on from OX336395.1 coordinate 130,075,270, forward strand.
AGCAAACTCTCTAACCCTGCTTGACTGTTTTGATTACCCCCCTCAGTATCGGGATTTACATCCGACATCCCTGTACTGCTTTCATTTTCAAGACTAGTCATACTGCTCGTATCTTCACTATCCAACTGGTGACCACTACGCAACTTCATCTCTTCCTCAACACTGCCCATGCTGATACACACCGATATATGAAAAAAAATACAGGCACAGAAATATATACCCTTCTCCTTCCACAACTGTTATTAGGTTTTCGTCCCCACGTTGGGCGCCAAATGTAATGGGTTTCACTAGTGACCCCTCTGTTGGGTGACAAGTGTAACGGTTTCTTTGAGAGTGTGGAAAAACCACAACACGCCCCTCGTTTGAGGTGATAAATGTAATGTTTACTCTGACTAAGATACGTTGTATTAATGGGCGCCAAGACCTCAACGCTATGTTGAAATCTAAATGTATATTTAACAACACCTAGCTCAGGCAGAACACCTTTAAGAATCTTCACACTCAGATCGTGGTATGATTTGATCATTAACCCAACTAACAGTTGTATCAGGAGAAGAAATTTGGTCTATATCTAATGCTAACTACTGAAAGCAAAGATTGCATAGTATAAGAAATGAATGTATTATATAAAATACAAGTAGTGGCAAATTTAATAATAATAATAATAATAATAATAATAATACTTATAAATTTTAATTCGAGCGTAACGATTTGAATTTACCACTAGAGGATTATGTGAAAACGGAGTCAGATGAATTACTGATTTTACTATTATTCCCAAGCTAAGAAGTTACTGAAATACTGAATATGAAACAAAGAAACGGGAGATTATGTAGTTCTGAGTCATTCGCGCTTACCATTGGAAATTGCCGTGGCATTTCCCTCGTACTTGATGCTGAAGAGAGCTTCCCACAGCCTTCTGGACGTCACCATCTTCTTCGTCAGTTGTGGAGATTCTTGTAGAAATGTTAAGTTATGGTCCGATCACACCGGAACCAACCACACGAGCAATCACCTCAGTCAAGTTTTACAATGATAATCGTCCTTCCTTCTCGGCGCGCAAACAATATATGCACTCGCCGAACCCCCTCTCCGGAGCCGTCTTCTACTCGCCCGGTCTCCACTGTTTGGCTGAGCCACCACGCGATACTCCCCACCTAAGGGTCAATACACTCGGCGCGACGATGTCGATTACCGGTCCAGGCCATTTCGCCTTTTCTTGATGCAGTCAGCTGGAAGTGCCCCACGGCTTTCGTCACGCTACTCGACAAGAATATACCTGTAGCTGAATTCCCAATGAATCATCTCTCTCATAATAAACTCTAACTGACAAAAATCCGTAAAATTCCGTAATCATATAATTTTCCGCGATAATGTTGTTCATAATAATTCGCTTGATAGTGTTTTCTATAACATCGAAAACATATCTGTATACTTATAATCTTATAAAAAACACTCCAAAAATACCTTAATAATAATAATAAGTTACATGAAACATATCTTGGCTAAACAAGTTGCCGCGTAAATAAACATTGAATGGCTTCCTACTGACTTATGTCAGTGGCGTAAAATACCCTCGAAAAACACGTTACACTTGTTTGTATCGTTTTGTTGATTTTTATATTAAGGTTAAGTCTGTTTTGTAAATAAGATATATAATTTAACGTTTGTTTTCGTTTGAATTTATAGAAACAGAGAATTTCCTTCAAGTTTGAACTTCCGTAGTGGTAGCGACAAAAACAAACTTTATTAGCTAAAACTAGTTTTTCTTTCATTAGTTAGGCATGGTAAATCAAAATCAGACAAACAGAACCCAGACTCAAAATTCATGTTGACTTGTGTTATTATTATTATTATTATTATAATTATTATTATTATTATTATTATTATATCGTATGGCCTCGGGTGCCGGGTGCAAGCTTTGTAATTTAACACCCAGAGGGTAGCTTGCATGTCGAATTTCGTTTTTCCTTGAATCACTATGGAAGTCAAGGAGGTTAGATATCTAAGCTCCTTGAACGCTATAGCGCTTTCTAGTAGAGAAATGAGGAACTTTGTGTTGGCGGAAACTCCCGAGATTAATTTTGCCATTATGAACACGGGCCTACTGAATTCAAATGGGTTCTTTAACATGCCAACATCGTATGACATGCGTGTCGTATTTTTGCCGCCTTTCAACAATCACCACGGCCAGGAGCGAACCTGCAATCATGGGGGTTAGTAGACCGACACTCTATCCACTCACCCACCGTGGCAAGCTATTATTATTATTATTATTATTATTACATACATTACATTACATTATGCGAACCGGCCAAAACTAAAGACTACGCAAATATCATTTCATTTCCCTCTCATAGTTCTTTCTTCATTTCTCTTCTTCCACACTTCCTTCATTCATTCAGAGTGTTGCGCCTTTCTCACTGCTGTCCATCTTCCTCCCCTGCGTTCTCTCTTATCTCCCACAAGAACCTTTATTATTATTATTATTATTATTATTATTATTATTATTATTATTATTATTATTATTATTATTATTATTATTATTATTATTATTATAGCAGTAACAGTTGTAGTAGAAATAAAAAAGATACGAGCCTTACAGTAGTCGCATATGATGTGTAACATCTGACATGTGTTTTCCTACTGGTATACTACACAGCTTGGACATTCTTAAAATGTTAATTTACGCTCCATTTTCAGACTGGTATTATGATGAATGTATAGATTGAATTGGAGATGTGCTACTGTCACACTTGTGGCGCAGAGGTCAAGCTGTTAGTTTCTCACCAAGGTAGACCGGGTTTGATTCCCGGTCAATACATGTGAGATTTTCGAATTGAAATGCCATGTCATGTGGTTCACATTCCACGTAAAAGGGAGGTACCGTGGATCATAATTGTGAGATTAACGGTCACTCAAAACTATAAGCTTCCTTCCTTCCTTAATAATTCATAATAACAAAGTGACACACAACGTCGACTGTACTCTCAAATGCTGTGTGCACACTCCTCAGTAACTATATCATTCATTATTCTCAAGACTCTCATACAATTCGTCGTAAACAATCAAAACATGCCTTCCTACAAACATGAAATGACCTAGTCTCAGCTTTTATTCCACTCATATAGCAACATTCTGTTATGCATTTAATATTTGACTAGCCTACTCAACCACAGCTTGACAATAATGCCGCTTACTTAAATGTCATTTGTCGTCTTTGTCCTACCCCATGTGATATTCAACCTTGAACGTGAAGCTTCATAAACTGTTCAATGACAAATGAAAGTCGGTGAAACATTTGCCATTGTGCTCGTCAAACCAGTGCCTGCTAAATGAACTGGCTACTGTATTACCATAATATTCTCGCACTACAGAGCACACACTGCCTTGTTTCCAATACACACATTTTCAATTGTTATTGTAAAAGGGAGTGTTTTATAGATATTGTAGTTTATAATACGGAACTCATTTTATTAGATGATTTGTAGCTTCCACCAGCACTAGCCTAAATAAAGAATACGATATGGATCAACTAGATTAATAGACGCGACACTGCTCATAACCTTAAATTCCTTATAAACAGGTCCTCTTCATTCACAGACCAACACGTAATTTCATATGGATTCTGTTAAAATGAGTCATATTAATATGATAAATATCGTTTAAAATGATAATCTGGTAGCTGGATCGATCGATCGAGCGGGCAGTGCATACTTCCGTTTTCCACCACTGCCAGCTAGTACACTTCCGTCCGATTGATCGAGCGGGCAGTGCATACTTCCGTAGTCGTCCACTGCCAGCTAGTACACTTCCGTTTGATCGATCGAGCGGGCAGTGCATACTTCCGTTGTCCACCACTGCCAACTAGTACACTTCCGTTTGATCGATCGAGCGGGCAGTGCATTCTTCCGTTGGATTCACCACTGCCAGCTCGATCGTTCCGATCCACTTCCGTCCCCAATTTTCAAAATCACTCCCACAAAACTATCCAGCAACCGAGCGGAAAGATGTTACACATCAAAAACTTGTAGAGTGGTCATAATCGCTTGCAATACGGTACACATTTATATAATAATAATAATAATAATAATAATAATAATAATAATAATAATAATAATAATAATAATAATAATAATCGGTAAAAGCATACATATCCAAATCCCGGGACAAATACTTTTTTGCTTGTAACTGGTGGAACGGATGGGACATAATTTATGATCGCCCTGTGCTGATAATCGTTACATCCTCCCCCTCCTCTCCTGAGTTTATGGTCGCCTAGTAATTTAACAAAGCCATTGCTCATAGAACCATATTGTGGCAAAGTCTTCCCTAAGCTTGTCTCGGGTACATTATATTGTCTACTCGTATTAGTCTCCCTAAGCTTGGCTTAGAGCCGCCATTAATCGACACCCCCTGAGAAACACATGTAACTTGCTCAATATTAATCACTGGCTCAAGGGCTCTTGTGTCATTACATCGTTACTGCATCTGGCGATTTGACAGATCCCATTGGAGAGGCTGTCCCTTCAGGTGGATTCAGACAAGAGCATTAGTTATGATTGAAAGAGTCGGTAGCACCCTGAAAATAATGTGGAGCATTATCGGGTTAACACTTATTGTCATTTAGACTTTCACGGCCCGTGTTACTATTCATAATGTTGAATTTTGGGCTTATGCCGTGTTTATTATATTAAAATTCGACGCGTTTCGAAAGAAACCATGCCTTTCTTCGTCAGGAATAATCTGGAATACGACAATGATTGCTAAGAGAAAGCAACAAAGAACATATAGAAGGTGCCCAAAGATGGACGCCATTATAGCCCCATGTTAGGGACAACGGAAAGCAGCAGTGAATTACTTTCTCAGGGTTCTGATAATAGGTAGCCAGGATTCACTGAGATTGTAGCCGGTGTCGCGGTTGAAATTATCTTCTTAGTGCGAGTAATAAAATATTTGATGTACAGTGACAAAAACAATTACACAGGCCGACCTTTCATTGTTCTGTTTCGTTTCATACTCTGTTACTGTTTTTTTTTTTTTGTTTGTTTTCTGTTTCATTTCGTATTATTTTTTGCTTCGTTTCACATTTTGTTTCCGTTTTTCTTTTTTGCTCTCATTCCGTTTCTTGTATCTGTCATTTTTTTGTTTTTGCTTTTTGCTTTCATTTCGTTTTCTGTTTCTCTTTCTTTTTTTTTGTTTTTTCTTGTTTCGTTTCGTTTTCTCTTTCTGTTAATTTTTATTTGCTTATATTTCGTTTTCTGTTTCCGTTTTATTGTCTTCTTCTCTTTCGTTTCGTATTCCGTTTCCGTTTTATTGTCCCCTGTCCTGTTTATTTTTTTCTTTATTGCTTTCATTTCGTTTTCTGTTTCTGATTATTTTTGAGGTTTTGGTTTCGTTTTTGCTTTTGTTTTCGTTTGCGTTTTCGTCTTCGTTTCGTTTACGTTTTCGTTTTTGGTTTACATGCAAGCCAGACACGCTTCAGTCTATATAGACTATTAATCATAGAAAACGTACAATTTCTCCGCTACACGGGAAAGTAAAGAACCATGGATATGACTTCTGAGCTGCTTTGATTCCTTGAAACGCTTGAAGAAGATACATTTATTCCTTCTCTGCGTGTTTCCATTCACGCTATTTTTTACTGTTTACAGCGTTCAACATTATATCAAACGAATAAATTCGTACCAGACAATTAATACAGAACTAAAACACGTAACTAAGGGCTTCCGTTCTTATAGCAACGTATAGATGATGCTACTGACCTAGTATACATCGATAACAAACACTGGGTAATATGGTGTCAGTAAATAGATCACGGTGATTCTAGATAGACCCCTACCCTTGTTAAACGGTGTTTCTTACTGTAAAAGTGGAAGGTCATGGAGTATTATTGTGAAATTGGCCTGTGTCGTAAAACATTTGGTAGAAACTGTGCATGTTGTAAAACAACGACCTTAAATAATGGATACTTTTGTTTGTGAAGTATATTATTATTATTATTTTCGTATGGTACAAATGATCTACATAATACAAATATGTACATAACAATCAAAAATGGACATCAAGGCTCTTCAACCAGGAAATCGCTGGAGCTGATGCTTTCATGATCTCTTCCCATTCGCCTGCGCAGCTACGTTGTTGGCACTGCCGAATGATGTGGTTCATGGTCTGTTCTTGAGCTCCGCAGTCACAAGCCGGTGATTCTAGCCAACCCCATTGCTTTTCACCTTCCGTGACCAGTTCGAGCACGATTTAGTTGGCACCACTGAGCTCTTGGTAGATCACTTCTTGGGATATGCTGGGAAGGATCATCCAACTGGAATTTGTGAAGTGAAGAAAAATCTCTCCACCTTTCCTTCCAGATTTTGCTGATGTTGTAAGGCGCTGGCTGTTTAATAATAGCATCACTCCAAATAGGATTCCTGGATTTCAGGCGCATGGGTGGAGGATTACTCAGTACTGAATGAACCGAAATGTGCTTGAAGTCAGAGCAGATGTAAGTTTTCCAAGCGTGGGCAGCTGCTTGGTGAAGTCAGAGCTATAGAGCATCCAGCGTTTAGAAAAGACTGTGGAGCCTTATGGCGACAGTGTTGCTAACTCTAGGCAGAGGTAGCGCTGACGTCATACGTTATGTTCACCCGCTTCGAGTACTGCGCTTTCATAAGTTAGCGAGACAACAGCTCCCTGAAATAGAACACGCCCAGGAAGGGGCAGTTTTGCAGGTGTTAACGGATTTGACCAGCATTAAGGATACCGTACGCGAAGAGAACCAATAAAGGCATTCATTTCGTTGTGATATGACGCATTATGGATTGACAGATGTCGAGAGCACAACCCTTCCTTCCTTATCGGATGTACTGTATGCTGACGATGTTACCAATTTTTACGTCAGCAATGCTTTTTTGTTATTAGCTAGGCTATAATTTAGTTTATTTCAATTTTATTTTTGTTGTTTTGCTTAGATTAATATTTGTAATATTGTAGTGAGCTATTCGTGCGGTTAGGGGCGCGCAGCTGTGAGCTTGCATTCGGGAGATAGTGGGTTCAAACCCAACTGTCAGCAACCCTGATTCGAACGAACAGAAAATAAAACAGACACACAACAATAACACCAATGACAGATAGTGCTTCAGAACTTATGTTGCCGGCGGAACTGAGCACGTGCTCCACTTCGGGCGAGCGTGCAGCACAGGACGAGGCTCTACTTTCCAGCGTGCTGACCTCGAAAATTGTTTAATTACTAGGACGTAATATAAACGATACTTGTATGCAATAAGAAAGGTAATCAGTTGGCAGATAATTGTTGGAAGCTATTATGTCGAAAAATATATACGAGGCACGTCCAGAAAGTAAGTTCCGTTTGGTAATAAAATTAAATTGTGTACAGATACAAAAAAATTATTTATTGCACAACATTCTACACCTCTTAAGCTACTTTTCCACATAACTGCCGAACTTTTGCAGGCATTTGTCATAGCATGGCACAAGTTTTTGGATACATTCTTCATAGAAGTTTGCCGCCGACCCGTAAACGAGAGTGAAGACTCCCCTGTAAGATATCCTACCGTTTGACACCACTGTTAGGCAAATTGCGTGCTCACCAGGAGAACTGCGTATGTTTAGGAGTTCTCCTGACCACATACGCAATTTGCCTAACAGTGGTGTCAAACAGTAGGATATGGGGAGTCTTCACTCTCGTTTACGGATCGGCGGCAAACTTCTATGAAGAAGGTATCCAAAAACTAGTGCCATGCTATGACAAATGCCTGCAAAAGTTCGGCAGTTATGTGGAAAAGTAGTTTAAGAGGTGTAGAATATTGTGCAATAAATAATTTTTCTGTATCTGTACACAATTTAATTTTATTACCAAACGGAACTTACTTTGTGGATGTGCCTCGTATATTCAGAGTTCCTTCACGACAAAAGGTGAGGTAACAAAACCAGTATAGGGGGGATTTCCTTTAAAAGGGAAAGCCCATAAGACCCACAGTCTTTTCTAAACGCTGGATGCTCTATAGTTGCAGGCTATCGCTAAGGGAGGTCACATGTTACATTACACACTGAGGCCCAGAGCGGTCATCAGCCCCTCCGGGGACAGTACTGTATTGAACATCACTCTCGACATGCTCTCAACTAGATTACCCCCAGGCATGTAGGCAACCCATTGTACATGCAGGCAGTAGGTACAGTATTCAGTGGAAAGGGGGAAGTATTGTTGATACTCATTTTTCAAGGGCTTGAAACACCTCGGTTATCAGTCCCATGAGCTTGGGTATGTGTTGCATTTGTCTGATAAAGTATGTTTCTGTGATGAGTGTGCGTATCTGTTTGTCTCTAAAAATGGTCAAATCGAACCAGAACCTCCGGGGCGAAAGCCAAGAATGCTAGCCATCTTGAAGATGGTTTTCGTGATTTCCTATTCATACCACAAGGTAAATGCTGGGATTGTTCACTTCAACAGGTCCACAGCTGACTTCCTACCATAAACCCTTCCCTCAAGCGACTTCGGTGGCGTAGTTGGTAGCATGCTGAGCTTCAATGCCCAAGATCGCGGGTTCAAACCCGGTCGAAATCGTCGAATTTTTTAAGAGCGTTAAAAAACCCTCAGTATGCCTTCCTTCGGAGGGGAATTAATGCCGGTGGTCCCATGTCATAGATTTATGGCATGAAAAAGAACCTTCCATTAACTTCAATTGTGGAAGCTAAAATTTGTAGGTTAGTGCCAGGTGCAGACTGCGATGGTATTTAGTAGCCACGTCCGCAGCTAGGTGTCGTGGATGGTAGCATTTGGTAGCACAAGCAGGAACTACTTGAAAAAATTAATCGTCTGTAGTCCTTCTACCTGATTCACAGATAACACGCACTAATACAGCCATCACAATTAACACCGGTTATGAGACAAATTCTATACACACCCAAAATACACGGGGCTACATGACCGCGTTGTCGCAGCCCCTAAACTAAGGAACCAACCGACCATCCCTTCTCTGACCCTTGCTTAATTAGAGCGAAGTTATGATGATGATGATGATAATTGTTGTTTTAAGGGGCCTAACATCTAGGTTATCGGCCCCTAATGGTTTGGGTGATCGTGAAGATGATAGGAAAATGTAAACTATAACTAAAACTAACGACTAACTTATATACTAGAAGGAGAAATGGAAAACAAAAGGAGAATAAGGCAAATAAAGGACAGGAGGAAAAGAAATGCCCTCAACCCTCGAAGAATGCGGATTGAGGGACTTGGAAGGAAGGATAGCCATAAAAGGCAGATAAGAAAGTGAAAGAGGATAGGGTCCTCCCCACAGGTAATGGATAAAAGGGGGGAAACCGGACCCAGCTCAGGAATCCCTCGGGGTCGCCAACTCCCGAACTCACCAGCCGTGAGCCCCTGAGGGTGTAGCAATATCCAGCGTGCGCGAGAAGAGGTGGGGCTACATACACTCTGCCTCCTTGATGGCCTTGAGCAGAAGGCATGAGATAACAGGAAAAGAAAAAGAAGGCTTACACCTCGCAGAAGGAGGGTATCAGGAAAGATGAGACAAGGGCCAATTAAAGCGGGAAAGGAAGATACACCCTAGGCCTTGGATACCCTAATACCGTCGGAGTCGGAAGAGTACAAGAGTTGACCAAGTAGGTCGACAGGAAAGAAGACGGAGAGGAGCCCGGCACAAGTAAGTGGATGCAATGCCGGACTCAGCTGGGGCCCCGTGGTCGCCAAACCACGTCCCACTAGATGTGAGCCCCTGGGGGGTAGAGAGAAGTTAGCGGTCGCCTGTCACCATCCCCAGTTGTATCTGCTGACAAAATGTGGTTCGGCTCCCTGACACCATCGTTGCGATTGTAGAGGAATGATCCCTCGTAGAAGGTTCACTGGCTAGCATTGTTGCTTGTCATCCTAAAGTCCCGAGTTCAACTCTCGTTTCTATCAAGAGTTGATAAGTCTTGGCACGTGATCCTCCAGCCTCGTGATGTTTAAATGGGAACCTGCTGGATTCTCTGGCAGGTGGGGGAGTGGCGAGGAACTGGTTACCCTACCGCATGTAATCTCTAGTTCAGGACGCCAAGTTAGCGTCTGCCTTTTTGTGCTGAGAGTGTCCGAGGATATGTTCGTCTCGCCAGAGGCTATAGCTGCTTCAAGCGGACACCAATATGGGGTGAGCTACAAGTTCCGGTCAATTTCAAGTAGTTCCAACTTTCGCTACTAGATGTCACTGACACCTAGTGGTGAACGTTGGAACTTTAATAGTGCGTTACAACAAAATCTAACCTAGAAATTTAGCTTTACACAAGTTTTGTCACACGAAGGATCTTTTACATGCCATAAATCTATGACATGGGACCGCCGGCTTTACTTCCCCCTCCGAAGGAAGGCATACTGAAGGATTTTAAAGCTCTTAAAAAATCCGACGACTTCGGCCGGGTTCGAACCCGCGATCTTGGGCACAGCAGTTCAGCATGCTACCAACTAGCCACCGACACGCCCTTGACGTAGCCAGGGACTCTAATCGAGTCACATACGTTTATTGTAGATATACTGACAGAGGTGACTACGCTCGCTAAAGCGCAGTATTAGGTCATGGAGCCAAGCTCTCTGCTGACTCGGTAGACGCATGGGTTCCATCCCCACCCTTGACCGTCCTTGAAATGCTTTTCCGTGGTTTCCCCATTTTCAACACGAAGCAAATGCTGGGACGGTACCTTCTGACAGGCCACGGCCGCTTCCTTCCACATCCTTGCCCAGTTTCATTCATTCATTCATTCATTCATTCATTTGCAATGGGGGGTGTGTCCCCCGGTGGCAAATTGGATATACATAACAAATAAATAATTATACATAACAATTCAATAACAATTATACAACAATTAAACTGGAGTATTTACACAAATAGTCAGTCTTTTCTTAAACACACCTATATGTTTGGGAAAAGGCTCTAAGACTGCGGCAGGTAGAGAGTTCCAGTTATCAATGGCACGGTTTACAAAATAATATTTACCATAATTTGTTCGCTGTGGTCGGCCCTTAACTTTGAAAGGATGATCGCTCCTACCCATGTAAGTGGGCTTTCCCAATCGTTTGCTAAGTTCACCCCATGCTGGTTGATTTGTATACGTGTTGTACATAGCGCAGAGTCTAGATTTCATCCTCCTAGCCTCCAGTGATTCCCACCCAAGTTTCTTTAACATACGGCTCACACTGCTCCTGGGATTAAAGTCACTGAGCACAAATCTAGCGGACTTTCTTTGTACCATTTCCAACTCATTGATGAGCCCTACTTGATATGGATCCCAAACCGCCGAGGCATATTCCAGAATAGGTCTTACGAGTGACAAATAGCCTAATTCCTTAGCAGAGGTACTACTTCCTTTTAATACCCTCATTACAAAGTGCAGGGATTTGTAAGCTTTTGAAACTACACATCCTACATGACTACTCCATTTCTTATCATTCCTTACGTGAACGCCCAAATATTTGCAAGAATCTTCTTCTACAAGTATTTCCGAGCCAATGTTATATTGAAAATCCTGCCTTCGCACTTTCCCTATTTTTAAGAGACTACATTTTCTTGTGTTTATTTTCATTTTATTTACAATCGCCCACTTATAGAGCAGGTTCAGGTCCTCTTGAAGCACTGCATTGTCTTGTGAGTCATGTATCTTTCGATATATTACACAATCATCCGCAAACAATCGACAGTCACTGCGAATCCCATTTGGTAAGTCATTTATAAACGCCAAAAATAACAAAGTTCCGATTACGCTGCCCTGAGGAATACCCGACGTTACGGTGATTTCATCCGAGAATATGCCTTCGACTTTCACTTTCTGGGAACGACCCGTCAAAAATTCTTGGATCCATAAAATTACTCTTCTATCAATCTTCGTCGAAGCTAATTTATGGAGTAGCATGTCATGCGGCACAACATCAAATGCCTTCGCAAAATCTATAACCACGGCGTCGACTGAAACTCCATGGTCTAACGATTCGCTAATGTCTTGAAAAAGTGATAGCATCTGACTCTCGCATGAGTAACCTTTCCGAAATCCATGTTGCCTATCATTAAACCATGATAATGTTTCCCACTGTTCCCTCAAGTAGTCGCAAATGAGATGCTCCATCTGTTTACAAACGATGGACGTAAGGCTAACCGGCCTGTAGTTGCCCAATTCAAGTCTGCTCCCTCCCTTAAATATTGGGACTACCGTAGCTCTCTTCCAGTCATCTGGGATTTGCGCATTGTTTATGGACACATTAAACATCACCTCCAAGTATCGTGCCACGGCCCTACCTCCTAGTTTAAGTACTTCACTAACAATATTATCAGGACCCTTTGATACATTGAAACGTAATTTTTGTATTAGCTTTACAATTGCTGACTGGTTTATTTGGAACAGGGGAGCCCCTGATTCGTCGTTAAGGTCCAAAACACAGCTATTGGATTTATTGAACACACTACCGTAAAAGACATTTAATTCATTAGCAATGGCCTGTTTCTCAGTAATTAATTTACCGTCACCGGACATTATCACCGACAAATTATTTGAATTTCCCTTTCTTCTCCTAACATAACTGTAAAAAATGTTCCACCCATCACCTCCCGAACCAAGTAAACCTTGCATATAACTGTCATGAGCAGCCCTCTTTTTTAAGACGAGCTCTCTTGATAAGGACTTAAATTCCAACATATACTTGTCACTATCATGTCTTTTATTGAATAATTTCCTAATTTTCCGTTTTAGACTCCTAATTTCTCGTGTGTAATACTCAGGATCTGGGTTTTGTTTCAGCAATTTAAATGGGACAAATTTATCAACAGCGCTATTAAAAATTTTCAAAATTTTAGTCCACAGGATATTTATGTGATTTCCTTCCGATGCCCATCCTACAAATAGCTCATTCAAATACCCCTGAAACTTGCCCTGATCCACCCTGCGATACTGGAATATGATCTTTTTTGCTACATCAGAGTCTAATTTTGTAATGTCACCATATCTAATATTTAATTCAACCCCAGAATGGTCACTAATTCCTGGTACTTTCAGACAGTTAATATACAGCTCTACAGGCCTTACGAGATAAACATCTAAGGTATTATTGTCTCTAGTTGGGAAGTCAACTACTTGGGAAAATCCCCCCTCCCTTAAGAATTTATTTGCAGCGCTCTGAGCTTGACCACAGCTAGTTGACTCACCAGACCAGTCTACTTTGGGGAGGTTTAAATCTCCAGCAATTATTATGCTCTTTTTCATAGCATTACCCGTACAAGTTTTATTATACAGTATTTCGAGGAGAGAAAAGTTATTCATCTTCATCCATTCCACATCCCGGCGTGCAGATTCCACACGGGCGTCGACTAGAAAGATCTGCACTCGGCCTCTCAGGAGGCCACACGAAAAAAAAATGGAAATGTCACTCTTTGATCTTTGATATTATTCTCTTTTAAACGGGGTCCAGGATGTGGCGGTTGGATTTTATGGTCGGATGCCCTTCCTGAAGCTAACCTCCTTGGCAAACCTTTCATGTTTTATTAGAGCCTTTGAGATATCAAGGAAGGAAAATTGTAGTTTTTCATGACACGCCTTCCGGTCTTTAGTTTCGGCTTAGGTTGAAAACTCCGATGTTTTTGAAGTTTTTCCCTAAGTGGGCCACGCTCCTGGTTATCTTCACATGTTATCCCAATCTCCAACAGATCTTTCTCTACTTCACTGAACCAGGCCACCTTTGTCTTTTTCTCATGGAGAAAAGCAAAAATTCAGTTGGATAGCCGTGTTGTTTTCATTCGGGTTATATCTCCATAAAAAGAAATCCTCATTTTCCTCATCACGTCAGTTATTTTCTCTACGTGTGTGTGTGTGTGGCGTCTTCGGAACTCGCCATGTTTTTTGACTGGACCCAGGATTTTCCTCAATATCTTCCTTTCCTTGGTCTCCAGTTTTTCCATTATGCCTTTTCTAGTCATGACGAGACATTTACTTATTATTACATTGTGTTATTATAAATTGTATACACGTGCATATACACATTTACTCACGTAATTCATGAAACCCTCTTAAAGACAAAACTAACGTATAACGAGATTGAAATTGTGAATCGTATAATTTACACCAAATAAATTACAACAGTAATTCAATAATAATAGTGGACGATTTTAAGCTCTACACAGTGATCATGATCTGTTGATGGCCACTTGAGGGTCGAAACCCGTGTTGCCAATTTGGTGTTTTTAGCACCAGATCTGGTGTTTTTGAGGTTCGTCTGGTGCCAGAAATGTTCTAATAGCGACATAGCAAAATACTGGTGTTATTTCAATAAAACTAGTGCCAAATCTGGTGCTTAACGGATTTTTTCATGAAATTGTCTCCTATGACAAATAAGTACATCCTGGAAGGCATGTAATAGTTTTAATAAAGTTAATCAATTAAGATAGGCAATGTTCAGCCTTACACGTGTCAAGGTCAACACTCCAGCAGGGGAAGTCCCTGAAATTCTCATTCTCGTGCATAGGTGCTAAGTAAGTGCAACATGCAGGGCTCAGTGCAATTGCACTTGTACAAAGAATCCACCTATCATCTATTTTCTTCGCAGCTCCCAGGGGAGTTCCCAGTTCCATGCGATGGCAGTTTATGTACTTTCGCTCCCTCACTCTAATGCAGATGTAGGGAGAGTGTTTAGCCAAGTTCAATTAGTGAAAACAAAGCAAAGAAATCGAATGAAATTTCAAAAATTGCATTGTGCGATTCGGACTAAAAACAGAGGGAAAATGCTATCACGACTACGAACTTCCGAAGGATATAATAGTGGCCAAAATTGGAAGTATGCAGAGCTACAGCAGTACTACACCTTCCTGCTCTAAAGATATAATAGCGGTAGCAGGCTCCGCAGGTGAAGAAGACGATTTTTAATGAAAGAAATGTAAGTAAAAAGCCGTTTATATATTTATAATTGTTGGTGTTTTTCTAGTGTTTTGAATCATAGAGTCCAGCTGGTGCTTTTCTGGTGTTTTAAAGCGTAGAGTTTAGTTATTTCCCATTCAAATATTTGGCAACACTGGTCGAAACGTTTAATCTTAAACTGCCCCATAAATTGTGATAATTAACTAATACATGTGTTTTTTCCAGGATTTTATTTACATATTAATACTTTGTAATCCAGCCATTCATTGGGCAAATTAGTGTTGACCAACTGAAGAGTTCTCTCTGTGAAAACGTACAACACGCCACATAACTTGAATTCCAAGCATAAATTCCATTAGTCATCATCATTGTTTTATTTATATTTCACATAAATATTTAAAAAAATTATAACTCCTAAACAGACTGTGTTTCTCCATTACGTGTATGCTGAATATTCATTACCATTGATGACGCTAAATGGAATGCAGAACATTTTGTTTGGACCACTAAAATATGTACCAGCATGGTGATAATTTTGCATTCATAATTCAGCTTTTGTTCAACGAATCCAGAAAATAATATCAATGGTTTTTGTTATTTTTAATGAAAGCTGTAGGTTAATCCACATTAAACACATCTGCTAGGGACCGCTGCTAGGAATATGGAATAACGTTTTAAAATCACGTTATCGGTTTGGATTATTTTGTTCCAATATCAGATCATGACAGCCTCCGTGGCTTAGGCGGCTACACGCCGGCCTCCCGCCGTTGGTTCTGTGGTTCAAATCCCGGTTACTCCATGTGAGATTTGTGCTGGACAAAGCGTAGGCAGACAGGTGTTTCTCCGGGTACTCCGGTTTTCCCTGTCACAAAATTTATTCCAGCAGCACTCTCTCATTTCATCTGTCATTCATTTAATCATTGTCCGAGGGGAGTGCGACAGGCTTCGGCAGCCGGCACAGTTCGTATCCTCGCCGCTAGATGGGGGCTTCTTTCATTCAATTCCTTGACCCGGTCGGTTGACTGGAAGCAGGCTGTGGATTTTCATTTCATCAGATCGTGAGAGAAATATAGTCGACCCCAAGACTTAACAGTGCGCAGTAAATCAATCCCCACGACAGCAAGTCCGGAGATTGGAGGTTCGAATCCCCATTCTGGTCTGAGGGCCGGAATGGGAACGGGGTACACTCAGCCCCATGAGGCAAAACTGAGAGGAGCTGGGTTCGATTCCCACCTCAGCCATCCTGGATATGTTTTTCGTGGTGTCCCCACCCCTACTTCCAGGTGAATGCTGGGATAGTTCCTAAAAATTAAGGCCAATTTCTCCTCTATCTCTCTATTCTACAGCACCACTCACCTTCTCATCTCCATAAACATCATCCATTACTCTCATTTCCACGGTGGGTGAGTGTATAGCTTGACGGTCTACTAACCCCAAGATTGCAGGTTCGCTCCTAGCCATGGTAAGTGATTTTTGAAAGGCGGCAAAAATACGACACGCATGTCATACGATGTTGGCATGTTAAAGAACCCATTTGAATTCAGTAGGCCCGTGTTCATAATGGCAAAATTAATCTCGGGAGTTTCCGCCAACACAAAGTTCCTCATTTCTCTACTAGAAAACGCTATAGTGTTCAAGGAGCTTAGATATCTAACCTCCTTGACTTTCATAGTGATTCAAGGAACAACGAAATTCGACATGCAAGCTACCCTCTGGGTGTCAAATTACAAAGCTTACACCCGGTACCAGAGGCCATACGATATTATTATTATTATTATTATTATTATTATTATTATTATTATTATTATTATTATTATTATTATTATTATTATTATTATTATTAGTATTTCATTAAACGCCATCATCACTTTTCTTCCATCACATTCATTACAAAGAAAATCAAAATTACAGGAAAATTTCAACATTTTTAATATTATCAAATCTCAACATTTTCTAAATTTCCAACTTAAAAAATTCAAAATTTTTAAATCACAAAATTCCAATTCTTCAAAATTTCACAAATAACAAATCTTAAAAAATTTCTAAAATTTCAAAATTTCAAAACTTGAATGTTAGCCAAGAGGTCCATTCCACTCTCTCTACTCCCAACACCTCCACCTTCAACGCAGCTCCCTTCTCCAACTCTTTCTCCTCACCTAGTCCAAGAGATGGTGTGGCCCGCCCACCCTTCATGGGTGGGAATGAAATGACTTATTTATATTACAATATATTATGTATATATACTAGCTATACCCAGTATGCATTGCAATGCCAATCAAAGACAGATAGAAAGGAAGGAAGATAATATTAATGTTATTGGTTTTGCGTCCCTTTTAACATTTATGGCTTTTAGAGACGCCGGGGTGACCGAATTTTGGCCCGAAGGGGATTTTTAACGTGCCAGTAAATCTACTGACACGGCCCCCTCGCATTTACCCACCCTCACATGCCAATTGGCTGAGCCAGGATTCGATCCTGAAATCTTGGTAACAGCAGGCGAGAACGTTACCGCTGAGCCAGGTAGCCAGCCCATGAAAGATATAAACTGAAGTGCCTTTGGATAAACAACATTCTGTCTGGTGCCCCGGTGGTTATGCATTTGGCTGCGCCAGGATTCTTGGTCACAGCAGGCGTGAACGTTACCGCTGAGCCACGCAGTCAGCCCAAGAAAGATATTGTCCGGGACACCTTAAATAAGTTACTAGAAAACCAACATGGCCGCCACATTTGGTGTTGCCAACCTACATCATTTAACACCAAAAAGTCAGCACACACATCCTTGCAACACGTACGCAAATGATCCAAACTACTTAAAGGCCCTTTACATTTTACACAAAGTTGTGAAGCAGTCCTTGCTCAAGTTAGGGACATCTTGGTCATCAGTCCTCAACAGTCTAACTCTTAAGCAGTATTATGGTAGTGAAGTTAACTTAAATTAGCTCTTCTTGATTGATTTTTAAAGCATCATATAAAATACATAAGAACAGAAACTTACTGATGGTTTTTCCAGTTTTGCTGGGGAGCTAAAGATGAGCATGTTCTTTTCTTCTTATAGGTTACATTTTTATAATTAAACTGAAGTGCCTTTCGATAAACAACATTCTTTGTTTTTCTGTCTCGTGCCCCGGTTCTTATGCATTAGGCTGTGCTGAGACATCCATGTCAGCACATGTCACCTCGGGACAGCTTGCCACGGTGGGTGAGTGGTTATAGTGTCGGACTACCAACCCCAAGATTGCAGGTTCGCCCCTGGCCATGGTAAGTGATTTTTGAAGGCGACAAAAATCACGATACTCATGTCATACGTTGTTGGCATGTTAAAGAACCCATTTGAATTCAGTAGGCCGTGTTCAATGGCAAAATTAATCTCGGGATTTTCCGCCAACACAAAGTTCCTCCATTCTCTACTTGAAAGCGCTGTAGTGTCAAGGAGTTTAGATATCTAACCTCCTTGACTTTCATAGCGTTCAAAGGAATGACGAAATTCGACATGCAAGCTACCCTCTGGGTGTCAATTAACAAAGCTTGCACCAGGCACCCGAGGCCATACGATATTATTATTATTATTATTATTTACCTCGGGATGAATCAGCAAGCCTCTCACACCTTGAATTGTGATGTCATAAGTATACAGATTGTGCAATTGGGTTACTGTGGGATTAAAGGCTTCCTGTTAAGTCCCTCAACCTTTTGTGTTACATAAATAATTTGCAGCCAGAAACCTTCCCCGGAGTGCACACAACAACTCGCCCAAATTTCATCGCAATCGGATGTATGGTATATGAACGCCTAGGGGACAGACAGACAAACTATCACTAACATTGATATGTATCTATATAGATTCCATATACGGTATATTATATACAATCCTGATCTGAATTACCAATTCACTCATTAATGGAGCCATCACAACAACAGAGTTTATCCGACAAATGTTCCACACTCCACCAAAATACACGGAGCTAAATGGCCACAATCTCCAAGTCCCTCAAATGAAACAACAACAACAATATGTCCTGAGCTTGGTTTCCCCGTTGTTACCCACACTCGTCTTCGTCTTGTGTTGTATTTAACCACCTTCTGAACGAAGAGATATTTCTAGCCATGTATTAGAGCAACAATAAATTCAAATTCAGGCAAATGCTGCGATATGGTACTACCTTATTTCAGGGGTGCACAACCTTTTTATAAGTGGAGGGCCGCAAGTTACCTTTCCACATAGGCACTTGCCGAACCCTACTGCTAAAGCTAATGTTACTATTATCTGAATAACCTATTTTACCAGCAGACAAAAAATGTCTTTCAATACCATTTCTGTGTCCTCTAAATGGTTTAGATCCATTTTTGAAGTTCTTCTTCTTCTTCTTCTTCTGCCTTATCCGATACGGACGTTGGCTACCACCATGGCTAACACCTTCTTATCCTGTACAATCATGAAGAGTTCCGTGGAAGACAACCCAAACCATGTTCGTAAATTATCCATCCAAGTTATTCGTCTCCTTCCCGGTCCACGCTGACCTTCAATTTTACCCTGAAGTATGACTTGGAGCAGACGGTATTTTGGATTCCTCATCATCTGTCCCAAGTATTACAATTTCCTCTTCTTAATTGTGTTGAACAGCTCAGGTTGGCTACACACACGCTGAAGAACCTCGGCATTAATCACATGTTCTGTCCACGAGATTTTAAGAATCCGCCTGTATATTCACATTATCAAATTACTGATTTAACTTAAAATCTGTCCAATAATTGCTGACTTTTTAATTTATTTTTAACGAAACATTTTTATAATTTTCTTATTTCAACTACGGCCTCATCATTCACAATATATATTGAACCCTTTATATGATGCTCATATAAATGATCCCTAATTTTATTCATCTTGCATTGGAACTACGGGTAGCCAAGTAGAGAAGCTGGACAGAAGTTGTGAAATTATGGGGACTTACTGGCGTCAAGAACAGGGGACATGGTATTTGGAAATACAAAGGGTTGAATCCTGTGAGGAATTTATGAGAGCCTTGCCAGAGCTCGTCATACCATTAGGACAGGTGCAGGAAGCAGACAGCGTGCGCGTGGGTTTGACTCATGCTAAAGTTATTTCACATTGTCTTGACGCTCCTGGAAAAGGACAGATGTATGAAATCTTGAGAGGGAAAGAGGATTTGGCCACACCAGAACAACCAATGAGGAGAGAAGACGCAACTTTTGGCGCTAAAGCCACGAAACCTAAGCCGACCCTGTGGATTGAGCGGGAATTAATTATTGGATGAACGTACAATCGATTTTCGTGCAGTTTGGCTTCATCATGACCTATGAATTGATATGAGCTGAATGATAGTAGTCGCATGCCGGTGAGCCTAATATTATGGAAGTTAATTTTCGGAGTGTCCCCTCCACTCAACTTTGTCCTGAATCATTTAAATACTGTGTCTTGTGCTGTTGAACTTACAATCTTTGGGAGTGTCGAGGGCGACACTACTGACAATCTTTTGATGTGTCCATAGGGGCACTTGTATTTTCTTTGCGTGCTGAATGACACTTCACCACTCTAACTTTTGAGTCACATATTATCATATTGTAAGTTGTGTGCACGCAACTAAAAATTACTTCGAGATAAAGTCTGTGATTTAGGTAGTTATAAAACTACAGATTTAGGGGCAGTAATCGACGATATTTTGCTATAGGACTTTCTGGCGAATAAAGTAGCCAAATTAAGCAAAATTAGCTAGCGATTTAGCGTGTGAAATTTTAACAACATTCTTTTCAAGCATCAAGACATTGAAGGAGGACTGGTCCAATATTGCTTCGCTTTGATGACGATGACGAGCTAAGCACATTCTGAGGAGAGGATGTCTGGGGACGTGATCTGATGTGCTGACAGCCGAAGAATCGAGTATAACATTAATTTTTTATTTAATTCGTCAAGTCGGTTATGGTTTTTCATGGGATTATTTTTTTGTAAATATTTGCTATTGTGTGTTGTTAAGGTAGGATCTTGTTTGTTTGTTTTACTGACACACAATTTTATTGCATGGGGCAGCGTGACATATTTGTTGTAAATGTAAATATTTGTGTGAGTTTTATTTATTGTGTCTTGTAAACG
The DNA here is from genome assembly GCA_946902985.2 of Meconema thalassinum. Taxonomy (NCBI): domain Eukaryota; kingdom Metazoa; phylum Arthropoda; class Insecta; order Orthoptera; family Tettigoniidae; genus Meconema; species Meconema thalassinum. Next base: position 130,096,274 of record OX336395.1, read on the forward strand.
GGGCTTCACGCGCGCGGTGTGCATAGACGCTCGCGTATAGCAGCTAAGTAACACATTTTGGAACTAACGGAATGACAAAAGTAGAACAGAATTAACCTAGCTTAAATGCAGTGCTGGGAGAAAATAATATTTTAATAGTGGATTTGAAATCACTCAGGCTAAGTGAAATAAATTGCCATGTTTCAATATTTTCGCGAGAAGCCATCTGCTTGCTCGAGTTGCTTGTTTCTTTATTTAATTTTTGGAGTGTCTCGGACACGAAATTAGGGAGCTCTGATTCAGCGCCGACCTGGGGGTTATATGAGTGTCAGTCCAAGTGAAATGTGTCATATGTGTGCTGATTGGATATTGTTTGCGGGAGATGCTAGAACATGCTTCACCATGCCGCAGTCCAAGTTTCGGCAATCTAATCCTGCGGGGCGATTGTTTGAAATATATTGAACGCTTATTGATTTGCCGATCAATAAGTCTTCATGATTTTTATTATTATTATTACTGATATCCAGGCAGTACATGTTGAAGATTGACAAAGGGAAGACAGGTAGTGTGTCACAACGATTGCAACAGGAGTAGCGTGGTAGTTATTCCTGATGATGACCGGGTAAGCCGAGTTCAAGGACAAATTCAGGGTGAACGCGCATCCAAGTCGGCGTCATTATGGGCGTGCCAGAGGTGAAGTTCCAACCGATACACGATTGAATCAGCAAATCAGGAGTGAGTACGCCTAAACCACGCGGAGAGTTGCGTACCTTAAAAAAGGCGCTAAAACACGTGTATGAAGAACCGCCGATGCGATAGGATTCCGCATGAGTCCATTGAGACGTTTGGATGAAAAGAAGAAGATTGATACTAGTCCCTAGTCTGTGAGTTGAAATCTACAGATTATGTTCACAGATTGTCCCCACTCCACCCCTTTCTGTCAGTTTCTAATAAATTGATCGGTGATGAGTAGTTTGAGACACAATTTTATCGGGCTCCGAGGAGCATCGTTCACGCCAGTTTGAGTCACGATTTTATCAGGCTCTAGTGAGCATACTTCACGTCTGTTTGAACGAACATTATTGTGCTCGTGGGAGCAGAGTGCACGCTTAGCGGAGGGAGATCTCTAGTTGAGATAAGCGCTACGCGGTAGATGTAATTTGAGACTTGTTAAAGCCAGTTGCGTGGTGAACGAAGAGTGTAATATTGTCTGTAAATTTTGTGTTATATTTTGTGTGATGTATATGTGCGTGTGAAGTAAGCAAATGCTTAGATAGGGCCAGTTCAACGTTGAGTAATCGCCCAGGACATTATATTTTGAGTGAAAGTCAGTAGCTCATAGCGATTCTAGCTAGGTAGAATAATAACTTTGGACATTTCTTTCCAAGAAGCCACGCCAAGATGTCTACGGGAAGGTCGATTGGTGGAATGAAGTGCTACGCCTCTACCAGAACGTCGACGATGATCGAGTAGATTTCCCGTGGGGAAATGCCTTGGGATGGAGGTTGATTTTCTACAAGCTGCACGGTGATGTACAAACCATTGATTTATTCAATATGTAGCTAGATTGGACGCGGGAACGTTGTAAATATTTTATTCATTGTTCTTCTTTTGTATTTCGATTTTTTTGTGCGACGACACTGTTATATTTAAATGTACGTTGGCACGTGGCCAAAGTGTTTGTTTGATTGTATATTTTTCTAATGAGTTATTATTAGTATGCACGGCGTGTGTATTTTGATTTTATTCATGCGAATGCGAAATATGACAGGGTCGATAAATGGTGCTTTTATTCAAATTCATTTAGTAGGAGAAGGGGGAAAAGTTCTTAGATGTTTTTACGAAAGGTTTTTATTCATACTAGGGTTGCCGAGCGCAAGAAGTTAAGATGTCACTGTAGAAAACCTTAGTTCTATTTTTTTGAGTTTTTTTGAGTTCTTTTCAGGTTCTTTAGTCACGGACTAGATTGGGAGCGCAAGTCAGTGGAAAATATTTTATGTCCTTTATTTCAGGTTTCTGTCAAACCCATACGTGTGATTCTGGTGTGTGTATTGTGTCAAGGTGTGTGTATTGATTCTTCGTGATGAGGGGTAGAATGTGCCTACCGCCCTCAAATATTGTGGTTGTAATTTTTATTGAAAGGCAGAGCGCTCTATGAGGCTACTGTAACTTGTCCAATGCTGATTCTTGGAATTTCTTTGGGAAATACTAAGATATTTTATTTTGACACACACACGTATATTATGTGCTTTGGGAGCACGCTTCTTCGAGACTCGAGCCTTTGCTACGGCAGGTCGAGGTAATTGACACTTGGGTTAATAGATGTGCAGATTCCACTTTGCGCCCGTCTATGTCTGGTGATTCATCGTTTAGGCAGTCCAGCTGACCGACTGACCCCTGTAAGCTATCTGTAGCAAACCTATTCTTTTAATGGTCATTGGATCATAATTAAATTGGGAGTTCGCCATGTCCGTTACGAATTACCGCATATCGTATGAAATGAAATGTTTGTTTTATGATGTAAATGTTGGCTTTGAGCCTAGCGATTTCTATGACTCATTTCATTGTTAGTTTTGTCTGTTGTGGCACCGTTGGGTGTATTTTGTATTTTCTTGTAAAAATGGCAAGCGGCCATAAGTGTATTTTTCTTGATTGGTCACGTGTTGATTTACTTGTATTGATTTGATAAGTCCTAATTTTTAGGCGTTAATGTTGTTTGCTACGGCAGTTTTTTGATTCCAATTTCACGCGGATATTATTTTTTGTCTTATTTAGTGTAGGAAGTGTCGGATTAATTTAATTAGTGTTTAGTTGGTTCCTCGTGTCTGTCTAGCTCTAAGACAATGCAGATTCGTCCCCTGAAGGTTTACTTGATGGTAACGAATCTCCCATTAATTTGTACACATCGTAACGCATGTAGAAAAGCCGCACACGCACATGTCATTGCAGTATTTGGGACATTTGGTCCAGATGTATACGATTTCTCCTGAGATCAGGCCTAGTTTGGCATTTTTATTTAATTCAAGTGGGTGTCATTTGGGAGACTTTTTTGTTGTTGTTGTAAATAGCGTAAATTTGTTGACCTGTTATTAAATTCATATGTTTTAATCCTGGTATTCACTTTTTCCTGTATGTTATTTTGTTATATGTTACCCTGGATGTTATAAGAAGGGCTTAACAACAACTTTACGAAATGGACTGTTACACCCCCCAAAATTGAGTCTCATATGCTTCTTTGCAAGGGTTCATATATCAAAAATGGCTGCCCAAGTGGGGATTGATGTTGTTGTTGTTGCTTTGTTGACCTCATACTTATTTCGCTGAGAAATGATGCCAGGTCAGCAGGACAAGAGTAAATTCAGTAAATTGAGGCGAATTTGTACTGCCATGTGTATCAGTAAAATCACTGAGTTCTTAAAGTTAGAAATGTTGAACAAGTTTAGAAGTTGATATTGTATTTGATAACTTGTTCTGGCGCCCGGCTTAAAATTAGAAAATTTTGATATTTAGTGAACTCAGTCAAAAGCAGGAAGGTGTTGCCTTACCTTACATTTAATTAACTTCGTTTAATTAAAGTGTCTTTCGTAAATTCTGTTAGGAATTTAAAAGCAAATCACAAGGGAGTTATTTGTTGTTTGGAAATAAGAGTCATTATTCAGTAAGATTTTGATTACTGAAAATTTATTTAAATTAGAATCAATGTAATATTTAAATATCAAGACATGTGTGAGTACCACTGATATCCCATTGCATGACCCTATTTTGTCAGAATATATTTGTGTGTTTTGCAATGGCTAGCATCGAGGAGATTAATGTGTTGATGGAGCAGATGTCCACGCAGTTGACTGTGCAATTGTCTGCGAAGACGGAGGAACAGTTGAAAAGCATGAAGGAGGAGATAAATGAACATAGCGATAAACAATTACACGAGTCGCGGGAACAGAGTGATAAACAATTACACGAGTTGCGTGAACACAGTGATAAACAATTTCAGGACGTGAACAGTAACATTACGGTCCAATTGCAAATCCAGAAACTGGATACTGACAAACAATTACACGAGTTGCGTGAACAGAATGATAAACAATTAATTACATAACTACTCAATTACGTGAACAGAGTGATAATAATAATAAACAGTTACTTGAACTAAACCACAAGTTATCGAAGCAGACAACCTTACAAACAGTTCAATTAGAGAGGATAACACTTGAAATAAATCATAGTACTAAAATAGAACTAGAGAAACTGGTGGGAGAGGTGGCAGAGAATAATTCGAGACAGCTAGGTGAAATCAGGAAACTAGAATCCAAATTTGACGACAAACTAGTACAGTTAGATGGAATGGTAGCCAAACTGAAACAAATCGAGACAGCATGCGTGAACAATACGGCAGGGATCAAAAGCACGCAGGACGAATTACAAGGGCAATTCAACAGAATAGAGGCGAAGAATATTAACATACAAGAGCAGATTCATTCATTCGACAACAATGTGTTAGGATTGATAAAAGAACTCGACAAACTGGAGAGAAAAACGGAGAAAGAACGGATGCACTTGCGCGAAAACTTGGAAGACCAGTTAAGTAAAAATCAAGAGAAAATACGAGAAGAGATAGGAGAACAATTAATTAAAACTCAGCAGCTGATACAAGATCAAATAGGGGAACAGCTTGAGAAGAATCAGGAAAACAACGAAGAAAAAATTAACAATTTGAATAATAGGATCCGGAAAGATTGGGAACAGCAGGTGAATGAGACAAAAGGGGATAGGCTGACGATATTAAACAGGCTAGGCGAGAATAACTCTAGAATACAGGCTCTGGAGGAAAGTATCAAGTCCAAGTTCCAGAAACACGCAGTCCTCATCGTTAAGAATGAGATAAGATCTTTAGAGAATGCCACTTTATTCTCTTCAGAAAATTCAGTAGGGAAACACGGAAATATTGGAAGTCCGGAGGGGTCGAAGCTAGCTGAGGATACGAGCCGAGGTCAGAGTCCAAAGATAACTTGCGACACATTCCAAAATTACAGAGGGGAGACTTCAACTCCACAACCTGGTGTGACACCTGCCCAAGTCATACAAGTAATTAGGGGAAATGATTTTAAACCAGACAAATTCAGGGAAAATTCAGGATCTACTCCAAAAGCATTTTTGCGCCAGCTGGATGATTATTTTAATGACCAATACGTCAGTCCCGCAAAACAGCTTCGTCTGGTGGAGAAATTTTTAGAGGGCCCAAGTTTAATCTGGTTTCAATGCTTCAAGTATACGTTTAATGACATGGCCCAGTTTAAAGAAGCATTTTTGAGGAAGTTCTGGAGTCCTTCACTGCAGCAGGGGTTGAGGATGGACTTATATACCAGAAAATACCATAGCACACACCCTACAAGGTTTTCTGAGTTCTTTAGTCAAAAGCTAGTGAAATTCCGGAATTTTGACGAGCCGCCTTCTGAAGAAAGCATGGTATTAACTATCGGCAAGCAGCTTCCGATGAACATACAGCAATTTTTAGTGGCAGGAAATATCAAAACCGCAGTTCAGGCCGAGGAGATACTCCGCCACTTGGACGAAACGAGTATGGTTAGTCCGCAGACCGGGAGACGGAATATGGAGTGCGTGAACACTGCAGAAATAGTTCAGGGGCATCAAAACGGTCAAAGTCAGAGCAATCAGACGAAGACACAGTCCACTAGCACACAATTTACGGCCAGACGGCAGGAGTTCGACGGTCGAAACCAATATAATAATAATCACGTTAGGAACTTCAAAAATCGCCGTTATAATTACAACAATCAGAACAACAATCACAATCAGAGGACGTACCAGCGAGAATATACTAACTGGAGGGGAAACCAAAGGCAGGATAGACCATATCAAAGGAACGGGGACGGCAGATGGAATAATCAGAGGAATTATCGGCAAGAAAACCAGGGAGAATATCGTAATGACTGGAACGAGCGTTACGCTGAGTCACAAAAATATTTGGATGAATTAAATGCGGAAGAAGAAACAGAGAAAGAGAAGTGGGGACGAGCCATGAAAAACAGAAGAAATCCCGACAATCAGAGTAATGAGGATGCAGAAAAGGTGACAAGACAGGAGGAGACGCGGAAAAATAGCAGAAGAAATTCGCGGGACGAAGTTTCAGGCAAGGGTCTGGGAGTATGGTAAAGAAGACGGTAGCAGAAGAAGAGGACGATAGCGGAAGACGAAGATGGGAGCAGAAGAAGAAGGGAACCATTTGATGAATAATCAGGACAAGGGATGCAGAATCATATTGCAAAAATTAATCTGAGAACCCACACTCAAATGCACGTGGCTACGTGATACCTGGGAGAGTGAGCTTTGTTTGTAAATAAGACGGCTGGTCTGGCAGAAGTTGTAATTGTGTGAGTAAGAGGGGGAAGGTCTAGCGAGATGTGTGAATGACATCTCAGAGGGGCACATTGCAGCGAGATGCGCGCACACTAATTGGGACTGTGGAATGCACACTCAGAGACGAGTGAGGTACTTAAGTGATGTTATATATACTACTGTGGAGATTGTTTTTAAAATCCAAATCAATCACTTGCTTCGAATTTCAAAACCCTGCTGAGGATAAATGAACCCTTATTAATTTGCCGATCAATAAGCCTTCATGATTTTTATTATTATCATTATTACTGATATCCAGGCAGTACATGTTGAAGATTAACAAAGGGAAGACAGGTAGTGTGTCGCAACGATTGCAACAGGAGTAGGGTGGTAGTTATTCCTGACGATGACCGGGTAAGCCGAGTTCAAGGACAAATTCAGGGTGAACGCGCATCCAAGTCGGCGTCATTATGGGCGTGCCAGAGGTGAAGTTCCAACCGATACACGATTGAATAAGCAAATCAGTTGAGAGGACGCCTAAACCACGCGGAGAGATGCGTACCTTAAAAAAGGCGCAAAAACACGTGTATGGAGAACCGCCGATGCGATAGGATTCCGCATGAGTCCATTGAGACGTTTGGATGAAAAGAAGAAGATTGATACTAGTCCCAAGTCTGTGAGTTGAAAACTACAGATTATTTTCACAGATTGCCCTCACTCCAACCCTTTCTGTCAGTTTCTAATAAATTGATCGGTGATGAGTAGTTTGAGACACAATTTTATCGGGCTCCGAGGAGCATCGTTCACGCCAGTTTGAGTCACGATTTTATCAGGCTCTAGTGAGCATACTTCACGTCTGTTTGAACGAACATTATTGTGCTCGTGGGAGCAGAGTGCACGCTTAGCGGAGGGAGATCTCTAGTTGAGATAAGAGCTACGCGGTAGACGTAATTTGAGACTTGTTAAAGCCAGTTGCGTGGTGAACGAAGAGTGTAATATTGTCTGTAAATTTTGTGTTATATTTTGTGTGATGTATATGTGCGTGTGAAGTAAGCAAATGCTTAGATAGGGCCAGTTCAACGTTGAGTAATCGCCCAGGACATTATATTTTGAGTGAAAGTCAGTAGCTCATAGCGATTCTAGCTAGGTAGAATAATAACTTTGGACATTTCTTTCCAAGAAGCCACGCCAAGATGTCTACGGGAAGGTCGATTGGTGGAATGAAGTGCTACGCCTCTACCAGAACGTCGACGATGAACGAGTAGATTTCCCGTGGGGAAATGCCTTGGGATGGAGGTTGATTTTCTACAAGCTGCACGGTGATGTACAAACCATTGATTTATTCAATATGTAGCTAGATTAGACGCGGGAACGTTGTAAATATTTTATTCATTGTTCTTCTTTTGTATTTCGATTTTTTTGTGCGACGACACTGTTATATTTAAATGTACGTTGGCACGTGGCCAAAGTGTTTGTTTGATTGTATATTTTTCTAATGAGTTATTATTAGTATGCACGGCGTGTGTATTTTGATTTTATTCATGCGAATGCGAAATACGACAGGGTCGATAAATGGTGCTTTTATTCAAATTCATTTAGTAGGAGAAGGGGGAAAAGTTGTTAGATGTTTTTACGAACAGGTTCTTATTCATACTAGGGTTGCCGAGCGCAAGAAGTTAAGATGTCACTGTAGAACACCTTAGTTCTATATTTTTTAGTTTTTTTGAGTTCTTTTCAGGTTCTTTAGTCACGGACTAGATTGGGAGCGCAAGTCAGTGGAAAATATTTTATGTCCTTTATTTCAGGTTTCTGTCAAACCCATACGTGTGATTCTGGTGTGTGTATTGTGTCAAGGTGTGTGTATTGATTCTTCGTGGTGAGGGGTAGAATGTGCCTACCGCCCTCAAATATTGTGGTTGTAATTTTTTTGGAAAGGCAAAGCGCTCTTAGAGGCTACTGTACCTTGTCCAATGCTGATTCTTGGATTTCTTTGGGAAATGCTAAGATATTTTATTTTGATACACACACGTATATTATGTGCTTTGGGAGCACGCTTCTTCGAGACTCGAGCCTTTGCTACGGCAGGTCGAGGTAATTGACACTTGGGTCGACAGATGTGCAGATTCCACTTTGCGCCCGTCTATGTCTGGTGATTCATCGTTTAGGCAGTCCAGCTGACCGACTGACCCCTGTAAGCTCTCTGTAGCAAACCTGTTCTTTTAATGGTCATTGGATCATAATTAAATTGGGAGTTCGCCATGTCCGTTACGAATTACCGCATATCGTATGAAATGAAATGTTTGTTTTATGATGTAAATGTTGGCTTTGAGCCTAGTGATTTCTATGACTCATTTCATTGTTAGTTTTGCCTGTTGTGGCACCGTTGGGTGTATTTTGTATTTTCTTGTAAAAATGGCAAGCGGCCATAAGTGTATTTTTCTTGATTGGTCACGTGTTGATTTACTGGTGTTGATTTGAATAGTCCAAATTTTTAGGCGTTAATGTTGTTTGCTACGGCAGTTCTTTGATTCCAATTTCACGCGGAAATTATTTTTTTGTCTTATTTAGCGTAGGATTAATTTAATTAGTGTTTAGTTGGTTCTTCGTGTCTGTCTAGCTCTAAGACAATGCAGATTCGTCCCCTGAAGGTTTACTGGATGGTATCGAATCTCGCATTAATTTGTACACATCGTAACGCATGTAGAAAAGCCGCACACGCACATGACATTGCAGTATTTGGGACATTTGGTCCAGATGTTTACGATTTCTCCTGAGATCAGGCCTAGTTTGGCATTTTTATTTAATTCAAGTGGGTGTCATTTGGGAGACTTTTGGTGTTGTTGTTGTTGTAAATAGTGTAAATTTGTTGATCTGTTATTAAATTCATATGTTTTAATCCTGGTATTCACTTTTTCCTGTATGTTATTTTGTTATATGTTACCCTGCATGTTATAAGAAGCGCTTAACAACAACTTTACGAAATAGACTGTTACACCCCCGAAATTGAGTCTCATATGCTTCTTTGCAAGGGTTCAATATTTTTGAGTCTTGCAATTCCCAGAGAATTGTCGAGATACATGTGTGTTGATTTATGTACGCGTTTTCAGAATGGCCACATGACGGGATCCTGGGTGATATGGTTCGCCAGTTATTATTGTTATTTGGCACAAGCTTGGACTAGACTGAAACAGATATTTGTGGAGTAAGAGAGAGGGTGAATCCACTGCAGGCGAGATCAGAGATAAGCGAGCCATGCTCATTAGTGAGGCGGACTTTGGTTCTGCATTTTCTTAAATGTTTTCCTTTTAGATAAAGCCTGAATGATTAGAAATTAATTGAATATGTAAATGGGAGATGTCCATGTTATGCCGTTAATTTCCAAGTGTTGATTTAGTTATACTTTACTTTCATGTAAATATCAGTTTGATTCTGGCAGGTTGTTGTTGACATTCCTTTTTTAATGTCTCAGTTCAGTGACCTCGGCTGGTCTGGTTTGTTATTGTCACGTTGAACTCGTTAGCCTTGCGAACGATTGTACCTGGTTTCGGCACCTCTGTTTATTTGATTTGTGCATCAGCACTTGTGATTTTTGGAAATCTGTGTAATTTTAATGTTTTCTTAAGGGTAGCGTGTGTCAGTATTTCAGTTTAAGTGTACAGCCATTTAATTGTCTATGTCCCATGAGCCATAATTACGATTTGCAGTACGGGGATTCGCGACCATTCTGGCTGATCCAGTTGCAAGCGACCTGCATCATTGCACACTCATCTCTTTCTAATGTTAGTAAACACCGAGCACACACTTTAATGAGAGAGGTGGACTTATTTTATCCACAATTTAATGTGAGAAGTGGACTGATTTTTCCACTTGTTTGTTTCTTGTAATTTTTCTTGTGTTTGATTTTGAGAGTAAACTCCGGGAGGAGTTTGTGTTGTTATTTTTGTTTTGCTTATTCAGTCATTAAACATTGTTTATTTTATCCATGTTTCACTCATTTCTAGTTTATAGTTTACTTTATGATCCTTGAGACTAACGAAGCAAGATGTCTGTACTGAACTTTATCTAAGACATAGCCAAGAACTGAACGTGACCCCGGAGACAGAATCTTGTACATATTGCTTCTTTCAAGAGTACAATATATTCACGTTTTCAATAGTATAAAATATTTATCCGCGGGTCGCATAAACTGACTTTGAGGGCCGGAAGTGGCCCGTGGGCCGCGGGTTGTGCACCCCTGCTTTATTTCAAGCCTCGGAGCGCATACACCATCGCTATCTCTGATACAGCTACACACACTATTACTGGCATCACACAAATACAGGTTATCAGACAAGTTCCACTGGCGGAGTGGCGCAACGGTAACGCTTTCGTCTGCTACGCCCAAGGTTGAAGGATCGAATCCTGGCGCAGTTAATTGGTATTCAGGGTCCTTAAATGCTAGTGAGCAAAATTTATTATTAGTATTATTACTATTATTTTTATTATTATTATTATTATTATTATTCGTTTAGCGTCGTCGGTGGCGTAGTCGGTTGCATGCTGAACTGCTGTTCCCAAGGTCACGGGTTCAAACCCGACCGAAGTCGTCGGATTTTAAGAGCGTTAAAATAAAATGTGTAAACATTAACCATTATGTCAATAGTAATAATAAATATCCGTGTTGTATGATAGTAGTATCTTATTCAAAACCGCCTTGTCAAACACTATAGAATGTAGTTTAATTACTGCTTATACGTTGGCTACATGTTTCGGTATTCAATAACACCCTCGTCAGCGTATATTGAATTAAATTAATTCATTCATTGGAATATTCCAATTTGTTGCCCACTGTTTAGTGAATGTTGGTTATTTGGTTTCTCAACGTATCCATACATTATATTTTGGATTGCCAATATCCAAATTGTTTCATACGTCTTGCATATATAAAATACTAGGTGAGTTTCGATTAAGATTACGTACTGCATTACCAAATTGGACAGCTAACTTCAACAGAACGATCCAACTAGTAGGAGTCTTCTGGTTTATTTCAAGGTTAGACCACATCAATGTGATACAGACTGCCGTATCCATTAAGGTTGATTTGTAGTCATATTACGTCCGATAATATTAAACCACACAAAGGTTTATCGTGATATAACTGGAAGATACATCATATAGCAGTGACGTACAAATCACTGTAATCGAACCATTCATATGTTTTTAATTCTTTTCGTGAGCTTTCTTTTATTTAAATTTCTAATAGTGTTTTGTAGGGATATCCATTTTCTCTTTTATCTTTGTAAACTTAGTTTTTTAAGATTATTTTAATTCAATATACAGTACGCTGACGAAGGTGTCATCGAACACCGAAACATGTACGTTTAAGCAGTGATTAAACCACATTCTTTTGTGTTTGACAAGGTGGTTTTGAATAAGATAGAGCGTTAAAATCCTTCAGTATGCCTTCCTTCGGACGGGACGTAAGCCAAGCGGGCCAATGTCATAGATTTATGGCATGTAAAAGAACATACCACTGCAATTGGTGGTGTGTAGCAAAATTTGTATGTTATATTTGCCTGGTTAGGAAACGCTCTATCAAGTTCCAACGTTTACCGCTAGTGTTCGTGACAGTGGCATCTGGTAGCCAAAGTTAGAACTACTTGTAATTGATCTTTCATTCATTTCATCCCTCATTAACTCCTCTCGTGAGGTTGGCGTCAAGAAGGACATCCGGCCGTAGAAACTATTAGCCACGTGGTTCATCGCATCTCATCCCCGACCCCGTTGGAAACGGGATTTATAAGGAGTAGACAAAGAATTATTATTTTTGACGGCTTCGGTGGCGTAGTTGGTAGCATGCTGAGTTTCTATGCCCCAGATCGTGGGTTCAAACCCGGCTGAAGTATTTTGATTTTTAAGAGGGCTAAAAATCCCTCATTGTGCCTTCCTTTGGAGGGGAAGTAAAGCCAGCGGTCCCATGTCATAGATTTATGGCATGATGAAGAACCTTCCACTAACTACACTTCTGTGAAGCCAAAATTTGTAGGTTAGGTTTGATTAATGCGCTTAAGTTCCAACGTTCGTCACCAGGCACTGGTTGCGATGGAATCTAGTAGTAGCGAAGTTCACAGCTAGGTATCGTGGATGGTAGCATTTGGTAGCGAAAGTAGGAACTACCTGAAATTATCGTCTGCAGTCCTTACTTGAATTATTAAAAGCAGATAGCACACACTAATACAGTCATAACTATGGCCCGGATGTTGATGACAAGTCAACCTTTTACTTAGCTGTCTAAAACAATGCTGAAGTACATAGAAACTCTGGATGGGCCATCCCGTATGCAAATATGTCATTTTTATTTTGCATTTTTTGCTATTTAAGAGCTTTTTTAAGTTTGGTAGATTTTTGGGTCATATTTTAGAGAAATCGGCCTTTTAAGGTCATTTTTATCCAGTTTAGTCATGTCACAGCTTTATATGAGGGAGTTACGACTGTCAGAGTTAAGAAGAAGCGTTATTGATAGGAACAATCACATCGTTGGAGAAAACGGGCGAAGAAATGGTTGATTCCATTTCCTTAATCAACCGGGCGGAAACTAGTCTTAGCAACTATCGTGGCGACATTGTTGCGGGTATTGCATCAAAACTGAAAAAAGTGCTGGACAAATACACTGGGTATAAAACATTATGCAAAATCTCAAGACATTCATTTTTGCAATATTGGTGAGTTTATTACGAGCATTATAAGATCATTTTCTCCATTTTATAGTGCATTTTTCGAATTTTTGAAATATTGGTGAGTTTATCATTTTCACCATTTTATTGTGCATTTTTCGAATTTATAGGTCATTTATTACAGTCATTTTTAGCCTACTTTTCACATTTTGCAAAAATGAGGAAAAAGTAGACTTATGAGATCGGGCAAATGTGTGTGTGTCTGTCTGTCTGTCCTTCTGTCTGTCTGTCTGTCTGTCCTTCTGTCTGTCTGGCTGTGTGTGTGTGTGTGTCCCCCTATCAACTCCTAAACGGCTGCAGCAATCGAAACAAAATTTGGTAGGAGTAAAGATCTGTACCTGAATATCTCACGGCCATATTTGAAAATGATGTCAGTGCTACCAACTGCTGAAAAATCGCAACTGACATTTGAGCTCCATGTTGGATATATTGGAAGGTATGATTGGGATCTATTTCAAAATTGGCACACGTATAGATAATAATATTGCAGTTTAATTTCCAGGAGGCCATACATGGCAGTGTTGCCAAAATGATTATAAGCCTGCTGATAGGTCCAATTTTTAAATGCATATAACTTCTATACTATCAATTGGATTTCAACCAAATTTCGTATGTGCTATGTGTACATACACAGACATTCTTAAGAGCCACCAGGGCTGCCAGCTGTTAATAAATGCTCTCAATTTTTTTAAATCCAAATACCCATATATCAGAAAGTATGCAAGCTGACAGCTTTAAACTATGCAGATGTATAGTACCTGACATTCTATATTAATTTGGAGTAACTTATATACGTCAGTGCTACCAACATGATTCTAAGCCTGATGATAGGTCCAATTTTAAAATGCATGTAACTTCTATACTAACTAATGGATTTCATTCAAAATTGACACAACAATAGATCATATTATTTCAGATTATTTCTGACCAACACATGTATGTCACTGTTGCCAGCATGATTTTACGCGCGCAGTTAGATCCAATGTTTAACTGCATGTAACGTCCATGCTATCCATTGGACATCAACCAAATTTTGTATTCTGTACCTTAAGAGTTGGAACTAAGAATATATTCAGTCACCAGGGCTGCCAACTGTAGTTCTCTTTTAAGCTACAGTATGCCAGGTATACAGTATTTCGACCTAATAAGAAATTTCGATATTACCAACTTAATTTCCTCATTATTCTAGATACCGTAGATTAATCATTGGCATGAACCTTAAATTTTAAGAAAAGTAGGCTCTTTAGTTCGTCACGGAACTTCTTGTTGGAAATGTTAAGTGCATCTTTTAAACTTTCTAACGACATCAACATCCTGGCCCTAGTCATCACAATTAATACCAAAGTACACGGGGCGTTGTCGCATCCCCTAAACTAAGGAACCAACCAACCAAGATGTATTATTCATTTCGTGGCACAGGCTAGAGTAAAAGATGGCTTTTCACCGATGTCTCAGTCTCACTCATGGCTGTGATTATATGGAAGTTACTGAGGTATGGGTGGTGCTTAGTAATGGCATTCAGGGCACAGTCAGTGCCTGTGGATGCTGTGAAAGGTTTTACTCAAAGGGTTAGGACTACTATTCTGACTCAGTGAGGAAAGCAATGGCAAACTAACTCACTCCTCTTCTTGCCTAGAACGCCTCAATATAGCGCTGCCTTGGGTTTTTGTGGGTATCTACTCACATAACGTAACGGCGGTGCTTTTTGAGGATCCAACCAGCCTTCGGGCTGACTACCTAACAGACATCAGCCATGTATGGACCGCGTCCTTCCAACTGCCATTCTCATCTAGTTATTACCCATGTAAGATTTGATTGCCGCTGAGTGAGGCTGCACCAGTGTATGTTGTTTGTTGTAGCAGCGCCCCGCGGGGGGGAAGCGGGGAACACAGCGATGACAGAATGCATTGTGCACATAAGTCGAGCAGCATTGCGCGTCACAGGAGCTCATGTCAACACGGGCAGTTAAATGATTACTGAGGCTTACTGGAGCTGAGTCATATCCTACTCGCGCAACTGTATCTGTCAACGAAGCAGAGTGACGTGTGACACAAGCAAACAAAGAATAGTTCCCATCTCGACCGCCGGCAATCAATTCATGAAAGGGTTGTTTTGTTGTTGTTTTTTTGTTTTTGTTTTTTGCGTATGGCTTTTAGTGCCGGGAGTGTCCGAGGACATGTTCGGCTCGCCAGTTTTGTAGCTGCTTCGAGGCGAACACCCAATGGGTGAGCTACAAGTACCGTCACGTATGGAGTGTTGTCTGGGGAGAAAAGTGTGAATGTAAGGACGAGGAGTTGGAAGGTAGCGGCTGTGGCCTATAGTTAGGCACCAACCCCGGCATTTGCCTGGAAGGAAGATGGGAAACCACAGAAAACCATCTTCAAGGCTTGCCGGTGGGGGGATTCGAACCTCCTCGCCTCCCCCGATGTGAGCGACTGCCAGCAGTCATGCCGTAACGACCACGGCTAACTCACCCAGTCATGAAAGGGTAATAGAACCATATCAGTGGCAGATGACCTAGATATTTGGCCCTTTTAAATAACAATCGCCTTCATAATGTTTAGAGGTCTGGTAATGATACAGCAAATCTCTCTCAGTCCTCTTGTGTTTCTCTTCAGCCCAAACCAAATCCACGTCTCTTGAGTTTCGTTCAATAATTCAAGAATACGAACCGTGGCTGTCACTCGGAATATCTCCCTCATATCATGTTATGCTTCCAATATTGGACGACACGTGGGGTGCAGAAGACAGATCTCAATACTTATTTCATCGTTCTTCCTCTTTCTTTGACAAGTGATATGTTAAAGCAACTATGTTTGGTTCGTGTGCAGAATACTCGTCAAGTTATTCAAGTGATAAAGGACAAGTGTTGCCTAATTCTATTAACCGCTTATGGGATAGTGGTCTCTATATTAACCACCTGTCATAAGGACAGTTTATGCTTCCAAAGATGCTGATATTGAATCTTTAATCTTAAGGCCAAATTTCTAAACATTTCTAAAAATCAAATATTATATAAGGCACGTATCTACTTGATGTAAAGTGTTGGATAGAATTTAAAAATAAAAAATAAAATAAAATCATTTAAATTTAAGGGTAAAAATAAAATACAGAAACAAAAATAATAATAATAATAATAATAATAAAATTTCAAAAATAAAAGAAATAGGCTATAAAATAAAAATAATGAACACAACTATAAAAAAATCGAAAATATTTGTAAAATCAATTGGAAATTGGTTCATTAATTTTTTTATTATTATTTTTTTAGTCGTTTACCCTCCAGGTTGGTGGAACCCACGGACTCAGCGAGGGAACTCACCACTACCGCCACTACGGGCAGTGTCCTAGAGCTGGGAACATCGAATCGGAAGGGATACAACTGGTGAGGTAGGATTGGCACCTCGCCCAGGCGGCCTCACCTGCAAAGCGAACAGGGGGCCTCATGAGGGAAGGGAAGGGATGGTTAGGATGGATAGGCAAGGAAGAGGGAAGGAGGCGGCCGTGGCCTTGAAGAAGGTACCATCCCGGCATTTGCCCGAAGACGAAGTGGGAAACCACGGAAAACCACTTCGAGGATGGCTGAGGGGGAATCGAACCCCCTCTACTCATTTGGGCCACCCGAGGCTGAGTAGACCCCGTTTCAGTCCTCGTACTGTACCCTTTTACCTACCAATACCTGTTGAATCCCTGGATAGCAGCTGGATCGTAGAACCTGAAAATTCCCCGGCTCTAAAGACCCCCAAGTTCTACCAACAGACACAGGGATAATAGGGCCACTCGAATACCTAACAGGAAGTATTAAGACTGACCAAGGCTCAGAGAAAGAAAGACTAGCTCAAAACACAAGAATTCTTCAAGAGGAAGAAAGAATCTCAAAGGTGTGGTAAACCCTAAAATACCTAGCGATGGCCCCCTTAATACACCCTTCCATCACCTCTATAAAGCATCACGCAATAATTAAAACCAAGTAATTAATTAGTGTATTGCAAGAATAAACAAGACAGAAAAAACAATCAATTTTGTCGATACCACGACCAATCAAAAAAAATCATTGATAATACTGGATTGTCTTTCAAAAAAAAATTACCCATTATCTCAACGAACTTTTAGTTGATTAAAATATAAGGCATATTAATAATAATAATAATAATGATCAATCCCATAGGATAAGCATTTACAAAAGAAAAATATTATAAGACTTGAATACATTAAATTCATTTCGGTTCCTTAACTGAAATAGCATCTTATACAAAAATATCCTGATTAAAACTAATAATCCTACACGACATCTTCAGTAACATTATATGTTCTTGTTATTAAACGAAGAAATTCATATGGCCTATTTACAGCATATAATTTACACAAAATTCCAGAATAATTTCAATTATTCTCTTCCCACTGACTTAATGTCACGACATTCATTTCTGCTTAAAATTGTTTCATTTCTAGTTTTAGGGTATTTCTGCCGAACAGTTAAGCTAAGCAAAATTAATCATAGATCCAGCATTAAATAGTTATCGGTTTCCTTGTTAAACATACATCCTATGGCAAAATCGTTATATTAATTTTACTGGAAATATTGAACCGGATATCCACTCAAGATTCTCAATAATACTGCTCAGAAAAATATTAATCTTCACACAGGCATTTTCACGATAACAGCGATAAAGTCATCTATGACCAAAAATTAACCATACTAGGTTAAAAACAACACCTCTCTGGGTTAAAACCCCAATCAATCTAATCCTGATTGGCACACCTGGCTCAATCCTCAACAGGAAAAATTTGCTTTACAAAGCACTGCATCAATATACTTAAACACAAAGGCAATATTCATAATACATGCCTCTCTAAAGTCAAACATGCACCTATAATAGGAGCCTTACTGTTATAAATCCACAATTATGAAAATCAGCTGTTTATAGTAAAATCCTGAACTCGAGTGCGAAAAAAAAAATATGATTCTGTAACAGATTACCAACAAAGCCCAGTGGATTCCAGAAATATTCCACCTATCTTTAAAAACTTGCCTTACATTGATGTATTACATGATCCATAATTCTTAAACGTATGACTTATAGTAAGTCGTCCCTGGGATTATCCTCGCAAATTTGGATGTCGTTCAAATACCCTCTTAATAGAAAAAAACTATTGCACCAAAGGCAATGATATCAATTTAATCCAGTGTTAACTTCATAAGAAAAGAAAAGTATAACACTCCCCAACCACACGAACTGAGGTTGTAAAAGCGATTTATAAAAATAAATTCAATCTCAAAATAAGATCTTCCCTGAATTTCCCGAACGCGAAAATGTCGATGGATTAGTCCTACAGCATGGATCTAGGTTAGCAACAAAGGCTAAGCGACTAATGACCCATTAGGCAATCCATTTCGAAAATCACGCTCAGAAAATACAAGTTAAATCTGTTAATAAACTGCAGAAAAAATAGTCAAAGGACTCGAAGTAACATTCAGAATAACAGGATCCGAAAACTTCCTAATATCGTAATAAGAATACGAAAAGGAAAATTCCCCTCAAAGAATACGATGATCCACGCGAAAGTGCTTAAAGAACAATACACTAGAATATGAAAAACTCAGTCAGAGTTCCCAAAAGAAAATTATGTTACTAAAATGTTCTTACACAAAAAAAACTGTAGATCTTCTTCCTACATTTATTTCTCGACAAATAAGAATGAGCATATCAGTTTAAATACTGTAAAATACTACTGAAATTTTTAATTTATCCATCAAAATACACAAAGGATGCACTCATTTTTATGAGTCAAAATCCTGGCATCATAGAAGGTCAGCTTCGAAAAAACATCAAACCTGCACTTTCTACTCAACCATTGAATCTACAAAATCAAATATGGCAATATGTGGTAGTTCAAAATGTCCACGCTACGCTACTGTAACAAGTTGAAGTGATCTGTACCTTTGGCGAATCTAGATGAGGAAAAAAGGATATCGTTGGCCATACTAAGCTCCAGACCAACAGACAACATGCTGGACTCCAACTGGGTTTCCATAGAACGAACCAAAGTCCTCCTAGGCTCGAACAACACCCGGTCGGTCGAAATAGCCCCAACATATCCTGGCGATATCTTCCCACACATATTCGAATACCGATGGACGGACCGCACACAGTTTATCAACTCGTCACGAAGCGAGGGTGAACTCGAACAGCCGCTAAATAGTTCCAATATATGAACGCGAATGTGAGCAAGTTCACAAGGGTCCACGCGGCCCCTTGCATCACGAGAGTCGCTTGCACACTCCATGCTAAATGAAAGTTGCTGCCAACATGTCCCCGCTACACCCTGCTAATGCAGTATTCTTATATTAATCTAGCCTACCATCGTAATGGATATAAGCTTCATAGTATTCCTTCCCTCTGACACCTTGCTTGAGAATGTGCTTTTTTTTAAGTATAGCCACTGTGAAGAGTCTGAATCAAGTCTAGGCTGCATTTCCACGAAGGTTTATATGCAGAGTTTTATGACACATTACAGCCGAGCTGGCGGTCGGGATTATGAAAGTATTCATCCGCATGGCCCGTTATTAGCTGTAGATACACGGTCGCAAAGATAAACTATTACATGTTTAAGACCATGTCTGAACCCTATTAAACACGTGTCTACTTCACGTAGAATGCTGAACGAACTAGCGTATACACTTCAGCGCGGTCACACGTTTTTAAAACTTCCGTTAACTGGCGACTTCACTTTCACTATTTCCAGGCTCAAACCTGTACGCTGTCGGTTTCTCTACTCATTGCTCTCTGCACGAGGTCGCCTTGGCCTCACATCCGCTCCCCCACTCCTCTATACGTCACGACTCGATATAAAATATATCTCAGTCGAAACGTAATCAGCAGTGAGTTAACAGATCATCTTCTGTTCTTCATACTTTCTTAATAATAGCTTTCTGCCATGGAAATATACGTATAGACATATGTATCTGCTTACATACAGCGCCAAATATACTTTAATTTGTATTAATCACTCTCAGGTGAATCGATCGATATAGTGTTAGACACAGTCAACATGTTTATTATCGATGACCTTCGGGTTTCTCGTCGGAAACACGATCTCTGCCGATCTTTTTCTTGATAGCATGACTTTTGCTCGCCGTAGACCAGCTGTAATTATAGACTTCATAGGCTAGTTAGAAAGTTACAGGGTGTTCCCAAAATACTGTAACCATGTCTGTACTCAAGACCTTTATGAATAATGGTGCATTTTCCCTTTGATACCTTAAATAAAAGTTTCCTCAACTTTTATTTACACCATTCCAGGTAATCTCGGCATATGTAGCATTATTCAGTCACATATCTTTTCAGGTTTTTTGCATTGAAACGACCTATCATTTCTCTTCCATTTAGGCTTACTACCTCATAACAATTATTTCATTTTATTATAGTGACTTCTCTGTCATGGTAATCTTATTCTTGTAGTCGTGAACAGGTAGAATGCGTGACATCTCAGTGCTTAATTTCTTTTTGAAAATGTTTTTCCTTTGTCCCGGTCAGGCGTTCTTTCTGAACTCCGACCTTCTCTGCTAGTGCTGGGTCGTGACTTATCTGGATTTTCATCCTTTCTTTCCTTCGATTTTCTTCGTCCAACCTCCGTGGACTTATCTCGCCCTCTCTTGAGCATCTCCTGTTGCACTTTCTTATCGGATGCCTCCGTCCGATAATTGTTGTATCTTGAGTACCCTTGATTTTGTCTCTTATCTCTGTTGTCACGGGTATCCCTATCATTCCTATTATATCTGTCATCTCGATTATTTTGATCATATCTGTAATTCCTGTTATAAGGCGTTTCTCGATG
The DNA here is from genome assembly GCA_946902985.2 of Meconema thalassinum. Taxonomy (NCBI): domain Eukaryota; kingdom Metazoa; phylum Arthropoda; class Insecta; order Orthoptera; family Tettigoniidae; genus Meconema; species Meconema thalassinum. Next base: position 130,117,162 of record OX336395.1, read on the forward strand.
ATCATTCCGGTTTCGATCATTATCTCTTCGATAGAAATTTCTCTCCTCGTAGCGACGTTGCCATGGCCTCTCCTGGGCGTCCCTACGTTGATTGTCCCATCTCCTCTCTTCCTGATGGGTATTTCTAATAGGACCCATTCTATCATCTCTTCTTTGCCCAAAACGATCCGTCTGCTGTGTACGGTTCATCATTACCGCGTTTACAACTTTCGATTCTTGCCTGGCATTTTTGACTATGGTAGGTTGCGTCATCATACTCATATGATCTAATCGACGTAACAAGTCATCTAACGACGTTAAAGACGATACTCCGGAAGAAATAATTGATCTCCTTACTTCCGCAGGCAATTGACGTGAGATAGCTTCAAGGAGTTCTTCCTGGGTTAACGGCGGCTGGAGAAAACGGAGTTTTGCTAACTGACACGCAAAGTACTCAGCATAGCTGGTTGGTCCTGTACTGGAGTACTTGCGTGAATAGACTTCCGATCTCACATTTTGTTGGACCTCGATCGACCAAAATCTTTGTATGAAGGCCTCCGAAAACTGTTCAAAATTGTCAAATGTGTAACGAAAAGCCCTGAACCATTGTAACGGAGCATCGGTAAGAAACCTTTCCACCATACGTAGCTCACGCTCACGTGGCACATGTGACTCCAAAAAGTAATCTCTTAATGCCCTTACAAATTCGATTGGTGTCATTCCATCCAAGTTCCTAGGTTTGTCATCAAAGTTTCTTATTATGGTTACATTCGGTGTCCTTTCCAATGATTTCGAAGTATAATCATCCACGCCTACGTTGGGGTTCGGAGAACTAAAAGTTTCCCTGCTTGTTCGAATGGGACTCAGATGTTCCATTTGACTGAGCCGAACGTTGGGTTCGTTGTTGGGAGATTCCTGCATCATCCTTTCCCTACCATCAGGTACTATCACTTCAGGTTGTTCAACTACAACTCTAAAATCGGACTGTAAAAGTGATCGCAATTGATCTTTTAGCGTATCTAAATTGATATGCCCCTCTAGATTAATTTGCTCGAGACCCTTTCTAATTTCATTAATCTCGGAAGTTTTCTTCTCCCTGACCTCATTTAACTCTATCTTACTTTGGTCGACTTTAGTTTCAACACTGTTAATATGTTTCTCTAAATCGGATATGTTATTAACCTGTGTATTTTGAATTCCATCCATTCTTTTGCTTAGATCTTCCCTAACATTTATTATGTCTTTGCTATTAGTTGCAAGACCAGTGGCAAGTTTAGATTCTAACTTAGATTTCTCAACTTTAAAACATTCCTCATTAATTTTCATGATACCTTTACGAAATGTTACAATATTATCTCTTATGATCCCTTTCAAATCGATGTAAAAATCATCCCTGAGAAGTTTCGTATGATCAGTGACTTGAGCTCGGAGTGTCCCCATTTCACATTTCAACTGCTCCAGGCTATTCTGGGTCTGATTAGTGTCATGGGAAAACTGTAGCTGAAGTGCTTCTAAATTTTTTTTACTGAGCTTCACACTTTTTTCAAAGTCTAGTCTAATCTCAACTTGAAACTCTTTATTAGATTTTTCTAGCTCCATTAACTTAACCTCCGTCTGATTTTGACTAGATTCGATTTTTCGGACCTCTAGCTCCATTTTATTTTGACTGGATTCTATTAATCCCACATCTGTTCTTAAATCATTGATTTGGGATTGCATAATCCTTACATTAGAGTTTACATCCTTTACTGTTTCCTCAATTCCCCTTTGACTAGTCTGAACATTGTTGAGATCTGTTTGCATTGAAGTTTGACTATTTTGCATTGATGTTTGACTAGTTTGGATATTGTTAAGATCTGTTTGCATTGAAGTTTGACTATTTTGCATTGATGTTTGACTATTTTGGATTGATGTTTGACTAGTTTGCATTGATGTTTGACTAGTTTGGATTCTTTCTTGGGCAACCTGTACCAAGCCAACATTAGCCCGTAGTGTACTGATATCTAGTTGTGTTTTTCTATTATCGTCCTGGATATCTTCGATATTAGATTCTACACTGGTAAACTTCTTTTCTACCCTTTTAGAACTGTCATTGATAGCCTTCAAGGAGGATTGCATAGTATCAATTTCCCCCCTGATACCTTCAGCAACTGCACCCTGATTTTGAATAACAGTTTCAGACATATGGTCTAATGCAGATTTAGTTTGGACCTTAATATTTTCTATGTCCTGATTCAAATTGTCCATTTTATGTTGAATAATTTCAAACATCTTCTTAACGTCACCAACAGTCACCATATTACCTTCAGACATGCTTCACTACACTTCACAAGAAATAAGAATACCACACCAACAAAGCACAGCGAGAACATCTACAAACAACCACCATTTACCATAAATGCTCATTCTTATTGTCTGGCATTACCTTAAAATAAGCTTATGTCTAAACACAAAGTGCCCAATTTGATTTGGGATCGACCATATACAAGTGCGTGTTGGTTTATATCGGTGAAGGTCTATGATTCTACCATTACTTAAATTTTAAATTTACTACAAATACTTCTATTTTTAATGATGTCAGCAATGATCATCAGCCGGAAACAAGTAGAACAAATTATTAACAGAGCGTGAGGCACCACTCCAATACATTAAAATAAAAATTAATAATGGTCGCAATACCACTTGTAATTCAAGTAGCTCGAGTATCCTCGTAATTGCTTTGTTCCATAGGAATTCCAATAGTTCGTGCCAAAATATTGGTTCACCATTATTTTATCGCCTTGATTCATAGTCACACAAGAAACACGGTGTTCCAATTCGCGATCTGTGTTACATGATCATAAAACTAATTTCCACTTTGTACTTTCAGTTTCAATTTTGGCAGAATTATGGCATTCAACTCCCTGGTATTCGCTCTGGTATTCCAGTTTTTCGAAGCCCCTGAGCTGGGCGCCACCTAATGTACCCTTTTACCTACCAATACCTGTTGAATCCCTGGATAGCAGCTGGATCGTAGAACCTGAAAATTCCCCGGCTCTAAAGACCCCCAAGTTCTACCAACAGACACAGGGATAATAGGGCCACTCGAATACCTAACAGGATGTATTAAGACTGACCAAGGCTCAGAGAAAGAAAGACTAGCTCAAAACACACGAATTCTTCAAGAGGAAGAAAGAATCTCAAAGGTGTGGTAAACCCTAAAATACCTAGCGATGGCCCCTTAATACACCCTTCCATCACCTCTATAAAGCATCACGCAATAATTAAAACCAAGTAATTAACTAGTTTATTGCAAGAATAAACAAGACAGAAAAAACAATCAATTTTGTCGATACCACGACCAATCAAAAAAAATCATTGATAATACTGGATTGTCTTTCAAAAAAAAATACCCATTATCTCAACTAACTTTTAGTTGATTAAAATATAAGGCATATTAATAATAATAATAATAATGATCAATCCCATAGGATAAGCATTTACAAAAGAAAAATATTATAAGACTTGAATACATTAAATTCATTTCGGTTCCTTAACTGAAATAACATCTTATACAAAAATATCCTGATTAAAACTAATAATCCTACACGACATCTTCAGTAACATTATATGTTCTTGTTATTAAACGAAGAAATTCATATGGCCTATTTACAGCATATAATTTACACAAAATTCCAGAATAATTTCAATTATTCTCTTCCCACTGACTTAATGTCACGACATTCATTTCTGCTTAAAATTGTTTCATTTCTAGTTTTAGGGTATTTCTGCCGAACAGTTAAGCTAAGCAAAATTAATCATAGATCCAGCATTAAATAGTTATCGGTTTCCTTGTTAAACATACATCCTATGGCAAAATCGTTATATTAATTTTACTGGAAATATTGAACCGGATATCCACTCAAGATTCTCAATAATACTGCTCAGAAAAATATTAATCTTCACACAGGCATTTTCACGATAACAGCGATAAAGTCATCTATGACCAAAAATTAACCATACTAGGTTAAAAACAACACCTCTCTGGGTTAAAACCCCAATCAATCTAATCCTGATTGGCACACCTGGCTCAATCCTCAACAGGAAAAATTTGCTTTACAAAGCACTGCATCAATATACTTAAACACAAAGGCAATATTCATAATACATGCCTCGCTAAAGTCAAACATGCACCTATAATAGGAGCCTTACTGTTATAAATCCACAATTATGAAAATCAGCTGTTTATAGTAAAATCCTGAACTCGAGTGCGAAAAAAAAATATGATTCTGTAACAGATTACCAACAAAGCCCAGTGGATTCCAGAAATATTCCACCTATCTTTAAAAACTTGCCTTACATTGATGTATTACATGATCCATAATTCTTAAACGTATGACTTATAGTAAGTCGTCCCTGGGATTATCCTCGCAAATTTGGATGTCGTTCAAATACCCTCTTAATAGAAAAAAACTATTGCACCAAAGGCAATGATATCAATTTAATCCATTGTTAACTTCATAAGAAAAGAAAAGTATAACACTCCCCAACCACACGAACTGAGGTTGTAAAAGCGATTTATAAAAATAAATTCAATCTCAAAATAAGATCTTCCCTGAATTTCCCGAACGCGAAAATGTCGATGGATTAGTCCTACAGCATGGATCTGGGTTAGCAACAAAGGCTAAGAGACTAATGACCCCTTAGGCAAACCATTTCGAAAAACACGCTCAGAAAATACAAGTTAAATCTGTTAATAAACTGCAGAAAAAATAGTCAAAGGACTCGAAGTAACATTCAGAATAACAGGATCCGAAAACTTCCTAATATCGTAATAAGAATACGAAAAGGAAAATTCCCCTCAAAGAATACGATGATCCACGCGAAAGTGCTTAAAGAACAATACACTAGAATATGAAAAACTCAGTCAGAGTTCCCAAAAGAAAATTGTGTTACTAAAATGTTCTTACACAAAAAAAACTGTAGATCTTCTTCCTACATTTATTTCTCGACAAATAAGAATGAGCATATCAGTTTAAATACTGTAAAAAACTACTGAAATTTTTAATTTATCCATCAAAATACACAAAGGATGCACTCATTTTTATGAGTCAAAATCCTGGCATCATAGAAGGTCAGCTTCGAAAAAACATCGAACCTGCACTTTCTACTCAACCATTTAATCTACAAAATCAAATATGGCAATATGTGGTAGTTCAAAATGTCCACGCTACGCTACTGTAACAAGTTGAAGTGATCTGTACCTTTGGCGAATCTAGATGAGGAAAAAAGGATATCGTTGGCCATACTAAGCTCCAGACCAACAGACAACATGCTGGACTCCAACTGGGTTTCCATAGAACGAACCAAGGACCGCACACAGTTTATCAACTCGTCACGAAGCGAGGGTGAACTCGAACAGCCGCTAAATAGTTCCAATATATGAACGCGAATGTGAGCAAGTTCACAAGGGTCCACGCGGCCCCTTGCATCACGAGAGTCGCTTGCACACTTCATGCTAAATGAAAGTTGCTGCCAACATGTCCCCGCTACACCCTGCTAATGCAGTATTCTTATATTAATCTAGCCTACCATCGTAATGGATATAAGCTTCATAGTATTCCTTCCCTCTGACACCTTGCTTGAGAATGTGCTTTTTTTTAAGTATAGCCACTGTGAAGAGTCTGAATCAAGTCTAGGCTGCATTTCCACGAAGGTTTATATGCAGAGTTTTATGACACATTACAGCCGAGCTGGCGGTCGGGATTATGAAAGTATTCATCCGCATGGCCCGTTATTAGCTGTAGATACACGGTCGCAAAGATAAACTATTACATGTTTAAGACCATGTCTGAACCCTATTAAACACGTGTCTACTTCACGTACAATGCTGAACGAACTAGCGTATATACTTCAGCGCGGTCACACGTTTTTAAAACTTCCGTTAGCTGGCGACTTCACTTTCACTATTTCCAGGCTCAAACCTGTACGCTGTCGGTTTCTCTACTCATTGCTCTCTGCACGAGGTCGCCTTGGCCTCACATCCGCTCCCCCACTCCTCTATACGTCACGACTCGATATAAAATATATCTCAGTCGAAACGTAATCAGCAGTGAGTTAACAGATCATCTTCTGTTCTTCATACTTTCTTAATAATAGCTTTCTGCCATGGAAATATACATATAGACATATGTATCTGCTTACATACAGCGCCAAATATACTTTAATTTGTATTAATCACTCTCAGGTGAATCGATCGATATAGTGTTAGACACAGTCAACATGTTTATTATCGATGACCTTCGGGTTTCTCGTCGGAAACACGATCTCTGCCGATCTCTTTCTTGATAGCATGACTTTTGCTCGCCGTAGACCAGCTGTAATTATAGACTTCAGAGGCTAGTTAGAAAGTTACAGGCTGTTCCCAAAATACTGTAACCATGTCTGTACTCAAGACCTTTATGAATAATGGTGCAGTACCACTTTTCAAATTTCGTGGCTGAGCCGGGAATCGAACCCAGGACCTCCAGGGCGGCAGCTAACCATGCTAACCGCTACGCTACGGAGGCGACGGTTCATTAATTCAATAGAAAAATATCAAAATTACATCTAAGAACGTAAATTGAAAATTAGAAATTAATATACCTAAAGATTAAAATTAGAGAAACAAAAAATAACATTATTAATAATAAATTATAATAATTAAAATACATCAAAATGTAAAAACACATTAAAATATTCATAATGTTGAATTTTTGGCTTATGCCGTGTTTTATTATATTAAAATTCGACGCGTTTCGAAGGAAACCATGTCTCTCTTCGTCAGGAATCTTCTTGCGTCGTAACCTACTAAATCTAGACATCAGTCGGAAAATATCCTCCCCGTAGAGGTTTCTAATATTATCATTTAGACTTTCACGGCCCATGTTACTAGTCATAATTTTCCGACTGATGTCTAGATTTAGTAGGTTACGACGCAAGAAGATTCCTGACGAAGAAAGACATGGTTTCTTTCGAAACGCGTCGAATTTTAATATAATAAAACACGGCATAAGCCCAAAATTCAACATTATGAATAGTAACACGGGCCGTGAAAGTCTAAATGATAATATCACATTAAAATAGTTTTGCCCTATAAAGGGTTAAAGAAACCTTTCCAGTCGGTCAACACAAATTGTGCCCAATTACATAAGTAATGGTTGATTTAGAACATGATTAACAGACCATGGTCTGGTTGTACGAAAATCGTGCCCAGGGAAAATAGCGCCAAATGAGAAATGTGCGTGAATCGCGCCCAGCCTAGATATATTTTCCTAGTGACAATACTGTTCTACATACCAAAAAAACCTAACCTGGGGCTTACGCCTTAGACACCCTTACTTGTAGTGCAATCAGTAATTGTTGTCCAGGCAGTCATCCAACCAAGTAGCGACCAATAATTTTGTCCAGACCAAAGGTTTCGTCCGTATCAGCCACAAATACTCCAGATAGAGGCCAACGCTTTGGTGGCGTAGTTGGTAGCATGCTGAGTTTCTATTCCCAAGATCGCGGGTTCAAACCCGGCCGAAGTTGTCGGATTTTTAAGAGCGTTAAAATCCTTCAGTATGCCTTCCTTCGGAGAAGAAGTAAAGCCGGCGGTCCCGTATCATAGATTTATGGCATGTAAAAGATCCTTCCACAGACTAAACTTTTGTGAAGCTCAATTTCTAGGTTAGATTTCGTTGGAACGCTCTATCAAAGTTCGAATGTTCACCACTAGGTGTCAGTGACATCTGGTAGCGAAAGTTGGAACTACTTGAAATTGAACGATACTTGTAGCTCACCCCATGGGTGTCCGCTTGAAGCAGCTACAGCCTCTGGCGAGCCGAACATGTCCTCGGACACTCCCGGCACGAAAAACCATACGATAAATAAATAAATAAATAAATAAGTATTATTATTATTATTCTTTTTGCGTTTTGCCCATTATAGAGCGCGCTTGAACTTGTTTTTCGGCTTGATGATATTTGCCTTCCTATCTTCCCAAAATCTCTTCATGAAGTCACTGTGCTGCTTCTTCCGTTCTTCTGTCCACTTGGTTTCAGTCCTGCCACTAGTTTTCACCCTAAACTTGTGCTTTGTTACTGCGGTCCTGAAGACTTTGCGGCTTCTCAGAATATTTTCTCCGATGTTCAACTCTTGCAGGTCCTCTCTTGATTCATCCAGCCAGGCTATCCTTGATTGCTGAGAATTTATTACATTGAATAACCTTTTTGTAAATCTATAATCGTCCATCCTGAAGAGGTGTCAATAAAATGTTAAGCGTCTTTTTCATACAGTGTTGCTGAAACTATCTGTGTGACGGTATAGGTCTGAATTTCGTCTTTTAATCCAAATTCCGTTTTCTTGTGTGGGGCCGAATATTTTTCTAAGAATTTTACGTTCTTGCTTTTCAATATTTGCAATTTTAGAATGACCTCCTAAAGCTATGGTTTCTGAAGCATATAGAGCTTCCGGTAGTACAACTGTTTTGTAGTGTTACAGTTTTGCATTATGTGACATTACTCTTTTATTATAGTGATCCCATGTTAGTCTGAATGCTCTATGAAGTTTTGAGGCTCTTTCTGTGTTAGCCAAACTGTCCAATCCTGAAGGAAGAATTATTTCTCCAAGGTATTTAAAAAATTCTACTTGTGATATTGCTCCATACGCTGTTTCAATTTTTTCTTTCTTCTTCTTTTGCTGAAAATTCAGCATGTACTTGTTTTTTTTTAATGATATTTGAAGGCCTACTTGTGATGCTATTCTGTATAATGTCTCAATACCATGCTTAGTTTCTTCTTTGTTCCTAGTGATAATCGCTAGGTCATCTGCGAAAGCCAAGCATTTCACATTGATTTTGTTTCCAGCAGTTCCTATGCTAACGCCTTTGATGTTCTTTTCCCACTCTCTGATGACTTTATCTAGAACCAGGTTAAATAGAAGGGGTGAAAGTCCGTCTCCTTGGCGAACACCTGTTCGTACTTCAAAAGAGTCAGAAAATTCCCCAAGAAACTTCACCTTCGATGTTGTATAGGTGAGAGTCTGACGAATCAGTTCTCTGGTCTTCCTGTCCACTCGAAGTTCTTCTAGCGTCTCAAACAGGGTCTGCCTGTCCACAGAATCATATGTTTTCTTTAGGTCCACAAAGGTGACAATTGTGGGGTTGGATCTGCGGATCTTCAAAATCATCTTCAGATTCCATATCTGTTCAGCACATGAACGCCCTTTCCTAAAACCCGCTTGATATTCTCCAATCAAATGGTCTGTTTGTTTCTCTAGTCTCTTCAGAAGAGCTTTAGATAGGATTTTATAGGCCACAGATAATAGGGATAGACCTCTATAGTTGTTTGGATCAGTTTTGTTACCTCTCTTGTGCAATGGATGTATTATTATTATTATATAAAACGTATTATTATAACTACTATGGTGTAACTCTTTGATTCTTTAACTATTTACATTCTCTTGAAATCAAAGTTTCTAACTAGGAACTTAAAAGTTAAACTCTACAAGACCCTTATTAGACCAGTGGTGACCTATGGATCTGAGACGTTGACAATGTCAACAGATGATGTGAATGATCTTAAAATACTTGAACGGAAAGTTTTGAGAAGGATATATGGCCCGGTAAAAGAGGATGAAGGGTGGCGAATCAGGACAAACAAAGATATTGGAGAGATAATCAAAGGTGAAAATATGGTGAAATTTATTAAGTCCCGACGTCTGGATTGACTGGGTCATGTAGTGTGCCCTTTCGTACAAGAAATATGCAAATCACTGTCCAACTGCTCAGTCTATATCTTTCCGGGGCATAGAACGTCCTCCCACTGAGTGATTCACACATTATTGGATCAAGCTTAGGATAACACTTCCATGAAATGAAATTCAAAATCCTACTATAAAACTATTTAATTATCAAAATTAGGCGCTACAAATACACACAAAAACTGAATCAGCTTCACACTTGTTCTAATGAACAAGGAACAAATACAACATTAATCTAAAAAAATCAATATTTGAGGTTCCACTGAACCCTAAACAAATTATCAAAACTGCTCTCACTTCCATATATCAACACTACAAAATTCTCTCAAAACGAGCTTTAAAAGTCTCGGTAAAAATTACCACATATAATTTTCTATTTAAAAACACACTAAATATTCTTGACTTGAATATTTTATAAATTTGAGTTATTGTAAATAAAAATAAATGGTGTCAACAATTACCATTTATATGGGTACCACATGATATTCACACTATATCATCCCTCTTTCCAACGCTACCAAATTGTATTTGTCTTCGGGAACCCCATGCACCACAAGCTTTGGAAACTACTGGTTTACTCAATTCAAAGTAGACTCCCAGCTACCTGATATTTCCAACAATAACTTGGGAACAATAACGTTTATAATGCAACAATACAAAGGGATTTTCATTATTGTCTCAATGACAATCTAATTATTCATGAAGTACGGATCTATAATGCAACGGCACGGATAAATAATCATAGCAAAACTCGGTACAAATTACCGGTCCATTAAGAGGTTTATTACAGCAGAACGCAGGCGGTGTCTGGCTCTGTTACTGGCCTACCCCAACAGTGGCATTCATTAAGAAAACGTCAAGACACTTCAGGCTTTAAATTTATGACGGGCGAGGACAAGTCAATGCTTCCTCCCTCCTGGACGGTACTTTACAACAGCTTTCAAACAAACGTGACTTCTGAGACGTGGAAAGGCGACACTTCACTTTCATTTAACAACAACACTCTGAGGTTCTAATGACCTATTTCTGTGGCTCAGGTATAATTATAATTTCGGAGTTTTATCGCTGGCAAGTAAGAACACAATAAAACCAATAATAATTAAGGGGCTTTCGACGTGAGAGAACTCCGGTTCGATTCTCTGGCCAGCCTCTAGGATATTTCCATTTTTGAGGACTTAGGGCTAACACCTGGAGCGAGGGTATCAGACCACTCGTCCGAATAATAATAGCGACTTTTGGAACGGTATTCGCATGCAATTCCGCGCTTGACAGTAAACTTAGCACCCTTTAAAGTTTGTAATTACAAACACACACATAATCAATTACTCTATCCAGCTGATCCCCGCAATTATAATTTCCTGTCTTTATTCTCACCGCATTTATAGCGTGACCATTAATAATATAAGCGCTCATTGGGCGACAATCAATACATTCGTGATGCCTCTCAAAGTCCAATATTTATTCCAACATGATTAATTTCTTGGTCCAAAAATAATAGTTTTGCCCTCAACGTAATCTTGACTTTCCATTTACAAGAACACAACTGGTTCACTAATTATCATTATCATTATTTTTATCATTATTTCAGCACACAACGGCTCATACTTGAATATTACTTCAATAATTTGTTCATTCATTACATTATTCTTATCATTTTTAGCACATAACGGCTCATACTTGAATATTATTTCAATAACTTATTCATTCAATACATTAATATTATTATTATTATCCTGCTTGCCTTTAAATAACATTATTCTTTTTCATTTATTGGTATTCCTCTGAATACTATTTCTTTTGATTACACATTTATATTTAAGTATTTTTTACTTTAATTATTAGATCCCGAAGCCTCCGTGGCTTAGGCGGCAGCACGCCGGCCTCTCACCGCTGGATCCGTGGTTCAAATCCCGGTCACTCCATGTGAGATCTGTGCTGGACAAAACGGAGGCAGACAGGTTTTTCTCCGGGTACTCCGGTTTTCCCTGTCAAAATTTCATTCCAGCAACACTCTCCACTATCATTTCATTTCATCTGTCATTCAGTTAATCATTGCCCCAGAGGAGTGCGTCAGGCCTCGGCAGCCGGCACAGTTAATATCCTCGCCGCTAGATGGGGGCTTCATTCATTCCATTCCTGACCCGGTCGGAGACTGGAAGCAGGCTGTGGATTTTCATTTTCATTAGATCCCGCACTTCTCATTATCACACAGTTTTACATCCCTGATTTTCAATGTTGGAGAATGCTTTCTCCATGGTTACTATTGTTACACGAGATTCCCGAATCCAAAACACATAATAAAATTTGGTGTTACGTACATGAATTATCCGGCCAAACTGTCCGGATTCCAGCGGAGCGACATTTGGCCCACACTAAATTTCTCACTCCATGGTGGCACACATATTATCACTAATTAAATTGCCCTTTAGTTTACACACATTTAAATTAATATGAGGGATTACACTCATTTTTCACAATATTAAAAAAAGAATCACTAAAAATATAAATTTCACTAATAATTATATTTACACACAGAATTTCACTTTGTGGCATCAAACACTGCCTGACACACATGAATTCTTTTCGATCCAGATCCTAGGGGTGCAAGTTTCGACCGCTGCCTTCTACTTCCTATTTGGTTAATGACAGTTTCTTACGAATTTCCCCCTCCTTGGCTACGAATATTCTCCTAATTCTGGTGTTGAATTTATCGGCACTTACAGTACTGCACGATAATATTGTCTCGTCCGGTATGCAATTGTCTATATGGGAAACGGTCGATGGTTACGTTTAACCCTGGAGTCACTATACTTCGCTCGACAATTGTCTTTAGTACTTTGTGTCTGAACTGAATTCTGACGGATATTGTCTTTTCTTGATGGAATACATCCCTGTAATTCCACGTGGCTACTGATGTCTATTTGTCGACTCCTACCCTATCGCCACTTGTCACGCTAATCTCCTCAATTCAGGAAAATTAGGTGTTTGCTATGTTTGACCCTACTGTGGTTATTCAACGCACTGGGAAAAACGTTTTAGAGATACAACTCTCTGCTGATGTCTCGTATACTTTCGAGATACTACGATGTAACTTCAATACTAGTGTCTGGGCTTCGATTACCCTCGCCGGCTAACGTATGTTTGCTCAAAGTTTAAAACTTGGCCTAAGTCTGTAGACTATTAATTGTTCGAAGTTTTGACGATACTTTCCTTTTGAAAAGAACTTCAATGTTTTTAAGGCGCGGCGACACTGATGAACGCTGGATAGTACTTCTCTTAAGAGTACTTCCGCGTCGTGATACAGATTCGAGTCCCAACGGACTGAATACGACTGCCGGTGCTGATGAACAGCACGACCGTACGTGGTCTGATGATTACTGCATGATTTCCCTTGGGCTCACGGCCTATATATTTGATTCTGGTAAAAATAAATAAATTTCTCATCTTCTCCACCACCAATTACCAAAATAATCGTCGTACGATGTTAAAAAAATATCTCTGAAAAGCTGAGGTTTTAATCGTCTCAACAATATCTAAGTTTCTAAGAATCGATCGTACTAATCTTTAATATTCATTCAAATTATCTCTTCAATTATTTGGGCGGTGTCTTCGTTTTGTCCCCCACCACAAGATCCTGGTTCGGGAAATCACCAACTACGCAATGCTGATTGTGCATTTCTTTCTTGTACAATTACTATTGACTTTATCCACTCTAAAAATCTCTTTCCTTGGATAATTAACATTGATGGAGTCCTTTCTTTAGTTTAATGCCCGCAAATGGCTTAATTTCAATTATTTCTCTGATTCCATGACTCCTCCCTTGAAGCGGCGATGCCATTTAACTGTCGAGTAAGGGCTATTTCCGAAACTCCATCTCTCTCAACTCAATGGAATATTTTCATATCTATATTTATCGAGTGCTAACCTGGTCTCCGGTGACTGTTCATGACATCACCCTGCAGCTGTGGCCTGGCAATCTGTGGTTACACAACTTATCCACGCGTCACGCAATATGATGCGGTATTACCCTCCTCAACTAACTTCAGAACTCCGTTCTAAAGCCTGCATTAATTCTTTCTTTCTGAAATACAAGGATATGGGTTCGATACTGTACCTCTCCCATGGGTTCAGTAGAGAGGATGAATGAAGAACGAACACCGAGGAAGATATTACATGGAACTATGGAATGGAAGAGGAGACGTGAACAATCGCGCAAAAGATGGCTACAAGACTTAGGAGAAGACCTGAGAAGTATGAAAGTTGGAAGATGGTGGGAGAAAACTCATAGAAGGGAGGAATGGAGAGGAATCGTGAGAGAGGACAAAGCCTACCACAGGCTGTAACGCCGAGGAAGTAAATAAGTAAGTACGTATTTACATTATCACCTAACATGTTAAATCAAATTACATATGTATATATAAGGTGCGTTCAAAATGTAACGAGCCGGAGGCATAGTTACAGAAACCAGTACCTGTATGTTAGAAGTATTGGCCCTGGCTGTTGAGGCACTTGTCCCACTGTGACACTTATTTACATTATCACCTAACATGTTAAATCAAATTATATATGTATATATAAGGTGCGTTCAAAAAGTAACGAGCCGGAGGCATAATTACCGAAACCAGTACCTGTATGTTAGAAGTATTGGCCCTGGCTGTTGAGGCATTTGTCCCACTGTGTCACGAGGCGGTGAATGGCTGTCTCATAAAATTCCCTGGGCTGCGATGTGAACCAGTTCCGCACGTACAGCTGGACGTCGGCGTCCGAAGTGAATCGTTGGCCCCACAGAGCCCTTTTCAGGGGACCAAACATGGCGTAATCACAGGGTGAGAGGTCTGGACTGTATGGAGGGTGGCCGAGAACCTCCCATTTGAATTTCTGCAGGAGTGCCGCGACTGTGTTGTCCGTATGAGGTCGTGCATTGTCGTGGAGCGACCACGACGACTATGGCGTTCACTGTCACTCGGCGGTCCTCGGTAATGACTGCATCAACCAGCTGGACGTTGTCATCGGTAATGCAGGGGGTGCCCCAGACCGGGCATCATCGGCTAACGACACCCGTCCTTCCCTGAAGCGCTTGTGCCACGCCTTGACCCTTGCAAGGGACATATAGTGTTCGCCGTACACTTGTGACATTCGGCGATGAATGTCCGTTACCCCTACTCCTTCCACTGTCAGAAACCGAACAACACCTCTTTGCTCTTCGGTTGACATCTCCATGTCACTGTTTGCAATGCGACTGGCAGCGTTGGACGATTGAGGCATGCTGCTGCTCGCTTTTTATCGTCACGTGACGTGCACGCATGCCCTATAGCGACGGGCTGTGACCTTCAACGCTCTGGTCGGAACCACACCTCGTTACACACGCCACGATTAGCCTGTGTAGTCACCGGTTTGCGCATTCCAGCCTCCGGCTCGTTACTTTTTGAACGCACCATATAAAATGAAAAAAAAAAAGAATATTAAAAAAACTTAAAACAAAACAAAAAATTATGATTAAAATATATAAAGTTTAAAAGAATTGAAAAAAACATATTTTTGCATGCACATTTGTATTGAAATTCAATCTGTATATACAACTTCTCTCTGAAAAGTTCGGTGAATGGGTCTGTATTACGAACGGATTGTTGGCTTACCTGAAACAGCAGATACTGTCCTTCGAAGTAGACTAATCCCCGTGGATGGTTATGCACTTCTGAGAACGACTGAACAAGTCCTGGAAACACCTGGCATAGTCTTCTTTAGGAATAGTCTTCAGTTTGGGTCGTCAAAACTCTCAATTGAAAGCGAGAGAGAAGCGTAGATTTATGCAACCTGCCTTGCACACCTGATAGACGGGCGGCAGTGAGAAGGGTGAATTTATGCAACCAATCATGCACACCTAATCGACGGGTGGCAGTGAAAAGGGTGAATGTTCCGTGGAATGGAATGGTCCTGAAAACCATCGTCACGGGTGACGAACCCTGGTACCTGAGGTACGACCTCGAAGGCAAGCGTTAAAGTATGGAGTATCGGGGTCCAGGGTTACCGAAAAGCCCTGAAGGGCCAGAGGTTTTCGGACATGTTGGGCATCCAACGTAATGTGACGCCTCAACTGAAGGCTATCCTTAAGAAGACAATGCCGGGAGTGTCAAGGACTTGTACAGCCGTTCTAAGAAGTGCATAACTATCCTCGGGGATTACTTCGAAGGACAGTACCTGCTGTTTCAGGTAAACCAACAAACCGTTCGTAAAATAGACCCATTTACCGAACTTTTCAGACAGAAGTTGTATGTTGTAAATAATAATAAGTATGACTCACAGATAATCTGTACTGGAATTGCCGTCAGAATCGTGAGACAGTCACATTAATGTAATATCAATAGTAGGCCTATTTAATAAATTAAATTAAAAATATACTTCGCTATGGCCATCTAGGACCACGTTAAGTCTTGTTACTTTTGACTTTCGTTTACGCCCAGAATTCCCTCATTCTTTGGGAATGAGCTTGGTTGCGTTCCTCTGTCCGAGGGGCACCATGTCTTCTTTTTGGAGGCAAAACTCGGTTGAGCCTGTTCGTCACTATCTTATAGCGGAAGAGATCTCTGTCCAATGCATCGTCGGGATTGATTTGGAGCATTTGGAGGCCTTCTTTGGTGTTTCTAACCAGGGCATCGTGGTTTTTAAGTTGGAATACAAGAAGTGAAAGATCTTCTTTGTCAACCCGTTGCTGTCCATTCGTCTGAGGTGGCCAAAAAATCGTGTCCGTCTCTTACAGATTGTGTCTGTTAGCTTCTCTATTTTACTATAGACTTCATTGTAGGATCTGTTTTGGTGGATGCCATTCTTGTAATTGGATCCCATGAATCCTCTAATGATTCTGCGCTCTTCTTTCTCCAGTTCTTCGAGGAGCCCTTTATCGGCGGTTAGGGAAAGGGTTTCGGCTGTATTTTCCTTCTTCTTAGTTTCAGCCTGCTATGGACCCCGTTACGTCAACTGTCTCTGAGCTTTAATTGTTTCACAGTAGTCCTTCATCCGTTTCCTGTGTGCCTCCTTTCTGTCAGCCATCCACTTCTTGCCTGTTCTCAGTTTTGGCTTTTCTTGGAATCGCTAGTGTGCTCTAAGTTTTTTCTGGAGAGGAAGACGTTCTTGAATGTCCTCAAGAGAAATCCTACTTCTATAAGATCGTTTTCGATGGTCCCTTGGTTTTCTTGTCTACAACGTAGGAAAATATGCGGTTGATCAGTCTCAGCGAGCTCATGAGAAACTAATTCTCCTTTTTCGCACCAAGTCCGTCATCCTTTCCACACGTATGTAGAGTTTGTTGTTATGTCGCCTCTTGTACTCTCCATTTTCTTTGACTGGTCCTAGGATCTTTCTCAGGTTTTCTTTTCTTTGGCCTCTAACTTTTCAACTAAATCTTTCTTATTCATTGCAAGGCATTCTTCTGCTTACAGGGCTTCTGGACGAATAACTGAACAATCTTGGCATTGATGGACACAGATCGTCAACCAGTTTGGGATGTGTTATTATTGATGTGTAACATCTTTCCACTCGGTTGCTGGATATAGGTTGTGAGAGTGATTTTGAAAAATGGGACGGAAGTGTGTAAGACGCACTGCCAGTTGGATCACATCCCTTCTGGCTGCTAAAGCTGCTAAAGTAGGCAGTGAAGGAAAAAAAAAGTCAGTCTCTGTTAACGTAACTTAGTTACTGGCAGGAGAGTGTTGTAACAGCAGAGTATCAAGAAGGCAGTGCGAGAGTAGAAATATCAAGTAGTCTAGGCAGTGAAGAAAAAAAGAGAGTTTTGGAATTGTTATGTATTATGAGAGTGTAAAAGGTAAAAAGATTTTTTGTGTGTTGCTGAATGTCACGGATAATAAAAACGGTAACAACTTCCAGGTAGTATAACATGTGAGATGTTACACATCATATGCGACTACTGTAAGGCTCGTATCTTTTTATTATTATCGTTAATTTCCCCTTAAGAAGAGCGTTAAAACACAATAGATTTACATGTCATTTTTCTGTCCCTTTCTTCTTTCTTCCTATAAAACTCCCATATATTCACTGTGTTTCCTCTTTCTCTCTTCTGTCCACTCCTTTCCTGATATTTTCTTTCTCTGTATATTTTCGTGTCTTCTGTAGAGATGTTTACTTTCTTGAGGTCTTCCACGGTTTCTTTTATCCAATTATTGGTTCCAGTGCACTATTCATAACTATATTAAACATTTTCTTGGTCAGTCTGTCTTCGTTCATCCTTTGTATGTCTCCATAAAATTTAGCCCATCTTATTCTGGTGTTTGTAGTCGTCTCTGTCTGTACAGTTCTATGGTCGGTATCTTTATCCATATTCCCTATTTCTGAACTGGCCCGTTATTCTGTCTTGTTTTTCTAGTTCCTTGATTTTTGTTATTATTATTATTATTATTTGTTTGTTTGTTTTTTTTGTCGTTTACCCTCCAGGTTGGTGGAACCCACGGACTCAGGGAGGGAACTCACCACTACCGCCTCTACGGGCAGTGTCCTAGAGCTGGGAACATCGAATCGGAAGGGATACAACTGGTGAGGTAGGATTGGCACCTCGCCCAGGCGGCCTCACCTGCAAAGCGAACAGGGGGCCTCATGAGGGAAGGGAAGGGATGGTTAGGATGGATAGGCAAGGAAGAGGGAAGGAGGCGGCCGTGGCCTTGAAGAAGGTACCATCCCGGCATTTGCCCGAAGATGAAGTGGGAAACCACGGAAAACCACTTCGAGGATGGCTGAGGGGAATCGAACCCCCTCTACTCATATGGGCCACCCGAGGCTGAGTAGACCCCGTTCCAGTCCTCGTACCACTTTTCAAATTTCGTGGCAGAGCCGGGAATCGAACCCAGGACCTCCGGGGCGGCAGCTAACCATGCTGACCACTACGCTACGGAGGCGACCTATTATTATTTTTATTATTAGTATTATTATTATTTAAGCGAAAATTCCCCTGCAGGAGAGCGATTTAACTTGATAACATGATGTCATTTGGAGGTGTGTCTCCTCCGCTCCTCCCAAAATCTCTCCAATCTCGCGGAATACTACCTCATCCTCTCCTCGTAGTTCCACCCCTTAAAACAACTAACTAACTAACTCTTCCTCTCATCCGTTCAATTTTTCCCAGGTCGTCGTAATGATATTGGTTCAAACTTAACATTCACGATTTTCATCTGGCACTCAATTCGGTCATCTTATTATCATAACCGGCTTCGGTGGCGTAGTTGGTAGCATGCTGAACTGCTGTGCCCAAGATAGTGGGTTCAAACCCGGCCGAAGTCGTCGGATTTTTAATAGCGTTAAAATCCTTCAGTATGCCTTCCTTCAGAGGGGAAGTAAAGTCGGCGGTCCCATGTCATAGATTTATGGCATGTAAAAGATCCTTCCACAGACTAAACTTGTGTGAAGCTAAATTTCTAGGTTATATTTCGTTGGAACGCTCTATCAATGTTCCAACGTTCACCACTAGGTAACAGTGGCATCTGGTAGCGGAAGTTGGAACTACTTGAAATTGAACGGAATTGTAGCTCACCCTATGAGTGTCCGCTTGAATCAGGTACAGCCTCTGGCGAGCCGTATATGTTCTCGGACATTCCCGGCACTAAAAGCCATACGATAGATAAATAAATATTATTATTTATATTATTAACAACAATATCTGCATGGTATTTATCATATATCTGTACCTCAGAACCAGACGAACGTAAGTCCAAAAATTACGATTTTCAGGTTATTACATCATTGTACGTAGAATTTGATCCTACATTAAGCCATAACAACTTAAGTCCGGGGAAACATCGCGTTTTGTGTTTACTAAGGGTTGTAAGGACGTAAGTCCCAACCTATGATTGAGCCAGACAAACTTAAATTAATTTACGTTATTGTGGTTTTGAAGCTTTAACAATGCATTAACACGCAAGTCCACTGGCTGGAATGTTCATGAGTAAGACATACCCTCAAGTCCTTATAAGGAAGAAGAGACTACGCGGAAAAGAGTATATTAATACAGCCAATATAACGCAAGTCCAGTCTTAAGTCCTTAAACGACTTTATAAGTACAGCCAAAAAAGACGTAAGTCCAGTCCTGACTGAATATTGCGTTAATTCTAAAGGAAATACCAATAAAGGGGTTAAGTATATACAACTTTAATAATTTCAATAGTTGTTTGCTGGCTAATTCAAGTGTTAGCTCTGCAGTCAGACATAGAGTTAATTTTCTACAGTTTTTATGCTCTCCTGAAAAGTTGGCATTAATGTGACTTACGTTAGTCTGGTTCTGAGGTACAGATATACTGTATAAAACGACCTAACTGCTGAAATCATCATTTGGTACCATTCCTAATCTCTCAGACACCCACTATAGATAGAATGACTCAATCTATGAGATGCCCTTTGTGCTTGTGGTTCGTCAGCCAGTTTCCTGCAGAAAGCACTCTAGTCAAGCGATATTTCTCCAGGTCTCCTGACGCAAATGGCTGCTGGCTTGGAAACAGCCCCCTCTAGCCCCTTAATTTGAGCTAGCCTATATTCTAATGCTGGCCGTGTACAGTAGGGCGCGCGCACAAGCAATTACACTCGGATGTCCCGACGCGAGACAATGTGACGTCTAATTTCTGGAGCTACGTAATAAACATTAGAGTGTATCCCAGTCATTTGAGGACAACGAGCTAGCAGTGGCAAAGAGAGAGTGATTATTCTAACGAATACTCTTGAACTTGGTTATTTCCAAGACATGCTGACTTAGTTGTATTTATAGTGACTATCTCAACAACACAACCGATACATTCTCACCATTTCATAATAACTTCGTCACACATATTTCCAAAGTTTCTCTCTACAATATCTCTCTACCTGGCAAATACACATCAAAAATCATTTTTATAACCTAACTTTTTCAACATTCATATTTTCACATACACATCTCTTCAATTCTACGCTGTTCTTTCAGGACCAATTTTATGCTTTATTAACAAAACTAGCAACCCGACCCGGCTTCGCCCGTGAACAGTTATGAATGCATTACGTGATAAGCGCTTTTTCTTCCAATGTCAATGAACAGCCATGAATATCCATTTTACGTCTCAGCATGATGGGTTAAAATCAGTGA
Source organism: Meconema thalassinum (assembly GCA_946902985.2). Lineage (NCBI taxonomy): Eukaryota > Metazoa > Arthropoda > Insecta > Orthoptera > Tettigoniidae > Meconema > Meconema thalassinum. Next base: position 130,138,013 of record OX336395.1, read on the forward strand.
CTGGACTATTAATAATATTATCATGGAGATGCATGTGCAACAAATTCTTGTCATACGTAATTTAAGAATGGCGAGGTGAATTTTGTGGAACAAAACGTTCACAGGCGAAATGAAGAAAAGCCGAGTTTCACTTCCACGGAAACTCCAAACACTCCCTTCTCAGAAGTCTTAACTCAACACGACTCAACGGTTTGCTGCTGGCTGTATCTGGGGTAATAGATTCGCTGTAACAGGGATGATAGACTCGCCCTTGTCTACCTCGTAAACTGTCGCCTCAGTAATTGAATGGACATGGTTGGAAGAAATTAAAACGTAAAAACACTTATAGTGGGCGATGTATTGAAGATAGAGATATGCTCTCGCGGACTTTATTGTGGAACTTTTCATGCTGAACAATTCTTACACTCATAGTATTTAGATATTTTTAACGGTTTGCCCAGCGTAAGCTTACAAAGCGCTTGGACGCCAGGTTTCTTTTCTACTTTTCCACTGAAATCGTTACTGCTCGGCTTCCTTTGATCATAAATACATTATTTTCCACAGAAATCATCCTTGAGATATCCTTTACTGAATGGTGAAAACCGCATCAAAATCCATACAGTGGTTCTCGAGTTTACCCGTAACATCCAAGAATCGGGGACTTTGTTTTATACTAAGTAGAGATTAATGTAACAGGTCTGTTTTTTTTTTTTTTTTTTTTTTTACTCTGTGAACTTTTATGGTACTACACAGTTACTTATCCTATACCACGCTGAAGAAGGTCGCAGTGGGAACCAAACCGTTCCGGTTTCAATGTACTAAATATTGACCTAAGGTAACAAATAGTAATCTCTACTTAGTATAAAACAAAGTCACCGATTCTTGGATGTAACGGGTAATCTCGAGAACCACTGGATGGATTTGGATGTGGTTTTCACCATTCTGTAAAGGATTTCTCGAGGAAGGTTTCTGTAGAAAATCATTCATTTATGACCAAAGGAAGCCAAGCAGTAACGATTTCAGTAAATCGAGTCGAAGAAAATCTGCCGTCCTTGGGCCTTTAAGCTTACGCTGGGTAAACCGTTATAGTACATTATACAACGAGCCTATAATGGCTATAATTAAGACACGAGTATTTTTATAAAACGAGCGTATGCGAGTTTTATAATTTCCATACGAGTGTCTTAATTACCATTATAGGCGAGTGGCATACGACTGTTTATGTTCGACGATAATTATACCTTTATTATATGTTTTAACATAAATATTCATAAATATCTGTTCAGTCACTAGAATGTTGTGATCGGGTGCTGCGGTGGGTAGTATATCTCTGTTTTCCAAGCTGTCTGGACAACCGACGCATGCGCTGTGTGCTTCAATGTCATATGTTCAGATTGTGCTCCAGTATTCATTAAAACTGTCACCGAAGTCGTTTCAAAACCACGCGCTGTGTAGAAATTGATTTTGGGGATATTAAGGTAGGGTGACCAGACGTCCTCATTTTCGCGGACATGTCCTCCAATTTACGTCTCTGTCCTCTGTCCGCGAACAATTTTTGAAATTGTCTAAATGTCCTCCTTTTTATTAATTTACTATATTATCGTATGAATGTGTGTATGTTTTAGTTTTTCGCAGTTTATATTGGTGCCATGCCAATAGTTTAATTTTTTACTGATGTGCAGCGCTACTATTTTTGTTTCCGGTCTACGCTGGGTTTGGGAATTGTGTTTCTGTGTTTGTGCTCCGTTGAATGGCAGTTTTGTGGCGTGGTTGTGTGTTTGCCAGTTTAAAATGTGCTCGCATTCAAGATGCCTAAAAGAAAGTACAAGTTTACGGATGCTTTGAAAACCAAATATCCTGCTTTCAAGCTTGGAAGTAATAATTTTGAGGCAGAATGTAAAATTTTCTCAACTGCAACTTTCGTCACGGTAGCAAATCGTGGTAAGTTCTATAATATATTGTTTTCGTTAATAAAATACAAATATTAAAACTGCGTTATTTATATAAAATTTTCATTTAATTTCGTAAGTTCTCAAGATTTGGATAGCCACATTTCTTCAAATAAACACAAAAAAAGTGTACAAGGCTGCGGCAGTTCGCAAACTATAGACAAGTTGTTTTTTTCACATGAACTATAGCATTAACGAATCGCGTTTTAGCTGCGGAAGGAGCATTAGCATTCCATACCGTTCGTCATCATTCCTCCTACAAATCAATGGACTGCACACGCAAATTGAACCAGACAATTTATTATGATTCGGAAGTGGCCAAAAGAATGTCTTCAGCTAGAACCAAAACTGAAAATATAATAAACAGAGTAATAAGCCCACATGCTGTTGATACAGTAGAATGTATGAAAGGTATATCTTGTTATGGAGTGTGTACGGATGGAAGTAATGATGGAAGTCTGAAAATGTTTCCTATTCTCATTCAATATTTCGATTATAAACTAGGTGGTATTAAAACTAAGGTTGTAGAACTAAAGACAACTCCTAATGAGAAGGCTGGATATATTGCAGGGTATATTAAGGATACCTTGTCTAGTTTAGGTATTGCAGAGAAATGTGTGGCCTTTGCTGAAACTTAAAGGATGTTGTCAATAGGAATATGGTACGTATAGGTAGCCTAGCTCATATATTGAATAATACAATTCAACATGGAACTGATGTTTTATCTGTGGACATAGATTGTCTTATTGTTAAGTTGTATAATTATTTCTCAATTTACACTGTAAGAACTGAACAGTTGAGTCATATTGTGAATTTGTTGATACCAATTACAAACAATTACTCTCCCAGAGCAAGACAAGATGGCTATCTCTGTTCCTCGCTGTTGAGAGATTATTAGAAATGTTTCTTCCCTTGAAGTCTTACTTCTTGTCAGTGCCAAATCCAACAAAACTTCTCATTAATGTTTTGGAAATAACTTGAGTGAAGCTTATTTGTGGCACCTGCATTCTCTAATGTCAATATTTCACTCAACAACTTTGATAATAGAGAGAGAAGGGAGTTTTGTGTTAGAAATCGTGAATGTGTTGGAAAGTGTCAAGGTTATGCTTCAAAGTAGATATGCAGGTTCTTTCATTTCATTGAAGGTGAAAGATGTAGTAGAAAATGTTCGAAAAGAGGGGTATGATAAGGAAGCAGATTTATTTATGAATGAAGCATTGATCTTATATAAAGTATGTTGGAATATTTGACAAAATGGGTAACATAATTTGATGATTTCAGTTGTTTCATGTGGAAGAGTTTAACTTTAAAGAAGATGGAATACACTGATGTTGAAAAGAGTATTATGTATATTCAAGGGAAATGTATTCACAGTGATGATGCAAAATGTTTTGATCAGTTTTGTAATCTGAGTAAATTTACAGAGAAGTTTAAAATAACAGCGAATATCTTAAATTAACTTATAGTCAGAAATGGTCAAAACACTTCAATGATAGTGAAAATATTGAATGCTACTCAGAGCTTCTTAAAATTGCTGAATACTTCTTTTGTATTCCAGGTCACAATACTAATGTGGAGAGGGTTTTCTCATTGTTTTCATCTCAATGGACAGATGAAAGAAATAGATTGCAAATAGAATCTGCGAATGGTCTATTAATGGTGCAGTACAATTGTAAGGAATACTCTTGTCAGGGCTTCTATAAATATCTGTTGGGCAGACCTAAACTGTTGGCAAGAATATCATCCTCTGATAAATATAAATTAGTCTACAAATAAAGTGTAATTTCATGTTTTTAATTTCATAATACTATAAATTTTCAGTGGCAATGTTCTAAGTTTATTAATGTAATTAATACATTTTGAAGTTCATAACAATTTTTATCGTATCTTATATGGTTTCATTACTTTTAGATTTGTCCTCTTTTTCCCCTTAATGTCCTCAATTTTTTCCTTTGTTGTCCTCTATTTCACAGTACTGGATGTGGTCACCCTATATTAAGGTACAGTGCCATTTTTGTCTCATATTCTCCAGTTTATTTACGCGAACATATGGACGGTGCAATTTCGGTAATTTATATAGACATGTTGGATTTTGAGCGCATGCGCGAAGGTATCCTTATCTAATTGGTCACACAACTGTTTCTTGAGCTCTGATTGGTGGGAAAAACTGTTTCATAATGAAAAATAGTGTTATAATGAGCCTCATTATGATACAGTTTTCTGACACATAATAGTTAGGGTCGAACATAAAAAATATTATATGCTATGAGTGTAAGAATTGTTTATCATGAAAAACACATCTCTATCTTTAATCTATCCCCCACTATAAGTGTTTTTACGTTTTCATTTCTTCCAACAATCTCCATTCAGTGGAAATTGAAATTACTAGCTTCGGAGCTAGTTTACGATCGAGTCATGTCGAGTTAAGACTTAAGAGAAGAGTATATGTGTTTGGAGTTTCGCTGTTCACCTCGGCTTTTCTGAATTGCGTCTGGAACCTGCCGTCCGAGCGCCTTTTAAGCTTACGCTGGGTAAACCGTTAAAGATACCGGGCGAAGCCGGGGCGGATTGCTAGTTTCACGATAAATTAGATTAAAATAGGGATAACAATCAAATATTTGATTAATTCGTTTTCAAATATACGGCAATTCTAAATTCGAATACACTATCCGAATGTTCGAAAAGAGGGAAGGAAAGAAGGAACATGAAGAAAACGAGCGAAGGAAGGAAAGAAATAACTGGAAGGAAATGAGCGATGGAAAGAAAAGGGGGAAGGAAGGAATACTTCGGTTGTTTGAATCATTTGAACATACGAAGAACTCGAGTACCGACAGCGGTAGCTACGCTAATTAACGCGCAGTGCTAGGCCAAGGGGCCAAGCAAGCTACCTGCGGACTCGGTAGACGTGCGTTCGAGCCCCACCGTCGGCCGTCCTTGGAATGGTTTTCCGTGGTTTCCCATTTTCAAATGCTGGGACGGTTCCATCTGACAGGCCACGGCCGCTTCCTCCCACATCCTTGCCCAGTTTCATTCATCTTCCATCATTATTTCATCTCTCATTAACTCCTCTTATGATGTTGGCATCAGGAAGGGCATCCGGACGTAAAAACCATCCGCCACATTAGAATTTCACCACATCTCATCCCCGGTGTTTTCAAATCCCAGACACTGTCCCTGTGACGGTAGAGGAATGATCCCCTGCAGAGTCCTCGTGTGAAGCCGAGCTAGGAGGATAAGTGATTTTTTTAAATCATAGTCTTAATTCCAATCCTAGTTTGTAATAGTAAATAATTGTTGCTTGATTCAAGTTAAAACTTTTCGAGGTACTTTTAGGATCATCTACTTTTCACGAATTTTCACCAGGAAAATTTTATTTAAAACTTTTATTCCTTTTTACTTTTTGTTAGGTCTTTTTGCAAAATATAAAATATAAAATATAAAGTATAAAATATAATATATAATATAAAAGTATAAAATATATAATATAAAATATAAAATATAAAATATGAAATATAAAATATAAAATATGAAATATAAAATATAAAATATAAAGTATCAAGTATAAAATATAAAATATAAAATATGAAATATAAAATATAAAATATGAAATATTAAATATGAAATATAAAATATGAAATATAAAAAATAAAATATAAAATATGAAATATAAAATATAAAATATAATATATAAAATATGAAATATGAAATATGAAATATGAAATATGAAATATAAAATATAAAATATAAAGTAAGTATAAAATATAAAATATAAAATATAAAATATAAAATATGAAATATAAAATATAAAATATGAAATATTAAATATGAAATATAAAATATAAAGTATAAAATATAAAATATGAAATATAAAATATAAAATATAAAATATATAATATAAAATATAAAATATAAAATATAAAATATAAAATATAAAATATGAAATATAAAATATATAATATAAAATATAAAATATGAAATATAAAATATAAAATATATAATATAAAATATAAAATATAAAATATGAAATATAAAATATAAAATATGAAATATAAAATATAAAATATATAATATAAAATATAAAATAAGAAATATAAAATATATAATATAAAATATAAAATATGAAATATAAAATATAAAATATAAAATATAAAATATGAAATATAAAATATAAAGTATAAAATATAAAATATGAAATATGAAATATAAAATATGAAGTGTAAAATATATAATATAAAATATAAAATATGAAATATAAAATATGAAGTGTAAAATATATAATATGAAATATAAAATATAAAATATGAAATATAAAGTATAAAATATAAAATACAAAATATGAAATATAAAATATGAAATATAAAATATAAAATATGAAATATGAAATATAAAATATAAAATATGAAATATAAAATATAAAATATAAAATATGAAATATAAAATATGAAGTGTAAAATATAAAATATAAAATATAAAATATGAAATATAAAATATAAAATATGAAATATAAAATATGAAATATAAAATATAAAATATAAAATATGAAGTGTAAAATATAAAATATAAAATATGAAATATGAAATATAAAATATAAAATATGAAATATAAAATATGAGATATAAAATATAAAATATGAAATATAAAATATAAAATATGAAATATAAAATATGAAGTGTAAAATATAAAATATAAAATATGAAATATAAAATATGAAATATGAAATATAAAATATGAAATATGAAATATGAAATATGAAATATAAAATATAAAATATAAAATATAAAATATGAAATATGAAATATAAAATATAAAATATAAAATATGAAGTGTAAAATATGAAATATAAAATATGAAATATAAAATATAAAATATGAAATATGAAATATGAAATATAAAATATAAAATATGAAATATAAAATATAAAATATGAAATATGAAATATGAAATATAAAATATGAAGTGTAAAACATAAAATATAAAATATGAAATAAAAAATATAAAATATAAAATATAAAACATGAAATATGAAATATAAAATATAAAATATAAAATATAAAGTATAAAGTATAAAATATGAAATATTAAATATGAAATATAAAATATAAAATATAAAATATAAAATATGAAATATAAAATATAAAATATAAAATATAAAACATAAAATATGAAATATGAAATATAAAATATGAAATATAAAATATAAAATATAAGATCTATAATCTAAAATAAATTAATCAAAAATCAAAAATAGGAAAATCTAAAATCTAAAATCAGAAATCTAAAATAACAAGAAGTTCCGTGACGAACTAAAGAGCCTACTTTTCTTATAATTTAAGATTCATTCCAATGATTAAACTATATGGATATATCTAGAATAATGACGAAATTAAGTTGGTAATATCGAAATTTCTTATTAGGTCGAAATACTGTCTACCTGGCATAATGTAGCCTAATAGAGAACTACATTTGGCAGCCCTGGTGACTGAATATGTTCTTAGTTCCATCTCTTAAGGTACAGAATACAAAATTTGGTTGAAGTCCAATGGATAGCATGGACGTTACATGCTGTTAAACATTGGATCTAACAGCGCGCGTAAAATCATGTTGGCAACAATGACATACATGTATTGGTCAGAAATAATCTGAAATAATCTGATCTATTGTTGTGTCAATTTTGAATGAAATCCATTAGTTAGTATAGACGTTACATGCATTTTAAAATTGGATCTATCATCAGGCTTAGAATCATGTTGGCAGCACTGGTGTAGGCCTATATTAGTTACTCCAAATTAATGTAGAATTCCAGGTACTATGCGTGTGCGAAGTTTAGAGCTATTGGCTTGCATACTCTCTGATATAATGATATTAGGGTAATAAAAATAGAGACAATATTTATTAACAGTTGGCAGCCCAGGTTACTCTTAAGAATCGGCATAGTCGTATCTGTTATGGTACACATAGCGCACACGAATTTTGGTTGAAATCCAAATGATAGTATTGAAGTTACATGTATTTAAAGTTGGACCTCTCAGCAGGCTTAGAATCATGTTGGTAGCACTGACGTATATAAGTTACTCCAAATTAATATAGAATGTCAGGTACTATACGTGTATATAGTTCAAGCTGTCGGCTTGCATACTTTCTGATATACGAGTATTTGGATTTTAAAAATGAGAGCATTTATTAACAGTTGGCAGCCCTGGTGGCTCTTAAAAATACGCTCTGTCATATCTGTGTACACATAGCACATACGAAATTTGGTTGAAATCCAATTGATAGTGTAGAAGTTATATGCATTTAAAATTTGGACTTATCAGCAGGCTTATAATCATTTTGGCAACACTACCATGAATAGCCTCCTGGAAATTAAACTACAATATTATTATCTATACGTGTGCCAATTTTGAAATAGCTCCCATTCATACCTTCCAAGATATCCAACATGCAGCTCAAATTTCAATTGCGATTTTTCAGCAGTTGGTAGCACTGACATCATTTTCAAATATGGCCGTGAGATATTCAGGTATAGATCTTTACACCTACCAAATTTTCTTTCGATTGCTGCAGCCGTTTAGGAGTTGATAGGGGGGGACACACACACAGCCAGACAGACAGAAGGACAGACAGACAGACAGACAGAAGGACAGACAGACAGACACACACACATTTGCCCGATCTCATAAGTCTACTTTTTCCTCATTTTTGCAAAATGTGAAAAGTAGGCTAAATATCTTACACAGCTTGTGATTTATAAATAAAAATCACTGCATATATTTATTTTATTATTTAGAATTTAGTGTATTTACCTGTGATTCATTTAATTTTTTTTTTTTTTTTTTGTGGAATTTCCAGAAAATAGTCATTAAAAGTGTTTGCTATTCCCTCTGGATCATTAATCACTTTATTATTGCAGGTTACCAAATAAGATATCTGAGGATGTGTCAACAACAACTACTGTAGTCAGCTGAGTCCAGCATTGCTTCCACTTATTTGTGCCGGGTTCCTTTCAGTTATCTTTCATGTCGACCTCCCTTGGTCAACACTTGCTTTCTTCCAACCCCAACGGTATTAGGGTGTCCGAGGCCAAGGGAGAATTTCACTTTCCTGCCTTAATTGGCCCTTGTCTTATCTTTCCTGATACCCTCATTCTTCGAGGGGTCAGCCCTTTTCTTTCTTTTCATGATATCTCCTGCCTTCTGCACAAGGCCCTCGAGTGCTCACGGCAGGTGAGTTTGGGAGTTGGCGACCCGAGAAATTCCTGAGCTGGTTCCGTTACTTCCCCATTTCCCACTGACTTTCGGGTGGGCCCTCTCCTCCGTCCCAGTCCTATCTGCCTTTCATATCTCTCCTTCCTTCCAAGTCCTTCAATTCTCATTCTTTGTGGATCGAGGGCATTTCTTTTCTTTTCTTTTCTTTTCTTTTCTTTTCTCTTCTCTTCTTTCCTTTCCTCTTCTTTTCTCTTCTTTTCTTTCCTTTTCTTTTCTTCTCTCTTCTCTTCTTTCCTTTCATTTTCTTTTCTTTTCTCTTCTTTTCTTTCCTTTTCTTTTCCCTTCTTTTCTTTTCTCTTCTCTTATTTTCTTTTCTTTCCTTTCCTTTCCTCTTCTTTTCTTTTCTTACCTTTTCTTTTCTTTCCTTTTCTTTTCTCTTCTTTTCTTTTCTTTCCTTTTCTCTTCTCTTCTTTCCTTTTCTTTTCCCTTCTTTTCTTTTCTCTTCTTTTCTTTTCTTTCCTTTTCTTTTATCTTCTTTTCTTTCCTTTTCTTTTCTTTTTCCTTCTTTTCTTTTCTCTTCTCTTCTTTTCTTTCCTTTTCTTTTCTCTTCTTTCCTTTTCTCTTCTTTTCTTTTCTTTCCTTTCCTCTTCTTTTCTTTTCTTTCCTTTTCTCTTCTTTTCTTTCCTTTCCTTTCCTCTTCTTTTCTTTTCTTTCCTTTTCTTTCCTCTTCTTTTCTTTTCTTTCCTTTTCTTTTCTTTTCCCTTCTTTTCTCTTCTTTTCTTTCCTTTCCTCTTCTTTTCTTTTCTTTCCTTTTCTCTTATTTTCTTTCCTTTTCTCTTCTTTTCTTTTCTTTCCTTTTCTTTATTTTCCTTTGTTTTCTTTACCTTTTTTTCCATTCATTTCTTCTTCTGGTGTGTAAGTTAGTTTTAGTTGTAGGTTTCATGTCATTATTCATTTTTATGATCACCCAAACCATTAGGGGCTGATAACCTAGATGGTAGGTCCCTTAAAACAGCAATCATCATCATCATCATCATCATCATCATATTTGAAGTGAGTACTGTACTCGTATTAGAGATTCTAGGCAGTGGTGTTGGAAGGGTAGTCTAGCAAATAGGGGCAAGACCCAGCCAACACTACGGTGTGTTTGGACTGTCAATAAATGCAAGGCTATTGTTACAGTATTCTGCTATTCTGCAGGCGCTTGGAACTGTTTGTAAGCAGTGGGCTGTGGAACAATATGACCCCTTTCATGAAATGTGAAATCAGTTATGAGAATATTTGGCCGGGGTAAACCATGGCTAGTCAAAATACACAAAATATTAATGGTGTAGAGATGTATCGCGAGGATCAAGGATAGTGAACAATACGGTTCATTTTTCTTTTCTTCTGACAACCTACGTTGTTGTTAGAGACCTTGGTGTGTTTGTACACTTTACAGTACAATAAGTAAAGTAACCAGTGATGGACGAAGCAAAGAGGATATAAAAAGAATGTTAGTGCAGGCAAGGAAAGCATTTCTACAGAAAAGGAATCTGTTGACATGGAATATAGATTTAGTTATTAGGAAGTCATTTTTGAAAGCATTTGTTAGGAGCATGAAGCTCTATGGAAGTGAAACTTGGACTGTTGGAGCAGAAGAAATTAGGAGATTTGAATTGTTTCAAATGTGGTGTTACAGGAGAATGATGAAGATCAGATGTGTAGATAGGGTTACAAACGAAGAGATATTAAGACTAGCGGGAGAGGAGAGATGTTTCTGGCGACTGCTAATGAAGAGAAGAGATAGGTTGGTAGGACACATACTACAGTAAGACACCCAGGAATAGCAAGCTTAGTTATGGAAGAAAGGATCGAGGACAAGAACTGTAGGGGTAGACCAAGGTTAGAATATGTTCAACAGATTGCCTCGGACGTAGGGTGTGGTAGCTATGTAAAGATGAAACGATTAGTTCAGGACAGGGAGACATGGAGGGCTGTATCAAACCAGTTGAAAGGCTGAAGACTCAAACAACAACAGTACAATTTTTAATATTCTACTACTTGTTGGTACATGTTTCTGTCATACACGAGACCATCAACTAACATATATTACTCATTTTTTGTCCTCCCAGCTCGGCTTCACCCACGGACTCTGCTGGGGATCATTCCTCTACCGTCGCATGGACGATGTCTGGGAGGTGAACACACTTAGTCAGCAGATACAACTGGGGATGCTGACAGGTGACCGCTAACTTGGGGGTAATTATGGAAGGGATTTTGAAAGGAAGTTGGTCGTGGATTTGTTGGAAGGAACCGTCCCGGAATTTGCCTGGTGGTGAAAATGGGAAACCACGTAAACCATTTTCAGAACGGCTGAGGTGGGATTCGAACACACGCTATCTCGATGCCAGTGAGGCCAGTTCATATAAATAGGCGGCTTCGGTGAGGTAGTTGGTAGCATGCTGAGCTCCTATGCCCAAGGTTGCGGGTTCAAACCCGGCCGAAGTCATCGGATTTTTAAGAGCATTAAAAATCCCTCAGTATGCCTTCCTCCGGAGGCGAAGTAAGCCGGCGGGCCCATGTCATAGATTTATGGCATGTAAAAGAACCTTCCACTAATTTCACTTATGTGAAGCTAAATTATAGGTTAGATTTGACTAACACTCCTAGGTTCCAACGTTCGTTACCAAGAGCCGACTTCGCTGGGGTCTGGCGTTACGTTATGGTGACGGGACGAAATGTACCGAGAATGCACTGAGGTGTGACCCGCCAGCTACCTCCTTTGACCTTGGTTTCCACTTGCTTCTTTTATTATTATTATTATTATTTTTTTTTCAAACGGACTTTGAGTGATTGGTTGGTTCTTAAGTTTAGGGGCTGCGACAACGCGGTCATGTAGCCCCGTGTACTTTGGGTGTGTGTAGAATCTGTCTGATAACCGGTGTTAATTGTGATGGCTGTATTAGTGCGTGTTATCTGTTTTCTAATTTAAGTACTGTAACTTAGAATTTTTCAAATAGTTCCTACTTTTGCCGCCAAGCGCCACCGTCAACCACTACTAGGCCAAGTTCAGGACTTAGCTACTAGACGCCACCGCAGTCGGCTCTTGGTAACGAACGTAGAAACCTAAGAGCGTTGTTTACATTCTTAACCTATCCAGTTTAGCTTCACACAGGTGCAATTAGTGGAAGGTTCTTTAACATGCCATAAATCTATGACATGGGACCGCCAGCTCTACTTCACCTCCGAAGGAAGGCATACTGAGGGATTTTTAACGCTCTTAAAAAATCCGACAGCTTCGGCCGCGCTTGAACCCGCTATCTTGGGCATAGAAGCTCAGCATGCTACCGACTTCACCACCGAAGCCGCTTTTGTAGCATTTAAAATGATATAATGTCTAGTCTTTCAGACTGACTATCAGTATTTTTTATTTTTTTAATTGGTGCATTTTTCATTACTGTTCACCAGTGGTGACTAACGGATAATTGTTCTGGGTGCTGCATTAAGTTCATTGACCCTTTATAGGACAGAATAATATTGAACATATTTTAATTATTTTAGCCTGAATCTAATTATTATTTATTTTAATTTTTGTTTTCTTTAACATTTTAATGTTCATATTTATTTTGATAATTTTAATTTTTATAATATTTTTTATAATCCCAGAGAACGAGACCGATACCAACAGGGAGGAGATGATGCAATGTTTCTGGGTGGCTATTGCAGAACATTCAATTAACAACAATTCCCTCGATTTTTGAGTTCTTAGTTCATACTATACTGTAAGCCTCCGTGACTTAGGCGGCAGCACGCCGGCCTCTCACCGCTGGGTCCGTGGTTCAAATCCCGGTCACTCCATGTGAGATCTGTGCTGGACAGAACGGAGGCAGACAGGTTTTTCTCCGGGTACTCCGGTTTTCCCTGTCAAAATTTCATTCCAGCAACACTCTCCGTCTGTCATTCATTTAATCATTGCCCCAGAGGAGTGCGTCAGGCCTCGGCAGCCGGCACAGTTCATATCCTCGCCGCTAGATGGGGGCTTCATTCATTCCATTCCTGACCCGGTCGGAGACTGGAAGCAGGCTGTGGATTTGTTCAGTTCATACTATACTGTATGTCGTTATTGACATAGTTCTGTTGGCGCATGTACAACTCTCATCTGGGGCTTCTGTACGTCCACGCATGAGCTTTCTTCCGGACTTGAAATCCTTCTAGGCTTCGATAGTGGAAAACTTCTTCATTTTTTTCATTTTGTTGATCCATTCTGCAGTTTAGATCGCCAGCGAGAATGGCCTTTCTTCTTCTTTTGAAGGTATTCAAGCCAGCTCCAAGGCAGTCTATTATGTCCGTGGCGGTTTCATTGGGGCTGAAATAGGCTGCCACTATTACACCTATTTTTGTTTCTGCAACTAATATGTCCTCTACCTTCCATAGTAACTTTATCGGGGCCATTTTGGGCTTAATTGAATCGGCACATGCTAAAAAGGCCTCAGTCACAAGAAATGGCAAACTAAGTTAAGCATGAAAATCGCATGTTGTAGGATAGCCTCAACCATCTAAGCTAAAAGGGATTGAGTCACACGCGCGGGTTACCTAATATTAGGTAGGGAAAATGTTAACGTACCGTACGCTAAAAGGTTCTCAGTCCGTGATTGATTCTGTGATAACCCACACATTTCGCCTCTAGCTACTCGGAATTCAAGCTTGCAGATGAAGTATCTTACCCACTCAAAAAAGTCCCTATAAAATCTGCCGAAGTAAATGACATTAAAAAGTTAATGCTATACATTCCTCATGAGTTTCTGGAATTCTATACTGAAATTCTAGACTGGCCTACCTCTGAAATCAGCAATGATGATCGAAATGATGACTACGTTTAAGTTAAATTACATTTTGCACTGATAGATTGAGTGTTTGTTACCCTTATACAAATTGGTACTCAGAATCCTTGATTGTTAGTAAACACACTGAAAAAAACACAGATGTTCTGTTTTTATTTTGTGAAAACCCTGCAGTATGCTATAAGGGCCACAGTCCACAGCTATAAAACCTAATTTGAATAGTAAGTAAACATACAAGAATGTTAAAGTAGTAGACGAGGGTAACGTTGAGGTAAGTAGGCCTACTACCTTCCAGTAAAGTTAGTTTTTAAAACTTTAGGGTTGCTTGGACACTCTTTTCTTCGTTTTTTCTCAAAACTAGGTTGCTTCGACTGAGGCCCTTTTAGCATGTGCCGATTCAATTACTAGGCACACAACTCCTTCTGACGGGTTTCCCCTGTTTTCGCATAGTCTCGCGTATGCATGGAAGTTGTAAAATGTAGGGACGTCAAATCTTGATTCTTCTTTCACCATAGCCTCTGTGAGAGTGCAGATGACAAAATCATTCAAAATATCTCGTGATAAAAGTCTCATAGCGCCTCTCAGTCCTTCTACATTCCACGTTAGTATTCTCGTTGCCCTACTGGCGTGGGCCTCTGTACTTCCATGGCTGCCAAAAGAGCTGACAGTACACATCCGTGGGCCAGAAGTTGCCGTTGTTAACTAATTCACGTTCAGCCATGGGTATGCCGGCTTTAAAAGCTCTGCTGCCTTTTTTTTTTCGTTCACTAGGTCACAGTGGATCACTCCCTTCACTCCATTTCCTTTTGGATTTGCTACATATAGCCGTACGCTTTTTTCTGCAGTTTTCAGTCTTGCCTGGTGCCTTTCATTTATTCCTGTATGCGTTATCTGCTTGAGTTGTGGCGGGGTACTCCCTTTGCATTCGACAGCTTTGGACTACTTCCGTCCATTTTGATTGGTTTGCGCTGTTCCTACCTTCCTTTTCCCTCCTCACTTCGTTTTGTTCCGTGTCTTGTGGGTTTTGGAGGGGTGTTTCATCGTTATTTTCCGGGCCTTCCGTAGCATCTGGTACACTCTCTTCTCTTCCCAGTGTTGGTGTGTGTTCCTTCTCTCCTGTATTCACTATTAAGCTTTCTTGCTTTCCTTAGTCGAGGTTGTTATCCTTTTGGTCTTTGTTGTCTGAGCTTCTCCCTTCTATGCCCATCTCCAAAATTTCTTCGCCTTGTATCATCTCGTCTTCAGTATTGTTGCCTTTGCCATTTTATTCCAAGCTTTCGATTGGTGTATTGTGAGCGCTGTCCTGTTTCGCTGCTTCTGTGATATGATTCTCCAAGTTTTCCTGTAATCGGGTTTCGATATAGGGTGTTAGATCCTCGACCTTTCCACCCAGGGTGGCTATTAACACACTGCATGATTTGTTCATATTTAGTGCCACAAGTTTGCATATTTCGCACAACCATATCAGTTTTCTGTTCTTTCTTTCAAGGTCTTTGACTTCCAGACAATGAGGCCAGTGCAGTTCTCATGTGTCTTTCCCCTGCACCTATCACGTTCGATTCAGCTGTCTGCTTTATTGTGCATTGCATCTGGCATGCGGGGCAGTATTCCATTTTGTCGTTTCTGGGCACATTCCGGACATGCATCATCTTAGTCCCATACTTTGTGTTTCTTGTTTCTAGGGGAGACCTCTTCGATCGTTTGTTCTTTGGTGAAGAAGTCCCTCGCTAAGAGCTTCTTTGCTCCTTGCCGACGGTGAGGTTTTCTCGATTCTGTGTGTAGTTCCTTCTCACTTTGCCTGCAAGTAATCTTTCTCGTTTCTGGGTATAGCGTACAGCGCTAAACTCCTTCGCATTCTTCCCGCAGGGAAGCTTTCCCGTTCCTGAGTATATGGTTCAGCGTTAAACTCCTTTGCACTCTGCCTACAGGGATGCTTTCTCGTTTCTGAGTGGAGCGTGCAGCTCTAAACTCCTTCGCACTCAGCTAACAGGCAAGCATTCTCGTTTCTGAGTGGAGCGTTCAGCGCTAAACTCCTTCGCGCTCTGCTAACAGGCAAGCTTTCTCGTTCCTGAGTACTGTACATCGTTCAGCGTTAAACTCCTTTGCACTCTGCCTACAGGGAAGCTTTCTCGTTTCTGAGTGAAGCGTGCAGCGCTAAACTCCTTCGCACTCTGCTAAAAGGCAAGCTTTCTCGTTCCTGAGTACTGTACATCGTTCAGCGTTAAACTCCTTCGCACTCTGTATACAGGAAAGCTTTCTCTTTTCTGAGTGGAGCGTACTGCGTTAAACTCCTTCGCACTCTGCCTACAGGGAAGCTTTCTCGTTCCAGAGTACTGTACATCGTTCAGCGTTAAACTCCTTAGCACTCTGCCTACAGGGAAGCTTTCTCGTTCCTGAGTGGAGCGTACAGCGATAAACTCCTTTGCACTCTGCCTACAGGGAAGCTTTCTCGTTCCTGAGTACTCTACATCGTTCGGCGTTAAACTCCGTTGAACTCTGCCTACAGGGAAGCTTTCTCGTTTCTGAGTACTCTACATCGTTCAGCGTTAAACTCCTTTGAACTCTGCCTACAGGGAAGCTTTCTCGTTTCTGAGTGAAGCGTGCAGCGCTAAACTCCTTCGCGCTCTGCTAAAAGGCAAGCTTTTCTCGTTCCTGAGTACTGTACATCGTTCAGCGTTAAACTCCTTCGCACTCTGTATACAGGAAAGCTTTCTCTTTTCTGAGTGGAGCGTACTGCGTTAAACTCCTTCGCACTCTGCCTACAGGGAAGCTTTCTCGTTCCAGAGTACTGTACATCGTTCAGCGTTAAACTCCTTCGCACTCTGCCTACAGGGAAGCTTTCTCGTTCCAGAGTACTGTACATCGTTCAGCGTTAAACTCCTTAGCACTCTGCCTACAGGGAAGCTTTCTCGTTCCTGAGTGGAGCGTACAGCGATAAACTCCTTTGCACTCTGCCTACAGGGAAGCTTTCTCGTTCCTGAGTACTCTACATCGTTCGGCGTTAAACTCCTTTGAACTCTGCCTACAGGGAAGCTTTCTCGTTCCAGAGTACTGTACATCGTTCAGCGCTAAACTCCTTTGCACTCTGCCTACAGGGAAGCTTTCTCGTTCCTGAGTACTCTACATCGTTCGGCGTTAAACTCCTTTGAACTCTGCCTACAGGGAAGCTTTCTCGTTTCTGAGTGGAGCGCACAGCGTTAAACTCCTTTGCACTCTGCCTACAGGGAAGCTTTCTCGTTTCTGAGTGGAGCGTACAGCGTTAAACTCCTTTGCACTCTGCCTACAGGGAAGCTTTTTCGTTTCTGAGTGGAGCGTACAGCGTTTAAACTCCTTTGCACTCTGCCTACAGGGAAGCTTTCTCATTTCTGAGTGGAGCGTACAGCGCTAAACTCCTTCGCTCTTTGCCCGCAGGCAAGCTTTCTCGTTCCTGAGTGGAGCGTTCAGCGCTAAACTCCTTTACGCTCTGCCTACAGGGAAGCTTTCTCGTTCCTGAGTACTGTACATCGTTCAGCGTTAAACTCCTTTGCCCTCTGCTAACAGGCAAGCTTTCTCGTTCCTGAGTACTGAACATCGTTCAGCATTAAACTCCTTCGCACTCTGCTAACAGGCAAGCTTTCTCGTTCCTGAGTACTGTACATCGTTCAGCATTAAACTCCTTCGCACTCTGCTAACAGGCAAGCTTTCTCGTTCCTGAGTACTGTACATCGTTCAGCGTTAAACTCCTTTGCACTCTGCCTACAGGGAAGCTTTATCGTTTCCGAGTGGAGCGTACAGCGTTAAACTACTTCGCACTCTGCCTACAGGGAAGCTTTCTCGTTTCTGAGTGGAGCGTTCAGCGCTAAACTCCTTTGCACTCTGCCCGCAGGCAAGCTTCCTCGTTCCTGAGTACTGTACATCGTTCGGCGTTAAACTCCTTTGCACTCTGCCTACAGGGAAGCTTTCTCGTTTCTGAGTGGAGCGTGCAGCGCCAAACTCCTTCGCGCTCTGCTAACAGGCAAGCTTTCTCCTTTCTGAGTACTGTACATCGTTCGGCGTTAAACTCCTTCGAACTCTGCCTACAGGGAAGCTTTCTCGTTTCTGAGTGAAGCGTACAGCGTTTAAACTCCTTTGCACTCTGCCTACAGGGAAGCTTTCTCGTTTCTGAGTGGAGCGTACCGCGCTAAACTCCTTTCCTGAGTGGAGCGTTCAGCGCTAAACTTCTTTGCGCTCTGCCTACAGGGAAGCTTTCTCGTTTCTGAGTGGAGCGTGCAGCGCTAAACTCCTTCGCACTCGGCCCGCAGGAAAGCTTTCTCGTTCCTGAGTGGAGCGTTCAGCGCTAAACTCGCGCTCTGCTAACAAGCAAGCTTTCTCATTCCTGAGTACTGTACATCGTTAAACTCCTTTACGCTCTGCCTACAGGGAAGCTTTTTCGTTTCTGAGTGGAGCGTGCAGCGCTAAACTCCTTCGCGCTCTGCTAACAGGCAAGCTTTCTCGTTCCTGAGTACTGTACATCGTTCAGCGTTAAACTCCTTTGCACTCTGTATACAGCAGGGGGGTGTAACTTGTATGGATCCGTCGCTTCCGACATCCGCAATATTAATGACGAGTTCCATTAGCGTCCTCAAGAGGCGCTGTTCACCAATGTGTAAGCAAGCCAGGCTTCCTATTGGCTAGTACCCATATGCTTTGCTATTGGTGGAAACCTAATCGTAACTGTGCGAGAAGCAGCCCGGCTGATCTTAAAAATTTGACAGGCACTTGAAGTGATTTAAAGTACATCTTTGTTCTCTGTTTTGGTTGGAATTATGGAATGTCAAGTGGTTTATTTCAAGTGGTTAGTTCTGGCGTGGTCTTTACTTAACTGGCAGACACAACTGAAGATTCATCCTGAGAAGCGCGACTCATACATACCTATGGTAAGAAACCCTCACTTTATACACAGTATTATCAATAATCAATAATGGCCCTTTATGGGGTCAAAGATATTAATTGCCGTACTTTAGAAAACTACACTTGATTTTAAATACGGTAATAACAATTACAGCAATGTAATAACGTTATGTCCGTATTAGTGAGTGTTACTTTCTCTAATACTTCATTTATTTTCTGAAATAAATAAATCAAAAATGAAATCTCTGAATTTGTCTGAAATTGCTGCTAATAAAAAGGCACTGACAGGTTTAAAATGCAACTTTAGCCTAATGTTTAGTGTTATTTTTTGACCAATAAGCCCTGCTAAGTTGTAGATAGAGGTACCTCTATTCAAGGAATCGGCCTATATTAGTACTGGTATTACATTTCTTTCATCATGCTCCATGGTAGTATAATCATAGTTTAGCAGTAACAGTGGGTACGGTATCCCGGATTGTGTGGTATTTAAAAAAATACTCATTTTAATATTTGTTTTCATTTTACAGAATATGAACATTCCAGGCCACAAGTGTAACATTTGTGAAGTTCACCAAGGAGATGAGGTGGTGAAAATAGAAAAAATAATATTTCACCGCTTTCCCTTGGAAGCAGACAGATGTAGGCAGTGGCTGGAGGTTGTAGGCAGGGAAAGCCTAAAGAAGCTGACGGCCAAACAACTGAGAGGTCGTTATGTTTGTTCGAGGCACTTCTGGCCCGCCAGTTATCCGGGACCCTTGTCAAAGATTTTGTATTCACATGCCGTCCCAGATAGAAGTGAGTAATGTTTTATTATTTGAATTCAATAATTAATATGTGATACCCTGTCTTGAAGGTAAACATGAAGCCCAGCTCTAACATGTAGTGTCTTCCTTATGCACCTTTCTAACCAAGTGCACTAAGTCTAACTGCACACTGAAGCTTGGATAGGCATACCTACACATTGGGTTTTGTGGTTTGAATCCCTGAAGTGTAGACTGTAGAAAAGTATATTCAGTATTGTCTTAATAATCTAGTAAGTGCTTTTAGTAAGAGTAGAGTTTACCTGAACCAAAGTAAAAAAATCCTAAAGTACTGAAATTAGCCAAAATCCTTGGAGAGGCTTATGTTCCAAGCAGATCCAGCCAGGGGCTGGAAACTGTAGAAGATGATGATGACCTGTAGTAATGGTAGGGAAAAAACCTGGAGATGATAAAGTAATAGATGTTAACTCCTCCGCTGTCTGTAACCCACCCAGCCATCCCAAATAGGATCACAACTTATATAGATTAAATTGCAGCTCACTCCGCCATTTTTAGCAACATGTACAGTATTGCCAACCCAACTCATTCGGTACTATATCACATCCGGTATCGTAAAACAAAAGAGCGCTGGCAAGTTAATGCGAAAGTGCGCCAGGTTTCAATTTCAACATGGTTGTGCGAGTTGCCAAACCAATGGTCTTCGCTTCGACCAATAATTGTTAGGTAGCGTTGCCCAATGGGCCGTTTTAACTAATATAAACACCCCTGGTTTTCGTCACGCACAGTGGGGGTAGTCACGCATCAATAATCTTTATCCATACCAATGGTTTTGCCAATTATTTCTTTTTCACATAATTAAAAAGTTACATGTGTCGTGTAGTGTATTTTGTATCGGATATGTTAGCAACACGATATGACTTCAATATCTAGGCAACAAACATCTGCCGTCGTTCTCCCGTCATTGAAGAAGTTACAAATGAAAACCTTCTTTTAAGCAATATTAGTGATATTTGACAGTATTTTCAATTCCTAATGACTCCCAGAAAGGTATGTGAATGATATATGTACAATCAGGGCTAGATTTGTGACGGTAAACTCCTGTACGCCGTACCGAAACCACTGATCGAGGAAAAGTCGAATAACTTGTATAACATAATGTTAAGAACTGTGGAACGTTAGTTAGTTGTGTGTGTTTTCAAACCGAATATATTTAATTTTTTAAATTATGTAAAAAGAAAATAAATCATGTACAATGTTTGAATGGTAGCCTAGTTGGCCTACATTAAAATTTAATATAGGCCAACGGCTATGGTAAGAAAAATGTTACTACAGCAGTCTCAATTTTATTTAAAATTGTAATAAAAATTAGATGGCTATTTTGTCCACTGATTAATTTTTAAAGGTGTTCAGAATAGCGTGAAAATATCATTTTTAGAATTCTATATTTCAATATTCCATAAAGCACCACCACCACCCGCTAGCCTACAGTACCGGAACCTCTTATTTTACAAATCAAGCACTGTGTACAATAATATACCACATTCTAGCCGGCCCCATGGAATGGGGTGCACTCAGCCTCGTGAGGACAATTGAGTAGCAGTCTGACAGTGAGGCAACACCTTGATCACGAAAACCAAGATTAATGGCTGAGGGGGCCCGGTGCGCTGATCACGCGTCGCCCCAATATCTGCAGGCCAAATGGCTGGGCAGCGATCTCTTGGTAGGCCTAGGCCCTTCATGGGCTGTAGTGCCAGGTGATTTTTTAAATCTACTACATTCTAATTTGGATCCGGTTCTGTTAATCTCCACAATTAATGTGCTATTCAGTTGACCTATACATTGAGGGGTGGGTCCAATCAGATTAGTGTATTGACTAATCGAAGAGCAATTCTTTTATAGATCCCTGGCAGTGGTCATTAGCACTCCAGAGTCTCTAAAGCCACAATATTTAAAAGGGATGTAAAACCCATGTTATCATGTTCTGTGAGGGGACTTATAATATGGCTAAGTCTATTGAGTTGGGAGGCCGGTTGGATCCACAGAAAAGTATCGCCATAGGTTATGCGGTTAGAACAAAATCTTCAATGTTCACCAAATGCCTGAAATTTATTTTTGCTTAGGGATTTCTTTCCCACTTTTTGTCATAAGAGAATTTACTGTCCTTGTTGAATTTGGCCTCTACACCAAGCCCCATCTTATGAATGACTGTCTCATTCAACATTGTTTATGTATGCTAATGCCTACAGGTTTAAGAATCACAACTTTCCTTACAGGTGTACCAGCACATGCCTCAGGACCTTGCCCCGCCAGATTACTGCAACCTGCTGCAGTAATTCAGAGTACAGCCACTGCTACTCCTGCGGTTGTTATCAGTACCAGCAGTATGCTTACCTCTACTACTGCTTCTACTACTACTATTACTACTTCTACTTACTCTACTACTACTGTTACTTCTCCGATTCCTTCTACTAGTACCTCTACTGCTATATCTCCTATTTCTTCACATTCTCACATAATTGACAAGGATAATGCTATGCCACGCACAGTAGAATTCTCTCAATTGCCAGAACAATTCTTGGAAGCAGAAGCCTTGCCTGGGCCTTCAGTACCTATCATTGCTAGGACTCAACTTGCACAGCACACGCCACCTAAGAGAAGAGGGGCTCTCTCTTTAATAGGAGCTCGCACCTATAAAGAGATTACCCCTCGGAAGCGTAAACTGTGCAAGAGAATTCTTATTCAGAAAAGAATGCTGCAACAGCTTCGCAAGAAGTGTAGGAGAGTAAGGCAAGGTAAGAAGGAGGATACCGATATTGCTACTGATAATTTGATTACTGCCCTTAATGATGTATTCTCTCGAAACCCTACATTTGCAGCATTACTTGGGGATCTGATTAAGAATGTGTCCAAGTTGGGGAAAGGTAGGCGCTGGAGTCCTACAGCGAAGGCAATTGCTCTGGGGTTGTTCAAACGTAGCCCTAGTTGCTATCGACTTCTACAGAAGATGATCCATATGCCTTCTCGTCGAACCCTTATCAAACTCCTCAATACCTTTCACCTTCCTACTGGCATTGGTAAGGTTTTCTACAATCAGTTGGCTGCCCGAGTCGCAACTATGGCTGACACTCAGAAAATTTGTTCTCTTATCTTTGATGAAATGTCTCTGTCTGCAGGATTGCATTACAACAGGGGTACTGATCAAATTGATGGGTACGAGGACTATGGACACCTAGGGCGTACCAGCCGTGTTGCTGATCATGCCCTGGTGTTCATGGTCTGTGGCCTTCTCAGAAAATGGAAGCAACCTGTTGCTTACTATTTCTGTAAGGGCACAGTACCCACTGAGAAGCTGAAAGTTCTGATAAAGGAAGTCATCCGTGCTTTGCAGAAAGTTGGGTTGGAAATTGTGGCAACTGTGTGTGATCAAGGTCCCACCAATGTTAGGGCAATACGAGAGCTGTGCAGTGAAACCCGTACT
The DNA here is from genome assembly GCA_946902985.2 of Meconema thalassinum. Taxonomy (NCBI): domain Eukaryota; kingdom Metazoa; phylum Arthropoda; class Insecta; order Orthoptera; family Tettigoniidae; genus Meconema; species Meconema thalassinum. Next base: position 130,161,077 of record OX336395.1, read on the forward strand.
GAACGTCCTGGCCCATTCTTCAAGGTAGGAGGAAAGGAGATAGTCACAATCTTTGATCCGCCTCACCTTCTGAAGACTACTCGCAATAATGTATTTCGGCATGGTGTCATTTTTGCACCTGGAGAAAAAGCGGAATGGAAGCATGTGGTTCGATTGTTCAAAATTGATTCCCGGCGGTCAAACCGCAGTTGTCCTAAATTGACAAAAGATCATGTAGAGCCTAAAGGCTATCGAGCAATGCGGGTGAACTTGGCAGCTCAAGTATTCAGTAGTAGTGTTGCTGCTAATATTGAATGCATGTTAGAACGCCCAGTCGAACTGAGTCAAATCACACTGTTAGATCACCCCTATCTGGATGCAGAGGCAAAGCACTTCGGAAAATTCTGTAAAATCATGGATCAGCTAATGGACAGTTTTAATGGTCGCACAAAATTTCCCGAAGATGGCAAGAAATTGAGATGTTGGCTTACTAATGATTCGGCCCATTTGAAATTTTGGAGTAAAATGATAAGACAGTTGTCAAAATGGAAATTTCCTGGTTCATCAACCAAAGTAGCTCAAGGTTGGATTAATGACATTCGAGCTGTACAAATGCTTTGGAAAAAGCTTTCTCAGAGGGGAGTTGAGGGACTCTGTGTTCGCAATCTCAACCAAGATCCTGCAGAAAACCTTTTCGGAGTAATTCGGCAGCATGGATGTCAGAATACCAACCCCACATGCTGGCAGTTTGTACCAGCCTTAAAAACCAGCATCATCAATAACCTGCTAAGTTCCAAGAGTGGGGAAGGGGGGAACTGTGAAGATGATAACAGGAATTTATTGTGTGATTTATCTCACTTTTTGACCTCGGCTACATTTCCGTCCTCAACATTTTCTTCAGAACAGGATGCACAGTGGTTTTCCGCTGAGGTAGACTCAATGTTTACCTCAGCGTACAAACACTGTGGTGGGATGTCACAATTGCCAACCCAGGGGCTGAACATCCAGGGTGGACAGGATTGTTCAGCCGCCTACGTTGCTGGCTACCTTGCACGTAAAGTGCTTTGCAAATTCTCCTGCCCTGCTTGTAAGTCTTCCCTGATTTCCCCTTCGCCCCTTCCTGAGCACCGTTTCATCCAGTTGAAGGAAAATGACCCGGAAGATCCTAAGCTGGTGCTGCCTTCTTCGATGCTTACCACCCATGTTTCTGTTGTGACAGAAATATTGTTGTCTAAGCTCGAAGAATGTGCTAATGAAACCCATCTTCTGCAGATGCTGAAAGCATTCATAATCTCGCAGTATGAATGGACTGGTGTAGGATGTGATATTCATGGTTCCAGTGTGGTTGAAGAATTGGTAGCAGTCCTTTGTTTGATGTGGCTATACCACTTCGGCAAGCGAAAGAATGTAGCTCTTCGCCACCACACTGGAGATGGATCAGCACCTCCTGACCGGTTTGATCCTGCTGCTAAGAAAATGAACATACTACTGCACAAGTAATAGAGGAATTCTTCTGTGGAAAGAATTGAAAATTACCTCAGTGATAGCAATATTTGTAAATTTGTAATTGTGTATTACACTACCGGTACCTTGGATTTTATATGCAATTTTTTTTTCTATATTATCACTGTCAATATGGAACCACATAAAACATGGCTTCAACCAAGATGAATTTTTCAATCAAGTTTCAATGGGTTAGTTACAGTGGCATGCAGTGGTTACTACAGGTGTCCCAGCTGGTAAGACAAACCTGGGAACCCTGAAATATACCATTCCTTGTTATGCTGTACAGGTACCCACAATGCTGCCATTACTGAACATAATTGAAAGTCAACTTATTAAAAATTGCACATTTACATTGGAAACAACAAACTCACGTGCAGTCTGTAATACTCGCAATTTGCCGCAGTGCCCTCGGTACAGAGTAACCAATATAGACTTGTTATTTGCTGGAAACAAAAACTCAATGTCGGTATGTAATGTGCATCGAAAATGTCTCTATATATCGGACCAAATATTTATATATGGTATTGAATTAGTTATTATCATGTGTATATTTGATTAAATTCACTAGAACAATGTGCAAAGGCACATTAAAGTTGGCAAAATTGTTGCATACTTGACATTTCGTGGCAAGGTTCTGTGTTTGTAGCATTAGCTGGTATCACTTGAACATTTGTGTCATCACCCTGCTAGCCGATTCAAACACGTTACCTCACACTAACACCCCTGCCGTCCCTCAGACTCGTAATGCGAACACGGTTTGAAATGCAGCATAGTGGAAGAGCCGCGCTACACAGCCTAACTAGCTGAGTCCTAACAGTTAGTGGCGAATTAAGATCTTCCGTTCTCCCGATTCTGAATGTGTTTGAGTAATTACCACAGGAATGAAAAATATGAGTTTGATGCACGCCACTGGTGAGTTAAGAAACAGAGTGAGTTATGCTGGTATGATACAGGAAGAACATGATAGTCATACGAATAAATGAAAAATCTTTCCTCTTTTGAAACTTAAGTCTGGAGATTTCTTTTAAACTAACTACTGAATTTGAGGTAATTTTATATTCTTTTCATCCCATATTCTATTACCAGTTCCTTCACCAGTTTGTAAATATTTGAGTAGGTGTATGCTCTGTGTAAATAAAATGCAGGTGTGGGAACTGAAACTTTTCATCACCTTAGCTGAACACTATTAAATAACAGTACCAGACACTCGCTGGATTTAACAAGTAGTCGCTTGGAGTGGTACTGTCTAGCAGATAGGCCTTACAGCTAACCTAATGGCACATACAGAGGTCATTCCAGTTTTCTTCAAACATATTTGATGAAAATTAGTGCTACAGAAGTAAATAAACTGAGATGTATGCCAATTCTTCCAAGTAAAGCTCATAATCTGCAATAGAAGCGAGTGAAAACATGGAATAAGATCAATGTGTTTATGGGCCGGCAAAAAGGATCCATTATGCATTGCTTACCAGATAATACAATCTCTTAGGTCATCGAGCTGTAACTGTAAGGCCTATGTGGTAGGGAAGGCCCCTAAATGTGACAGCAAAGGGTGCATTGTAATAGTATCTCCTTATTCAGTTAAGTTTTGGTATTATTTCTTTACTGGCATGTCCTTGTCAACTGTACTGAGGTTTTCAATTGCAGAGTAAGGTTATGATAATTTTGAGAAACCAAGTCATCCTCGCAAATTATTATAAAATTGGAGAAGGCACATAAGCACCCTTGTGCCTCGATGAATGAGAGTGAGGAATGTCCTGAAACATGTTACCTGAGTAATATGTGGTGAATTTCATTGAATGAGGCACTACCTCATATTAATCTGTGTGTGGTTTTGAAGTCATTTTTCACTATTGCCTGTACAAACTAGCGGGATGCCTGACGGAAATTTATCAATTGATAGTCCTGTTTTATTCTGCAATTCCATTCCTGTGTCCTTATGTACAGAATTATGTGAGTTGTGATTTCCTTGTATATTTATTTTTTCCTATCTGTATCTATTTATGTACCGGTACGGTATGCTTATTCTATTTAATGAACAGTAATTCCAGAGGATAAGTGCATTGTTCCATGTATTTATTCTAATTTCCTTGTCAAATCACTCTTGGTTCATGATGAATTTTTTTCTCTCTGTATATGGACATAACTCCAAAAATCTCCTAATGAGAATTACTTCACTCTAGAATTATAAATTATGGAAGTCCAATTTCCTTTTTTTACAGTCCATTCCCAAAGTGGGACTGCAACAGCCTGGAGTGATACTGGATAGCAGATAGGCCTTACGACTAATCTAACGGAACATACAGAGGTCAATATAGTTTTCTTCAAACTTTTAGTGCTACGGAAGGAAATAAATTGAGGCATAAAGCATGTAAATCTCATAATCTGCAATTTGAAGTGACTGAAAACATGGAATATGAACAATATGTTTGCTTTGAAAAATGTATTCATCATTCGAAGTTTCTCAGTGTAGTGGAGAAACTTTCACTTTTTATTTCATTATAAATACATTTCTGTAGCGGACTCCTTAGGTATAATATGTTTCAGCATCAACTAATTTTATTTATTTTATATGTTTTCAAACAATGTACGATAATGTGTATGATTATGTATCATTTCTTTATTTGGTAAGAAACCATAAGAGTTATACTTTTGCAGCTTCCTTCCTCTCTAAATTTGCCTGCCCAAGTGTTGACATAACAAATAATGTATAATTTTATTTATTTATATCTGTATGTAAAATAGAATATAATATATTTTTGTACAGTATATAACTTTTTTTTCATTTTGATGTTATAATATCAATCCTACACACAGCCTAATGGCCTCAGTTCCTTTACCTTATTATGTACTTCATTGAATGTGGGATTAATATTTCAATGTGTGCTAGCCTTGGTGTTCTGTTCCAATGCCATTTTATTTATTTGTGTTGTGATCTGGTTAAACTCAGTGTAGCCTACTCTTCAGAAATTATTAGCTATTATTGAAGAATATTTTAATGAGGTGCTTAATTACATACTGAGAGTACCATACTGAACTGTAGTTATTGGTTTGACAATACTACTGTACATGAATTGCACCAGTATTATGTACAAAGTAGCCTACATTGAAAGGGAGAATGGCAATTCAATTGTAGAAAACCCATAATATTTTTGGCACACAGAAAGAACATTGTGAGGTTTGAAGCCATTTTTCAGTGTTGCCTAAGTAAACAAAAGTTTGGTGCTTTTCAGTCGGTCAACACGAATGTACCCAAATAGAGCTGGGTTATGCCCTAATTCTGAAATAAATTACATGAGATTAATAAATAAAAAATAAAAAAATAATTAATCTCATATAATTTATTTCAGGATTAGGGCATAACCCAGCTCTATTTGGGTACATTCGTGTTGACTGACTGGAAAGCACCAAACTTTTGTTTTGTACACAGAAAGAAATAAACAAAGGGAGGGGGGGGGAAGGGGCGGAAGGAATGGGGGGGGGGCTAACCGAAGATTGCGGTTCAAATTTCCCGCGCGATAAATTTAGTTCCATTAGCGTCCTCAGGAGGCGCTACAGTGCATGCGTGCGCAACGGCGTGTGGGCGGTGGGCGTGATCGGAATTGAATTAAAAGCTGGAGTAACCGTTCTTACCCATATTCTTTGGCCTACAGGGAAGCTTTCTCGTTTCTGAGTGGAGCGTACAGCGTTAAACTCCTTTGCACTCTGCCTACAGGGAAGCTTTCTCGTTTCTGAGTGGAGCGTGCAGCGCTAAACTCCTTCGCGCTCTGCTAACAGACAAGCTTTCTCCATTCGGAGTGGAGCATGCAGCGTTAAACTCCTTCGTACTCAGTCTACAGGGACGCTTTCTCGTTTCTGAGTGGAACGTAGAGCGTTAAACTCCTTTGCACTCTGCCTACAGGGAAACTTTCTCGTTCCTGAGTGGAGTGTACAGCGCTAAACTCCTTCACACTCTTCCCGCAGGGAAGCTTTCTCGTTCGCTCTGTTACGGTGTTCCTATCATTTACCGGTACATCACTAGTTCTGCACTTCATTGACTCAGTCCCATTAACACCTCTTCCCATACATCACTACAGCATGTTATACTCCATTACAAAATCAGGGGCGTAAAACTCCTCGCTAATGTGGTGGCGGTCAAATTTATAAAATGCTGTTGCCTGCCTACCAGGGAATACTCTTTTTGTTAGTTTACGGTTATCACAGTGACAAAGTACAAACTTCACAAATTTAAACGAACAAATCAACAAAGTTTAGACAGAAACTGATAAAATACTGGACCTCCGGCGATTTGGGTAAACACGCCACAAGCGTAGCACCAAATAACTTATCAAACTTCTGATGTCACGCACACCACTGCCACTTCGAACTCTGTCGGTGCAATCCAGGGCGCATACGCAGGGTGTGCTTAAAACGCGAGATGTGCGAGGGAAGAGTCGTTTAATTTTACCTTGTTTGTTTCAAAGCAAGACGCGCGAGCTGTTGTTTCCCGGCAGGAGAGTTGTGTGTCACAGTATCTTACCTCAGTATTAAATCGGGGCACATAAATAACAGTTCGAAAATGAACCTTTTCGGGTCATCTTAATAAGGGGGCAAAGCTCAAAGCACCTCGGCTCCCGGCTCAGTTGGAACCTCGGTGGGAAACGGGGGGAAAACAGACTGTTTGTTCAGTAGACCAATCAAGGCAAGATGGCTTTTTCGATTTTTCGAATAATTAATAGAAGAGTTTCGGGTTATCTTACTTTTTAAGGGTGCGGTACATAACAATTTTGTCTTGCACCCAGTGGCGTACGCAGGGGGGTTCACTAATATAATAGGGTAATTGTGTACATTATTAAAGGCGCAGATGACCTTGCTGTTCCGCCCATTAAAACGACAGTCATCATCATAATTAAAATGATATTTCGTTTAATATTCATAAAATACAATAATTAAATAACTGTTCTTTTTGCATGAAAAGTATTTAAGGTCTCAATTTTTCGACACACAAAAATGAAATAAATATGGAAAACAGTAACTAAATATTTAAACTGAAATGATGCAGTGGTATCATCATGACCATAGTTACGTGGTTGCTTATAATATTGATATTATGTGAGAGAAACATAATGTTTTGTTCTCCGTGTTCCTACTGCCATTACTACAGTATTGACTCTCAAAATCTGCCTATCTTTATAACCCTATCTGTATCATTAATTGAAGTTAATTGCAGAAACTCCTCATGTACTGAATTATCATTAACGAAACTAACACACACAATTAAAGCAACCCAAAGAGACGTGAAAACTGTTACTGATCGCACACTACAACAACAAAACTGATCCATTACTAGCTCCAATGCTGAAGGAGTCTCGCTGCGAGTAGAGCGCTGGACATTTACCAAGTGACGAACATGATCACTTTTAAAATATATACTGGAGTTAAGACGCCTCACTAGCGTTACGGTAGCGTAAAACAGGTGATAGATGGGACAATATAAAGATTCAAGTAAGAGAATATCTCTGGGGGGGGTTAAACCTTAACCCCTCCCCGTCGGTACGCCACTGCTTGCACCTAAAACTTGAGGAGGACAAAGCCCCCTTCCCCCCCCCCCCCCCTCCTCTTTGCCCTCTCGTGTTTTACGCCCTTGCTCCCAAAAAGCGTTCATTTTAGTCACATCCAGTCTCCATGTGGAAATCATGTATAATTTTGAATAGTGGTAGCTTAATATTCCAAAGACAAGTATCTCCTAACAGAGTAGTAACTATAAAACGTGACGAAAGGCAACACTGTAACAAACGGCTTGCCTTTCAAGTGTGCGACTTGCACTTTGCACAGCAATGGTCTAGCGTTAGCGTCTCATGGATTTTAATGGTTTAGTTGTGTTCATTGAAATATAGGTACTACCTAGAGTTCGACGGTTGGGTTTAGTTGGAGTCAAAAGTTGTCATCAGAGTGTAGCATGACAAAAACGGGTCCAATACGTAATAAGGCTAATGGTGAATGCTAAGCATATTTCAGGTACATTCTGACATTCATATGCGTGAATAATGCCTAGTACGTGCTGCTGTGTGCCACTGTGTGCAAAAAGAGGTGGCCATAGGTTTCCAAAGGATCCCAGTTTGAGAGAACAATGGACAAAACAAATTCGGCGGATTAAATGGAATCCAACTGCCAGCAGTGTTGTTTGTTTCGACCATTTCACACCCAACGATTATATAACCTCTACTTGGCGAGGTAGGACGTGTAATTCAATCATCATATTTAGAAACTATTGTCCCTTGAATGCCGGATTAGCGCCTCCGGAATTTCCTCTTTAATTCTAAAATCCTGCACTTACAGTACAACAGGCATGTGCAGTAGGCCTATAGTTTTTGCCCTACATATTAGAAAGTTCTGCAGAAGTCATAGCTACTCCTAACCTATTTAGGTTATCGGTACTTTAAATCTTAATCCTAAAATACTACCTGCTATTCCATAACATGCCACAATGTGTTCATTTTCAGGAGGCAATGTACCTCTTAAGAAGACCTTGCATAAGACAGCTGTGCCTTCAGTATTTGCATGGACAAAAGCAGAGGATGGCGGTGAAACAGGAAAGAAACAAAACGAGAGGAATGACAGGAGACAGCTACTGTTAATCCAAAGAGGCAAAGATAGCAGTGTATGTGTGCCTCCTGTGAGTAGCCTGAATGATTTTGAGGTTATTGATAACATTTGCCCCTTGTTTCCAATTTGTGAAGAATTAAGAGTTTTCAACTACTGAACATCCCCCTAACCAAAATACAGCATGGCTAACTCAACACAGACTGCAAAAATAGGCCTACAGTTAAAAAATACAATTTCTAGAGTATCTCACTTTACCCAAAGTAAAAGCAAATTTATCCCATATAGGCCTAGTATACATAATTTTCAAGGAAATGACAACATGCTGCACTATTACACTGGTTTAGAAAGTTATGTGAAATTGGTGTGTGTGTTTTTAGCCTATTTTCATTTATGAAAAAATAGGCTTATGAGATCACCTTTTGTCTGTGTGTGTGTGTCTGTCTGTCCCCCTTAATAACTTCTAAACGGCAGGAGCGATTTCAATGAAACTCGGTAAGGTCGTAGCACCATATCGGCCGACCCCGACCGTGCCCTTCAAATTTGATTACGTCTCACCAATCCAACATGGTGGCTGAGCGAAATATTTCACCGGCATTCTATATCTCCGAAACTATTACCAATATAATGCTGAAATTTTGTACGGTAATTACTGGCACTACTAGAAGTTCACCTATGAGACTTTCAGAAACCTGGTAACTACAATACCAACACGGCGGCCAAGCGAAGTTGAAACATTTAAATAGACTTTTCTCGCGATTTAACCATCCAATCGCAACTAAACTTGGTACAACAAATATTTATATACATTGTAATGCACTCGCATCTAATTTAGTTCAATTGTTTACATAACCTCGAGATGGCGGCTGTGCGAAATATTTCACCGGCATTCTATATCTCCGAAACTATTACTGATATCACCCTCAAATTTTGTACAGTGATGAAGGGCACTCCTACAAGTGTATCTATGAATCTTTCATAAACCTGTAAAGTACAAACTGAACATGGTGGCCAAGCGAAGTTGAAACATTTTAATAGGCTTTTCTCGCGATTTAACCATCTGAGCGCAGTGAGATATGGTACAGTAAATGTTTTTATACACATTGTAATGCACTAGCATCTAATTTAGTTCATTTTTTTTACTTAACCTCAAGATGGTGGCTGTGTGAAATTTTAAAATCTCGATTTTATTTCTTGTGTCCTAATCATGCTATTGAAGTTTGAATACTACTCCTACACAATAATTTTCATGTAATAGTACATTAAGACGTACATTTATAAAAATGCAACATGGTGACCACCCGAAATATTTAGACGGTTCTCAATATCTACGAATCTATTACAGCAATCAAACTGAAATTTTGTATGTTTATTTATTTATTTATTTATTTATTTATCGTATGGCTTTTAGTGCCGGGAGTGTCCGAGGACATGTTCGGCTCGCCTGAGTCTGTAGCTGCTTCCAGCGGATACCCTAAAGGGTGAGCTACAAGTTCCGTTCAATTTCAAGTAGTTCCAACTTTCGCCACCAGATACCATGATACCTAGTGGTGAACGTTGGAACTTTGATAGAACGTTCTGACGAAATCTAACCTAACAAATTTTGCTTTACACAAGTTTACATGCCACAAATCTATGGCATGGGACCGCCGGCTTTACTTCCCCTCCGAAGGAAGGCATACTGAAGGATTTTAACGCTCTTAAAAAATCCGACGACTTCGGCCGGGTTTGAACCCGCTATCTTGGGCACAGCAGTTCAGCATGCTACCGACTACGCCACCGAAGAGGCAATTAACATAAGTAGGATATATGAAAATAGGCTTAATTCTTCACGGAACTACTTGTTATTCTCTAGGATCTGCATCATATCATCTTATCTATATAAATAGCCCACCACCTACCCATTTAGAAGTTTTAGATTTATTCTTTTTGACTACGATAATTCTAGGAAGGAATTTACCCTACAAAGAGGTTAGTTTCATGTTTTCTACTTCAGTCTCCCAAGTCTCAAACATTTTTAACAGTTGGATAAGATTCGTGGCAAGAGATAGATACGTGTATATGGCCTTCAAAACAGCTGGTGAAGTTTCATATGCCATCTGATTTTAAAATTAAGTATCCTAGCACATGCTTGATCATTGACTCAACTGAATGCCTCATCCTAAAACCATCTCTACCAACAGCTCAACAACATTCTCCTCCTACAAAAATAGAAACACAGTAAAGGTTTTGGTTGGTTCAACACAAGGGGGGTCGATTTCATATACTTCACAATGCTATGGAGGTGCAACTAGTGATAGACAGATGATGGAAAGAAGTGACATTCTGGAAATATTTCACTTAGGTGTTTCCATTATGGCTGATAAGGGATTTGATATACAAGATATGCTTGCTCCTCATGGTGTCACTGTTAACATCCCGAGATTATTATTTATTTATTTATTATTATTTTTTTATTATTTTATTTTTTTATTTTTTTTTAGAAAATGAACAGGCTTCCAAGTGAAACTTGAAGAAGAGACAGGAAAATAGTCAGTATAAGGGTACATATTGAGGGACTGATAGGCTTGGGTAAAACATAAAGTACTGCAATCCCCAATGAGTCCCTTACATACCACCTTGTCCTCAGAGATCGTATTTATTTGTTATATGCTCTGCAATTTTAGAAGAAATATTGTTGGGAAGGACGCTTGATTAGTAGCAGTGAAGTCAGTTTCATTACATATGAAGACCCCATGGAAAGAATGGGATAAGTCCATTTTTTGCGGAAATGAGTTTATGGCGCATTCTGATGCCAGCCATCATCACTATAGATTAGTTGAAATTCATTTCAAATAACTCGGTAAGTCACCGAGATACAGAGGTTTTTATTTTTAGTGGAAACGGAAAGAAAGTCCCATGTCCTCCTCCTTATGGAAAGAACGCCTTAAGTCCAAGAGCGTTTTGCTCTATAGCTCTTTACATTCTAATTCTAGTGAGAGCTCTTGCCAATACCTTATGAAAAATATACAGACCTTCAATTACTTCAACAGTTTTGTGACCAGGATGTAAAATATGTCTATTCCATAAAGAACCCAAAACCAACCAAACCATACTAAAAAATCCAATAAACACAAAGACAGGAAAAAGCCTACTAGAAAGTAAAATACTATGAGTAAAAACAGTGTTAAAATATTAAAAAGGTTGAAAGCAGGGGCGGCCGCTCCTTATGTGCTGAAGTGCTGCAGCACATTGCTTTATTTGAAAATAAAGACGTGAAGCAAAGAATAGGAAATATTTCTACTCCCCTCACTACGAGGTACAGAACAGGGACGGTACGAGGCATCTAGGCGTGCGCTCCACTCCGTGCACGGCGTTAGCTGTGCAGATCACAGCCCAGCGAGAATTTCCAAGTTTATTGGCAAGAAGCGTGAATTTTGTCTTCTGCGCATGCGCGCCTAACTTTTCCCTTGTGATCTGGATGTGCTGTTAGGACAACAGCCAAGAGCAGTCATCACAGCGATTCTTTGTTCGACCACAGAGAGGCAGCACTGGTCACGCAGAATGTAAACGTGGCCAGTGGCACTATCTGGACTCAGCAATAGGATTTAAGAGGGAATCGCTCAAAGAAAATGGGGTGAAAAAAGGAGATCAGCTGTTTCCGCCAGAAGGTCTTTTTCAATACTCCCAACTTACTTATTCTATAGCCACATTTTGTAAATCTATGTACTATAAAAATTATAATGTTTATGTCGTCAAAATAAGGACATGATTATTGTGATGCCTAGTTCATAAATTTCACTATAGCAAAATAACATGTGATTTTGCATTACAGCGTTGCTGGTTTCATTTTAATGCTTTTGGTAATACTGAGTAGTACTGTTTTAGCACGGTCAGACCAAGTGTTTCCGAGTTCGTGAATATTTTGTAATTGCAGGTGTTATTGTGTGCAGTACTTAATTAATTTTGTATGAGGAATGAGTATATGTGTTGAGTTTGTTTGCGTGTTTGTGCAATATGGAAAACTCAGTAGAGGGCCTCTTGAAAACCCCATTTTCAACCAGAACTCTTGAAGAAAAAACTAAGGTAAAGAAGTTAGGTAGACCTACTCCGGACTTAGATATTGCTCAGAACGCCACTTCTAACAAATCTGCATACTCTGGAAAATTTAATAGAAAAGTGTATGAAAACGATTGGGTGTGCGGGTGTGAGATAAGAAATGCCCTTTTCTGTTTTCCTTGTTTGTGTTTTGGCAATAGTGATTCTTGGGAAACAGTGGGTGTTAGAGACCTTGGCCATCTAAACGCTTTAATGAGGAAGCATAATGACAGCGAGAAACACATCAATAATTCTTTAAATTTAAGTGCTTTAGGAACAGTTAATATTGCAACACTATTATGTCATGCTTATCATGAAGAAAAAGAAAAGCACAATCAACAAGTGGAGAAGAACAGGTATGTGCTATCCAGAATTATAGACTGCATTAAGTTTTGTGGTGCGTTTGAATTAGCTTTAAGAGGGCACGACGAAAGTGATAATTCAGACAATCCTGGCGTTTTCTTGGGCCTAGTAGATTTAATTTCTAGTATAGACGGTGCTGTAACTGAGCACATTGAATCTAATAGAGTTTTCAAAGAGACCTCAAAAACCATCCAGAACGAGCTGTTGGACTGCATGCTAGAAACCTGTAGAGAAGTGATAGCAGAAGAAATGCAGCAAGCATATTTTTTTAGTGTGATGGCCGATGAAACTACCGATGTTTCAGAGCAGACACAGTTAGTGTTGGTATTTCGGTATGAGAAAGATGGTATTCCATACGAACGATTTTGGGGCTTCTTTAAACCGGAAGGTCAGAATGCGGATTCCCTTGCATCATGTATTTTAAGTGTAATGGACAAAATGTTTAACGCTACACCACACAAAGTTATTGCGCAGACCTACGATGGGGCATCAGTAATGAGTGGAGGTAAAGGTGGACTGCAAGCAAAGATAAAAGCCTGCTATCCCAACGCACATTACATCCACTGCTAGGCACACCAACTGAATTTAACAATGGAACATTCAGCTTCTCAAAATCAGTCGGCTAGGATGTTCTTCGCTCACCTGTCAGCGTTCCCTGCTTTCTTCTTAAGGTCGCCGCAACGGACGTCTGCTTTAGAAGCAGTGGCAGCTCGAAGAATTCCAACAGGACCAGCGACTAGATGGAATTTCAGGTCGCGCACCGTAAATGTGGTGTACGAGCAAAGGGTATCCATAAGGGAGTGCTTATTAATGCTGGAGAAAACCCCATCCTATAAAACTTGCCTTCAGGCAAACGGGCTTCGTCGCAGCTTAGAAGACGAGGAATTCATATTTTGGCTAGATTTCTTTCATAAATTGATGCCACATGTGGACATTATGTACAATCAGTTGCAGTCAAGAACAGCTGATGCCGTGAAGATAAAATCTGCTGTGTCACACTTCATTCAAGTGATCAACAACATCAGGGAATCGGTAGAAAACACTGCTAGTACTGGTACTTCTGAAGAAACGTGTGCTTCAGAAAACAAGCGCAGAAAGTTATCTTGTCGGCGTACTGATGCCAAGGAAGTATGTGATAGAATAACACGAGAAGCCCGCGATCGCTTCCAAACCTTGGATCACCTGGAAGCAGCAAAACTGTTAGATTCCACCAACTTTGAACGATTTTCCAAAACGTTTCCAGATAAAGAACTAGGTGTAACTGTTCAGGCCTATAGCATGCTGGAAAAGAAAAGAACTATCAGTTCTGTACTGTAGGCCAGATTTTAGAAATATTGGTGGGGCAGTCCCTCTTCTGCATTTCATAATATCCAGTAATCTGCAAGGTACGTTCTGCCAAACAAGCAAGCTTCTGAGGATATTAGTAACAACACCCATGACTACTTCAGAGCCTGAGAGGTGTTTCTCATCGCTGAAGAGGATCAAGACCTTTCTGCGGAACACCATGGCACAAGAAAGACTAAGTGCCCTCGCTATGCTCTCCATTGAGAAGAAGATGGTCTCCAGTATGGAGGGGTTCAATGCCAGGGTGATTGACAAGTTCTACAGCAAGAAGGAGCGACGTATGGACTTCATTTTTCGTCACTGCAAGCTTATGTATTTGTGGACTAAATATAATACACGTGCTTTATTCGATAACTGCTTTATTTATTTATGTAGCCTATGGCATTACACATGAATCACATTAATAATAATAATATCAAGTACATAAGAGGCGCGTTTTTTAAGTAAAAACCGTTGTGATATTACGCTGTTGCAGCACTGCGGTTGGCATTCCGTGCAGGCGCGCTGTGTACCTGCATCTATTGGCAAGGCTGAGACGCCATTACGGCAACAGTCGCCCATGTGTGCGTGTGTTGACAAGCTTTTGAAATGGCATCGCTGATCGAGAGTCCCGCCGACTCGTAAACGAGAGAGAGAACTCCCCTGTAAGATATGCTGCCATTTGGCCGCCACTGTCAGGCAAATTGCGCCTCGTATGTAATTGTTATTAATATTAGTCTATAATTATTATTATTATTATTATTGTGATTCATGTGTAATGCCATAGGCTACATAAATAAATAAAACAGTTATCGGATAAAGCACGTGTATTATATTTAGTCCACAAATACATAAGCTTCCAATATGCAAAACATTTTATGACCAGTGTATTATTATAATGTAATCATGATTTGTAGTGAATACCTTACTGTCGCCCCTCAAGGCTTATTGTATCAAGATACGTTAATAGTCGGCATTGCTGGACTTATCACGTTCTTTCCGTGCCAAAGAAGTACTTCCTTTGAATTTCTTACTTTTTTCATCGTTTGACTTTGTTTTACATGTAACTTTCTTCCTTTATAAGAAATTAATTTGGCAAATTAAACTAAATTGCTTACACTCAATTGCTGTTTTAAGTATTTCTTTTTAGTGTTGAAGGTTTTAGTTTGCTCTCCTGAAAAAATTACAAAATGTGACTTACCTCGTTTTTCCCGTGGAGTCGTCATATCATAATAAGTTACTGTAGTTTTAAAATGCAATCCCTATAAAAACAGATCTTCTAGTGATGTGTAGCATATTCCATTACACTTGTTGATCAGTTATAGGCTTTCAGCCTTTCAAGATATAAACACAGGTGCTTATTATTTCAGGAATTAAGTTTATGAAGAGAAATGATGTAACAAATTAAAGGAAATATATTAAATTGTGATTTCGCTTTCTTTGTGTTTCACAATGTTAATAAACGCATCTCTCATTCATTGCCTAAGTATAGGAATTTATTTATGATAAACGATTTGTGATGGTTATTTTGAAAGCGTTTCAGTGAAGAAAACATTTGTTTAATAAATTCTTCATTCCTATGAACAAGGATAACTTTCATGTCCCTGAAGGTGTATATTACAAGCCTGCAAACACTCCTTTCAGCACAGTACAGCTGACCTTGTATCTGATAGTAGTATGAGTAATCACTTTTCAAAGCTAAGTTTCCTGATACTTCACAATGATACAAGTATTCCACAGTTTCACAGGAAACCATTTCATCTCTGCAGAAGTATGGGCACTTGATTTCAAAAAGTTCATTCTCATCCAGAACTTGGTCAGGTGATGCACACAAGTATGGATATTATGTGCTTATAAATAATCCACACTCATGTGCCTTCATAGAATGAAGTTCCTCAAAAGCATTTACTGCCACAGCTTCATACTTTTTTTTCATGAAGAATAGCAGGTGTAGGCAATTCATGACCTGATGTTACTTGTGCTAAGAATTGTTTTGTGTCAGTCCTCTCGGCAAGGTGATGAACACGTTTGAACATTGAGCTAAGTATTCTGATGGAGCGTTCTATGAACCAAAGTGGATTTGCACTCTGTTCCCTAGAGATTTCAACTTTTTCGAAGTTAAGAATTTCTCCTCACCAGATCGAAAATTATCATTATAAACAGCTTTAAGATGTGCAGAGGGATACAACTGTAAGATTGCTATGGGATACTGTAGGTATGTTTACGTAAGAATTGCTATCCGATTACATTGGTATATTGGAGGAAGGTATGAATTACTGTACGAGTATACGCCATACCGGTAACATTTACAAAGACTCATCTTTTTTAAAATGATTTGTTTAATAATCTAGCTGATCTATAATAACTAACTTAAGCTAAAGCCCTGCGCGGTTATCCGCAAATTATTTTGCCATGCGAATATAGTTTGCATGGCTGTGCGGATAGTGGATAATGTTTGGAGTAAATTTGCGGATAGCTTCTAGATTACAATCTGAACTTGTTGAATATCAGTACTAGGACCCGGATGTTATGACATATCATATTTTTCTGTTCATGACAAATGTAAGATGATTTAAGCTAATCATTCAAATTCTAGTTCTAGGTTTTCATATCACCATCATTTTGCTCTACCCCAAACCGTTAGGGTCCAATAACCTAGATGTTAGGCCCTTAAAACAACAATCGTCATGTGAATTGTTGCGTGCTGTGGGTGATAATCACACTGCCCATGCTCCATCAAGCACACTTTGATTGACGAGCAGAATCTCCCATTACCAACAGTCGTAAGTCTTGAGTATAGGTCAGTGTTGCTTATACTGCATCATCACTCCTCCTCGAGCAACGCATCCAAATGTTACATAATGTATACAAAATATTTCCTAAATAATGAAGCCATTATCAATTGGTGGTTATGAAAAAAAAATCAATCTGGTTTGCTGTTAATTTTGTGCAATGCAATACCGGTACCTAATACTATTTGGTTTAATTTCGAAATTGTTTAACCACAGGCCATGGAAGTTGCTTCAACCGTCAAAATAGAGCCATGTGAGGAAGAGAATGGAGATTTTCCATTGGGGGTGAGTTATAGTCTATTCTTCTACTCATAGGTTGTATTTCTAGGATAGCTATAAAGCTACCTAGGCATTCTTATCAAGTTATATCATTTGGAACAATTGAAGACAGCGGAATAACTATTTCCCGGAGGTCCCTCCAAATAATCGTAATAGCACATCATCAAATTCAAAGATTTCGAAAAATGTATCTGGGTAGCTCCACTCAGTTTCATGCCTGTGTACCAATGGGCTCGTCAGTTGGTATGGTACACCTCGTCAATATGCTGGCTTGGAAGGCCACTGCATGGCTACTATGATGTCTCGAGCAGTACTAATGTACTATGAGAACTATGCTCCCTTTATTGATGTCTATAATGGAATGATTGTTTCCCTAAGGATACAGGAACTTTTCTTCTATTCCCTGAATGAGTGTAATATCACATCATCAAATTTCAAATATTTCGATAAAATTGATCCAGCGTCTTTGTGAGGTGTGAGATACCAACTTTCGTATGGTATTAAGTAAGATACAGGGTCAATATGAGCATGTTATTGAACAAAATTGCATCAACATTATTTTCTTCGTATGCATGAATGATATCTTAAAATACAAATTAAAGAAAAAAATACAATTAAAAAAATAATTTTATTTTTGAGTCTGTCTTTGCAGTGGTCAATGAGAAGATTGGTTTGCAGCAAATCTCCACTCTTCGCGTCCTTCCGCTTTTCTCTTCACTTCTCTGTAGGTCTTGCATCCTACATCTTCCTTAATTTGATCCATATACCTCAGGCATGGTCTTCCTCTAGGTCTTTTTCCATCAACATACACCTCTACGATTGTCTTCAGGATTCCTTCATGTCTTAATAGATGGCCTGTAAGTTGTATTGTTCTCTTAACAATATTGATTGCCACAAACCTCTCTTCTCATCCACTCTTTTCAAGGCCTCTTCATTTGTAACCTTGTCAATCCATTTTATGTATTTTGAGCATGTGGCTATAGCACTACATCTCAAAACAATGTAGCTTCTTCTCTTCCACAGTTCCCAGAATCCAGGTTTCACAGCCGTAGCATGCCGCACTCCAGACATATGCTTTCAGAAACCTTTTCCCAACTTCAAGGCTGATGTTCTTAGAAGTTAAGACTTTTGTTGTTGTTAAAGGCAGCTTTTGCTTGAGCAATTATACTTTGTACTTTTGTTTTTCTCCGTCCATCCCTAAACACATAATAAAATTATTAAAAATTGTAAAATCTATTTAACTAAACAAGTCTAGCCTAGTAAATGATCAAAAATAGTTTTCAATTCCTGTAGTTAAAAATTAGTCTATTTTATTTTTCCCCCTTTTGATGAGGTTGACATTCATTGTAAAATAACGGTATGTTGCTGCAGGTCAGAGCCGGATTTATCTACAAGCATAACAAGCAGTTGCTTGGGACCCCCACCCATGGGGTCACCGCGCCTCGGAACCTGCTTTTAATTTAAAATGGATGCGCTGTTCCTTGCTGCGATGTGACTAAGAAACTCTTTGCACCTTTATGTGCAGGGGTATATTTAAATTTTCATGTGGGTCATCTGTGAATGCCTTGTCAGGTTACAAACGTATTTCGGACACATTCTCATTTTTGACGAATTTGAAAAAAGAAGAATTTGTTGTAAAAAGTGACGTAAATAAATTAACTGCTTAGTGAATATCCCAAAGACTTAACTACCGACTTCATTGTTAAGCTTTTAATTTATTGTGCGTGCCGGTACGTGAAATAGGCGTATCCAAATGCCAAGTTCGATCTCGAAGAACTCCTATCGTCTTATATTCGAAGAAACCCTTTTTTTCTTCCCTTTTTTTATGAGGTCACCTTTTGTCCGTGTGTGACACCCCACCCCTAATAACTTCTAAACGGCTGGAGCGATTTCAATTAAACTCGGTAAGGTTATAGTACTATTTTGGCTGACCCCGACCGTGCCTTTCAACTTTTATTACGTCTCACCAATCCAAAATGGCGGCTGTGCGAAATATTTCACCCGCATTCAATATCTCCGAAACTATTATCGATATCACCCTGAAATTTGTACGGTGATAATGGGTACTACTAGCAGTTCAGCTATGAGACTTTCAAAAACCTGTTAACTACAAAACGAACATGGTGGCCAAGCGAAGCTGAATTTTTTAAATAGACTTTTCTCGCGATGTAACAATCTGTGCGCAGTGAAATATGGTACAGTAAATGTTTATACGCATTGTAATGCACCGGCATCTAATTTAGTTCAATTGATTACATAACCTCAAGATGGCGGATGTGCGAAATATTTCACTGACATTCTATATCTCCAAAACTGTTACTGATATCATCCTGAAATTTTGTAAGGTGATAAAGGGTACTTCTAGCAGTTCAGCTATGAGACTTCCAAAAACCTGTAAAATACAAAACGAACATGGTGGGCAAGCGAAGGTGAAACATTTGAATAGACTTTTCCCGCTATTTAACAATTTGAGCGCAGTGAAATATGGTACAGTAAATGTTTATACACATTGTAATGCACCGGCATCTAATTTAGTTCAATTGATTACATAACCTCAAGATGGCGGATGTGCGAAATATTTCACTGACATTCTATATCTCAAAAACTGTTACTGATATCATCCTGAAATTTTGTAAGGTGATAAAGGGTACTTCTAGCAGTTCAGCTATGAGACTTCCAAAAACCTGTAAAATACAAAACGAACATGGTGGGCAAGCGAAGGTGAAACATTTGAATAGACTTTTCCCGCTATTTAACAATTTGAGCGCAGTTAAATATGGTACAGTAAATGTTTATACACATTGTAATGCACCGGCATCTAATTTAGTTCAATTGTTCACATAACCTCCAGACGACGGCTGTGCGCAATTTTAAATTATTATTTTTTATTTCTTGTGTATTAATCATGCGATCGAAGTGAACGTTTGAATAATGAACCTACGCAATAATCGTCATCTAATAGAACATAACTCTATGGCCTGCATATATGAAAATCCAACATGGCGACAATCCGAAATATTTCGACGGTACACAATATCTATTAATCTATGATAGCAATCAAACTGAAATTGTGTATGTTGATAGAGGCTACGAATATAAGTTCACCTATGGGACTTCCAATTAACTGGTGAGCACAAATCGAACATGGCGGCGGCGTGAAATATAAATATTTAAATGGACGTTTCTCGTGATTCAACCATCCGAGCGAAGTACGGTACGGTAAATGCTTATTCAAATTTTCATCCACTGGCATCTAATTTATTTCAATTGTTTCATAACCACAAGATGGCAGCTATGCTAAATTTAAAAATCTGGTTTTCATCTCTTGTGTCCTAATCATGCGATTGAAATTTGAATACTACACCTACACAATAATCTTTATGTAATAGTACATAACTCTTAAGACCTACATATATAAAAATCCAACATGTTGACCATCCGATATATTTAGACGGTTTTCAATATCTACGAATCTATTACAGCAATCGAACTGAAATTTTGTATGTTGATAGAGGCAATTAACATAAGTAGGATATGTGAAAATATGCTGTATAGTTCTTCACGGAACTACTTGTTATCTGGAGAGATGGGCAATTCTATCAATACAAAAAAGTCATTGTATTATAATTATTATTTTAAAGTAAATATAGAGACATTTTGTGCTTTGTGTCCCCGCAGTATCAAAATCTGGCCCTGCTGCAGGCTGTGATGAAATTGACTATGTTTTTTAAAGAATATGTTGGGTGGAATATACACAGAGAGAACAAGTAGTTCCGTGACGAACTAAATTATAGAGACCATATATCAACAGTTGGCAGACCTGGTGACTCTAAATATATTCTTAGCTCCATCTCTTAAAATCCACAATGCACATGCAAAATTTGTTTGAGTTCCAATTGATATTGTGCACGTTACATGTATTTAAATATTGAATTTATCAGCATGCGTAAAATCAGGTTGGCGACACTGCCATAAATTGGATGCTCCAACTTAAATCGAAATATTATGTTCTAAATATGCGCCAATTTTGACAGAACTTCATTTTTTAGTATAGCAGTTACATGTGATTCAACATTAAACCTATCAACACGCGTAGAATCATGTTGACCACACTGTCGTATGTCGGTTACTGAAAATTAACCTACATTTGCAGGTACTATATGTATGCAAAGTTTAGATCTGTTGGCCTGCATACTTTCTGATATGTTGAAATTAGGATAAAAATGTATAGAGTGCATTTTTCAACAGTTGGCAGTCCTGTTGGCACTTAAAAAATGCATATTCATATCTGCTCTGGTGTGCAAATCACATACTAAATTTGGTTGAATTCCAATAGGTAGTACGTAAGTTAAATGCATTTAACGATTGGACATATCAGCAGGTGTAGAATCATTTTGGCACACTCTCGTGTATGGGCTCCTGTAAATTAGTCTGATGTAATATTATCTATATGTATGTCAATTTTGGAACAATTCCCATGCATATATTCCATGATATCCAACATAGACCTCAATTTTCAGTTGTGATTTTTCAGCAGTTGGTAGCACTGACGTCATTTTCAAATATGGCCTTGAGATATTCAGGCATAGCTCTTTACTCATACCAAATTTGGTTTCGATTGCTGCAGCCGTTTTGGAGTTGATAGGAGAGGACACATAGACAGACAGACACACATTTGCCCATTTTCCCTCATTTTTACAAACTGTGAAAAGTAGGCTAAAAATAAATCGTTGTAAATTATGGGGACACCAAGGTCCAGCCTGTTGCATGCTTGCACTTATTGCTGACTTTTATCAAATGAGGCATTTCACTTTGTGAATTGTTCGCAAGGAAAATTGTTAACTCAAACATTTCCAGTGATCACCATTCAATGTGATTTTAAAAATCTTAAGTTTGCAGTAAGTATGCTCGCACTTGCAAGCAAAGTATTTTCAGATATTGGGTTTCTGAAATACGTTTTACTCGGATGTAGGTGTAAGGACTGCCAACTGTTTTGAGTGTTATATTATTTTGTGTGTGTCAGGAACGGAGTGGCAGCATCACATCAATGGACTTCAAACCAGAAGAGGTATTCCTTGTCATGCCCAAGATAGAACCAGAAAACATTAAGGTAAAATTGCTTCTTTATATTGTGGTATCTTATTCAAAACCACCTTGTCAAACACTAAAGAATGTAGTTTAATTACTGTATATGTTTCGGTGTTCAATGACACCCTCGTCAGAATAGATTGAATTAAAATAATCTTGAAACTAAGTTTACAAACATAAAAGAGAAAATGGATATCCTTACAAAACTCTTCTTCTTCTTCTTCTTCTCCTCCTGCTTTTACGGCCTCATTGGACCACTTCAGTCAATCATTTCTTGGTCCTCTTCTTCAGTAAGTTTCCTTTCCGAGTCGCCCAGTAGCTCTTAATTCGCTCTGATCTTCTCAGGCGTTCCGCATCTGTAAATACCCTTTTTACTGTATTACGTTTGTCTATTTTAGCCTGAAATCTTATTTTTATATCTCTCAGTTTTTTTAATTTTGTTGTTTTGTTTTGCAAGTCATCCAAGGTTATTTCCAATTATTTCATATCTTCTCTAATTTCCTTAATCCATCCTACTTGTTGTTTCATATTCCAAAGTTTCACTAGAATTTTTCTAGATAACCTGGTTTCTGGTGTCCTCATGATGTGACCAAAGAAAGAAAGCCGTTTCTTCCGAATAGTATCAGTGATGGGCTCCAGTTCTCTGTATACCACTTCTTTTGGTTCTATCCGCCACTGTCCATCTTTCTGATATTTTTTATTTATGCATGTTCTAGCTATTCTTCTTTCTACTTTTAAAATTTTGTCGATTCTGTTTTTCTGAGTAACTTTAAAACAAAACTCTATTAGAAATTTAAATAAAAAGAAAGCTCACAAAAAGAGAGAAAAGGAAGTACAAAAGAGACTGGATATTTGGAATGAAAATCTGAAGGAGTTTGGAATGGTAATAAGTAAAAAGAAAACTGTAGTCATGAGAAAAAGAAAAGTCAAGTGAACATAGATGGGGTAGGTTAGAGAATGTAGAACAGTTTACATATCTAGGTAGCACTATAAATGGAAGTAATGACATCAACATTGAAATTAATAATAGACTAAGTAATGGTTGGTTGGTTCTTAAGTTTAGGGGCTGCGACAACGCGGTCATGTAGCCCCGTGTACTTTGGGTGTGTGTAGAATCTGTCTGATAACCGGTGTTAATTGTGATGACTGTATTAGTGTGTAGACTAAGTAAAGGTACCACATTTTATCATCCAGTCAGAGAACTTTTATGGGATGACAAAGTACCCAAGAGAACGAAATTAACATTATATGTATAAACAGTATTTCATACCAATTGTAACATATGGACTGGAAACACTGGTAACGAATCAAAGGCAAAATAGTAAGATACAATCAGTAGAAATGAAATTTTTAAGAACTTCAGCTAAAAAGGCAAGAAGGGATAAAATTCAAAATATTAAAATCAGAGAAGAGTTAAATATGGAACCGTTAAATCAAATGATACAGAAAGCAAGGTTACGTTGGTTCGGACATGTAAAAAGAATGGGTAAGGAAAGAGTAGCAAGAAGGGAATTAGAAAGAGAAGTCAAGGGAAAGAGACCAGTTGGAAGACCGAGAAGAAGGTGGTTGGACCAAATCTTGAAGGACATTAGAGAAGCTGGATTGGATGTGGCAGAAGCGATAGAACAGGAAAAATGGAAGGACAGAAAGGAGTGGAGACGGCTTGTAAACCACACCCGTGTGACTGGAGTGGAACTTTGATGATTATGATGTTGAATAAATAAGAATAGAATTAATATAAGTGTACCTTAAAGGACTGCTTGTTAATAAATATGGTTCGATTTTAGTGAATCGGACGTCTCTGCTATATGATGTAGCTTCCAGTTATATCACAATCCTTCAGTGTGGTTTAATATTATCGGACAAAACGGTTTTGAATAAACCACACTGAAGGATTGTGATATAACTGGAAGATACATCATATAGCAGCGACTATAATCAAACCATATTTATTACCAAGCAGTCCTTTAAGGTACATTTATATTCATTCTATTCTTATTTAGTCACATGTTTTCTAATTATTTTTGTGAGCTTTCTTTTTATTTACATTTCTAATAGTGTTTTGTAAGGATATCCATTTTCTCTTTTAACTTTGTAAACTTAGTTTTAAGATTATTTCAATTCAATCTAAGCTGACGAGGGTGTCATTGAACACCGAAACATGTACGAAGGTGGATCAAAAAGTTAGTTGCACTAACGTGCTGTATGTCGCAAACATGGGCACAGCGAAGAAAGGGACAGACACTGCCCACACATCTGTTAGGCAGGTCGCTGTGCTGTCTCGCCTTGTATGGTGTGAATAGCGGCTAAATGCAAAGTCTACTAGACATTCACTCCAAATATGAGGTGCGTGCGACAATCAGATTCCTATGGGCCAAAAGGAAAAATTGCACGGACATTCATCGAGAAATTAGTGCTGTGTATGGGGAGCGGGCCAATTCCCGGAAAGGGATCGTAAAGTGGTGTCAGCAATTCAAAGCTGGACGCACGGATATCACGGACGAATATCGTGAGGGCAGGCCCGCAACGTCCAAGACCCGTGCAAATGTGACTTTCATCTTTTCGGTAAGCTGAAAATGGAACTCGGTGGTTGACGTTTCCAGACCGATGAGGAGGTGAAGGCCGCTGTCTCCGTGTGGTTGCAGAACAGTGGAGGAACTTTGTATGCATCCGGCATCGACAAGTTGGTTGTGCGTTCGCAGAAATGTTTGGAGTCTCTTGGAAACTACGTGGAAAAGTGACGTTACATTGTATGTCGTTATAGGCGTGTTGCTGTTGTATAGGTGATGTAATAAATGGCCATAACTGGGAAGTGCAAGTGCAAGTGCCCTCGTAATAGTACTATCGGTCAACACGGATATTAATTATTACCATTGTCATAATGGTTAATGTTTACACATTTTGTATTGTCGGTTATTCTTTAAAATGGTCAGCGGTATGCATCCAGTGGGTGGGAGGTTCTAAAGGCCCTTTGACCCTTTATGAAAAAATTGATCGAAAATCAGTCTTCTTTTTTGTGTGTGTGTGCATCAAATATTATAGTGTTTGAAGCCACTGTTGCCATAGTAAATGAAGTTTGATGTTTTTCAGTCGGTCAACACGACTGTACCCAAATGAGATGGGTTATTCCCTAATACACTTGGATGACCAGTTTAGTTCGTCAAGCGATCATCATCAGATCCATTGCACTTAGGCTATAAAATCTATATTGGGAGCAGATAGTGACAAAGTTAACTTCTCTCTCCAGGACCGCGTAAGACCCATCCGGATAAGTAACCTGTACAATACAATCTGAACTGACCATTTAACAACAATCACATATTCACTTTAAAACAAGCAAATCTTGGAAGTTAATCACCACTTCCAGTATCTTAACAAAACATCACATAGACTATAACTAACAAATATTGACGAGTTGCATTATCTTAACTAATACTGCAACTAAATAAGTGTATATATTGTAAATACTTTCACCCATACTTTCCGACATTGATTTTATAGCCTATGGATCTGATGATGATCGCCTGATGATTGGAACTGGTCATCCAAGTGTATTTATTAATCTCATGTAATTTTTTTCAGCATTAGGGAATAACTCATCTCATTTGGGTACAGTCGTGTTGACCGACTGAAATACATCAAACTTCGTTTGCATCAAATATCAATAATTTATTTATACATGCCAGAAATAGTGTGAGAAGCATGAAATGGAGCAGGGATGTCCCTCAGAACAGCAAAAAGGTCATATATCGGACGTACAATGTCTCTAACGTGATGTATGCCTCGGAGACCTGGGTATGAAAGAAAAGGAGAAGAGCAAAATACAGGCCAGTGAGATGAGGTTCTTGAGAAGCAGTATTGAAGCTACAAAGATGGACAGAATAAGAAATGAGAGGGCCAGAGAATTAATGAAGGAGGAACCATTACAGGATGGTATAGAGAAATCTAGACTTAGATGGTATGGACATGTAAAACGAACGGAGGAGAAGAGGATACCCAGGAGGATACATGAGACGAAGTGGGAAGGAAAGAGACCGAGAGACAGGTGGCTGAAGGGGGTGGAAGAAAGAGTGAAGAAGACTGGACAAGGGTGGAGGCTGAGAGGTGGTGGGAAGACAGAAGACGTTGGAGAGGCTTGTGTTCAAACAGACCCGGCCAGTGGCTGGAAACTGTGCAAGATGATGATGATGACATGCCAGACATATAATTGAATACGTATGATCTCCTTGCCAGCACAGCAAATTGAGAAACAGTCTTTTAAACGCCAGCAAGTCTTCAATATTTTTGCCGTGTCTGTTACACCAAGTTAGTCTCATCAGCGGGCTCTTGGTGCACTCTGCCTAGACCACTATTGAGATAGTAGACCATGCATGTCATCATCAAGTGTTGACATACAGTACGTCCTGAAAAATCGGGATTTTTTCCGATATTAGACAAAGAAAGAAAAGCAATTCCTTATTTTTTTTTAATATGCTATGTTCTAAATTATAAAAGTCGCATCTTGAAAGCATAATTTTGCTCAAATGTTTCTACATATTGGTTACGTTGGCGGCACTGTTCCTCCAATTTTGGAGAAACGAAGCGATACTGAAAGTCAAGTAACTTATTCATTAGTACTTTAGTAGGCTATCGTTGAACACAAACAAAGATATTAAAAAGATTGTATATTGGCTTTCACGGCCGGTGAATTAAAACTCAGCAATTCTTCTAGGTTTGTGCCGTGTCTTGTGTGGGGTTTCGCCTAGGACACCAAGCTGGCTCATCGGCGGGCTCTTGGTGTCCCCGCCCGGACCCCCACAGGAGTAACGAACTGCGCGCTACCTCCCTTGTTGATGAACTTTCTTTGGCCACATTGTTTTAATTCCTTTGAAAAAGGATGCAAGGTTCCTTCGAAACGTCTCGTGGTATTGAATTTTATTTTCACACGGCAATAGCCCAAGAAACCTGAATAATTTCAATAGTAATCTGGGCCATGAAAGCCTTAATCAACATACAAACAAAGATACTTCAGTGTACTTTATAAATATCGTACATTTATAAAGACTAAGAGAGCAAGATCTGAAGATGTTCACTTGGTAATCGAAACATGTCATGTAATTAAGAACCCCCAATTTTTGTACATAAAAGTGTGATATTTTTTGTTAAATATCTTATGTAATATTTCTCATGTTAGGGCATATAAATACTTGCTTTCCCACCTAATGTTTTGTGTTTTGTGTTAATTTCATATTTTCTATAGTTATGTTTATTATTTTAATTTTTGTATTTCTTTTATTATTGTAACTTTATTTTTATGATTTTTATATTTATATTTTTTTATTTTTTATTTTTTCTTATGATATTTGTGATTTTTTCAGGTGGAAGGAAATTTTGAAAACTGATTTGATTGGCTATGGTACAAATCCTGAAGTTTGTATAGGGAATGAGAATAGGTGAGTCTGATGCTAAAATATTTATCTTAGGAATAGCATGGACCAATAATACCAAAGAATGCATTAAGAATTTGTAGAGACTTTCAAATATTAAGATACCTTGGAAAATTGCTGATCTTAATTAGATTCATTTATTTGTGAATGGGGACATTAACAATAAAACTGTTTTAAAATATATGCACAGTGTTTTTACAACTATGGGATTTTTGAACTATTACATCATGTATTGCACAAAACTCTATACTGTAGATGGAAGGTAGGGAATTAAAATGTCCGTGTTATAAAGTAAACAAACCTGTGACATATTTTGCCACCACTGCTCTTCTATCATTAAGGCTTTTACTCAGTGGTGTGTAGTAGAGCCAGAGTAAAATTCATTACATTAGCTCTATATTTTGTCAGTTTCACCATCTCATGTCAACCGCTCAAGTTCTAACAAAAATTCATAGTTGAGAAATACTTACAGGATGACAACATCATTTGGAACTCTTGTTTATGAGCCCACCTATGTAAATCACCAAAGTGTTCATAGAAAGCAGTAGTGTGCTGAGGCAAGGACTAAGGAGCCACCCATACTCTTAAATGTTGCTTGAGAAAGTGGCAAAATGCAAAGTTTGTTTGTATCAATTCATGAATGGAAATGTGGCTTTTGACAGGTTTTATCGGAATGTCTTGTATGTTCCCTGTGTAATATGGCAAATAAACAAAGTACCGTATCTTCTTTCTCTTTGACCCTCAATTGGTCTTATTACAATCTCTTAGAATGAGCTTAATTGTTTATTTATGCTGGGCATATTGGTTTGATACTAGTGCCATTCCCCTACCCTTCACTCTACAACACCATCGGTTCCACTCTTTTATCACAATTAAAAGGTTCGACACCCCGTCTAATGTTCCATGTCAGGATTCATTATAATTTGTAATTAAAATATATTGTATTATATCATTCTTCAGATTCACAAATGTTCCGGGGAAATGACACGCAAGACTGATAGACATTTAAGCCAAATTGAGATCAGACCACATGAAGAGATATTGTGCAGATTGCAAGAACCAAACAGTACATACAACCTTGAAAGAAAAATGAATATCTAATGACTCAAGTGGTCCAGTATGACCATTAAAGTTTATAATAATATTTATAACCAAATTAATATTATTGTATTATAATTCATCATAATTTTATGGGTGGGGAGAACATCAACTTCTTCTATACCAGTGTAAGAGTAATTCCAGATCAAATAATCATGCTCATTTACATACTGTATATTAAAATATGTCCATTTTTATAGGAAAGTGTGAATTAATTTACTGACTGTATCCCCGTTTCCTACATAATCCTAGCATGTTCCATAGGTTGCGGCTTCACGTGCTAGCTGTTTTTTCTGCCATGAGATGAACAGCGCATGTTTTGGAAAATTTAAATCGGAATGTCTTATTATTCATCCCAGTACAGTATTCTATGTCAAAACTATAGTACTATGTTTATTCTATTTATACAGTACATCATTCCCAATTTCAGCTTAATCGCTGGAGTAGTTTTTGCATGAAAGAGTAACAGATACACAGGCACCACTAGATTTTTATAGATTAGTGTATAGGCCTATGTATTTGCCACCAGTGACTATGTCCCCTTTTCTATGGGGAAAAGGGTCTTCTCTAACATCATTCCCAATTTTCTCTGTTCTTCTTTCCGAGAAATTGTAATCATATCTTCTCAAGTTACATGTCTTTTTGTGATATTTTCTTTATTGTTTCCCTACCAGTGACAATGGTAGCAACCTTCAAAGTGAACGAATTGATGGGGAATCAACTGATGATGCTACTCAGTACAATCATTGCTCCACCATTGAAATTCATTCAGACAGCAGACAGTTCAAGTATTCGTTATGTGGGAAGTGAATATTTAAGATCAGGCCTAGAAAGACACATGCAGGTACACAGTAAGGAAGAGCTCGTCAAATGTGATATTTGTGGGAAAACATTTACTGGTAAATGTGCGTTAAAGATCGTATGCTGATCCATAGCAGGATATTATCTTCCAATGCAAGTTTTGTTCTAAACAACATCCTCATAGAGATACACTGATCAGTCATGTGTCGCCAATACATAAGACAGATTGCAAATGTGTGTGTGTACTAGACGCTTGAGACACATCTCTTGTCCCACATTTGGGACAAGAAGTGCTATTACAAGATTTGTAGTCGTGGGTTTTCTGGAGCAGCAAAATTACAGAAACATTTCATCGTTCACTCCTCTGTGAAGGACTTAGAATGTTCCTACTGTCACAAGAGGTTTCGTCGTAAGGACAATGTAAATGTTCACCATCGAATCCATACGGATGAGCGTAGGCATGAATGCACCATATGTGGTCAAACGTTCACGCAACGCTTAATTCGTAAGAAGCATCTACTGGTGCACACTAAATAAAAGGCCTACGAATGCTCATATTGTGAGGAGACGTGTGGACGTGCGGACCATTGTCGAACTCATGTCGCTAGACTGCATCCTAATCAGATGAGTAGCACTTATTTCAGGTGTCGAGTAGAACAATAATTTAATTAAGGAGCATTTCACCAACTCTTTATTAACTATTGGTTAAACTTAAATAACGAGAGTTAATGAATGGTTATCGTCGATGCATTTCAAGAGGCCATTTGGGTACGCAAGAACTCTCAATAGGCTTTACGGCACTCGCGCATGCGCAAACTCGGTTTCGCCCTGGAGAAACATGTCGGACAGAACAATAAGCGTGTAGCACTGCCTGTTCTTTGGAATGCTTCCTTGAGATTTTATGGAACATAATTATAGAGGAAGGGAAATACAGAACACCTTATTCATGGCAATAGCTGAAAATGATATGAACAAAGTATTTAGTTCAAAGTTTAAATTATACGCCAATCAGTACTTGCACAAATATATCGACCTTGGCCGCCGGTCACCAGCCAATAGCTGGTTGTTTCAGGTTGGCGTGAGCGGTCTCCGGCCGTATTCCCACGCTTTTCCTGTGCTAGACGAGTGATTCCGACCTAATTGGGTGTTTTATAAAGCTACTGTGTACTGTATTTCATAATGCATAGTGTTTTATTGTGTATAGTGCTGTAATGTCTTATGTGAAATATTCGTTCGCGAACGTGGATATCTGAACAATACGTACATAAAGTGCAGGAAATCGTGCCCTAGAATGAGACTAAAGTTTCGAGTGAAACTTCCAGGGAGACCCATTCCTATAAATTGGACAATAAAACAATTGGCTAAGAGATTCAAACGTACAGGTTCAGTTAACAATAAAAATTGATGTAAAGGTCATTATTCCCTTACTGAAGCTAAATTAACCGGAGTAACCGGAAGCTTCATAAGGAGATGTCGATTATGTTTGGCAGCGGATGGGGAATATTTTCAGAATCTACTGTAAACATGGTGAGTAAAAATGCATGATACTGATTTTAACCCTTATAGTGCCAGGGGCCGATCTATCGGCCCAGGGAGCCTCTGCTAAAAGTGCCACGGGCCGATCAATCGGCCCCGTTTTTCTAAACATTTTAGCGATGTTTACAGTAACACAGCGATTTTGCTCTTGTAACCAATACAACGCGGGAATCATTCTCACACTGTTTGTATCGATGTGTTTAAGTTCCGTGAACAATTGAATTAATAATAAGCAGCACTCTTTGAGCATGCTGTAGTCAGCTGGTTTGGCGCGTGTTTTATCTTTTGAAGTCGTGATTGTTTATGTTCTTGCTTGGAGCTAATTACGTTACTTGGTGATAAATATGGCTAGCTCTTTGAATGAAGAGGAAATAACTAATGTTTTAACGCTGAGTGAAGAATGTGAGAGTGAATTTTCGACTGATGACGACGGTGACAATTTTATTCCCCCGTGTCCGCAGCCCGCGCGATAGGAACGCCAAGGCCGAGACACAGGAATACTTTCGAAACAAGTAGGATTTACGCTGACAAAATCGACAGTGATTTATCAGGTTCAGATTCCAATGATAAATCAAGTGACACCTCAACCAGTGATAGGGAAGAGGTTACCACAAATGTAGCAAGTAAACTAACATTGTGCAATGCGAAGACTACTATATACGCATGTCTTTGTAGAAACTGGTCGTACTCGAAAACTATTTGATATAACTACTCCAAATTTGGAACATATATGTAGCATTCCATAAGTAATAACATGCATATAACAAAAGATAGTAATTCGAGTGTAGAGGCTGTCAATATTTTATCAAAAATTTCGAATTTCATTTATTTCTTTAAATATTTTTAAAAGAATGTTTGCAATTAACAAAATAAAGTGAAATATCAATTAATTAGCATCCATTACGTTACAAATATGTCTACCTGCTACAGAAAAAAAAAATAACATTCTATCTTGATAATTATCAATAGGAGATAATTTTTATCAAACCCTTGTAATTTTTCTAAACTTGGCTTGGCATTCTTAGCATATCCACGCATTAATAGCTTGACATCAAAAGGGTTAAGCACCGTATTCTGCCGTACATAATAGTATGCGCGCGCGGTAGCCGGCAACTGAGCCGTCAATGGCAGAGTGCGTAAGCGAGAATGTCCTTGCCAAGCAAATATAAAGACCCTGTATAATGTACATGTTTCGACCTGACATTGAGTTCTTCTTCAGCTCAATTAAGATTGCAATCAATTAAGAATAAAATAAAATAGATTTACTTAAGTCTAATGTATTTTGATGTGAAAAATGTTTATGAGATCAATTGTAATTAAAAGAATGAAACAAAATAATAAAAATGGATAACAATGTAATATTAATTGTAAATAGATAAAATATAATATATTGGGCTTTACATTAAGTTTTGAAAATATAGTTAGAAAAATAAGAAATTTTGTAATAGTAAGTGTAAACAAAATATAGAAAATTAAATAATTTAGAAAAACAAGTGCCGAATATCAACAAATATTTAACTTAGTGCTTGAAATGAACTAAATCTTCTTCCTAAATATGGAGTGTGAATTTTGCATCAGGCGCCAACCAGTCTGTGCGTCGTGTTCATTGTCAACCGTGTTGTGTACATGGGAAACATCAGTAGAATGACTAATTCACAAAGGATCGCGAGTGAATGACAATATGTACATTTATACGTATATATTATAGATAAGTGGCAACTCTGAATTCAAGTAAACGTTTGTATAACGAAATGGTACCCTTGAAAACAATTTTTGACTCCAATTACTCCTCGTACATAGCAAACAAAATTGGTTCATGTATATATCTTCTTTAATACAACTTATGCAAATTCCTTTTATAATGTTATGCCCTGGGGTTCCTACAGGGTATAACCACCCCCTATCAGCCCCCTTTCACCACCCTTCAGCCCCTATTTTATAAAGGAACCAGCAACTACAACCATCAAGCCTCACAAATTACATTCAGAGCTTGGCCAACTAGTTCATCATACATGTTGCAATCTTTTCTACAATTCCTTAACACAAGTGGCACAAGGAATGTGACAACATTTTCGGAACCTTCCAAAGTATCACAAGAATGTGCTGATTTTCTGACACAGCATTGACGCTTCCAATAAAAACCCGCCTACAATAAGGACCTGGGTCTCTCTCTGACACTCGACGTTGAACTACGACGAAGTGCCGCCCGTTTGACAGCAGATCCGGTGAGTGTGTACTTAAGGTTGTTTTGTTTATCCTGAATCATCCTTTCTAAAACCCGACCTCGAAAAATTTTAATCATCACATCCATCGTTGTACCTTCGCTAGAATTCAACTAGCGAATTGGCACACATTTCACGCTAAAAAGTAATTAAACCATTTACATTCATTTAGTTCCCTCTGTTGTATTACTTAAATCTAGCGAATCCCAGTCCATTACGCCACAGTGCCTGAACAGGTCGAGGCCATTGTCTTGTTGTCAACTTGGTAAAACAGCCGTCAGCAATAAGCTCAAGTTAACATTTCCTGGCAGCAGCCATCTGCCTGCTATCTCTCTTTCACTCAAGCTCCCTCTCACTTTTGTACAACACGACACACCCGAGTTTAGCCATATAATCAATTACACGCGCCTTCAGACGAAATCATCATCACCCCCTCCCCTCCCAACTGAGCTAACAACCCCAGGACAAAACAATTTGCCGGAGGCCCAGGGCAAAAACCCTTTGCCAGGGGCACCAGGTAAAACAATTTGCCGGGGGCACAGGGCAAAACAATAACATAATTATAGTATTTTTATAACCTATCGTTTGTCTAGTGTGTATAGATCAATGAGGTTCAAAATACATTTAGGAGAACTGACAGTTGTGTGTATAAATTGTTTACTTCCTGGAATAGTAGGCTACGCACTCCCCATGTTATGTTCGTAGCGTAAGTGGTTGCGTTGCCGTCTCGGAATACGTCATGCAGAGCTGCAAGGAGTTCGAAGCCCACCTTGGATAGGTTATTATATTTCCGTATTATTTCTTGGTATTAGTAACATTGAACAAGCAATGAAGGAAATTAGAGAAAAATTTTAAGTGGGAATGAAGATTCAAAGAGAACTAATTTCAACTCTGAGACTTGCTGATGACATCGTCATCTTGGCTGACACGCCTGAGGATTTGAAAGAGTGTTTGAAAGTCCGGTCATTGTTTGTGTTCGAATCATTAACTTTCAGCTTTTTCGATGCCTGGGTGGATGTTCAATAGTTCGTTATTTTCTTCATCCTTCAAAACTAACCACACGCACAAAATAACCTACCCCGCCTCCGAACACTATAAGAACGGGGTGCCGAGTTGCCTCCTAAAAGAAACTGATTCGATAGACCGATTTAAATCGAAGATTACTCGAAACCTCCTCCAGCTGTTGTGAACAGCGCGTTGACGCCAGCTGATCAATGAACTTTCAAATCGGAAGTGAGATTTGCCGGACTAGATACAAATGTACTAATATTAATTCTTAAGACAGTTTTCAAACGTTTAAGGGATACGCGTACCGCCGCGTTTCTCAGGAAAAAAAAGCACTCTAAAAAAGTAAACTTTTCAGTCGGTCAACACGAATGGTGCCAAATTACATTAGGCGAAAAACAAGTATTTAGATACCCTACTAACTAACACACTTTTTACGTACAAATACCTACTTAAATTGGATGAGATGTTTCGAACGTCACGCGTTCATCCTCAGATCCTGTTTGCTCACTTAGGTTTAACTAGTGTACGATGTTTATGAATCACACTTAAACACAAATAAATATATAGTCTATACAATATTTATATTATATTGGAGGTACGCAGCGGAACCGGACCAGAAGGATCAGCTCTAAAATCCAGATAAGTTGACGTAACTCCATTACTTCCAGTGCATTTGTGTATTTTTAGCCTATTTTCATATTATGAAAAAATAGGCTTATGAGATCACCTTTTGTCCGTGTGTCTGTGTATGCGTGTGTGTGAGGATTTTTGTGCCCATTACTTCCAGTGCATTTGTGTATTTTTAGCCTATTTTCATATTATGAAAAAATAGGCTTATGAGATCACCTTTTGTCCGTGTGTCTGTGTATGCGTGTGTGTGAGGATTTTTGTGCCCCCCCCCCTAATAACTTCTAAACGGCTGGAGCGATTTCAATGAAACTCAGTAAGTCCATAGCACTATTCCGGACGACCCCGACCGTGCCCTTCAAATTTTGTTACGTCTCACCAATTCAACTTGGCGGCTGTGCGAAATATTTCACCAGCATTCAATATATCCGAAATATTTACCGATATCATCCTCGAATTTTGAACCGTGATAAAGGGAACTACTAGAAGGTCACCTGTGTGACTTTTGAAAACCTGGTAACTACAAAACCAACATGGCGGCCAAGCGAAGTTGCGACTTTTAAATAGACGTTTCTCGTGATTTAACCAACCAAACTCAATGAAACTTGGTACAGTATATGTGTATACACATTGTAATGCAGCGACATCTAACTTCGTTCAATTGTTTATATAACATCAAGATGGCGGCTGTGCGAAATATTTCACCTGCATTCTATATCTCTGAAACTCTTACCGGTATCACCATGAAATTTTGTACGGAGATAAAGGGAACTACTGGAAGTTCATCTATGAGACCTTCAAAAACCGATTAACTACAAAATGTACATGGCGGCCAAGCGAAGTTCAAATTTTTAAATAAACTTTTCTCGCGATTTAGTGAACCAAGCGCAATGAAACTTCGTACAGAAAATGTTTATATACATTGTAATGCACTGGTATCTAATTTAGTTCAATTGTTTACCTAACCTCAAGATGGCGGCTGTGCGAATTTCGAAAATTAAGTTTTTATTTTTTGTGTTCTAATCATGCGATCGAAATCAACATTTCTATAATGAACGTACACAATAATCGTCACCTAATAGAACATAACTCTATGGCCTACGGTACATATATTAAAATCCAACATGGCGACCATCCGATATATTTAGACGGTTCTGAATATCTATTAACCTACTACAGCAATCAAACTGAAATTGTGTAAGTGTATAGAGGCTATAAGCATAAGTTCAGCTATGGGGCGTTCAATAACCTGGCGAGCACAAATCCTACATGGCGCCGACGCGAAATTTAAATATTCAAATGGACGTTTCTTGCGTTTTAACCATCCGAACGCAGTGAAACTTGATACGGTATATGCTTATACAAATTTTAATTGACTGGCATCTAATTCATTTAAATTATTTTCACAACCACAAGATGGCGGCTGAGCGAAATTTTAAAATCCCGCTTTTATTTCTCGTGTCCTAATCATGCGATTGAAGTTTGAATAAAACACCTACACAATAATCTTCATGTAATAGTACATACATCTAAGGCCTATAAAAATCCAACCTGGTGACCATCCAAAATATTTAGACGGTTCTCAATACCTACGAATCTATTACGGCAATCAAACTGACAATTTGTATGTTGATAGAGGCATTTAATATCAGTTGGATATATGAAAATAGGCTATTTAGTTCTTCATGGAACTACTTGTTGTAACTGTGTATTCGCCACGCGAGACATTGCAATACAATTAGGCCAATAGTTTAAATAGGAACGGTTAATTTAGAACAATAATAACGAAATATGCAGATAATTTCAATACTGAAATTATTCATAATAACAATTCAATAGACAACAGGAAATATACTTAATCCACATTACTAATAATAACGCAACAATCATAGAAGTGTATTGTATTATCTGTATATAGTTGACACGTTACACAAGCCTTTACAAACTTATGTAATACCGTATAATTGTGGTGTTTGAAGCCATATTTTCAGTGTTGCCTTAGTAAACAAGAGTTTAGTGCTTTTCAGTCGGTCAACACGAATGTACCCAAAAGAGATGGGTTATGTCCTAATCCTGAAATAAATTACATGAGATTAATAAAACACTAGGATGACCAGTTTCGATCGTCAAGCGATCATCATCAGATCCATTACACTTAGGCTACGAAATCTATGTTTGAAATACAGGTGAAAATATTTACAATATGTACAATTATTTAGTTGCAGTATTGGTACTGCAACTGTCAGTATATATGTTAGGTGAAATGCTAAATGGTGATAGCTATCCGTAGATTGTACTTTAGAGAGATTATATGGTTGTAAACTATGGTTAAACTATAACATTTTAGGCTAACTACTTATCTGATTGTCTTCCGTACAACAGCTACTCGCAGTTTTCGTGCTCACTGAAACTCACTGTGCGGTCGACTGCGGTGGTTATCTTAACGACTGGGTTTTCCCTGCTTTCTCCTCCCTGCTCCTACGTGCTGTGGGGAGTGATAGCGATGTGTTTATGTGAGGTGTTGCCAACCTAGATAAGATGTATGTTATTGAATGAGGTGGGTCTACAACTATTAAAGACCGTGGATTAGCCCTCGCCACGCGTGGAGCATAACCCATTCGAACTAAGCGTTGACGGTCTTATGAGGACGTCCCGGCACCTTTAATACTGCCGCGAATATGGGCCTTGGTTTGGTTTTTAGTAGCTACTAAAAACACACCCTGTCGGAAACAAAACACAATTTAGCGACACAGCCAAGCTAGATAAAAAAGGGGGGGAAATTAGGGGGTTATTAATAAGTAAATGTTATCTGGATCAGGTGTACGATGTACTTTTCTTCTGCAATAAACCAAGGCCCATATTCGCGGCAGTATTAAAGGTGCCGGGACGTCCTCATAAGACCGTCAACGCTTAGTTCGAATGGGTTATGCTCCACGCGTGGCGAGGGCTAATCCACGGTCTTTAATAGTTGTAGACCCACCTCATTCAATAACATACATCTTATCTAGGTTGGCAACACCGCACATAAACACATCGCTATCACTCCCCACAGCACGTAGGAGCAGGGGGAGAAAGCAGGGAAAAACCAGTCGTTAAGATAACCACCGCAGTCGACCGCACAGTGAGTTCCAGTGAGCACGAAAACTGCGAGTAGCTGTTGTACGGAAGACAATCAGATAAGTAGTTAGCCTAAAATGTTATAGTTTAACCATAGTTTACAACCATATAATCTCTCTAAAGTACAATCTACGGATAGCTATCACCATTTAGCATTTCACCTAACATATATACTGCATTTAGCATACACTGACAGTTGCAGTACCAATACTGCAACTAAATAATTGTACATATTGTAAATATTTTCACCTGTATTTCAAACATAGATTTTGTAGCCTAAGTGTAATGGATCTGATGATGATCGCTTGACGATCGAAACTGGTCATCCTAGTGTTTTGTTAATCTCATGTAATTTATTTCAGGATTAGGGCATAACCCATCTCTTTTGGGTACATTCGTGTTGACCGACTGAAAAGCACTAAACTCTTGTTTACCGTATAATTATTGTATATATATTTGTGTTTAAGTGTGATTCATAAACATCGTACACTAGTTAGGCCTAAGTGAACAGGATCTGAGGATGAACGTGTGACGTTCGAAACATCTCATCCAATTTAAGTACGGTAGGTAATTTGTTCATAAAAAGCATGTTAGTTAGTAGGGTATGTAAACTTGTTTCCCACCTAACAAAATTGGGCACAATTCGTGTTAACCGATCGAAAAGCTTTCTTTATTAGGAGACTCCTGTTACTTAGGAAACAAAATAACCAGTGATGGACGAAGCAAAGAGGATATAAAAAGTTGCTCAGGCAAGGAAAGAATTTCTGCAGAAAAGGGATCTGTTGACATCGATTATAGATTTAGGTATTAGGAAGGCATTTTTGAAAGCATTTGTCTGGAGCGTGGCGCTCTATGGAAGTGAAACTTGGACTGTTGGTGCAGCAGAAAAGAGGAGAATTGAAGCGTTTGAAATGTGGTGTTACAGGAGAATGATGAAGATCAGATGGGTAGATAGGGTTACACATGAAGAGGTATTAAGACGAGTGGGAGAGGAGAGATGTTTCTGGTGACTGCTAATGAAGAGAAGAGATAGGTTGGTAGGACACAAACTAAGACACCCAAGAATAGCAGGCTTTGTTATGGAAGGAAAGGTCAAGGACAAGAACTGTACGGGTAGACCAAGGTTAGAATATCTTAAACCGATTTGCTCGGATGTAAGGTGTGATTGCTATGTAGAGATGAAACGATTAGCTCAGGACAAGGAGGCATGGACAGCTGAATCAAACCAGTCAAAATACTGAAGACTCAAACGAATAATTAGTAGCAAGTATGATATTGTAATTTCAGTGTCATAATCATATTTATGTTCGACCCTGACTATTATGTGTTTGAAAACTGTATCATAATGATGGTCATTATAACACCGTTTTTCATTACGATACAGTTTCTCCAGCCAATCAGAGCTCGTTCATTGACCAATTAGGAAACGATAATTTCGCGCATGCGCTCAAAATCCAACATGTCGGACATAAACACAACATCGAACTATAATAAATTACCGACATGGAATACCCACCGTCCATATGTTCGCGTAAATAAACTGGCGAATATGAGACAAGAAATAGCACAGTACCTTAAAATCACTAACATTAATTTCTACACAGAGCATTGTCTTCAAATGACTGCGGTGACAATATTACTGAGGGACGGCTGATGTAAACATATGGCTGCATATGGCAGAGCGCATGCGTCGGCCGTTCAAAGCTCTTGAAAGACGAAGGTATAACACTCTGCGATCACAAAATTCCAGTAGCTGACTCTCAACAGATATTTATGAATATTTATGTTAAAACATATAATAAAGTTATAATTATCGTCGAACATAAACAGTCGTATGCAACTCGCCTATAATGGTAATTAAGACACTCGTATGGAAATTATAAAACTCGCATACGCTCGTTTTATAAAAAATACTCGTGTCTTAATTATAGCCATTATAGGCTCGTTGCATAATGTACTATTATGTTCGACGATGTCGAAATGTAAATATTATATGTCAGAAAACTGTATCATAATGAGGTTCATTATAACACTATTTTTCATTATGAAACAGTTTCTCCCACCAATCAGAGCTCAAGAAACAGTTGTGTGACCAATTAGGTAAGGATAGCATCGCATATGCGCTGACTTCCACGGCCTCCTAATTTAAATTTCACTGAGTGACTAGTGTCACAGTGGAGTAATCGATGAGGCCATGGTCAAATACAAGGTATTCTCTGCGTCCCATGCGCTCTGTTCAGTACATAAAACTGGCGAAATCTCGACAGATTTATGAATATTTATGCTCGAACATAAAATAGTTATAATTATCGTCGAACATAAACAGTCGTATGCAACTCGCCTATAATGGTAATTAAGACACTATAGGAGATATGATACATTGATACTCATATGCGTAAAAGTTCGTGTGAAAGTTGGTCATAAACCAATTTTGTGATACATAAGTTGGTACTGCCCCCGTAATTGAATTATGTAGAGACCACGGTGGCTATATTTGAAATTAT
The DNA here is from genome assembly GCA_946902985.2 of Meconema thalassinum. Classification (NCBI taxonomy): domain Eukaryota; kingdom Metazoa; phylum Arthropoda; class Insecta; order Orthoptera; family Tettigoniidae; genus Meconema; species Meconema thalassinum. The sequence goes on from OX336395.1 coordinate 130,201,405, forward strand.
AAGGAAAGTTATGGCTGTCATAGTTATGACGTGGGTAGTCATGACGTAAGCACGGATGACGTAAATGTTATGCCAGCAGGCTACTTGAGCTGAGATTCTCAGTGACGTCAGTATTTAGTCGAGAATGTTCCAAGATTTACGACGCAGTCGCAGGAAACGAGGAATTCGGCTGAGGAAGAAACTATGCTATTGGAGGAGAGGCATGAACCAATCAACGATAGTTTAAAGGAAGACGGAGATTGCTAAAACTATGGTATTTTTATTACTTTTGGAATGCAGAATTGTGGAAATCCATTTGCAGTAATAGCATTGATTTGGAATTTTGGTGAAATTTATTTTCAGTTTTTGAATTTTGAAAATCCGTCATGTATTAACGAAGTTGGAACTTTGAGCGATGACGTAGTATCACGCTTTGGAAGGGATGGTAACGCCCCTCGTGAAGTTAATAAAAGGGCTTGCGCAGAAGAGAGGAGCCTCCTTTCGTTCTCTGATTATTCTGAGATCTCATTCTCAGATCATCGAAGTCTATTGTGAAAGTTATTTTCTTATACATTCATTATAGTGAGGCGTTGAAGTGAACAGCAGTGAAAAGAATCGTCTTTATAACGTGTGGCGAGGCCACTATATTAACGAGATCCAAGTCAAACTAGGTGAAGTTGAAACGGACCTTAGAAAGCTTCTACAAGTTTAGCTTCGAACAGTTAGCGGTCTACGATAAGCTAATTGTATTGTGCAGTGCTTCATGCAGTTATAGAGAAAAGCTGAACAATTTCGACCGATTAGTTCGAAAGATATTAGCAGTTTTATACGACTGAGAAAAGTGATTATCTCGCCACAAGAGAAGCACTTTTGTATAAGCCAGAATCAACGCAAGGCTGACGCTGCGAGTGGAATAGAAAGACTTCAGATTACTTGGTTACACAACGATACAGTATAATGGAGCAATTGAATACGGCAGTTTGTTCTTCTAACACTACAACCGAAGAGCAGATGGAAGGCTAAGGGCTTATTGCAATTGGGACATACTTCAACGGAGTAAGATAGCGACATGGAACTTCGCTAATTGCTATTCCACACAAGCGAACATGCGGTGAATACCATCTCCACCCATGTTTCGTTATTAAAGGCTGAATACCATCGAACAGCCATAGAAACAATTTCATACTCTGAATATGAATAATTTCTTCGGAAATTTCTACAAAACTTCATGGCGATTGTCTACTGGAACTTCAGGGAATTTTTCAAGAGAGGTCAGGGATATCCCGACTCACACAGAAGATTATTGCCGGAAGGATGTCTATTCGTCTTCGAGGAGCAGAGCGATTCACGGAGAAGGAAGCAGTTCGATTCTCCGAGGGTGCTATTTCCTATTTCGAGGATGGAGCTCAACTTTAACGTGGTGAAATGGATCCATCAGCAGTCTTCTTTGGGGAATTTTCCTCTGGAACGTCAATCGGCAGATAAGGTAGTCGTGAACGTTTATTGTATTTGAGTTTACTAATGATGTTTGAGCAACCATTTTTCCCATATTTTTATCCTCATGTATTTTTGCCCTATTTTCTTGTTGAGATTCTTATTCTCAGTACACCTTGATGAGTTTTGCATTTTTCGACGATTTATTAAGACATTGTTATGTCATGGGCATAGTTAACGATTTTGGATCAGTTGAGACTGATATTTAGAATTTTCAGTAATTAATATTTTTGTAGTCACGATTTGACTGTAAGTTAATGATTTTTATGGCAGATTTAAATTCAGACAGCGTGTCACTTTATTAAAGTAATTCTACCCCAGTTTAATTACTTTGAACAATTTTCTGTCATCATCAAGAAGGAAGAACATTTAAATGATTTTAGAGCGTTAAAATCTCTTACGTTGTCGACGATCTTGGAAATACTAGTCGTTATTTGTATTGATTGCAACACAGATATTTATCGTCAGTTATGAATGATCATTGCATTATAGATACTTTTGTGAAAGAGTAACTTTAATAATGAATTATTGAATGCATTAAAGTCTAGAACTTGTGTTAGGAGTTTTTCTCAATTAGAGATTTATAGAACGATGTTTGCATTCCCCAGTCTAATTGGATTCTATTCGACTACTTTGCATGTTAGTCGCACTTTATTTGAAGATAGTATTTTCATACTACATTTCTTTTAAGATGTTAATCTTAAATTTTGATAGACCAGACAGACGTATATAAGCGTATTCACTATTAAATTTGTTTGTGATTGGCAAGTTTTGACTTCATTTCGGTTCATGAATGAAATCCACGAAGGTTAAATAGAAAAACAGTTTTGAAACAATTAATGATTATAAAAATTTTTAAGTGGAACTATGAATGTATAATCGCTAGTGCAGCGCGTGTTGAAAGTCGCTGAGGTATAATGCCCTTGAATATGAAGGAAGTTCCCACAGGAATAAATGTTAAAGAATTATTTGTGGAAGTTTTGTAAGTTATGTGAAAGTTTAATGCCATATAGAATAATATATGATGATTTTGGGCATATTTTTAATGCAGTTTGTGCATTAACTTGTTAGCGAAGGATTTTCCGCTGGAGTAAGATTGTCATAGTTCGTTGAAAATAGATCAAGTGAATTACTGTTAGAATTAACACGAGTTTTGAAAGAATTTGAGATAAGATTTTGAATGAAGGTTGCCGTCACAAATCATTATTAAAACCTTTATTAAACCAGATTGTGACATTAATATGTATAACTAACCTTCATTGGTCGATTATATAAATACGATTATGAAAATTACCAAACGAATGGACATGTGGTCAATGTATTTATTAAATTAATAATTTAAACAATTTAAATGTTAATATTGTAAATAAGTGCTGTAAATATTTTTGAAAATAATGTGAAACGAGAGTGATGTTAAAGACGTGCTTATAATATTTTTATTGTCTTTGACAAATATTATAAACAATTTCTAATTGTTATAAATAATTTATGTGATTTTGTTATAAACATTTAAGAGCTAATTAAACATTTGGATTGAACTTAACAAATTTAGGGAATTAACATAATGATTCAATAGGATGTGAGCGAAGTACTTGAAAGATTTGCGTAAATATAAATGTGAGTTGTCTTGTAGACAGTTAAAAGCTTGGGAGAGCAAGCTATATTCTTACGTAACTTAGCAGGTGAGAAGGGAGTCCATTCAACCAGTATGCAACAGGTTCGAGGTTAGCTCGCAGCTGGGCCAACATCTGGTTCACAGAGAGTGAGGTCGTCCGCACTTCGGCCTTGCGACTATAAATACCATTCTCATGTTTATTAAAAGGAAACCAAATGCTCTCTATATGTCACACCCTGATGTCCTTTTCCAATCCAATAGTGTTATGAATATTACGTTATTTGGAGCTCTTGGGAGCTAAAATGTTTTATATCATGTTGTATAATAATTTTGCAAGTCCTACTGAGGACGTAGTCAGATTGACTTGGGCTTCTGATAGCCACGTTGATTTTGTTGTGTTAGTAAAATCATACCCTTTATTAGAAATAAAGCATTTTGTACAGTTCAAAGTTCTCGTCTTCGTTCTGGTTCATTTTTAAATGTCATGGTGGAGGTTATTGTGTGAACAGACTTTAGTGATCCTGTTGTCAACTCAAACCCCGAGATAATTAAGAGGTAAGTAACGGTAAGTATGAACCCCCGTCTATTTTGGTGTGTTCCACAATGATTTCCTGTGAACTTCTGTGCTCTTATCTCGATAGTATCTGTCAGTGCCATTTTCATTGATGTAACTGTGCCGGTGCGAGTGATAATTGGCAATCCGATTGAGGGGGCGGATATCTGACAGCCTACTATCCAGGTAAACGGGGACAGTACCAAGTACATGTAAACTTGTTACTTATACACGGTCTTTCATATAAAGTAAGAACGGCAAGCGGCAGTTTTGTTATTCGCTGATGCGGTGGACTTGGCCGAGCTTGTGGTGCGCCATGGCCCCCTGCTGTACTATTGAAACCGCGCGCATAGTACATACGAGGGCTGGGTTTTTTTTTTTTTTTTTTTTTTTTTTAGTTCTGATGGACTGTATAAAAATAACAGATTGACATACCAAACTGATTTTACTACTAAATGTTTTCTTGTTTTATTCGTATGTTTGAACATAATCGCCAAAACGATTGAAACATTTTTGTCGTATCGTTACACCAGCTTTCCAATGCCCTCGGCATCTGCCGCCACTGAGGTGGGTACGTCTGGACAGTCTCCTGAAGTTTTTCCGTTTTGACGAGGCGTTGCCGCCCAACCATACAGTACCTTCAATTCTCGAAAAAGGTGAAAATCATTCAGTGCTGGTTTGGACTAAACGGCAGATGGTCCAAAACTTCACATTTGAATTCTTTGTAAAAGTATATCTTAACGTTGGTACAGTGTGGTCGTGAATGATTTTCACCCTTTTCGAGAATTGAAGGTATGGTTGGGCGGCAACGCCTAGCCAAAAAGAAAAAACTTCAGGAGACTCTCCAGACGTAGCCTACCCACCTGAGTGGCGGCAGAATATTTTGCCGAGGGCATTGGAAAGTTGGTGTAACAATGCAACAAATGTTTCAGTCGTTTTGGCGATTATGTTGAGACATAAGAATAAAACAAGCAAACATTTAGTAGTCAAATCAGTTTGGTATGTCAAACAGTTGTTTTTATACAGTCCATCGGAACTTGAAAAGAAAACCAGCCCTCGTATGTACTATGCACGCGCTTTCAATAGTACAGCAGTGCGCCATGTCGCGCCACAAGCTCGGCCAAGGACATCGCAGCAGTGAATAACCAAACTGCTGTTCTTACTTTAAATGAAAGACCCTGTATTTACCTCATAGTCAGCATTCTTTTTGTTCGAACCTTCTAGATTTCTGATATTTCTGAAACAGTAGCCTACTGTACACTGCAACACGTAGTTGGCTGCTTACTTCACTTTTACCAACACCAAGAAAGAAAATATGAAATTACAACAAAATAAAACATGTATTCTTTCAGCTCTGCATAATGAACTCCAAACCTACAACGCTACCACTTATGCTACGAAAACAAGCAAAGACACTAGTACTAATTTATCTAACCAAAAGAACCTGGCGAGTAAAATTGCCAAATCACACATCCGAAGGGATAAACCGGGATGTAGTTTTATGGGTAGGTCTAATGTACTTTTAAAATGTAGCCCTTAAAAAGGCTATGGATACACCAAGCCAACACATATATTCCTTTTCGCGCTTTTATGGCTGAAAGATATCTGGCTCATATTTGTGACATTTCCCCAAATTTTAACTTAAATGCATTTACCTTCGATTCATAGCAATTTCTCGGTCGAGAACCGAACCGCCTCCGTTGGTATTAGAACAAGACGTGTTATTATTTTGAGGAGAAACAGCTGATACCGTGATATAACATGGTTAGTTAAACCAAAGCCGACTCGATCCGACCCGTTCTTTTTAGCCTACTTTTCACATTTTGGTAAACATTAGGAAAGTAGACTTGTGAGAGCGATCCGGGCAAATGTGTGTCTGTCTGTCTGTCTGTCCTTCTGTCTGTGTGTGCCCCCCCCCCCCCCCTATCAACTCCGAAACGGCTGCAGCTATCGAAACCAAATTTGGTATGAGTAAAGACCTATATCCGAATATAGCACGGTCATATTTTAAAATGACGTCAGTGCTACCAACTGCTGAAAAATCACAATTCCAAATTGAGGTCTTTGTTGGATATCTCGGAAGAAATGCATGGGAATTGTTCCAAAATTAACACACATATGGATAATACTACATCAGACTAATTTGCAGGAACCAATACATGAGAGTGTTGCCAACGTGATTCTATGCCTGCTGATAGGTCAAATCTTTAAATGCATGTAACTTCCACATTATATATTGGATTTCAACCAAATTTGGTATGTGATTTGCGCATGAGAGCAGATATGAATATGCGTGTTTTTAGAGTCAACAGGGCTGCCAACGGTTGAAAAATGCACTTTATATATTTTATCCTAATCTCAATATATCAGAAAGTATGCAGGTCAACAATTCTAAACTTTGCATATAAATAGTACCTGCAAATGTAGGTTAATTTTCAGTAACCGATATACGACAGTGCTGCCAACATGATTCTACAGCTGTTGATAGGTTTAGTGTTGAATCACATATAACTTCCATACAAATAAATGAAGTTCTTTCAGAATTGGCACATACATAGATCATGATATGCCAATTTAAGCATCCCATTTACGGCAGTGTCGCCGACCTGATTTTACGCTTGCTAATACATTCAATATTTAAGTAGACTACATGTAACGTGCACACTATCTATTGGACCTCAACCAAATTCTGCATGTGCATTGTGTAACTTAAGATATGGAACTAAGAATATACTGTATTTAGAGTCGCCAGGTCTGCCAACTGTTGATATATGGTCTCAATAATTAAAGAAAAGTAGGCTTTTTAGTTCGTCCCGGAACTACTTTTTTTTAATAGCCCATTTGACGCGAGTTTAAAGCTGGTGTGTGAAATGTCTCGAAATTGTCACAATGTATTCACGTCTCACTTGCAGTGGCGTTACTGGAGATTAGAAACCTCCCCAATTGGAAAATCGGCATGGTTGTGATTTGTGTCTGCTTCACCACAACGCCGGCTAATTGGTGATGTACTACTTTCGCCTCTCGTCCTTGCCTGGCCTGGCCTGGCTCTCCGTTCACGTCTTCATGACAACATATAACACAGTCTACCTGCACAGTCGCGAAGCTTATTAGCTCAGTTGTTTCCGTGTCGTCTCAAAACTCACGAGTCTTAAAACTCACAAGTCTCAAAATTCACGAATTTCAAGATGAGGGTTAGTAAAAGTAGGTTCTAACCGGATTCTGTACCTGGGCCAGTCTCAAAACTCACGAAACAAGCCATAGCCACCTATAAGGTTATAGGTAGCCATGACCAAGCCAGTTCATTGGGAAAAGGTCCATTGTTAGAGCCAGCCAGAACTGCTTACCCTCTTGTAATTGGCACCTCTCTCATCAAGATGTTGTTGATTCTTTTAGGGACTTTGCGACATCGTGATCGAGTACTTGGGTGGGCATAGAATGTGGCTGATGACCTGCGTTACTGTGACGTCTGTACAATGCAATCGAAATCCCATTCTAAAACTGGGTGGACAAACATGGGTTGAAGGGCAGTGTGCTCTCCGGAGTCGTGCGTTTTGAGACTATTATTATAATGTTCATTCAGCTACTAGTTTATTGTCGTGAGTTTTGATACTATCTATTACTATTTTTAGCTCGTGAGTTTTGAGACTCGTGAGTTTTGAGACGTAACCGTTGTTTCTACCACGCGACAACAATATTCTCACGCAGCCAGCAAGCAGGTTGGTTGGTTCCTCAGTTTAGGGGCTGCGACAACGCGGTCATGTAGACCCGTGTACTTTGGGTGTGTGTAGAATCTGTCTGTTAACCCCGACTGCATTTAAGGCCTCGTGCGAATGAACTGTGCTGCACTCTGTCGGCAAGCATGGCATTCCTCATCGGGAGATCTGCGCTTGCTTGCTGTGTTGTTGCATGCAGTTTGCGTTGTCGTTAGCTTCTATCTTCTGTAATATAATGTACGAAACTGATTGTGGTTCCACTAGATCTAAAAGTAACAACAATTGTTCCGTAGTAGGGTGTAATTTTACGTACAGGAACTCTCCTTCTGGAACTAAGTTTTTTAAGTTTCCCAATGACAAACAACATGTGATCAGAAGGAAAGCATGGATAGCATCTCTGAAACGAGACACGAAGAATGGAAAACCATGGACACCTACAAACAATTCTCGTATTTGCAGCCGTCATTTTGTAAACGGGATGCCCTCAAGAGATCCTGACAGCCCTGGGTATGTACCTAGATTATTTCTGACACCAAATTCAAACAGTAAAGGTGAATTACAAGAGAACATAATTGCTGAGCGTTACAAAAGAAGAAAATTAAGGCATGGCATTGGCAACACAGCGGAAACTTACACAGGCATGAATGTCTGTTCAGTTACTGACGCAAGTACACAGGCAAATTTTGCATCCCAGACCAATAAGTTTGAATATTATGTTTCGCTCATTAGAAAATAATGATGTAGGTATCCAAACTAACCACCCAATACCAGTTAACAATCAGACAATGACAGACAATTTATTGAAAATAGACGCAAATACCGGAACAGATTTCAGTGAATGGGGACAATCATTTTCTGGATATGAAACAGCGAAGGAAAATGAACAACATCTCCTTGAAATAGCTGGCGTAAAATTTGCAGTGTTTCATATCCTTTTATCCCTGCTACCGACTTTGCATCACAACTGCAAATTACGCAAAGAAAATATGTTACTTCTGTTTTTAATGAAGATGAAGCTTGCAATAAGTTTTGCTGCCATTGGCGTCCTGTTCAGGTGTCATAGAACAACAGTTTCCGCAACGTTCAAGTTTATACTTCACCATTTGTACGTAAAAACAAAGGACTGGATATTCTGGCCCCATATGTCTAGTATTGAAAGTACAATGCCTCCTGTGTTTAAAAAGTATTTTGAAAAATGCACCTGCATACTAGACTGTAGTGAAATACCGTGTGAAAGACCAGGAAGTGTTAGGAAAAGAATTATGATGTTTTCACATTATAAAAATTCGTTCACAGTGAAATTTCTTGTTGCAATAACGCCGTCAGGATTTATCTGTTTCCTATCAAAGTGTTATGGTGGGAGAGCAACAGATAGTTACATTACAGTTAATTCTGGTGTAATTGATTATATTCAGGCAGGCGATACTGTAATGTGTGACAAAGGATTTCCACAAATAAGGAAGTGTATTGAAAACAAAGATGCTATAATGGTGATGCCTCCTTTTGCATTTGACCCGCAATTAACAGTGGAAGAAGTGGATACTACTTACAACATAGCATCTGTTCGCATTCATGTAGAAAGGGCTATACAAAGAATGAAACTATACAAAATATTGAGTAGCAAAGTTACAGTTGATTTATTACCACATATTGATAAAATTGTACACATTGCCGGAGTTCTAGCAAATTTTAGTCCTCCACTAATTAAGATGAATGATTAATTTTAATGACATTCACATTGTACTGAAATTATTATTAGAATTAATAATACCGTATATTATATTGTTAAGAACAAGTTTTTTATTAGTTTTTTACTATTTTTTTAACTAATTTTAATTACAATTTTGGTGTTTTAGTAAGGGCCAGGCATGTTACATGACTGGTAAAAATTAAGAATCCTTCAATATTCAGTATCCCTGTTGCAAATTTAAGGCTGAATTCTGTAAGATACCCATGCTAATGTGCAGTCCCACACACCAATGGCAGATAATTTAGGAAATAAAACTTTTCTAAGGCGGGAATGATAGCAGAAAGGAACTTTTCATTTCTACGAATGTTTACGTTGACACTTCCCTTTGGTGAGTAAATAAATAAATCTCAGGAAGTTATATTTAATATGTACATGGAGACCTGTACCTGCGTGTAATATACATGCGTTTCCTTAATCCCGACTCCTCCTTGATCAGCTACGTACAGATAAGGCACACCACATTCGCCGTCTTGTATAATTGCTCTGTCTCTGCACGAGAAAGGACATTTGACTTCCAATAATGTGTATCCACATGAAGAAGGTACAATCCCGTCTGGACTGCAGCATAACCACGGTTGTTCCTTTTTAATACACAGTCCTAGGTGGCGCACAGACGAATTATTATTAAACATGGAATATTGCCGAATAGCCACATGTTCATTCTCTCTTCCATAGGGGAAATGTGCCTAAAATGACATACCATTTTTATTTTTTGCTCGTTCTCTTAAACTTTTATTAAGAATTTGTTTTTCACACATGTTTTAGAATCATTGACAGAATATCTTCTCAAAAACGGTCAACAACCATCAAATATAATACTATACTATACACAAGAAAATAAATTGAAAAATGTACCAACGTGTCATTTTATCCCTACTGTTTGGGTAAAATGACATACGTTTCACCATGTATATACAAAAAGTGAAGACACTAAACAAAATCCTCAACAAGTTCTTATTATGCCTTTACAAATGGTTCTATGGCTTACAAAGGTCACACACAAAATGTTTAATCCTTGCAGGAACACCAGCACACTCACTGTGAGCCCACATCTTGCATCTAGCACACTTAATCCATGATTCTCCTGGCCTAGAATGTGAGAAAATATCATTGCAGTAAATGCAAACACAGTCGTCATCATCTTCATCTGCACAGGGGTCTGAGTTATAGGCTTCTGCGCTGCTGAACTCGATTCTTTTCCGAGCTCTTCTAGTTGATCGGCGTTCCTCAGCTAATTTCTTCTGGTGTTCTTTATCTTCTAGAAGTTTTATATTGGGGACTGCTGTTTAGGAGGCCTGAAGAACCCTGGGTAGTTTTACGTTTCTTTGGGAAACATAACCCTGCTGTAGGAACTGGGGAAAGTTCATGAACTGATATGTTGAGTCTATTGTCTGATTTGGGAGTCCGAAGGCTGGTCGTGGGAGCAGATTTCTCTTCAGGTGTTGAAGAAGCATGCAAATCATGAGAACATCCCGGAATACTTTCCTCTTGACATTCATTATTCAATAAGCCTACAGTGGGGGATGGAATTTGGTCAGTCTCTACAAATGTAGGTCTATCAGTTGTCTGAGCCGGGGCAAACAAATTGTTCTTCAATAACGTCAGGATTTAATGGCCAAAGTCCTGACTTAGCAAATCCGCTCTTAGCATTAGCCACACTTGCTGCTTTCCCATATGCATTGGCAAAGAGCTCACTGATTTGATATTGAGTGACTATTCGACCAGGGTGGGTTTTCAGCCACTTTGAAACTTCTTGATTATAATAGGTCTTCATGGGACCAAAAAATTACACGTCTAATGGCTGAAGTCGGTGAGTGCAGTGGGGTGGTAGGCAAAGTAGAAACACTCCATTTTCTTTAGCATATTTCAGCACCTCAACATGTTTGTGGCTCGAGTGACCATCAACAATGAGCAACACTTTATCTTCTTTGTTTGCCTTAACAAAATTAATAAAATGCTGTAACCACTTGAGGAAAACTTCTCCAGTCATCCATCCACTTTCATGCGCAATGCCTAGAGTTCCCATTGGTGCTCCATCGATCAATTCCTGTTTCCAGTTTTTCCTGGGGAAGATTAAAGCCGGAGGGACAAAGTTTCCTGCAGGGTTCATACACGCAACCATTGTAACATGCATCCCCCTCTCAGCGCTTGTAAGTGCCCCCACTTGCTTTTTCCCAGTCGTTGCAAAAATCTTCTGAGGATTATGTACAGTTGAGAGAGCAGACTCATCAACATTATAGATTCTTTCAGGCGATATTCCTTCTTTATTTAGGATATCTTCACAAACCTTGTAAAATTTATCGACTTGAGGTTTATTGAACCCCATCGCACGAGCTGCAAAAGTAGCTTCTGGCTTCCTTAGAGATAAGTCTGGATTGCGACTCCGAAAACCTTTCAGCCAGTCCCAGCCAGCCATTTTCTTCTCCTTATTAAATCTGTGGGGTATACCATTTTGTTCTGCAAGCTGGTATGCTAGTTTCCTTACTTCTGTGCATGTCATGCCAAACAGACGAGATTATAGCAGCTTTAAGTGACTGACTATTTCCTGCTCTAATTCTTTTTCAAATGTCGACTGGAACCTGCCTAATCCTTTGCCTACACCCATAATTTGTTTGTTTCGATTTCTGGCACGCCTTCTTAAAGTCGCCTGCGGTACACCAAATTGTTTGGCAGCTCTAAACCAGCCCATTTCCTCATTGTTCACAGCATCGATGGCCCTTTGCATGGCTTGTTCATCCCATGACTGGCGTGTAGTCTTTCTGATATACGTCCCTACCATCTGCAAAAGAAACAGTACATATAATGAGAATTGGATGCCCGCTTATGTTGAAAATACATTCTAAGAATGCTACTTAAATATTTGTAAACATGGAAGAAGAAAGGCACTTAATCTTCTTAGGCCAATATATAAGGGTAAAATGACATAGTATGTAATTTTATCCTTACTAATGGTATGTCGTTTTACCCTAGAGTGCACCTTGTAACAGAGTGAGAGGTTATGCCAAGAATAACAAAGCCATGAGACTAACGTCAATACCAATAGAAGCGTTGAACAACCTATAATACTATTTGTATATTCTTATAACAAAAGGAACTTACCGCTAACAGCAAAGTCGCATCTAAAATGGAACACAAAAATATTCTAGCAACCTTCTTTTCACTTTTTGTTCACTGACTTTCAACACGTTTGATATTCAAGCCCGCCATTTGCAGAATACAGTTTAGCCAACTTCCGCATATGATAGAGCATTCAAAATAAACGACACTAGCGCCATTTACGAGAAAAAGCCACTATGTCGTTTTACCTGAGTATGTCATTTTAGGCACTTTTCCCCTACCTCACAGCTGATGTGTTCAGTACTCCATCAACGAGAAGAGATCTTGCAAGTTGGTCATAATCAGCTGATTTCCATGTCATAATCCTGTGTGCCTGCTGACTTGCAGAAATGCGCAACTTTCTTTCCTGGAACCATGTGGGGCATTTTGACTGAAGTCTTGCCTCAACAGCGATCTCGTGTCTCTGTATTGTTGTTACTTTCACATGATTGTTTTAGAATATTCGTACATTTTCAGGCAACATGTTGAGGTAGTTTACCGGTATTAGAGCTAACTTGTTATTTAATAAACTCCGAACTACGTAACACCTGTATACATCACGAATGTTTTGGCTCTCTAGCTCAGAAAGAAATTGAAATGAAGCTTCATTTTCACTAAGATCAGCTGCCTTATCTACTAAACTGTATGTAATGGATTTGCAGATTACGTAGTTTTCACTTTCACATTCAACTTTTAAAATCTTGGAGAAGGCACAATCTACATGTCTTACTAAGTCATACATTTCGCTTCTGCTTTGAATCTCCCTTGCAGCTAGTTCAGTGGTGCTACGGCGTGCTACATTCTCGAATACGTTCCCTATCTTTTCACCTTTCGCATATAACTGTTCTCGAGCACGCATTGGTTTTTCCCATTCTTGCAAGCGCGTAGTTTTGGAAGTGTCTCTCTCACTATTTACAAATAAACACAAGGCAGCAATGTGTTTGCACCTTTCTGACAAGCCTGCCTTACATTGACAGTTCCCAGATACCAGACATCTGTCCGAGTCTACCTGAACATAAATTGTAAACAGAAAATGTGTTAATAGTTAATATCGTTTATAGAGTAGGCTATTGTGTTTTGAAAGGAGATTAAGGTCTAATTTCATGAGAATTACATGGTGATCATATTTCATATTATTACTTATAAACTTACAACGCAGTTACAATGTATTAATAAATGGAAGTATGCAACAAAACTTACTTTTATCTTCACCACATACGGTGATTTATTAATGTTTGTCTCCGGTAAACACAGGCCAGATATTTCTCCCGATCTTTCTTCTACGTGAAAAATATGGTGACTGTCATTCAACTGCTGTCCTTTCCTTACGGTAGAATCCCTGAAATAAGCCGGGTCCCATTTCACAACCTCAAACCCCACGCAGATAACTGTAGTTATTTTGCCTGTTGAACACATATCCGCTTATTATATTACTCGTATTAATGGAAATGCTGCTCAGACTAACGATTGCCTACTACGTGCGTTCGCTACTCTCCCGACTAGCTTCGCCTTTCCTCGCCGCTAGGGGCGCCACAAGTACCAAACGGCTTCATTCGCACGAGGCCTGTGTAAAAGTTATATTTTTCATTTAATATTCTTCTTCCTCGCCTTTTCCCGTTACGCGGGGTCGTCCTCCATGTGTTTTGAGGTCTGCCGCTCCCTCTCTTTTGTGTAGCCATGGAAAGGCACTTCTTCACTACATGATTCTCCGGTCTTCGCATAACATGTCCATACCACCTTGGCCTGGTTTCTAAGTGTCTCAGTTATAGGCGCTACTTTGAAACTGCTCCGCACATGTCATTGCGTATTTAATCTTTGAGAGTAACTCCACCTGCCCAACGTAACATACGCATTTCAGTGGTATGTAGCTTTGCTCATGTGCCTTTGTAGTAGCCCATGTTTCACTACCATAGAGTAGGATTAGTCTTACGGCAGATTTATAAACTTCACCCTTCGTTCTTATGGGTATTTTTGGATCACATAAAACTCTTGCTATAGTTATAGTTCGCGCCATTTGTTCCACCCAGACGTGGCCCTATCGATTATATCGGCGGTTATCGTGCCATCTTCAGCAATGACAGAACCTAGATATTTTTAATTTAATGTATAAACTTAATGAAACACATCTCACACGAGAGATGGAGGCTGTATTATGAATTACACAGTTGCACTAGGAAATTAATTGTTACTCCTCGCCCAATCTAATGGGTGTATTCATGTTGACTGACTGAAAATCTGTTCTATTAATATAGACTGTTCAAATAACAAGAAGAAAACACCCGGGTTAGGTTTCCAAAGTACCCTGAAAGGTACGACTTGAGCTATGGATTTTAGGTTAATATTATAAAGCTTTTTAGTGGCTTAGTCGATAGCATGCTGAACTGCAGCTGTGCCCAAGATCGCGGGTTCAAACCCGGTCGAAGACGTCGGATTGATTTTAAAGAGCGTTAAAATCCTTCAGTATGCCTTCCTTCGGAGGGGAAGTAAAGCCGGTGCCCCGTGTCTTAGATTTATGGCATGAGAAAGAACCTACCGCTACAATTGGTAGTGTAGGTAAATTTGTAGGTTATTTGGTGAGAAATGCTCTATCAGGTTCCAACGTTCGCCGCTGGGTGACAGTGGCGTCTGGCAGCCAAAGTTGGAACTACTTGAAATTGAACTTTCATTCATTTAATCTCTAACTTCTCGTAAGGTTGGCGTCAGGAAGGGCATCCGGCCGTAGAAACACTCAGCCTCATTTTTTTAAACGGGATTAATAATAAAGTGAAACACCAAGAGCAAGAGATGTGACCACATGGCAATTTATACCACAGATTAGGGACATGACAATACATTACTGATTAGAAGGACAGTCCGGTACATGCACGTTGACGGTGAATCTTCAATACGGCGTCGCGCCACAACGTGCTGCACTCAGAGCCGCCAGACGTCCTGGCATGGAATCAAACAGCGCTTGAATACGCTGCTGAGGAATACCGTCCCACACGGTTTGTAGGCGCGTCCACAAAGCATCAACAGTGGAGGCAGATGGACCTGAACGAACAAGCTGCCGACCGACCATATCCCAGACATGTTCGATGGGCGACATGTCAGGCGAACGGGCAAGCCAGGGAAGCAGAGTTATCCGATGTTCTGCGAAGAAGCCTTGCACATTCCTCGCCACATGTGGGAGGGCATTGTCCTGCTGAAATATGGCCTGTGGAACGGCCTGCAAGAGGGGCAGTGCCGCGGGCTGTAAAACTTCCCTGATGTAGCGGTCACTGTTCAGATTGCCCGCAAGACATACGAGGCGCGATCGCCTGTTATAGGCAATTGCGCCCCAAACCATGACACCTGGTGTTTGTTCGCTACGCCGCTCAACGATACAATCTGCCTGATTGCGTTCTCCACGGCGGCGTCGAACGCATATGCGGCCATCACTGTAGGACAGGTTGAAGCGGGACTCGTCCGAAAACACTACATTACGCCACTCAGCCTGCCAGTGACGGCGTGTACGTGCCCATTGTAGTCGGATGCGTCGGTGGTTCCCAGTCAATGGAAGCTGATGCAGTGGCATGCGTGCTACCAGTCCAGTCCTCAAAAGACGGCGAGGCACCGTCGACGCAGACATGTCCACCCCCGTTGCAGTGCTCCAACGTCGAGCCAACACCGAGGACGACGCTGTTCTGTCCGATACGGCCATGCGGAGAAGATGGTGGTCGTCTCGCACTGTGGTCACATTGCGTCATCCTGTACCCTGTCGTCGCTGTGTACGCGCGTACGGCCCTCCTCTCTCCACTGGATCCACATACGCCTTACTGTTGACGCAGCGTGCCCTGTTCGAGCCGCAATGCACCGGAACGACAGATCCGCCTTCCGGAGCCCAAGCATTCTGCCCCGTTCAACCACACTCACATGCTGATAGTCCATCCTGTGATGTCGGCGAGGCATCGTTGCACTTGCTTACACGTTTCCACTTGGTATGACGGCCCCACGCCGACAGACCTGTGCGGAACTCTGACCTGTCCGGTCCCGCGACAGAGGTCACTGTTGGACCAATGTACACGCCATCTCTCTGCGATTGCAATCACTTACCGCAGGCCTACACGACCCCTGTTCTGGGAGTGTCTCCGACCATTTCTTCTGGGTGTTTCACTTTCTACAAACAGTAGTGTAGTACAAATTAATGTAATACAGTGTGATTTGTTTTAATATTATTTATTTATTTCTATTTTTATTTTTATTTTGCTTGCTGGAGCGTGGACAGCGGACATCGGCCAGCTACCAGGCGCGGGCAGCCATCTGAACTTGTGACGCAGATTGCGCGAAGGTAGAAACCGTCAAATAGTGAATTAATTAATTGTAAATTCATCAGCAAATCATGTTTAAGGAACTTACCTTTTCACAGAAGATGCTGAAAATGTTCTCCTTCAGCTGAAAAACATGCGTTGTACCGTGTAAATAAATTAGCGTTTACACGTTGTGATTCTCCTTCCGTAATAAGGGATATCTGGTACCGTATATTATTGAGCTCAGCTGACGAATGATAATAGCCAACATCATAGTAGCGCTTCGGTGGTGAGATCATGAACTATGCATATTTGAGTGCTAATCTGTGGAATCCATGGAGGAGGATCTAGCGGTAGAGGAAGTGGCTTATCTTAGAAAAGGCAAGAAGAGGAGATATATATGAACACTGGATGTGGGAGGATTTTTAAAATCATTATGGTAGGTTTGGAGATTATGATATGTATATGTGCTTGTATAAGTGAACTGGAAGATTTTGTTACACTGAATGAACGTGTCTGGATTGTTTATCATTGCTGGTCCCGTAATGCTTCTAGTAGAGAAGATTGCTTTTAATAAAGAAAGATCTTGGAAATCATATCCTTTTACTGGAGCAAAACAAATATATTATATATGATATGCATATTTCTCCTCCAACCGTAAGTAACATTCCCTGTAATTGATTGTATATTGCAGTAGATATCTAAACTTGCTTTCATCACTGATGGTATCTTGGTTGGTATTCAGAAATACCCTACCCCATGGGATTGTAGAGGACTTGTGTTTCTATTTCATTGAACAAGAGATTGATTACTCATAGATTAAATTTGTATATGAGTTGGCGCCCACCCGGATTTTTCTTCTTATCCATAAAACTTTTTCAGGTGTTACTTTAATGGTGGGATTGGTTGTTGGTTCTTTTATTTACCTTTTCAGTAATAATTTTAACATTCCTTTTAATAAAAACAACTTAGGGGAACTATTAGTAAAAACATTACACTACCAGGCGCGCGCAGCCATCTGAACTCGTGACGCAGATTGCGCGAAGGTAGAAACCGTCAAATAGTGCATTAATTAATTGTAAATTCATCAGCAAATCATGTTTAAGGAACTTACCTTTTCACAGAAGATGCTGAAAATGTTCTCCTTCAGCTGAAAAACATGCGTTGTACCGTGTAAATAAATTAGCGTTTACACGTGATTCTCCTTCCGTAATAAGGGATATCTGCTACCGTATATTATTGAGCTCAGCTGACGAATGATAATAGCCAATATTTCCTCAACACTTGAATTTTGAATCTTTGGAAGTTACATCGTTACATTATGTAGCTACTCCTGTACCACCCTGCGTGTTTACTGTAATTAATCGAAGCACGGACCTAAGCCCGTTTGATGTTTAATTCTGGGGTAATTTAAAATACAAAGTGTACAGATCAATTACCCGTACTCTAGTGGAGCTGGAGAACAATATACGGCAGCAGATATTCCTCACAACAGAAGGGAATTACAACGTGTAAACGCTCATTTATTTACATGGTACAACGCTTGTCTGTCAGATGAAGGAGAACATTTTCAGCATCTTCTGTGAAAAGGTAAGTTCTTTAATCAGTATTTGCTGGTGAATTTACCAATAATGTATGTACTCTGTTACGGTTTCTACCTCCGCGCAATCTGCGGACCGAGTTCGGTTGGCTGCCGGAAGGCGTGCGCGTACCTGGTAGGTGGCCGCTGGTCCCGCTCTAGCAAAAAAAAAATCCTGTATAACATTTTGCTCGAATCAAGTCAATTCATGTCGGCAGGAGAATGCTTTCAAACTTACTATATATGTGGTAGGCCTACACTGTTTGTTAATTCTCTTATCGAAATACCTGGTCTTCCATATGACTGCTGTGAAAGTCCACAACTGATATTCCTATAATTATTTGTAAAATTGGCATTGTAATGTCAAATTAAGGAATCAAAAGTTTCAGTCTCATTGAAAAAGTATGAAATACCGGTACTTACAATTCAGTCATTGGAGCCATTAAGATCTATATATATTTTTCGTTTCAGAAATTACTCTGGTAATTTTACTTAGATGTTATTCAATTTTATGGAATAACTAGTTTTTAAAGTGGCAAAAAATTGTATATACCGGTTACAATTAGCCTACCTACACCCATATGCTTTCGACTATCATTCAAACAAATGAATTAATAACTCGTATGGGCTGTTAATGCTATGTAATATTCATTAAATTCCGTACGTCATACGACTGTACCTAGGTACGGTATACTTGTAGATGACTGAATAAAAAGCAATGCAAATGTTTTTATGTGTCTATGTAACTTATTAAAAGTGTAGAGTATATCAACATTGTGGCTTCTATATTCAGTGGAATAGGAATGTTCTAGATTCACTATTGATAACTCATTCAAAAATTAACTTCATTCTTTTCAGATATTTTTTTTTCTCTTGTGCATATTACTCGAAAACTACTGCAACAAAATACATGAACCTTTTCTTGTGTTATAATATCTCATTGAGAAATAGAAATGCTTGTAGAGCTGTTGTTGTTGATTCATTTGAGGGGCTTCAGACATTTTGGTCATCATCCCCGTGTAGTTGGGTGTGTGTTGAGTTGTCTAAGAACCTGTATTGCTGTGATGACTGTAGTAGTGTGTAACGGTGGGTGAGTGGATAGCGTGTCGGTCTACTAAACCCCAAGATTGCAGGTTCGCTCCTGGCCGTGGTAAGTGTTTTTTTTTTGAAAGGCGGCAAAAATACGACACGCATGTCAAAGAACCCATTTTAATCCAGTAGGCCGTGTTCATAATGGCAAAATTAATCTCGGGAGTTTCCGCCAACACAAAGTTCCTCATTTCTCTACTAGAAAGCGCTATAGTGTTCAAGGAGCTTAGATATCGAACCTCCTTGACTTTCATAGTGATTCAAGGAACAACGAAATTCGACATGCAAGCTACCCTCTGGGTGTCAAATTAAAAAGCCTGCGCCCGGCACCCGAGGCCATACGATATTAAAACTGTGTAACTGTGTGTATCCGGGATGGGGTAGGCGGCCCGGGACTATCCCGGTAATTTCATGGAGGGAGTGTGGAAAAACACGGGAAAAAACCACACTCAGGATAGCCACTGTCAGCGCCGGGATTCCAACCTACAACCTCCGGACCTGCTGGAGCTGCCCTCGCGACCATGGTGCACGATTTGACGAGCACGGGTACGCCGCGGGATGAAATGTTTGTAGAATTTTGCTTGAGTAACTATAACTCCCCCTGGTGGTCGATCTTAGTTACGGTACTGCTGACTTGTAAGCAAGTTTGGGAATTTCTCTTGATATAACTTACCGTAGGTCATGCAAACATATTAAAATAATGCTTTGGGTTTTTATTTTTAGGTACGGTGCGGTATATACAGTATATTATAGGTATATATTCCGTTGATTATAAATGACTTTGTATTGAATAGGGTCATAGATTGGTTTTACTCAATAATATCTAATAAAACAACCAAATATTAATAGTACGGGGCTGTAGACATGCGCGTTGCCAGCAATGCTAGGGGAGAAAATCGATAATGTTCCGTAGTCGTGATTGCGAAAGAGCAAAGCGACGCATCAAGTCGCCTTTGGTCAAATGAAAACTTCCACGAGCAATGCTGCAATTTAGTCACGCAAAAGACCCTAAGATGTGGTTGAAGGCTTTATTGTAAATCCAAAACCCTGTACGGTAACCCTTTCCATGTGCTCGGTGTAATGCCTTTGCGTTTATCGAGCAAATTTCAAACAATTATAATTTGTACTAAATGAAGATATACGGTTTATACGCCTTTAGACTGTACATTGCATAATTTAATTTCGTTTATCCGAATTTTTCCAGCATTGCGACTGATAAATGGAACGTAAACCCATTCATTCTGAATTATGTTTAGACATTTTTCCAAATTAATAATTTTACAACTGGTATGTAGAAACATGTCCTCATTTTTACTGCCATAATCATCATCTGTCGAAATCAAATGACTTGACGCAACATTCCAACATTGACTACTAATAACAATCTTTTGGCATCAACAGCTTTACAGCTTATATTCTCACTCCCTCTACGTATATTAAAATAAAAAATAAATGTTTTACATTGCCCTAGATATTCTCCCATGGTTCAAGATATACCTTATGCAAGTCTCTAATAGGAAATTCGAAATTCTGTCCCCGTTGTGATCTTTAAATGGCATATATTTATTAGTGACTTCTGCCCTTGATTTGGCTACTCTGTCTATAAAAGCCCTCACTGCACCCTGGTGGTCGAAGTCAGAGATGAGGTTACGCCCACTTTTCGTTCTACGCTAGACGCTATTGTGACTACGCGCAATCGCAGCTTAATCGTTAGGTAAATTAATATTCGGTTCATGAACAGGCATAGCTACTTCACACGAATCAGAAGATTATCTCCATTAACAATCGTGTTGTTATCGTCACCTCCTTGTCTTGTGACGCTTATGAAGCGTAGGCTATGCGCTGCGAACTAATCTTTGGTTGTGCTAAATAATACGGTACCGTATGTTGAGTTTCTGATGCTATCTGCGGTGTTTAGACAGGCAAATTAAGGTGAACACGGGTAAGCAGGAGTTTTTTTTGTAGATTTTGGAGATTTGTAGACGCTGTACTCATTATTCTACAGGTGGTCTGCTTTCATGTAATTGTTTGAGATTATTGATTTTGCCGTGAAAATGGCTCTCAATAGTAGGGGGTTGGGGAGAATTTTGCGTGAGGTTAAGGAAGTATTTGACTGTTACGTTGCTCCTTCAGCAATTTTGCTCACACAGCGAAGTGTTGGTTTCAATACATCGGCAGTTACTTTCATCAAAGAAATTCAAGACTCACGTGAAGGAAACGCTCGCATTATCGAAGGTATTACCCATCCTTCACCTCGAGAACCGTACTTGCTGACAACTAACAATGAGAATGGCTCTTGTATTGTCTGCAAAACTGGTCTGGTGATAAATCATACAGATGTCTTGATTCTGAGTCAGTTCGTGCGACCCGACGGATGTATGCTTCCACGTCGAGTGACCGGCCTATGCAAGAAACAGCAGAAGAAGATAGCTACTTTGGTAGCCACGGCACAGAAAGCAGGGCTGATGTCTATCCTGACACCAGCTAATTCGAAGAAAGATTCTAGCCGACGATTCAAATGGAAGAAATTTAATTCTTACTATGATGAATCTAATATTAAATCATAACATGTGCATAGACAACTTGTGAATAAATGTCTGCTCTCCTAGGGGTTCATTCAGACGTGTGATTTTGTTTTATTTATGCATTTATTCAGTTATATATCCGAATTTTGATTTTGAAGTACCGTAAGATATGCGTAATGTCAAAATGATTTTGTCGCCACTTTCAGTTGAAGATGGCGATGAATTATGTGCAATATTTGTCAAGTTTGCCGACATAGATCAGTGGTAATAATTTAATTTACAGGCACATAACCAAACTCCAACCTCCTTTTTTTCTTGTTATTGCGCTGCTTATATTCTGTATGCAGATGCTATAAACATGACCCGAAACGGACCTCTCGTCACAGACAAGTGGTTAAGTTGGCAGCATTGAGTGAGCAATTTTATTTTCTTTCCAAGCAGTGTCGTCGTTGCCTTGCTGAGTGCTGATCCTTCTGTCCCACTTGAGTGTATAGAAATGAAGGTATTTATCAATTATGTGGTTTATAACATGTGTAGAATGCTCTCATTTTTAGTATATGTGTGCTTTCTTTTAAGCAAGTTTTGTTCTCACGTTAAAAAAAAAAACCAGGTACCCTTCAACTGCGCACGTTCTCATTGTTTTACGTGGTATTTTTCTTAAATGTAATGATAATTATTTTAAATGAAGTCAGAATACTATATAGCCTGCAATGAATATATGCGTGAAATCCCTTCCCAAATGTGGAGGTTGGGATTAATTCACTTGAATTTGTTTTCCAAGTAGGAGATGTGCAACGTGAAAATAATTATAATTTTCTCTCCAGCTGCATCCGGAATTTTTCGTTCTATTAGGATTATTCTGACTGTACTGTTGTGTTCTTTTACTTGCTATGTAAAAAAATATTATTGTTTAATAGGAATCTTTCATATTCACGTCTTGGTTTTGAACTTTGGCAAGGTAATCAATACAGAGGTAGGCTAATAAATCAGTTCGAGGTTGTGGGAATTGAAATTGTTTGAATTGACAAATGAAGTGTGAGAGGTAACGAGTTCGTGGAAATTACACACAGACGACCGTATTTCATTGTATTAAATTTAATAAATATTTAAAAAAAGTAATGATCGAAGAGATATGCTTGCATACCATATTTTAGATTGCCAATTACATGCTATATTACTTGGAACAACGTTTCTCACTGGATGGGAGAGAGATTTAGTCATTTAGTTTTTTATGTGAAGTTAAAATATTTATAATTATTATTTAAGTTATATGATGCATCCCAATACCAGTATGTTACACTCCTGTGCTCACGACAGTAGGACGTGGGTTATTGACTACGGGACCCCAGCTAAGTGACCAATTTACTGTACCAAATTGGGGGATGTGTCAATTAGAATCATTGCAGTTCACTGTTTTACAATATTCATCTGTAGCCAGCAAGGACAACTTGCTTCTCATTCGGTTCCCTATCTTCCCCCAGGGACTCACATCTTGTGGGACGTTGGTTGGCGACCACAGGATCCCAGCTGAGTCCGACATTGCTTCCACTTACTTGTACCAGGCTGCTGTCTATTATCTTTCCTGTCGATCTTCCTTGGTCAACTCTTGTTCTCCTCCGACCCCGACGGTATTAGGGTATTCGAGGAATAGAGTGTCTTCCAATTTCCCATCTTAATTGGCCCTTTATACTGATACCCTCATTCTTCAAGGTGTCGAACCTCTTATTTTTCTTTTCATGGTATCTCCTGACTCCTGCTCAAGGCCCTAAAGAAGGCAGGGTGTGTGTACATGGTGGCCACTACTCCTGGAAATCCTGGAAAACTCCTGGATTTTTATGAGGTCTGGAAAAGTCCTGGAAAATGACAAAAAATTTGGAAACTCCTGGAAAATGGCCACTGTTAATTAATTATACAAATCTTTCCATCTTAAATCATACTCCCGCTGCGGTTTTGGTTGAACACTCTATCGTTAACGAAAGAAATTTCCTCAGGCTACCTGTTTCTGTGTGGGAGAACACGCAATATTATTTTTGTAAAACATATTGAGTGTAGACAACTTCACCGCAATAAAATTGCAGGCGGCGTTCTTTTCTCTTTTTTTTTAAGCGGATATTTGAGTCACAAAGGCTTTTTTTAAACCACAATTAAATCATTTGTGTGCAATCACCACTATTTTTTGTCAACATCTGTATAAGTAAACCAAACACTACCGCTTTATTTTGGTCTTGAGGTAGGCAACCGATAAAGCCCCCCGGACTCGCGCTTATTTTTAAGTCTGGAAAAATGAGAATTACTCCTGGAAAACTCCTGGAAAATCGTTGACCGATTTGAGTGGCCACCATAGTGTAGCCCCACCACTTATGGTGCACCCGTGATAGTGCTACAGCCTCAAAGGATGGTGCTTTCAGGAGTTGGCAACCCCAAGGGATTCCTAAGCTGAGTCCATTTTTTCCCCTTTTTCCTTTGCCTTTGGGGTGGAACGTCTCCTCTTTCCCTGTTCCTATCTGCCTTTCATGGCTATCTTTTCTTCAAAGTCCCTTAATTCTCCTTTTTAGAGGGTTGAGGACCTTCCTCGTGTCATTTATTTATATTATTGTGCTTTGAGGTTTCCATTTCCTCATCTAATATGTAAGTCAGTAGTTAGTTTTAGTTCTTAGCCTGTAGGTAATGTTGTATGTTTTAGTTTCCAATTCATTTTCAGCATCACCTAGATGTTAGGCCCCTTAAAACAACAATCATCCTCATCATCAGTTCCCCATGATTGTATAGTAAAACTTTTTCACCATGATGGAATTTCTTTTATACCGGCCGCGGTGGCCGAGAGCGCTGACGCGCTACCTCGTGCCTCGCTGGCATCGGGAGAGCGTGGGTTCGAATCCCACCTCGGCCGTCCTGAAAATGGTTTTCGTGGTTTCCCATTTTCACTAACAGGCAAATGCCGGGACGGTTACTTTCAATACCTCCACGGTCGATTTCCTTCCAAAATCCCTTCCCTGACCCGTCCTGAAAAGAAAAGTACATGGCCATTGGCTGCATTAATAATAAAATTATTTCTTTTATAGCAATGTTGATTTTACGGTGGGTGAGTGGTTATAGTGTCGGACTACCAACCCCAAGATTGCAGGTTCGCCCCTGGCCTTGGTAAGTGATTTTTGAAAGGCGACAAAAATCACGACACTCATGTCATACGTTGTTGGCATGTTAAAGAACCCATTTGAATTCAGTAGGCCGTGTTCAATGGCAAAATTAATCTCGGGATTTTCCGCAATCACAAAGTTCCTCCATTCTCTACTTGAAAGCACTGTAGTGTCAAGGAGTTTAGATATCTAACGACGAAATTCGACATGCAAGCTACCCTCTGGGTGTCAATTAACAAAGCTTGCACCAAGCACCCAAGGCCATACGATTTTATTATTATTATTATTATTATTACAGGCTAAATGACAATTTAGTAAAATAATCAACACAACGCACATTAAATAGAAACTGATAATACTCTTGGCAGCATTCGTATCGGAATCTTGCTACAGTAAGAACAACATAAACAATATTAATAATAATACAACATTAATAGGAGTGCTATAGACCAACTAAGTATGGTACGGTAGTACCATCATATCTTTCTTTGTCGTTTAGGCCTACTTAGGACCACGGGGCTCGTATCTACTCTTCGGTAAAGTTGTTGCTTTCTTCTTCTTCCAATAGTCCCTCATTTTCTGAATATGGGTCAGTCTTCATTCTTCTGACGACTTAGCTCCTGTAGTCTTCTTACTTGTAAGGGACGTTGGGAAAACGCTCTGTTGGATGACCTGACGGAACATCAGATGGTCACGAGTTCGTACCAATGGGATATCTAGTTGTTCCATATCTGACTTAATTGACGCAATCCATTTGTTCTTAGAAGCCTTGCCTCTTCCTGTTACTTTGAATATCCTGTTGGTGAGTCTTTCAGAATCCAGACGTGCCAAGTGTCCATAAAAGGTCGGGCGTCTTTTCCTTATAGACGTGATGATGTCCTCCTTGTGTTCATACAATTCATCATTATGACGGATTCTGTAAATTCCTCCTTCCTCTCTAATTAGACCTAATATTCTCCTCAAGATTTTCCTCTCTTTTAACTCCAGTTTTCTGAGTGGACCCTTTCCGGTCATTACAAGGCACTCAGAAGCATACAGTACAGATGGCTTGACGACCGAGTTATAGTGTCTTGAGTTTGAGGTTCTTGGAGAGGCACTTCGATGAATAGATACTTTGACCATCATATCATTAATTCTTCCCTTGACCAGAACCAGACTTTTACAGAACCTGGAAGATTATTGAAAACACATGATAAATATATGATTGACATAGGCTACCTTTCTGGGAGACATTAAGAATTGAAAATACTTGTCATTTGTAGCTCTTTAGTCGGTCAACACGATTATGTCCAATGAATGGGTGGGATACAAGATATACATATGTTACCACACTACTGGACAAAATTACATGTATTATTATTAGATTGTCACAAATAATGGTGCTGCCATCTAATTAATGTTGTTTTAGTCTTCAGTCTTTTGACTGGTTTGATGCAGAGCTCCATGCCTCCCTGTCCTGAGCTAATCGTTTCAATTCCACATAGCTACCACACCCTACATCCGAGGCAATCTGTTTAACATATTCTAACCTTGGTCTACCCCTACATTTTTTGTCCTCGACCCTTCCTTCCATAACTAAGCTTGCTATTGCTTGGTGTCTTAGTATGTGTCCTGCCAACCTATCTCTTCTCTTCATTAGCAGTCGCCAGAAACATCTCTCCTCTCCCACTCGTCTTAATACTTCTTCGTTTGTAACCCTATCTACCCAACTGATCTTCATCATTCTCCTGTAACACCACATTTCAAACGCTTCAATTCCCCTCTTTTCTGCTG
Source organism: Meconema thalassinum (assembly GCA_946902985.2). Taxonomy (NCBI): domain Eukaryota; kingdom Metazoa; phylum Arthropoda; class Insecta; order Orthoptera; family Tettigoniidae; genus Meconema; species Meconema thalassinum. The sequence goes on from OX336395.1 coordinate 130,227,976, forward strand.
CACCAATAGTCCGAGATTCACTTCCATAGAGTGCCACGCTCCAGACAAAGGTTTTCAAAAATGACTTTCTAATACCTAATTCTATATTCGATGTCAACAGATACCTTTTTTGTCGAAATGCTTTCTTTGCCTGAGCCAACCTACTTTTTACATCCTCTTTGCTTCGTCCATCACTGGTTATTTTGCTTCCTAAGTAACAGAAGTCTCCTCCTTCCTTCAGCTTTTCACCTGCCAATTTGATGTCCATCGAGATTTCTGATATTTTTTTTTTTTTGGCTGCATTCCAATATTTTTGTTTTACATTTATTAATCTAATTAACACATGTGATTTTTTTCCAGGAGTGTGGTTACTTATTTAAATCTTGTACCCCGCCCATTCATTGGGCATAATCGTGTTGCTCGACTGAAGAGCTATAAATGACAATTTGGTATTGGCAACACTGTAAAAGAATGGCTTCAAATCTATACATTGAAAATACTGTTAATTACACTGCTGCGCTGGAAATATTTGTAATATTACGCAAATGAAGGTTTTTATTTCTTGCTTGTTCAACGATGGCAGCCATGTTTGAGGCACACTGATTGACGTCACATCACGTCCCATCACTGGTGCCAACATGTCCGATACAAAATACACCAGAACATAAGTGGGTGTCTGGACGAAACTATTGGTCGCTACTAGGTTAGATGACTGTTTGGACGAAAATTACCGATTGTCTACAAGCAAAGGCGCCTGTTTGTTTTATATGTAGAACAGTATTAAGTTATATATAATTTTCCCAAAAGAAAAATATGTATTGTCCGTTGAGCCATTATATATTTAAACACAAAATATGATAAATGTTCCGGCATAACTCAACAATTTGCCAGTGTTTCGTCCCGGTGTTATATATTCAATGCCAAGGTAAGGTTATAATTGTTTTGGAGTGGAGCTTGACTCCCGTAGTGCACTGGCTTTGCTCGTGACGTGGGTACACATGTATCGAATACGTCCTGCAATGGCCTTCCCTGTGTGTGCTAGCCAGCGTCTTGTTGAGGTGTACATTTACCAACTGAAGAGCCCAATGGTACACCGGGGCGAAACGCTGGCAAATTGTTGAGTTATGCCGGAACATTTATCACATTTTGTGTTTAAATATAGAACAGTATTCACCATTGCAATGAAACTTGGCGCACTTTCACATTAACTTGACAGCGCTCTTTTGTTTTACTCTACTGGGTGCGAGATGGTACCAAATGCATGAAGTTGGCAATACTGTATGTGTTGCTAAAAATGGCTGAGTCAGCTGGAATTTCATCTATATAAGTCGTGATCATATTTTGGATGGCTGCGTGGATTATAGACAGCGGAGGAGTAAACATCTAATACTATCATCTCCATATTTTTTCCCTACCATAACTACAGGTATTTTGGCTAATTTCAGTAGTTTAAGAATTTTTTACTTTCATTCTGGTCAAGGGAAGTTGTACCAACACATAAGGACTGCATCAGCATGTAACGACGCACTGTTTGAAACCTCATACAGCTAAATAATATGGCAGCAATTCAAGCCACATCATCAGACAGACAAACATCATGTCCGCACATCATCCATGACGTCATCGACTGCACTAAATAATTCCTCAAGACACGTACATATCATGGTATATACTTGAACCGTTTTTCCGATAACACCAAAAGGACTGGATACAATGGGTTTGGTCTTGTGTTTAAGTCTGGTCCTTAGGTGCCAGTAACATCAATATGTTACTCTGATGTCCTATTGATGTGTGTTTCGATTTAAAAAGGTAAGCACAGAGGGGCAACCGGTTTCTGTTGAAATATTAGAACCCATTTCTCAGTGCTGACTAAGTAACCAATTCATAGAATCGCTTTTCAGTTCGTCAACACGAGTGTGCCCTATTAGATTGGGTGAGAAGTAATTTCCTAGTGCCTAAAATGATGATGATGTGGCTTGAATTGCTGCCTTATTATTTAGCTGTATGCGGTTTCAAACAGTGCGTCGTTACATGCTGATGCAGTCCATATGTATTCAAGTGCAAGGTTTGGCGGAAAGTTACGAATGTTCATAAATTCCTTTTAGTTCTTCAATTTAATTGAAAAGGTGCACTGTACTCTTCTAAAGCCATGGTCACTACTTCGTTAGTTGGCGTTCTGGGTGAAACCATTGTCCGCTACTCTGTTAGATAACTGTCTGGACCAAACCTTTGGCCACTACTAGGTTTGACAACTTGTCTGGACAATACCATTGGTCGCCACTAGGTTAGAAGACTGTCTGGACGAAAATTACTGGCCGTACTATAAGCAAGAAGGTCGGGGGCGTTAAGTCCCACTTAGGTTTGTGTTTGCATTTAAAGCCTTATTAACACATAAAATTTAACAGGTATGCATTGTTTAAACCTTCAGTGTTGTCCATGATGTCATGGATGTAACCATTTTGTATCGAGGGGAATTTTGTTGTATAAGGTATCGCTGTCTATACTACTCAAGGAAAAGGTATTTTTACATAAACGACAACAATTTCCCTCATAAGTGTTGTCCCCCTCCACAACAATAACAGAACTCAGCTTTTCTAAAACCATTCTGCGCTGCCTGTGGAATTCTTTTATCTTCTATCATCTTTGTGACGAAACTTTTCTCAGTTACCTGTGATACCTTGATTATGGGGAACATTGCCTTACTGTGTAAAATTATTTTGGGGTAAAACCATGTTAGGTAACATTTTTATGGAACTTCAAATAATGTTATGCATAAAGTATATTCTGTATACTTTATAAATCTTTCATTCTCCTGTTGCATCTCTTATCATTTTGTTCTGTTGTCAATGAGAGATACAGGGAATTCTACAGTATATTGTGGAAAATGGATTACTGTAATATAACATGTATCAATCTATAAAGTCATGCATTTCAACTTTGTGTGTACGAGAAGAAAAATTCCTTAAAAAATCATGAAGCTCAAAACAATCTGAAGGACAGCGACATCTTTGGAGTAAGACTTCTTTGATACATTTCTATTTTTTCCATACATATTGATGATCCTGTTGACCATGCAGTAAGATGGGCTATTCACATCTCTTTGGCTTTCATATGGGAATGAAAAGCAGCCAGATGAGTTGACTGGACGATGCGGTCGCCGTTTGGAGGGGGAACTGTGTGGAGTCTTGCCATTCCTTGCAAATCGAATTGGGTTGAAACATTCATTCGACATGAAAAGAATTCATGTTCATTCTAAAATACAGTAATTTAAAAACTCATAATTCATGAGCACCTGGTTCCACAAACCTCCTTCTTCAATAGTCCATAATGAGATATATATAAATTTTAATTGCATGTAATTTATTTCGGGATATTTTTCTCATGTCCCACAAAAAAGCAAAGAAGCTACTCTATCCCGATACTGACCTATGCATCAGAAACGTGGATAATGAAGAAAAGAGACATAAGCAGAATACGGCAAAGTGAAATGAAGTTCCTGCAAAGTAGGATCGGAGTAACAAGAAGAGACAGGGTGAGGAATGAAAAGGTCAGGGAAATAGTGAAAGAGGAGCCCTTGCAAGGTAGGATTGAGACATCAAGACTGAGGTGGTATGGACACATAAAGAGAATGGGAGAGAAGAAGATTCCCAAGAGGATACATGAGATGCAGAAGTAACAACCAAGGGGAAGTCCAAGAGATAGATGTCTGGGGAAGGAGTGGAGGAATGTGTCAAGAAGAGAGGCGAGGACTGGACCAGAGTGACAACGGAGAAGTGGTGGGAAGAAAGGACGATGTGTCAAGGCTTATGTTCCAAACAGACCCAGCCTGGGGCTGGAAACTGTACAAGATGATGATTTTTCACATATTCCGGTAATTGGAATGATTTTTGTGTTGACCGACTGTAAGCTACAATATTAATTGTTGCACAAACCCCCAACTCAATTCGCCTTGCAACCATTGGACGAACACATAGTACACACATTTACCACTGTTTCCTCCTTCTGTGAAAGAACCACAGGGCAATTATATTCCGACGATCCATAATGAACGAACCCTGAAATACTGAAGGCAAGGCTAGAAATAAACAAGCGACCTCCCAATAGCATCAAAACTACATGATAACTGATTAATGTTTTCGCATCGAGGTTACTTGCAGATATTTTTGGTACAGGAAATGCCGAATGGTGTGAAAGAGACATAAGCGACCTAGAAAGGGGCTCAAAAATTCCGAGACTAAACACCAGGAAATTAATCTTTCAGGAACAGGGGGCTTTTGGCTTAGTAAATTTAGTCGGAAGTGTTCCGAAATCAAACCTTCTGTTTTGACATGAAATGTTGTATATTTATTTAGGAACTTTGCGATATCATGGTCATTTAGCCTCATGTACTGGGGTGTGTGTGCGATTAGTCTGATAACCTATATTAATGTGTGTATTTGTAATTCAGGTGAGGATTGGGAAAGAGACGGCCTTGGGTTTAAGTTAGGAACCATACCAGTATTTGCATGAAGAAATGGGGAAACCATAGAAAACCACTTCCAAGATAGCTGAAATGGAATCGAACCCACCTTTTCTCAGATTTGCCTCACTAGAACGAGTGTACCCCGTTCAAGACCTCAGACCAGAATTAAATTTCTTGACAGAGCCGGGGATCTAATCCAGACCTCCGGGCCAGCAGCCAAGCATGTTAGCCGCTACACCACGAGGTGGTCTGAGTATGACGTCAGTTGCATGATGATATAAAGTTACAGTGCATCCATCACTTATGATACATAGGTAAGCTTCCCTGTTAAAGGAATTAGCCAAGTTTCTGATTCTGAGACTTGCTGGTGACAACTGAGCTTATTAACAGGTGAGCAGATGATGGCATAGCATGAGGGCCAGTGATTCTGGCAAAATTATTAAAAGAGGTAGTCTACCGCCTGCTTGCACCAAATCATTGATTTTAGATGACTAACCTGAGCACCTACATCATGCACTTACTCCCACCCATCTTTGAACGTTCTTGCTCATTTACTATGCACTTACTGCAAAAGTTTTGTTGCTGAAACAAGGAAGTGCACTGTCACCGTTACTTTTCATTGTGGTGATGGATGACATAATGACCCGAGTGGCACAAGTAATTGGGGACGGAAAGATGAAAGCAATGGTGTTTGCAGATGATTTGATGATTTGGGGAAACAAGGAGGAGGAGGTACAGGAACAGTTGGACGTGTGGGAAGGAGTAATACAAGGATATGGGATGAAATTTAGCATAAATAAGAGTGAGATGGTGATCACAACAAGGAAGAAGGAAAGAACCACAACGGGAATAACAATTGGTGGGGAACAGCTGAAGAAAGTGGAGAGTTTTAAGTATCTGGGAAGCCTGATACAAGATAATGGAAGAAACGATAGAGAAATAAATGAGCGGGGGAGGCAGGCAGAAGCATTTCGGAGGAGTGTGAGAAGCATGTTATGGAGCAAGGATGTCCCTCAGAACAGCAAAAAGATCATATATCGGACGTACTATGTCCCTATCCTGACGTATGCCTCGGAGACCTGGGTTATGAAAGGAAGGGAGAGGAGCAAAATACAGGCCAGTGAGATGAGGTTCTTGAGAAGCAGTATTGGAGCTACAAAGATGGACAGAATAAGAAATGAGAGGACCAGAGAATTAATGAAGGAGGAACCATTACAGGATGGTATAGAGAAATCTAGACTTAGATGGTATGATATTTATTCAATTAATTCCAAAGAGCCATAGGCTCGTACAGAGGAATTGTACAGTAATATGTGTGTTTACACACCAGGACATGTAAAACGAATGGAGGAGAAGAGGATACCCAGGAGAGTACATGAGACGAAGTGGGAAGGAAAGAGACCGAGGGGAAGACCGAGAGACAGGTGGCTGAAGGGGGTGGAAGAAAGCGTGAAGAAGAGAGGAGAAGACTGGACAAGGGTGGAGGCTGAGAGATGGTGGGAAGACAGAAGACGTTGGAGAGGCTTGTGTTCCAAACAGACCCGGCCAGTGGCTGGAAACTGTGCAAGATGATGATGATGATTTTCTCCCTCCCCAAAGATATGTATTCCCAAAATTATAATTTATTATAATAATTGTTGTTGTTTATTTTCACAGCATCCTAGATATTTACATACACTGTGAGTAGAAGCAGAGTTGAGCACAAAAGACCCTTAACACAGCAGTGTGTCAGCCACCACATTATATGCAAAATATACATTCACATAAATACACAGTCACAATGTTACAAAGTTTAAAGTACATACAATCATTAATCACTTAGCTCTCATGTGGCTTTTCTAGCTTTGATTTGTAGTTAGTCCAGAGGAGGATTTTATTTCTCCTTGGATGGAGTTCCAGGCTTGTGCTGCGGACTGATACAGGGTATTGCACTCAAAGTGCACTCGTGCGGCGCGAGGAGGGTCGGACGAGCACATGGCAATTCGCTGAGAAAACCACTTCCAAGATAGCTGAAATGGAATCGAACCCACCTTTTCTCAGATTTGCCTCACTAGAACGAGCGCCCGTACGAATCGCATGTAAATAATAAGTACACATAATGACACATAATCAAAGTAAAATCATTACTCAACTAGTCACAGAAGGTTGAAAATGTCCCCCGACCTGCAAATACACATTTCTGGCATCGTCAAGGAAATTTTCATTCACACGCATTATCGGTAGTTCATCTATCGAGATAGCCTCAATTTCTTTCGTGGTATTTAGTTTGAGTTCATCTACAGTGTGAGGGTTTGTTGCATAAACCTTATTTTTCAATTTTCCCTTATCAATAAAAATTGAAGCAATAGACTTTAAAAACACATTATAAAATTTTGAAAAACTATAACATCATCATCATTTCCCCTTATCCAGCTCCTGCCGGGTCGGGGTATGTATGGCACTCTCCACTTTCCTCTTTCCTTCCACCATTCTTCTTCCACGATCTTGTCCCAGTCCAGATTTCTTTTTCTTACGCTGTTCTTCACTGAATCAATCCACCTTGTTCTAGGTCTTCCTCTTGCTCTCTTACCCTTGCACTTTGCTTCCAGCATCTGTCTTGGTATTCTATTTTCCTCCATCCTCCTTACATGTCCAAACCACCTTAGTTTATTCTTCTCAATTCTCTCATTTAGTTTTCCCATCCCAACTTCCTTCCTAACATCTTCATTCCTCACTCTGTCTTTCCTTGTCTTTCCTATCATACTTCTTAGGAATTTCATTTCACTGGTTTGGATTCTACTCTCTTGCGTGCTTGTCAGGGTCCAATTCTCAGCTGCATAAGTTAATATGGGAACATAGTACACTTTATACATTACCTCCTTGCTTTTCCTTGGTACTTCCTTATCCCAAACAAGTTTTCTTACACTTTGATAGAATGCATTGCTCTGCTGTACCCTCCTGCCAATCTCCATGTCCAACCTACCAGTTTGCATCAATTCACTTCCTAGGTATTTGAACGTGCCCACAATTTCCAAACTCTGACTTCCAATTTTCACAGTGCCCTTTTCTTGTCTTTCCCCTCTTGTCATCACCATGGTCTTGCTTTTCTCTATACTGATTTTCTGGCCGTACTTCTGAATATTTTCGTTCAGTGCATCTAGTTGTTTTTGCACTTCTTCAGTGTTCCTTCCCCAGACCACAATATCATCTGCAAATAACAGTAACTTCATTTCTTTATGTCCATATGCTTCCTTTGTTTCCTTTACAATTTCATCCATCACCATTATGAACAAGAGAGGTGACAGCACACTCCCCTGTCTTAGTCCAGTCTTGTTCCTAAACCAATGTCTTTCCCACTGGGGTCAGTACCTTGCTAACACAGTTGTTGTACATTGCTTGCACCATTTCCAACATTTCTCTTCCCAGTCTCTTCTTAACCATGGTTTCCCATACCTTCTCTCTGGGGACACTATCATATGCCTTTTCTAGATCTATGAAAGTCATGATCAAATCCTCTCCATAATCCCAGTTCTTTTCCATCACCTGCCTCAAGCTAAAGATTGGGTCCACTGTGGATCTTCCACTCCTGAAGCCATACTGTTCCTCTTGCAACTCTCCTTCCACCTTTCTTCTCATTCTTCTTTCTAATATCCTTTCCAGTATTTTTACTATCTGTGATATGAGGGTGATCCCTCTTTAGTTATCACACACCTTCTTGTCCCCCTTCTTAAACACTGGTATTATTAGCCCTTTCTTCCAGTCTTCAGGTACACATTTCCGTTTCCACACACACTTTAGCAGTCGATACAACCATTGCATGCCAACAGGTCCAGCAGCCTTTATCATTTCTACACTGATTTCATCCACCCCTGTTGCTTTTCCCATCTTCATTTTCTGTACTGCTAATTCCACCTCCAGCATTGTTATATCATCTGTTATAGAGTCGTCAGGTTGTGTCACTTCCATCTCACCAGTACAATTGCTCACATTCAATAGCTTATCGAAATACTCCTTCCATCGTCCCTTTATCTCTTCTGGGTGTGTTAACAACTCTCCATCTTCCTTTTTTACTAGCTTTGTAGTAACTCTTTCTTTCCTCTTACTTCTTAGAAGTCCATACAGCATCCTTTTATTGCCACTTACATCTGTTTCCATTCTTTGTGTAAATTCTTCCCAACCTTTCTTCTTTTCTTCTCCTACCACTTTCTTACACCTCCGTTTGCTGTCGTGATACTTCCTTTTGCTTTCTTCTGTTTGATCTCGGTTCCATTCTTTCCATGCAGACTTCTTTTCTTTCACTGCTTTCCTCACTTCTTCATTCCACCACGGTGTCTCCTTCTCTTTCATTCTTGTTGACGTCCTACCACAAGCACTCTCTGCTGCACCAACAAATGCCTTTTTAAAGTGGGACCATTCCTCTTCTATGTTTTCCACTTCAGTAACTGGGATTTGTTGCTTCAATCTCTCCTGAAAATCTTCCTGTACAGTTTTGTCTTTCAATTTCCATACTTTTATTTTACTTTCTCTGATCTCCTTTAGGTTTTCCAATTTTTCCCATCTAAATTTTGCCACCACAGCTCTATGGTCCCCCATCAAATGCTTCTCCTGGTAAAGCTGTCACATCTATCAGCTTTCTGCGATTAGTCCTTTCCACCAGAAAAGTAGTCAATTACTGATTTTGTTCTTCTATTGCCCCAACCATATCTCGTAATTTTCCTGCTGTTTTTCTTCCGAAACCATGAATTACCCACTATCAGTCCATTCCTTTCACAAAAGTTTACAAGTTCCTCTCCTTCCCGGTTCTTTTTCCCATGTCCATATGGTCCAATGACTTTTTCCTTTCCTTGTCTCTCGTTTCCGACTTGTGCATTCATATCTCCCATGATCACCACTTCTACATCTGAAATTACTCTTTTCTACATCCTCCAGGAATACTTCAATATCTTCTTCTCTGTTTCCAGTCTGTGGTGCATATACTTGTATGAAGTCCATCACGTCATTTTTCATCTTCATTCTAATTTTCATTATTCTGTCACTCACACACTCGACCACTTCAACATACTCCTACATTTGTTTCGAGGTTATCAGTCCCACGCCATTTTTCGCCTCTTGGGCACCACTCCAGTATAATGTATATCCTTTCCTCAATTTCTTCCTTCCTTTACCTTTCCATTTCACTTCACTCAGCCCCATCAATCCAACATTCTCCCTCTCCATGAAGTCTACCACCTCCTCCACCTTGCCTGTCAGGGTCATGACATTCATGATTCCCACTTTCATTTCGGTTACTGGTCGCCCATTTCTCCCCAGTACCAAAAGAACTGCGCGTCGCCTGCAGGGTACGCCCTAACCTTCTCCGAATCATTTGAAGTGCCATTTCCATTTTAGGCTATTATTACGATGGGGTCGCCACTCCCAAAGGCATTTTATGAAGCTACTGCCAGCTATTATACAGGCCGCCCCTAACATGGGAAACAGACACCCTTGCAGCCGCCCCTAACCTGGGAAACAGAGCCAATTGATGCTGTACTCACACTATTCCCTGAGTACTGGGTTGCCTCTTCCGCAATCTCCACCGTTCCGAAGTCCATCTTCTTCGCTGCAGATTCCTTTGAGGTCTTCGCACGTAACCCTGTGCACAGGGCCTATGTTATACCCCATAGGACTGGGTCCTCACCAGAACTTAGCCGGTACTGTAGTTCCATGGTATACTACAGTACCGTTGCCCACCCCCGCGACGTGGACGCCCCTGGCAAGAATTATCCATGTAGCCAATTATAATTGCCTCATGGACCGGGTTAAGGAGCTGTCTAAATCCAGCCTCCAAGGCTATAACAATTAAACAATAACCACGTACACACGTTTTAAACTTATAACACTTATAACTTAAAATAGGCTATAAACGAAATAACGAAGTCGACTTTACTCAGCAAAACATGTGTCACAACCGTCTCCGCTATGCGTTGTCATGTGCTCGTCTCACCTTCGGCTCGACCTTCTACCTGCAGCGCTGTGCCGGCCATGCGGCCGGCCCCACTTTGAGTGAAAGACCCTGTAGTATGTGCTCTGGAATGCAGCAGTACGGGCTCGGATAGGATCCAGGGTCACTCCTCGTCTACGAGTTACAGATCTGTATCCTAGTCGTACGTGATGTAATGGGTTGCTATTACAGGCACCAGTAAAACATTTTTTTAGGAGTTTAGTTTAAAAGTTTCAGATATTGGGAGTGTGGGCTCTTTTGAGGATTTGAAAGAATTAATGAATTGTATGGCTCTGTTATCTAGGCTTTCAACTGCCATCTAGTTTCTGTATAGATTATAGATCACCCTCATACTCATATCCCTATACTATATTCCAATACTTTTCAAAATGTCAAACAACTTACTCCAATCAACGTTATCAAAAACCTTTTCTAAGTCAACAAATGCCATGAACTTTCTCTTATCTTTTCTTATTCTACATTCCAAGATCAGCCTAAGACTTAGTACAGCTTCCCTTGTTACTACGTTTCTCCTGAAGCCAAATTGGTCTTCACCCAACTCGGTTTCTATAGACGAAAATCATATCCATGATTGTGTGCTGTGGTTCTCGAATACTATAACTTCATCTTGTTTATCGAGACAAACAGGTTCCGGTACTTGTATCGGCAAATATACTGTTGACTTACAGGGTGGCGCACGAAATGTCATACACTAGAAATTGTTTATAGAATATTTAATATACAACATATTTAATAAAAAATTGGCATTACAACATTCACTGAAATTTGCATGATTAGTCAGGTTGCAGGACATGTTCAATATGCCCACCTTCTCGGCGTACAACAGCTTCAAGACGAACCTGCATGTCTGTGACCACTCTACGACACATGTCCTCACTCAACCCTCGGAAGAAAGTCACAATGGCCGCTTGCAATTGCAGTACATTTTATGATTTCTGGCGGTAGATTGTCTCCTTTAAATATCCCCACAGGAAGAAGTTGCAGGGATTCAGATCGGGGCTATGTGGTGGCCAGATTGAGCAGCTCCGAAAACATTCGGGATATCGATGGGACATCACATGGGGCCCGAAATGTTAATGCAGGAAGTACAGAACAACATTTGCGGTGTGCGGATGAGCTCCATCTTGCATGAACCATTGGTTCTTTATTGGTAGTCGTGATGCAAAGTGTTGTGTAAGGAAACTGTTTTGCAACATGTCCATATAACCCGCACTGTTGACTGTGTCTTTGATAAAGATTGGCCCAATAATTCCATGGCTGGAAATTGCAGCCCACACACACACACTTTCACACCAAGACTTTCAACCTCGTGCACAAGAGCAGGCCGTTCTTCCACCCAAAACCGGACATTCTGTTTGTTCACAGCACCATGGAGATAAACGTATGTCTCATCACTGAACCATGTGTTGTTCAGAACGGGATCACCTTCTGCAATAGCCCATGCAGCAAACTGTACTCTCCGTTGCTTGTCAAGCGCCGTTAGTTTATGTACAGTTGTCATTTTGTATGGGAATTGGTCAAGCTCAGACTACAGTATTCTCTGAATTGACCGACGAGAGATGCCAAGCTGAACACAGGCAGTTCTGGTGGATTTGGAGGAGCTCCGAGGCGCAGCCGCTCTCACAGCAGCAATATTAACCGGTGAGCGGACCGGCTTGAGACGGGTTCGTTTTCTCTCCAGTTTCTGTTTCAAATTGGCTGGCCAGTCTATACACCGTCTGCCAGCAGGGAGCCCACCGGGTACGGAAATGAACACGAAACCTTTCCTAAGTCCGAGTTAGACTCTTTGTTTCCGCGTAAACAACACTGTTTTCACATTCTGTTCGCGCGTTAACCTCCCTTTGTTTGTCATGCTGTATAACTGGAAGCCGGTACGCATGCGCGACATGTGCTGCTGTCTGTTGAATCACGCACGAAATAAGGTTTCTGTTCACGAAAGGACATGGCTGTAAGCCCAGATTTACACATTTTATAAACCATTTTCGATGTATGACATTTCGTGCGCCACCCTGTATGCAACCAATCTTTTTGATAAGAGATAAGAGCATGCAGGTATGTCATTCCACCGCCTATCCCAAGAAAAATAAAAGTTCTGATAAGAAGGACTGTCGACTAGGGCTCCAAACTTTGTCTTCTCCTGGTCCGGCCACTGCATCTATGTCTGATGTATACAGTATATACTTCTTGTTACAGTTCTGGCATGGTACGCTCACTGCACTAGCTGCCCTTTTGGTGTGTAGCTTCTTCGGGTGCTCCTTACGAAGGCGACATGGATATGAAGGAGGAGCCAATGTGGAGTGAAGGAATACCAGTACCAGTTCTCTCAAGTAGGGTATGTTCTGGAGTGTCTTGAGCAATACTGTTACGTATTTAAGGTATGAAACTGCAGTTATTCTTAGATAGAAATGTTGGAAATCCTTCCAGTAAGAAATTATCTACAGCATAAGTCAATTAACCTTAGAACTCTGAAAAGGGAGGTTCAACGAGCCAAGAACATTATATATCACATCGTAAAGGCAAGGCCTTGTCGCTGCAACCACATTTATCTCTCCTCTGCTGAAAGATTCTTCTCATTAGACCACTTCAATCATTATTTGGCCCTCTTCTTCAGTAAGTTTTTTTCCGAGTTGCCCAGTAGCTTTTCATTCGCTCTGATCTTCTTAGGCGTTCCTCAGCTGTAAATACCCATTTTATTGTGTTACGTTTGTCTATTTTTGCCTGAAATCGTATTTTTATATCTTTTGAGTTTTTTAAATTTTTTTGTTTTGTTTTGCAAGTCATCCAAGGTTATTTCTAATTCTTTCATATCTTCTCTAATTTCCTTAATCCATTCTACTTGTTGTTTCATATTCCAAGTTTCACTACAATTTTTCTAGATAACCTGGTTTCTGGAGTCCTCATGATGTGACCAAAAAGAGAAATCTGTTTCTTCCGAATAGTATCAGTGATGGGCTCCAGTTCTCTGTATACCACTTCATTTGGTACAATCCGCCACTGTCCATCTATCTGATATTTTTTATTTATGCATGTTCTAGCTATTCTTCTTTCTATTTTTAAAATTCTGTCTATTCTGTTTTTCTGAGTAACTTTAAAAAGAGTTTCCCTTCCATGTCACCTCTGGTTGAACCACCGTCTTGTAATGTTTTAATTTTGTTGCGATTGATAGACATTTTCTTTTATATGTAGACCCTGTTAATTTTTGGGCTTTTATCATTTTATTAGTTCTTTCTTGCCATGCAGGTTTCTCATTCAAGTTGTAAATTTAATTTCTCCTAAGTATTTAAATTGTTTCACTATTTTAACTTTCTTGTTATTTACTGTTATGTGATTTGCTACCATTATCTCTGTCTTTTCAAATGATATCTGAAGTCCAATTTTTGTGCTATATTTTGTAGGCTTATTATTTAATTTCAGGCTTCTTGAATATTATTAGCCAGTAACGATAAGTCATCTGCGAATCCCAAGCAATTTAAGTCTATTTGATATTTCTTTGTTCCAATTTAACCTTTCCTTCCAACATGATCGTTAGGAAATTGTTATGGCATAGTGTGTGTGGCCAAGGATTTTTTTTGTTTTCCTCTTTTCTATGGTGTTGTTTGACTCCCTTGTTTCATCTACTACCTTAAGGACCTTTTGGTTTGACTTTTTCTGTGTCCAGCTTATTTTCAGCATCCTCCTCCATATCCAAATATCCATTGCTTCCAGGCGTTTTATATCTTGTTTTGCTAAGACCCATGTTTCACAGCCATACAACAAAACACTCCACACGAACATTTTTACAAAATATTTCCTATTTTTAATGTTTATGTTTTTGTATTTCACATGATGTTTCTTGTTACTGAAAGCCTGTTTAACTGACATCTGTGGTGTGTGATAATGCTTTCCAAGTAACAGAATTGATTGACTTTTTGTACGGTGTCATAATTATCTTGATGTTTGTTGATATTTCTTCTTTTGATTTCCTGACAACTAATAATTTTGTTTTCGAACTGTTCAGTTTCAATTTTGATTCTTGTTGGGTTGATGTCAAAACTCGTATTGTTTTACTTAGTTCCCTCTCAGAATCTGCAATTAATGCAATTTCATCAGCAAATCTTATTCAATGGATTTCTTGTCCATTAATTTAAATTCCTTTATATATAATATGCATAAACCTGAAGCGACTTACACTTGTGAAATACTATTTTAATTAAACACCAAATCAATGACAGATCAACTGCAGAAAGTTGACACAAGGATAATCAGAACAATCAATAAAAATCACCAGGTGGATGGATGATGGAGATCAGGAAAGTGATTCAATAACAGACATGATGAGAAAAAGGAGAATTGCCTTTTTCTCTCGTTTGTCCAGTTTGCATGACAATAGACTACTAACACAACTATTTAACTACTTTTAGAAAAATAAAATTGAAAATAGAGAAGGAAAAATGATTCTGAAGAACAAACATATAAGGCTTACACTTAAAATTAATAAACTTAAACAATATGTCATAACTGATGAGGAAAGGACAGCCAGAATGAAGAGGTTTTGGGAGAGGAGGAAGATGACAGATAAGTTCCCTGTGAATCTGTAGAGGACTTAAATGTATTTGGTTTGATTTTAGTGCTCCAATGTGGGCGTAAACTATGTAAATAAATATAATTATTATTATTAATCTTGATTGGTCACATTGGACCACTTGAGTCGTTCCACAATCACTTCTTCTTTGAAGGTAGTATTGCTTGGTTCTTGCACTCTTTCCAGTACTTTTTCATTCTTTCAGATCGGGATTTTCTCAACTCATCTGAAATCTCCATAGGCTTTCTATGTGTCATTTCTACAGAAAATTTGTGAGTTTTAAGAATGGTGTTAATTTTATTTTTCTCCTAGGCATCTGTTATCTTGAGTCCAACTGCTTTGAGATCTTGTTGGATTTCTTGGATCCATTTTCCTCCAGTTTTCTTTCCTAGATTTCTCATCACTAGTTGGCATACAATTCCGTTTTCTTCTTCATTGTGCTGGTGATTGGATCAATTTCACGATAGACAGTTACATTTGGGAGAATCCTCCAGACTACCTTAACCTGATACTTTTTATTTATGCACGTCCTAATGATTCTTCTTTCCGTTTTGAGGAGCTGATCAGTTCTTTGTTCATTTTTAATTTGAAACCGTGTTTCACAAGCAGAAGTGGTTTCAGAGAGAGTTACAGTTTTATAATGTTGGATCTTAGTAGCTATTGATAGGCATGTTTTATTATTATGTTGACCAGGTTAGAGATTGTGCCTTTTTCATTTTATTTGTTCTATTTATCCGAGTTACTTTTTCGTTTAAGTTATGTGTGATAATTTCTTCAGGATACTTAAATTGAGGAACTAGGTTAATTTTATGATCATTTATATAGACTTTATTTTTATCTTAGGCTTTCGTAGGCATGATCTCAGTTTTCTTCAAAGGATATCTGTAATCCTAACCCTTGAGCAATTTCTTGGAGAGCAGTGATCTGAGTACAAACCTCTGCTGCTTTTTTTTTAAACATGGATATATTTCTGGGCTGGGGATCTAACTGGCATTAGTGTGGACAAATATCCCACACCTAGTTACCGTGACAACACTTAGTTCACACTTATTGAGAGGTGCGCAATCACCATAAACAAGTCGAAGGTGGTACTTATAATACATATGGACGAATAAAACATATCCGTGATTCTGTGTTTTAGTTCAGAAACACTAATACAGTAATATAATTTTCTCCAGGGGCGTTGTGGCGCAGCAGTCAAGCTGTTGGCCTCTCACTACCACGGACTGGGTTCGATTCCCGGCCAATGCATGTTAGAATTTCAAAGTGAAATGCTATGTCCTTTGGTTCGGATTCCACGTAAAAAGGAGGTCCCGCGGCTCATGATCACGAGATTAACGGTCACGTAAAGCTACAAACTTCAACTTCAATATAAATTTCTCCACTTTACAATACAAAATTTTTTAGTTGACACTTTCACCGGTACCGGTCTGTATTTGACCTTCATCAGCAAGTCAGCAAAAGATAATGGAAAAACTCCAATTGACACCAAGTTAAAGAAGTCCCTAAATCCTGAAGATGATCAAATGGGACAATTAATGGATTCGTTTACAATGATTTTTCATTTTTACTAAGACTAGACCTCGAAATGATGTGCAACAATTATAATTTTTCACAATACAGTAGAAGAGAACAGCACCTCTTCAAATGAGGAAGAAACTTTTTTTCAAACTTTTAAATAATTTTTAATTTGTACGAGTTTTTAAACAATTAAGGAATTTTTATTTGTTATGTCTTAACAGACATATGATGCAGAATATGTACACCAAGATATTTTTAATTTAATGTAAGAGATTGCTAAATTTTAGGCTGATGAAAGTCAAATGTGGATCGGAACACGTACCTGTGAGAGTGTAAAAGGAATTTTGTAAATTGAAGAAAATTATATTGTTATTCTAATCAATACAAACAAAAATATGATTTATGTCAAAGATCTACATTCTGAAACACTGTAACTTTATTTATCGGGTTAGCATGTATCTCGTTTGTTTAACATCTCAAGTTAAGGCATTATAATAATAGTTTTTATTGGGCGTTCTACATGCCCCACAGTGGCTCATTCTGAGAATGTTCTTATTTAACACTTACTCCGGTAAATAAGTACAGCAAAATAGAAATTAGTTGGGAAGCTATTCCTTACACCATGGATGGCCTATTTCACATTTTGTGCCCACCCCTCCCAAAAAGAAAAGAAGAAGAAGGCCTCGACCCATTGAGTTATTTTCTTTTGACTAGAGAAAAAGACAGTATTTTCTTTGCTATGTTATAGCCCTTGTTAACATAAATTGTATACTAGGAATGATCTTGAAATCATTTTTTTTTTTTAATTCATGAGATCTTAATATAATGTTGACTTTTCTTCCTTAAATAATTTCATGTAGTGGGTTCGACAACCTCCACCTCTTTGGAGTTCTTGTTATTTAAAACCTTTAAGAGTTGTAGCAGTGGCGGCCGGTGGCCTAGAAAGCTGGATGTGGCACCAACATTTCCGATCTCGCATTTTATATGGGAAATTTATACAAGTAACAAAAATGTATTAACGTTAGATAGTCTAAGAAACTACACTTCCCCGAAGGTTAAGCCTCTCAATTTTCGGAATAATAAACATTCTCAACATAAGAACATGACAACCAAAAAGTATGCACAGCAACGAAAATTGTTACAACTAACAAAGACGTGCAGCATATTCATAAATTAGTTCAATTTTTCGAACATTCCTTTACTTACGAGCAAATGAAAAAAGAGCCTAATTATACATGTTGCGTATTCGAACTCACATAAATATAAGTTCCAAACAAATTTCACCCTCAACAGTTGGTAACACATAGACACTACGAGAGACTCGGTTATCGATTACTCGATCTGACGAGAGCCTTACATACAGTACATTGTTGCGCACTGATCTGTACATTGTTTGGTTTTCTGATAATAAATTGTCATGTGGTTGATCGGTTCGTGGAATTGTCAGTCTTAGAAAATACGAAACTTAGAAAGCACAAAAATACAGAACTATTATGGTTACTTAAACTTACACAAAAATACAGAACTATTATGGTTACTTAAACTTATCTCACTTGAATTGGAAATTTGCCCTCCTGTTTCTCATCGATACAAACTTGTTAGTCACTCGTTGGTTGAAGTCTGGAATCTCCATCACAAGATCTCTTTCAATAGAAATCATCGCCAATGCCGATAATCTTTCCTGGGTCATGGAGTTCCTTAAGAATGTATTTATTCTTTTTAAGGTGGAAAAGCACCTTTCTGCTTCAACAGACGTCATAGGAATAGTCAGTATTAACTTCAACAGTTTCAAACTCTCGGTGAACGTTTTCCCTAGGTTGTTGGTTATTATAAACTCCGCTAGACTAACAGCGCCCGACAATGATCTAAATTCTTGTGCTAAATAGATGCATGATAGTTCATGGCGTAGTTTCACTTTGTCCAAAAATGTATACACTAAACATACTGCCTTTAAGATATCTTCTGGAAACTTGGAAGAATACAAGGGGAACTTCTCTGGGAAAAACACTGATGAAGCTACAAGATGACCTGAGAAGCTAAAACGATCTTTAGCCTGGGAATTTATCATATCGCACACTTCTATTGCTTCTCTTTTCCACTCAGTCTTGTCCACTTTCCTCTTCTTCGATGAGCAATCAATAGGTTCATTAGCACTGGTTAGATCAATTTCTTCTCGGATCTTGGTGATATTTATTTCAAATGCTTCAATAGCTTTATGCGCAGAATACACATCAATGTCTCCGTGTTGTGGCTGACTGAAGAGAATTTTGACTAGTGGCATAACTTTATGGAAGAATTCCAGCCAATAATTGAAACTAGAACTGGAAAGTACCTTTTTATGACCAAGAGCTTGGCAAATTGTAGTTTCACTCATTACAGTGTCGCCTTCCAATATCTCGTTCATACACTCGATGATTTCTTTCTTGCGCTCATAAATTGTGTTAACGCATCTTGATTGAAAATTCCACCTAGTAGGACAAGCTCGTGGCAAACGCTTCTTCACTATATCATCGAGTATCGTGGTCCGCTGTGGGCTGTTGGAAAAGAATGCACATATTCCTTGCAAACTTGAAAAAAATGTTTTCACATTGCGGTTGATTGATGCCGCCTTGCTCAATACAAGATTAACTTGATGGGCATAGCAGTGCACATATTCTGCATAAGGATAGGATTTTTTCACTATAGCTTGAACCCCACCAGAGGAACCAGACATCACGTGCGCTCCGTCATACGTCTGTGCAATCAACTTTTGTGGAGTTTCATTCAATTTCTGCTTTTCTAATTCTTCCAATAAACACTCTGCTAATGTATGTGCATCATATTTTGAGGGAGAAAGGAAACTCCAAAACCGTTCTACTGGTTTGCCTCTTACTACGTAACGGTACACAACAGCCATCTGAAATATGTTTGAAATATCACTAGTTTCATCTGCTATAATGGCTAAAAATTCAGATTCCTTTATTTGCTTTGATATTTCTTCCTGGCAAACCTCCAAAATAATCTGTAAAAGTTCATTTTGGATTGTTTTGGACGTTCCTTAGAATATAGTTGCCCTTTCCAAATGACCTTTCAACACAGCATCCAACTCAGCGCTAAAATTAATTAGTCCTCTGAAAACACCTGGATTTGTTGATGTTCATGACCACGCAAGGCCAGCTCGAAAGAGCCACAGAAACGAATACAGTTTATTATAATATTTAACACATACCTATTGTGCCTAACTTCTTCGTTATATTCCGTAATTTTTCTTCTGTAGGCACTGTCTAATTGTGCAGCTACGTTAACAGTTCCAAAAAGCGTCAAATTCAAACAGTTTTGTATGTGAACAGCTGAAGATTCATGTTTCTTTATTTTAGTACTTATGTGATTAATGTCCGTAACTCCTATTTTGGTCCACGCGGATTCTCCACCAAACAATAGACATGGGAAACAAAATACAGCGTTTTTATTATCGCATCCGCATAACCAATCATTATTGTCATAAATATCTCTTTTAAATACCCTCTTATACTGCCGATTTCCAGTTTTGATATTTTGGACAATACTTAAATCCGGCAATGGTCTACCGAGTGTTTTTACTGTAAGTTTATCCTCATCAGTAAGCAGAGAAAACTGTCTCACTAGTAAATTACGTACACTATTCATTTTCATTCACATTCCACAGTACATTTTAGTCCTTGAAAAATTAATGTTTGAAACTAAACGTTTATCTACAATAATATACGACGCGCAGGTCGCCCACGGGCGTCAACTAAAAAGACCTGCACTCGGCCCCTCCGGAGGTCACACGATCATCATCATCAAACAATAATATACTAACTTACAAGATACGGTACACAGATGATAAATGTGTGCTGTATATCGGGAATTGGCACGAACGCATAGGCAAACTAAACACAACGTCGAATTTGGCTAGGCTAGAAATTTGGTAGTGAACACAAAGGCCTACTCACAGTCAAGAGTCAACCAAATAATAATGCACAGTAGAGTAGGCCTATCTGCCAGGAACCAAAACACTCAATCAACTAAATACAAAACTATAATCGCAACTCAAAACATGCAAGAACAAGAGTGGTAAAATTAAACCGCTACAGTAACACCAACAATACGTCGCAAAATAGTTCAGCCACTTATCTACTTAAGCAATGGTGGCGTCCTTAGACTCACTTTACAGTACAATTAACAAAAATATTAAATGAAATTATGATGCGAAAACATCTAAAATAATTGAGAGTGACCCAAACCAATGTTTGCCTTTGAAATTCCGATATTGGTACTGTTGTGGGTGGTCTGAGTGGTGTAGCATACCCTAGTGGTGTGGAAAAGAGACTACCGTCACAGAATAAGAGAAAGGTGGGTGGGATGTTTCCATTTGCGCACAGCTGTGCAATCTAACGGGGCAATTTGGAATTGAGTATTGTCAGGAGGCTGGCAGCTACTTCGCAACTCCCTGCGACCCATCCTGGCCGGCATGCTATGTACAGGCTTGGCCTCTTCCAGCCTCGTCCCTGTATGCCGCGCTGTCTGCTTGGGAGTCGCCACAAGAGAGTTAACCCCCTGGAGTTTGATTTGAAGGCGGGAGCTTGCCGGTAGCTTTAAAAGGTGCAGTGTGAAGCATTAGGATAAATAATAACAAAAGATCGTTTAATTTGACACATTTTCGAATACGTTAGATATAATAAACTAAAACATTAAGGATAAAAAATGACGGAATTAGGTGGAAGATTAGTGGGAGTTGTGCAACACTGCAACAATGTCAGGATCCGCCACTGAGTTGTAGAGTTCCCAAATAATAATGAAAACCATACAAACATGTGCATGATAGGCATGCTTCGTGTGGGTATTTTCACTGAATGGATTTGTTTTAAGTTAGGTACTGTAACCTTTCCAGGGTCAATGGGGTTAATTTGGGGTCGTGATGGCGTTGGACACGCAAGGTATATGAAAAATACAATGCCATTATTACTTGTTTGTGTACATGTAAGCGAACTCCCAATACCTGCATCTCAAACATGATGTCCATTCATTCCAACAAGCAGATCTATCTTCTTCTTCCTCTTCTTTCTTCTTTTTCTTCTTCTTCCTAACGTTTTCCTTTGAACATCTGATCTTGAATAAAACGTTACATCATCATCCCCAACAAGCCTACTATCATAGATCACAACATTTCAGATTCCTCTCCATACTTTTTCAGGGACAAAACAATCACTCCCCCAGACATAACACTAACCTTCATTTAAAAACATATTACCATCCTTCATTTCAACAACCAGCAATCAAAACAATACACCATCATAATTAAACCTGCCATTGACAAAGCCACCTGCCATCTCTTGCTGGATCCATAGAGATCCAAGTTGGCACAAGGCTCAACACTCCCTGCTATGCCCAGCAAAATGCAGCCATTTTCCTAACCTCAAAAGTGAACTCTGTAACCAAAATGAATGGTTACAGTACAAATGTAAATTTTATTTGTGTTGCCAACACATTAGATAATTCTCTAGAGCCAATCCAACACACACTCTCTTGTCTAAAATAACTAATAATGGTAATGAAATCAACAATGGTTTTACTTACACTGTCGAGCTATTTTTACTCTAATTTCAAACAACGAATAGAAATTATGATGAGGTTTTCTCAGCAGAATTTATATACAGTAGTATTGCATATAATTAATTGTATACAGTAATCAGAAATACCACCATGGTGCTACTTTCCCTACCCAACCCCAATGCATACATGTTTTATTTAATAGCTTCACCAGTTAAATATCAAGGATGATCCTGTCCCCAAAATAAAATTCCAGCTACGAGCCTTAAATTTGTTAAGAAGCTTTCAGCTATTAGGTTGCATTGTGTACATTGAATATAAACCATATACTGTACTGTAGAAGTAAGAGTTAAAATGACGTGACGCATACAGGAATCAAGCCTGCTGTCTTTGACATAGACAACACATGCTGTACTAGGTACAACATTCAATTTCTCTAGGCAAGTAGACATAAGTGGAGTTTGTGAATTATTGGAATTAATATTATTGTTCGCATCTTCCCGGTTGTTCGTGTATTTAGAAACTAACAATGCTCCCAGTTATTAACACTAGAACACTAGGGAGACCCAGATTAGAAGCATGAGTGAATATATTGTACAATGATAATATATATATTATTATTATTTGTATTTTTTTTTTTTTTGCATGAGACCACTATAGTCAGGTTTATGGTTCAGGTTTTTCTTCTTTTTATCCACCCAATACTTCTTCATCCTCGAGTGTATTTTTTTTTTTTTTTTTTTTTCTCTTGAATTGCTCATCCTATCCTCTGTTTCTTGATCTTCATCTCTAGCGTAGTGTGTTTGTCTTTCAATATCTTTAGTGCATCCGTCAGGTATTTTAAGTCTTTTATTGTAATATGTAACTCTCTCATGTCTTCGTTAAGTTCTTTGATCGACCTAATGTTGCTCTTACTCTTCCAAAATTTTTCTATTTTCCTACTGATTCTATTTTCTGGTCTACTTATTAAATGCCCCAAGAAAGATATTTGCTTCTTTTTCATAGTGGCTGTCACTGGTTCTATTTATAGGCTGTTTTATTGGAAGCTGGTCTCCAGACTCGCATCTACTTCATAGTTTTTAATTAAACAAGTTCTCACTATTCTCCTCTCTATCTTGAGTACTCCATCTATTGCAGCGGTATTTGAATTTTGTTTCACGTGCATGGGTGACTGTTTTATAGTGTTTTAATATTATTTTTTTGTTGTATGTGCTCTTGGTAACATGCTGTGCTCTAACCAGTCCCTCAATTCTACTTTCCCATGTTGGCTTCCCATTCAGGTTGTAAGTGATTATTTAACCTAAATATTTAAATTCTTCAACAATTTTTATCTCTTGGCCTCCCAGCTCAATTTTGTTTACTAGCAGAAGTTGAGTTAAATTGATTTCTGTTTATTTTATTTTATCTTTTTTTTTTTCTTAAAATGAAATTTTCAAACCAATTTTTTCCATTATTGAAACATAGAGTATACAGTGTAAGAAAAACAAGTTCCTCTTATCCATTATCAGCTCTTTCCTTTAGATTTATCAAGGATCCTACACACAATTGTATTGATAATAGTGATCATTTCTGCAAGAATACATTTAATTGCTTGAACTAATAAAAATTATGAATTCCATTACATCATTTATTCATGTTTAACCACTGATCGTATTTTTTGTCTGTTTGTCCGGTATTTAGCGATGTACCGGAAGAGCAACAACACCCTCATATACAAACAAAATTGTTGCTACCTCTGTGTTGTGTGTTATAATTATTTCACTATTTATTCACTTTTTTGTTGTTGTAGGATACACACATGATGAATGCATCTGTTAGTGCCAGTGTTGTAAAAATTGAACCTCTTGCTATTCTGAATATCGAAAAGGAAATGTTTGAATCTACAACAGAAGAAGTTATAAAGTGGGTAAGTTGTGAGAATAGTGTGAGTACACATAGGATTTTAGTTTCAAAGAATTTCGAGATGAAAATGGTGATGAACCAGACCTTCCTACTATTGGCTGATTATTATTATAAATAGTAGTAGTATTGTTAGGCACATTATTGAGGAGGGCTTCAAAATGTTTTGAACAGGAATCTGCTGTTTTCCAGGTAGGCACATTAGCCAACTACACTACCATAGTCTCTGTCATTACCTGGATTTTTTTAAATTAATGCAGCCAATGGCCAGGATTTGTGCCCCAAGTCTTATATGAAGAGGGTACTGTGGCATAATTCATGGTCTTGTTATTGATAGGCCCCTTTGGATTTTGAAAATTTACTCCATCTCCATGGAAAGTAGAAGATTCAGGTTTGATGTCATTTTCAGGTCTTTCTCATCAGTTTGTAGAGGACCCTAAACTAAGTATTTGGAGGTTGGGAACCAATTGTCAGAAATGGATATTTAGTTTTTATCTCCATGAACAACTTACACAACAGATTGCAACAACATATGGCTCAGAGTAGAGCCTGAACTACAGTACTACTGTTCACGTCTTCCCATTGGTTCCCTCCTGCAAATACTCGTTTATAGTTCATTTACTGTAAGTTTGCACTTTTTTCACAGATAGGGTTGCCAACTATAATAAGGAAAGACTCAATTTATAACCTGTAGACCATTACAAATATATACATGTTTTATTCACATGGAATTTTTTTCAGGTTATTTTTTCGCTTGTTCCAGTAATTGTGAATATATTGGCAACATATTCTGTCGGCCAGACTGAAAAGTTGCATGATCAAACTGAACTACCACATGCTCGTGGGATGTGCGTGCGGTTGGTAATGGACGCTTTACTGTGCTCATCTGCCTGAGAAAATAACGTGTTAATTATATTAGATAATAATAATTAAAATTGATAATATTGCCCAAATTCGTCTGAAAGGATTATTTTCATATGAACGCGTGTTCACTTTTCAGATAAATATATAGTGGTTATCTTAAATGTTGAGTAAATATGTAGCCTGAGATGTCTCCAGGTCGGTCATCTTTGTTTTGAATATCAAGTCGGAAGCAGATATGAAATTTCTTGTTCAAGATATTTATTTTATTTCTCTCTTTTAGAAGGTAAAAGAAAAGGCAGCAGAACTATTGATTTCCCCAAGAACATTGGCCTGGTGAATAATTTTCATATGGCATGATTTGTGCAAAAAAATAGGCCTAAAATATGAGTTGTCATGTAGGCCTAAAGTTAACTTACATGGTGAAATGTTTCGTACGTTTTATTGTAATATCAATCCAACAGGTCAAGTAGTGATCGTATCGTCTTAAGGACATCTTATACCATACCTTAGTAAGCTTTTTCCTCGAGCTGTGAAATGATGGGCCTAAAATAATTCTGCTCTCACATTTAAGTTATCAGCTGCTGTGTCATAGCCAAGGTATTGGTCATAGCGAGTGCAATGATGAAACGTTCTGTCAGCGAGCCGTCAGTAGGTTTTAGGTGTGCTGTTAGAACGATTATTTGATAAATGCCAAAAAGAAATACAAGTTTCCTTTAAAAAAAGGGCAATTAATTAACATTGCGAGATGAATGTAGGTTGAGGCAACTCATAACAGCTGTTGACACCTTGACGGAATACAGCGGCCATTGCTGATCTGCCATGTGGGTGATAGCTAGGGATAGGAATTTTTCGGTGATTTCAGAGTGAAGAAAGCGGTATTTTAAAACTGCAAATTCGGTTGTTTCAAGTGCACTTTTCGGTACTTTCAAAATGTTAAATTTTAGGTGGGATATTTTTAAATATCATGTGGATAACATAACACATTTCAGTCATCCTTCAAAGTATACTTCAGTGAAGAGATCCAAATTCTCTTGTGACAAACGGTGACACATATCACTTAACGTGCTAGTGTAAGCTGAAAAACAACAGTTCACAGTTAGCGTATGAACAGGGTATCAAAATTGTTTTCAACACTGATTCTGAGAACTTTGGAAATACAAATGTCATTCCTTGCAAAACTCGAACAATGTCTGTCTTGGTCCTGTCGTGCATCTGCTTCTTGATTCAAGTTTGCAGTTCGTTGTATCCTCTTATGACCTCACTTTCTTCCAGTGCTCCACAGAATGGCAACTTCTTAATTTTCTTTGCAAGGTCCTCATTGATTTTTATTGGCACTATTTCTGCTGGATCAGTCGCACACATTTGTAAATCTTGTTCCCAGGGTCAACGGATCTCAGGCTGATTAATATTTTAAGAGCATGGGACCCAGCATTTACTAAAACTGAATGTATTTTTTTTTTTTTTTTTTATTATTTTTTTTTTTACACATTTCCACAACCCTCCAACAGCTCCTTAATGTTGGTACCGTAAGTTTAAGGGCTGGCTGAATTCTCCGTAGATGTCCATCTAGAAGGTGAACTGTCTGATAAGACTGGCCTAATAAAGGGATGAGTTCAGTGATGTCTGTGGCAAATTCTTTGAATCTCAAGTATTTCGTCATGTGAAACATTGTTCAGGAAATCAACACTAGAGTTATCAGTCCCTACTACTTCATTCATAAATTGCACAATATCTTTCAAGTACTCGGACAGGTACACTACAGAATGAAACCAAGAAGACCACCTGGTTAAGACTGGTTCAGGAAACAGTGGCACATTTGGATATGGATACTTGCCATCTAGATATTCATGTCTGAAAGGCGCACTGTATGACGCCACGTGTCAAGTAGTCACTAGGACGAAGGGGCAGGTGACCTTGCTGTTCTGGCCCTTAAAAACTCAATAACTTAGTAACTTACCAGGATGACCGCCCAGATTGATAAAGATTGCTGTATGCAGAAAGCGAGGTCCCCTATCTACCGTTAAGTTTCTGATCATTCCGTGTTTGTTGGATGCTCTCCATGCAGTCAAGTCATAGGAGAAGATTACCGCTACTACACTCACACAAAAACAAGCCTTTGTCGGCTTCTGTGACAACGTTATTTCAAAAGGGCAAGGTGGTCTCGCTACGATGACATTAGGGCAAAACCTGGATGAATGCCAAGATGCAGAAGAAAGTGATATCCAGTAGTTAGATTTCGATAAAGACGATCATGGTTTCACACATGAAAGAGATGAGGATATTGTACGGAATTTGACTGTCGGTGAGGTAAACTGAGATCCAGTGCATGTCAAGTGAAGGAGTGATGTAACGGAAATCCCGAAAGTCCCCACAGTCAAGCTAGTGTGTCTATAGTCACACTATCTCTTATATAGAAAATCGAGATGAATTTTCGTTCTCATATATTGTTTTCTTCAGAATTATACAATCTAAAATTAGAAAAAATAAACTATCTAAGATTCAAAAAGTGATGACAGTCATTTCTCTTAGTTTTTAATATTGGTATAGGCCTAATCCACGTAGTGTCTCTTACAATACTATGTTATAAAGTATTATAATTATTTTTTTCTGCGTGTTCTTAAAATACATTTCAATATTTTAACCAATAGTTTTCTTTTTGCTAGGCTTAAAAACATTACTGCAAATAATTTGCAGCTTTCAAAAATCCGCGGAAATTCGTGCATTAATTGCCGCAAATCATCGGAAGTGCACTATAAAGAAAAAAGCTAAAATCCGCGTTTTCATGCGAAATTCGCGTTTTCATGCAAAATCCGCGTTTCATGCGAAATTCGCGAAAATTCGCGAGCTCAAAAACATTTCTTTTCGCCATTTTTAGGGTTATTATAACACATTATCACCTGTGTATTACTTCTTTTAAAAATTCGCGAAATTCGCGATCGCAAATTTTTCCTATCCTTAGTGATAGCTCATTGGCTGGAATGCATGTGGTAGAGGCGGATTGATATGTTCTGTAGGAGTGTTCGTTCCCGCGAGAACTGTCAAAAAAGTGCAAACTTACAGTAGATGAACTATAGTGTTGTCTACCATATGTACAATTGTGACCCAAAAGATTGGAATACCTCCTGTAGAAATATCATGGAAACTTGTAAACTTTAGATTTTTTCACAAATTTGAATTAAAAGCATTCAAATGAACCAAGTTGAATTGTATTTTTGTCTTCTTCATTTCCCATTTCCAGTTCCCTGGGTCGGGTTGTGAATCAAGGACCTCCACAATTCATTTCCTTCTTTCAATTCTTCTTTTTCTTGTACTCCTCTTTTCTCTATGCTTTCCTTCACCGTATCTATCCACCTCTTTCTGGGCCTTCCTCGTGGTCTTCTTCCTGGTATGTTCTCCATAAATATTCTTTTTGATACTCTATATTCTTCTATCCTCATCATATGTTCGTACCACTTCAGCTTACTGTTTTCTATCTTGTCTTGCAGTTTTGGGAACTCAGTTCTCTCCCTAATGTCCACATTTCTGACTTTATACCTCCGTGTCTTCCCAATTATTCCTCTAAGGAACTTCATCTCGGCTGCTTGGATTCGGCTTTCATTGCGTTTTGTTGTGGACCAAGTACCTGCTACATATGTCAACATTGGTGTGTAATACTTTGAGAATGGAACTTTCTTGCATTTCCCTGGGACTTCCTGGTTCCATACTAAACCTCTCACACACTGTGGTAAAACCCATTAGCTTGTTGGATTCTCTTTCCAAATTCTTCATTTATTGTACCATCTTCTGTGAGTATGCTCCCCAAATACTTCAAGCTTTTTACCATTTCCAATGGATTTCCATTGACTTCAATATTCTGTCTTCCTTCTCTCTTGTTTCTTGTCATCACTACAGTCTTACTCTTCTCCACACTTATTTTCATTCCATATTTCTCTATCTCTTGATTCCATACAGTGACTTGTTCTTGTACTTCTATTTCATTTTCTTCCCATATTACTATGTCATCTGCAAAGAGTAAGGCCTTAGTCTCCTTGCTTCCCATTCTTCGTTTCACACTCTTGTCGATTTCATCCATGACAGTTATAAACAGTATAGAGGATAACACGCTTCCTTGTCGGAAGTCCTGTTTCAACACTGAACCAGTTTGTCCTAGCTTGGTCTTCACACTACTTACACACTTTTCATACATGGCTTTGATCATTTGTATTTCTGCTCTGCCTACCCTGGTTTTTATCAATGCGTCCCAGACCAATCTTCGTGGTACACTGTCGTATGCCTTCTCAATATCTAGAAATGTCATCACCAAATCCTTTTTGAACTCCTATCTCTTCTCCATCATGTTTCTTAGAGCAAAGATTAGATCGAAGGTTGATTTATCTCTTCGGAATCCATGTTGTTCTTCCTCCATTTTTGTCTTATTATACTGAAATAATTTTTCATACATGCCTTGTAAGTCTCCTCCATTCATCACAACACCCACCTTCCTACTCAACTCCCCTCCCCGTTAGCTTGCATTTCCTTAATGTCCCTGGCTGTCATAAAAGAGCCACTTTCATCAGCCTTATAAACAGAGCTATGAAATTTCCCTTATCCAAACAAGATTTTAATAATGAGATTAAAGTAATTCATCAGATCGCCAGAATTAATGGCTACAAACGTCCATAGATTGAAAATATAATTAATAAATTAAAAAATAAACCCGCCACGCACCTCCAACAGGAGCAAAAGGAAAAGTCAACATACGCATTTTTCACATATTTCAATAAATTTACATATAGTTTCAGCAACAAATTTAAAAAGCAGAATATGAAGATAGCATACAAAACCAATAATACAAATCATAACCTATTTTTTAATTCTAATATAATCAATAAGAAGGATAAATTCAGCAAATCTGCTATGTATAAATTGATTTGCAATGAATGCAATACTAACTACATAGGCCAAACCGGAAGAAATTTTGCTAAAAGATATAATGAACAACAAACGCAACAAAATACAGAAAATATTCAGCTATGGCTACCCATATAGAAGACTCAGGTCATAAATTTACGAATATAGAAAAGAAAAATGAAAATTCTACATTATACAAACAAGGGAACCCTGATGAATGTACTAGAATCCATAGCAATCAACACAGCGCATAAAATTTCAGACCCTAAAAATCTCAATGAGATAATTTCTGACTCAAACGTTTTGTTTGATACCCTCACAGACAACATAACGATAAAAATCAACAACAAAAATAAACCCCCTTAAGCATTTTAGCTATTTTAAGCATGAAGCCATAACTATTTAAATTCTTTCTCTCTAAATCATGCACATATTGCAGCAACAAATCCTAATTTTATTTAAGAGCCACCTAATTTTCAATCTTATTCCTACATTTTCATATTTTGCGAATGTATTACTATTAGAGAATTTTTTTATTAATAACATAACACTACACCCAGTTTAATACCATAATTGAGGCGATGGATGCAATAACAACTTAAGTCTGAAAACACTGTTTTGAGAAAATCACTCCTAAAGTTTTGAAACACTGTAAATATCTGAGTTTTTCATTTATGGATACGTTGATTTATACACACCATTTAAAGATAGTCCATAACAATATATCAATGTTACTGTGAATTTAAACTTTACCAGTTCTTAAATATTTTAATTTAAATATGGATTGACTTAAGTAGTTATTGCAGAGACCGACAATCAGCATCTTAAATTACCATTTATGGATAGTAGATTCGTTCAAATTAATTTAATTTGAAAAAAATAGCTACCGTGTATTGCACAATAAGTAGATTTTTATAATAAAATTATAATATATATACAGTATATATAAAATTAACACCAAAAACATAATTTTGAAACTTTTCTTTTAATAAGGCACTTTTAAAAGTATCACTGCAATTATTTTGCCTAAAAAGAATTAAAAAGGTGTCCAAACACAGCCATTTGTTATAATCCTGTGTAATTAGTACATCTAAATGCAAACAGATATGCAGATAAGGCTTAGAATGGTTACATTCATGCATGAACTCTGGTTCTGTTTACCCAATTTCAATCAGAAAATAATGATTAAATGAATAGATATACACCGGCATTGCATTGATAGGATAGAATAAGTGAAGTAAAACTGTATTTAAATAATAATAATAAAACAACATGAGTTTATGGACATTCAATGGTTTCCTCAGCCTCACTGATTTAACTTTGCAGTTCACTTTCTTCCACAACAGTCTCTTTCTCTAATATGTGCTAAGTGCATCTGCATTCTCCAGTGATTTTCTTTGGGGAAAATTGAGTGGCAGTTTCTCTTGCAACAATTTTCAGTGTAACTAAATACTTTCTTGGAAACCTTCTTGCCACTAGAACTCACATAGCTATCACCACGATTCCTCTTGGTTTTGTTCTGCACGTGTTTCCAAGAGTCTCGCAAAAGTAATCTCTTCTTTCCTTTATTCTGCATTTCCAAACCCGATCCTTCATTTAACTTCTCATGTTGACTATCATCTGACTGATCACACATCTTTACAGTATAACAATAACAAAACCACACGCAACAGTCACAAGACAACACTCACTGATTCCCGCGCGTGTGCGAAACCAGCGCTCGAAGCGCCTAAGTCGGCCCAGCTGTTCGCCGGAAGAACGACTTGCTACACAGCTGTATATAATGCAAGCTCCTGCCATCTAGAATTGACATAACGAAATAATATTTGGAGGATAGATGAAGAACACATTGGGGATTACAAAAATGCATTCGCCGGAAAAACCACTTAAGTGGTTATTGCACCCAGCGCCTCAATTGACATTCCAATTATTTAATAAACTATATATCTGAGTAATGAGTTTCTGCTGTACCCATAAAATATGACAATAACGTATAACAAAAGACAAGCCAGAGCCGACACAAACTTATAGTTTAACCTAAAGTTGAAATATTGCTAAATATCATCACAGATGGTAGACTTATAGGTGACATATTCCATTCTTTCTTAATGGTTTAATCTCAAACTGGAGGCCTGTTCCATCATTAAATATTCCAGAGCATTCTGGTAAGATGTTGTTTCGGCACTGGAGCTTCATGGTTTTTGGGGCTCATCTATGGTGAAGTATTGTGATTTTTGCAATACATTTATCACTGGTGGATTGTATTTGGCATATTAATATAATCTGGAATGCTGCCACGGAGCAGATTATGTCTCTTTTAGCGTCTGCAGACCGCAGTGAGGTGGAACTGCTATAGAGCTGAGCCATTGTAGTTTCGTTGACATCTGCAAGCCACAATACAGCGTGTGGTTTATCTTCAAATGTGTTATTGTCGTCACATATTTCAGAAGATTTGTACAACATGAAGAGTGCACAATTTCAGTGATCAGCAAGAAAGGGTGAAATTTTAGAGTGTGTTCATATTGTATTTTTGTTGGTTTTTTTTTTCTTTCTTTCAAATTTCAACTATTTCTTTCTTCCTTTCTTTCCTTCTTTCTTTCTTTCTTTATTTATTTATTTATTTATGTATTTTATTTCCTTATGTATCTTTGGGGTAAACATCTTTCACCATTCATTATGGTGCACCATAATAGGGTTTTTGAAGGGAATGTTTATTAGTGTTAAGCTATGCAATCACATTTTATCTATAACAGCTGATGAATGGGCCAAAACAATAAAGCCTCGAAACATGTACCAATGACCACTAACTCATCATTTATATATAATACAATAAAGGTATTGATTAGGCGGAACTTTTGCAAAATATTAATGTGGAAGACAAAATAACCGAACTTGTAATAATGGAATCGCGCATGTTGGAGCACGACTAACATGAGAGTGTAACACTCGACTATTGCAAGATCGGTTATTATGTCTTCCACACATGAATTTATAAGGTGCGTTCAAAAAGTAACGAGCCGGAGGCATAATTACAGAAACCAGTACCTGTATGTTAGAAGTATTGGCCCTGGCTGTTGAGGCACTTGTCCCACTGTGACATGAGGCGGTGAATGGCTGTCTCATAAAATACCCTGGGCTGCGATGTGAACCAGTTCCGCACGTACCGCTGGACGTCGACGTTTGAGGTGAATCGTTGGCCCTGCAGAGCCCTTTTCAGGGGACCAACCATGGCGTAATCACAGGGAGAGAGGTATGGACTGTATGGAGGGTGGTCGAGAACCTCCCATTTGAATTTCTGCAGGTGTGCCGCAACTGTGTTGGCCGTATGAGGTTGTGGAGCAGAATGACCCCACGGGTGAGATTGCCTGGTCATTTTGTTTTGATCGCTTGGCGAAGGGTGGTCAAGGTTTGCGAGTAACTCTGGGCATTCCCATGCGGCATGAAGTGTATCAGAAAGGGGCCATCTTGGTCAAAGAAGATCGTCAGCATTACCTTTCCTGCACTGGTGTGGATGGCCTTGCCTTTTTTGGGTGGTGGTGACCCTGGATGCTTCCACTGGAGGCTTTGTCGTCTGGATTCTGGTTCGAAGTGATGACACCATGACTCATCTCCAGCCACCACTCGTGCCAGGAACCCATTCGCTTCCCTCGCATAGCTCTGCAGATGACCAAGACAGTGGGCCATTCGACATGCTTCCTGGTGTGGTTGAAGACTGTGGGGCACCCATTGGGCACACACTTTGCGCAAGTGCAGTCGTTCCTTCATGATGGTGAGCACAGTTCCAACGCTCAATCCGACCACGGCGGCTATGGTGTGCACTGTCACTCGGTGGTTCTGGGTAATGAGTGCATCAACCAACTGGACGTTGTCATCGGTAATGCATGGGGGTGCCCCAGACCGGGCAATATCAGCTAACAACACCCGTCCTTCCCTGAAGCGCTTGTGCCACGCCTTGACCCTTGCAAGGGACATGCAGTGTTCGCCGTACACTTGTGACATTCGGCGATGAATGTCCGTTCCCCCTACGCCTTCCTCTGTCAGAAACCGAACAACACCTTTTTGTTCTTCTTTTGATGCCTCCATGTCACTGTTTGCAATGTAACTGGCAGCGTTGGACGATTGATGCATGCTGCTGCTCACTTTGTATCGTCTCGTGACATGCACGCGTGTCCTCTAGCGATGGGCTGTGACCTTCCACGCTCTGGTCGGAACCACACCTTGTTATACACGCCACTATTAGCCGATGTCATCACCGGTTTGCGCATTCCAGCCTCTGGCTCGTTACTTTTTGAACACACCTTATATATTCGCGGATCATGAGATGTCAATGCGTATTCCATAATAGGACTTCATTCAAGATCTCTAGTCCATAACATCTCCTGGTTTAATCACAACATAGTGGAACACAATAGGATTCGTAAGATGTAATGCAAGAGTTGAGACACATAATATTATACAATAATGGGACACTGTTGTTTTTAAAGTGTTTTTTAATCAAATTCTGGTCAAAGTTTTTCATTTGATCTCTTTGCTGCAATCAATACAACAAATGTATCATTCAAAACTAGTCACTGGTTGTCGAAGGATGCAACATGTCCAGAGTCAAGGACAGCATGTATAGTACAACACAAAAGAAAGGCTATTTGTTTTTAACAATTATTGATTTTAATATGCTTGTTTTAGTCTATAATACCGGTATTTTAATGTGTGTCATATTAGAAAAAAAAACTAATGTTTTTATGTTTACATGAAAGTGTGTGTACAGACTGATGAAACTTGTTCCTATGAATACCTATGTATATGAATGTGTGTTGAAAGGCGGACAGTTTAAAATTTCAATTAGATTAAAAATGAATAGGTGAAGCCTGTAGTAATTATTATTATATACATGTGTTTGGCCCTCTAAGTAACACATAGGACCATCAATTATTATTGGTCTTCTTTCCTTCCTAAAACTCCCTCATACTCTGGGTCTGTCAACTTTCTAGCATCCTTTTTTCTTTTTCCTTCGTTATTATTTATAGTTGTTGTTTCTTATGGCTAGCCCGGATTCCGATCCGTCAGCTTTCTTGCGTTCCAATAGAGTTTCCTGAAGTTCTAGCAGTCACATCAAGTTTGTTGCAATGTAGCGGGTGCCCCTTACCCATTTTACTTCCAGGTTTGTGACAAAATGTGCATTTACAGATCTCAGGATGTTGATTCGTTTCAGATGAGCTGCAAGGCAGTCATGGCCCGTGTTAAGTCTGAAGAAGGCTACAGCTTCTCTTCTTGGTGTAAATTTATATTGATCCCATTTAGCATCAATGTCCTTCCGTTATTTGGTTTCTGCTGTTTTCTTTGCCATTTCTTCATATCTGTTTTTGATAGTATTTTTCAAAATCCTTTTTGCTGACATAAAATCAGTCTGACAGGTTTTTGTAGTGTGGTACCTTTTTTTTTTTTTTGCTAATCTTTCTGCCTCTTCATTACCTGCTATTCCAACATGAGAAGGGATCCACTGAACTGAGATGTTTGTGGAGTCTTGGAAGGGTTTTTATCATACAAAAAAAATATTTCAGTTCTTTATAGTATTAGTGTTGAAAGTAACAAGTGCAGTACTCTGTGATATTGTTTTATATTTCTTGTACAATATTCCTGTGTAGTTTAATTACTTTACAGTGTATGATGTGTGTTGCTTCGGGCACTAATAATAACAATGACGAGAGGGATTCACCTATTCTACCACTGTTAAGTTTCCTTTTTATCTACAGTATACTGGCATTCCACTTTGCCACTAGTTATTTCAAGCAACAAGAAAACTGTATACCTACCTACCTTCCTGATGGGGCTTAAAGGTCATCATGAGCGCTTGCATTGAAGAGCTTTTGATATCTCTTTACCCTCACCTGGCTGTCATGTTGTGTGTCCTTTTTGTGTGTTTTTATCATTCTTTTCCTATACAATGATTAATTGTATGTATACCTTGTTATATTTCCTGGTATCAATTTAAACGCCTGAAAATATTTTTCTCACCACACAGGACTTGAAGGATGGTGATGAAGACTTCTTCAAGCAAACTGTCTTACCTGAGTAAGTGGTCTGTTCCTCATAAATTAATGTCATGCAAGCATGAATGGTTTGTCCCATATTCTCATTTTAAATATTTTAGCATATACTATATAACAGGGGTTCTCAAATTATAGACTGGCATACCAATAAGCAAAATTCATACTTGCCACCACCCCTGTTATATAGTATAGACTAGGCTAAAATATTATGGGATTTCAGTGTTTGTTAAAAAGTATTTGCCCCTTCTCTAGTGGTAAGTGAGGCCAATAGAAGCACTGGTAGCTTTAAAAGAAAAAGTATTCTTTATTGTCATTGAGGTCATTTAAAAGATCCATTTTTTAAACCTCCTTTCAATCCTATGTATTTTCAACTTTTAAGGCAGTGAGGTGATCTGTTACAGTTACTGGGCTATTCTGATATGGTTAATTTGACAACAATAACAACATGTCTTTTAAAATACTGCAAGAATACAGCTTGTTAGTTCAATACTGACAGTTATTTTTCAAGATTTTTTTAAGCGGAACAAGTCCTCGCCTATTTTTAGGGGTCGACGGTGCACCGATTTTTCAGTTTCGGTACGAAGGAAATTACCGACCTCGGTTCGAGACGATAAAAAACTCGGTAAAAAGTTCGGTTCGGTACAAGAGACATAAATACCGTAATTTAAGGAAACCTTTTTTTAGACATCCAAAGTATTGTCCTTTATCATCAATGTTTTACTTCAATAGTTAGTTAAATACAGTAAAACTTCTTGTATACGGTTCATATTTATACGTTTTCTATACGATTTTTTCCTGGTCCCGGCAAAATGCCTATACTTTCCATGTTAATTTATCTCCGATATACGTTTTACATTTATTCTTTTTTCACGCTTATACGATAATATTTTAAGTCCCTTGCAATATAAAGCATCATTTATACGTTGCGTGTTCTGAGGAAGTACGTATGTTCGAATGCAAACTTTTGTTACCGCCTGTACTTCCGTTCGGAAGGATGGACCGCGTGCTATATTATGTTACGATGGCCTTGAGGGACACCTGTGGTCACGGCGACACTCGCTTGCCAGAGTGTCGTAACAAGGAAGAACAGCTTGCGTAATAAGCAAGCGCTATTATTGTGTTAGCCTTTCAAAATAACAGGAAGCAGCCATAAAACACAGTTAGACAGCATCTGAAGCTTATGTTAAGATGTTAATTTAGGCCTACACTACGGCATTTTATTAATGACGATGAAGAGCCGCAGAATAATACAGTGGATTTTAATGATGCTGTCAATGCTCTATGGACTATCAAACATTTTGTGACGCACCATAACGTTTCTGAGGAAATAATGGCCGAATTATATCGGTTTGAAAATACTGTTCACGCCGTGGCCTCGGCCAACAAAAAATAAGTCAAGATAACAGACTACTTCGTAAAGTGACTCAATTTTCTTTGTTTTGTTATATCTGGGTGCATTTCTCTTGTAGTTGTTTTGTTACATATTGCCGATTATAGTTAAACAATCGTATTATTATTTCTTGTTTTTCACTTCTTAACGGGAACCGTCGCTCGCCCGCGTTGATAGCCTGTCTCCTGCCAGGCACTTGCCGTAATGCGTAGCTCACGTGGCACAGTCATTGAGTAGATTATAGCCTATAGTTCACAGCTGGTGCTGAAAATGTTCGCCATTCATTGCTACACATCGCTGGCACCTCTTCATGAAGTTGTCATTTACATTCTGAAGTTCCTCAGCACCGATTGACTCTATTTCAGCTGTGATATTCCTTATTCCAAAGAATATGGACTGTTAAAGCCGTGGCGTCAAGAAGCGCATACGGCAAAGTGCTTGGCGAGAACCGGCTCGCGTCACGAGCGAGGGTCCCTGTCGCTTTTAAAACAAAGTCCCTGTATAACCCATATTGTCACATACATTTTGCAGTTTTTATTTACCGACTTTCATTTACGCGTTTTTCACATTTATGCGTGGTTTTTCTTCCTTTGGTCCCCTGGAAATCGTATAAGTGAAGTTCTACTACTAGAGCACAATAACTCTTCTGATTAATAAAATTAAATTATGGACTTAAGTGTTCCAGTGTGAGCCTAATGTCTATTTAATGTGTGCATCAATTGGCTTACCCCACACTAAAAGGGCAAGTTTGAAAGTTAATGGAACATTGTATGAGATTATTAGCTGTACATTTTTTCTGTATTTTAAATAAAAATT
Source organism: Meconema thalassinum (assembly GCA_946902985.2). NCBI lineage: Eukaryota > Metazoa > Arthropoda > Insecta > Orthoptera > Tettigoniidae > Meconema > Meconema thalassinum. Next base: position 130,265,935 of record OX336395.1, read on the forward strand.
GTGCTATTTGGCAAGTATTTGGTTTACTGTATAATCATTAGAACTGATGTGTTACTTTTTTCTTAATGGTTTACAAATTACTCTAATTTAACATGTTAAAATCAGCCGAGCTGTACCGAACCGATTTTGTACCGAGAACCGAAGTACAATTTTTTTTACCGAACCGTACCGAATCCAAATTTTCAGTACCGAAGACCCCTACCTATTTTTAGTACATATATAATATCTTTCTTCTTTCATAAAATCAAGTGATTTTACAATAACTTTCTGTATTTTTGTACCAAGCTCATGTGAAGGTCCTTGTATTAGTAGTTACAAAAACTCTGCTATAGAATTTGTCTCGACACTTCCCACTGAAACAAGCAACAACCATGTAATAGCATTCCTATACTCTGTATTTCAAAAGTAAGAACGTGAAGCAAATGGCGGGAGCTTGGAACAGCTGAGCTGTGTTGCCAAGTTTTTATTGTTGATGTAGAACAGCTGATTCGAATAATTCGAATAATACACAGAGCTACACTTCGGATATTATTTCGGTACTATTATGTGCAATATAATGCAAATGTCGATCCTGAGTCAACGCCGAGAACATTCAAATAGAGAAATACGGTATAAAATAAATAAATAAATAACACACCGAAGCTATGCTACCTTTGTCACCTTTATTCAATAAATAGGAGAAAGAGGCCAAACACTCGACAGCTATACAAATATAATACAAAATACAAACACAAAGTAATCTGATGATGAATATATCAACACTCACCTTGCAATGATTATATCCTTCAAGATGAAACAAGAGTTGGGGTGAAGGTCGTTCACAGTTTACAGCAGTTACCACAGAACGCAGAAATAACATCATGACAATACCAAGCACACTCACTCACTGTATCGCGACTCTGTACGGTTAATAATAGCTTCCAAATACGTAATGTTAAGGTAAAGTATTTATAGTAAAGCCATCATTACTTCCGACTTGACGTTTCAGTGTTACCCTACTGTAATCTAGCGGTCAGAAGGAAAACCACTTTTAACTAGCCAATCCCAGGCAGCCATTCAAATCGATATATCATGACAAATCGAATTTCTGTCGCGATTTAGCGAACGAAACTCTAGCCTCGCACTGAAACGTCAAGTCGGAAGTAATGATGGCTTTTCTATAGCACCAAGCACACAAACAAGCTGTTCTGTGGCGATATTATTGCAGTATTTTTACATTGTCAATTTGTAGGCTATTGAATGACAAGCGTTAATTTGAACACTACGGTATGCAATGTAACATTACTGGATACGTAAACATTAAGACCAAATGTACATAGCCTATGTTGTACGTCACGCATGTATTCTAAATTATGTATATTTGAATTGAACAAACAAGGCTAACCATGAACAAAGTTTGATGTCGAAATGAACTATAGCCGGCGTTACAGATTGGCGCGCGCGGTCTCCGGCTGTATTCCCAGCATTTTCCTGCGTTCTTCCTGCGGTACTATTTGCAACTTATTGACTCGATGCTTAAAGTAAGCGAAACGATGACAATGAAACAAACTCCGACACGGTTAACAGGTGACTGAATGAATGACAATGCGCTGGCAACGTATGGTATTAGTTGTCAAAATCCAGCCAATAGGAGTCCACGGCGGTCAGCTGTTCCAAGCTCCTGCCATTTCCTTCACATTCTTTCTTTTGAAATACAGAGTATAGCAGCTTGGTGGTTTGGTGCAATTTGGCTACAATCCATTCTCTACGAGGTTATACATTAAAACATGCCTTCAACGGACCCTTTATTAAACGGATAATAATATTGTATGACCTCTGGTGCTGGGTGGAAGTTTTGTTATTTGACGCCATGAGGGCAGCTTGCATGTCGAATTTTTGTTGTTCTTTGGAGCGCTATGAAAGTCAAGGAGGTTAGATAGCTAACCTCCTTGACTATAGTAGAGAAAGGAGGAACTTTGTGTTGGCAGAAAATCCCGAGATTAATTTTGCCATTGTGAATTCAATATGCCAACTACGTGTGACATGCAGCACGCCGGCCTCTCACCGCTGAGTCCGTGGTTCAAATCCCGGTCACTCCATGTGAGATCTGTGCTGGACAAAACGGAGGCAGGCAGGTTTTTCTCCGGGTGCTCCGGTTTTCCCTGTCACAATTACATTCCAGCAACACTCTCCACTATTATTTCATTTCATATGTGATTCAATTAATCATTGCTCCAGAGGAGTGCGTCAGGTTTCGACAGCCGGCACAGTTCATGTCCTCGCCGCTAGATGGAGGCCAGGTAAGCTTGGGGTTGGTTGTCCGACACGATAACCACTTTCCCACCGGGGCAAGAATTAATCGGATATATTTGACAGTCACGGTAACTTAAGCTGTGGTTTCATCCAGTAGCGGTACCGCTTTCTAGCGGCCGTAATGTGACGGCGCATGACATCACAAAAACTTTCCGCATAGAAATTAAGGGGAGTGGTTTTCTAGGAATCGTTGACTACCCCCGTCACATAAAGTTGCGGTGGCATTATTTATATGACGGTGGTGAGTACGGTAGCAAACAGTTCGTCACCGTTTTTGTACGGTGTGTGAATTATATACAATGACTGATAAGATGATACATTGGAGTACGGAAGAAAAGGAAACATTAATAGATTTCTTAAAGAATCATGAGGCATTTAATGTGAAGAGTAACCTTAAAAATACACAGAGTTTCTGTTCAGGAGATATTAGTCTTTTGATTCTGTTGTACGGCACTGAAGTTATGTCATCCTTTATGTAATTTAGAACATAACCAAATAACACTGGTGTCAACCGAAAATATTCTCTAAATTTATCTTCATTGTAGTGCAGATGACGACGCACTAAATTCCATATGCACCTTCTGTAGGACTTCTTTTAAAAGTGTCACTTTCCCCCGAACGTCCCCTATTGTCTTCGGAAGACTCTTCTTCTTCCAAAAATATTACGAGCGCCATGTCTTATTTAACTTAATGACAACATTCCTTCAAGTCACACACTGATAATTAGCTCTAACTTTGCACCATTGTTCACCGTCATGACGGTCTCCCTATACGTCATTTGAAGTCGCATTACGGCTGCTAGAAAGCAGTACCGGTGCTGGAGGAAACCGCAGCTTTAGGAGTGAAAAATGTGGTTAACTCCCTTCATTAAATGGAAACTGAATTACACGGACTACGGATATCAAAATAAGCATAAAATAACAGAAAATTTTCAAGTCCTGGAAGGCAGTGTTTAGAATATTTTCAGTCACCCTGTGAAAGTCTACCTTATCGGCTGTAACAGTTGATTCTGTAGCTGACAAGGAATGTGAAAATAGGTCTTTCTTCTTTTTTCTCTCCAACTCGCATACCGAAGTTTACGGCTAATTGCCTGTTTCCCAAGCCTTCTCGATACTCCCTTTAATGAGCTGTCTGTCTTTGTCTCGACCATTGTCAATCAGCTTAGTATTCAGCTTTTAACTGAGGACTTGTCGATTTACGTTACTGACATAGTTCGGCAATAGTCATTTTCGCTTCAAAAGGAAGAGTTGAGCTTGATCTTAGCATGAGAGTAAAAGTGATACAGTCTTGTATTTAATAGTAATATGTAAATACAACATTGAATATGATATGCACACCATTTTATTTTTTCTCAGTATGCACGTTATATGCATATCAATGGTTTAATCATTTTAGCTTATACATACACCTCCATTAACCATAAACCTATCTTTAACAGAAAAGAAATTCTGAGTCCCATACGATTTCGTTGAAGGTAGGTTTTATTATATTATGTTAGACACAACTAGTGATGTGGGCCGGGCAAATGCCCAGTGGGCAGGACATCTATAAATGGGCTTTTGCCCGGGCATTTGCCCAAAGCAGTTTTAAGCGCCTAAAATCTGGGCATTTAAAAAAAAACTTTTTTTAATTTCTACTACTTGGGATTGTTACTAGAGCTCCTAAAACATAATAAAGACCATTAATCGAAGGTACATTTCATGGATCAACTAGTAATGCCCGAATATTGCTAATAATAATTTAATTATCCTGTGTCAATGTTGTTAATAACATCTAAATATGGGAATCATGTATATCTGGTTTGAATAAGACATTGTATTACTGAGTTAGGCCAGCAGGCCTACTCATTTATATTTAGGAAAATTAGGTAGGAGTTTGATTATGGTGTAAATAGTGGCTTTGGGAGGGGGGTGGATGGGCTAGGCCCTGGGCAGCCATTGTACAATGATCTTGGAGTGGGGGTAGGCAGGTTGTGGCCTTGAGATTGGCGAGGCATTCTACCACCAGCAGCCCAGCCCAGTTAGTTGTGAAGTAGAGCTGTCTGTTGAATGGTTGAGTCTGAGATAACCTCACTACTTTCTTAGGCTATTTATATTATTTTTAATTGTTGGATTGAATCATTACAAAATGCATAAGAAGAAAGGACCCATTTGGAACATTTTAATTAGAAAGGAAAAGGAGTATTTTGTAAATATTGTAATAAGGACTATTAACAGTCACATTGTAACAAAATGGAAAAGCACATAGTGTTTTAAGTGCCCTCAGGATCTAAAAAAAAGTGCTTCATATAGGTACAGTTACAGTGGTTGAAAAACCTTTTCGAAAGAACACTCCTTATGAGCCTTTACTAATTGAAGTGGATGATTTCAACAACAATTCTGCAGTACCAAGCACAAGCTCAGCCTCAGAACCAAAATCAAAGTTCTTTCAGTGAATTCCTACAACTACTTCCGCAACCTATTTTGGCCCAAACGCCTGTTTTTATGGATAAACTAGCAGTAGTGCCCGGCTTCGCCCGGTGGATTTATTTGTTTTACAGAACTGAAGCGTTCAAGGATAAGGATTGGAATAAATGAAAGTAAATTTGAAAGCACTAACGCTTATTGCAGCTGATAACCTCAGTATACTGCACCAACACCATCACCCTTATACAGAGGCATACTATTGTCATGATAACTGTTTTAAGGGGCCTAAGAAATCTTTTTGCTCTAATTACTCCCCGTGACTGCAATTTATAAGCAGCTCGCAATTCTGCACCAGAACATTGGTAAGGGTGACGTGATGCGGCCCGCATTACATGGCAACAATAGACTTCGGTATTATTGAAGCCGTTCTGGAGCGATTGCTCTTCCGACTTACTGAACAAAAATCAATCTTAAAGGTTACCTGAGAGGTGTAGCCTAATGCTACATAACCTAAACTATACCTCTTGAATCAGGCTATCAAATACAAAAAAAAAATCGAATCCGAACGGTAGTTCCAGAGATTAGCACGCTTAAACACATTAACACACAAACAAACACACAAACTCTTCAGCTTTATTATATTAGTATAGATATATAGAATACATATATGTAGATACATATATGGCTAAAACAATATTTATATAAGCATTGCTTCATGAATATGCCCCCCAGGGGCTCACATCTAGTGGGGCGTGAGTTGGCGACCACGGGACCCCAGCTGAGTCCGGCATTGCTTCCACTTACATGTGCCGGGCTCCTCTCCGTCTTCTTTCCTGTCGACCTCCCTTGGTCAACTCTTGTTCTTTTCCGACCCCGACGGTATTAGGTTATCCGAGGCCTAGGGAGTCTTTCACTTTCCCGCCTTAGTTGGCCCTTGTCTCATCTTTCCTGATACCCTCCTTCTGTGAGGGGTCAGCCTTCTTTTTCTTTTCCTTTTACCTCCTGCCTTGTGCTCAAGGCCCTTAAGGAGGCAGGGTGTATGTAGCCCCACCACTTCTGGTGCACCCTAGATAATGCTACACCCTCAGGGGCTCACGGCTGGTGAGTTCGGGAGTTGGCGACCCCGAGGGATTCCTCAGCTGGGTCCGTTTTCCCCTTTTGTCCCTTCCCTTTGGGGCGGACCGTCTCCTCTCTCCCCTCTCCTCTCCTCTCTTCATTATATTTACTTTTTCTCTTTAAGATTCCCGCACTGTTTTTGTTACTTGGTTCACCGTGTATCTAAATTCCTTTCTAGCGATTTTTTTAAGGCATTTTTAATCTACGTTGCTTTTTGTATGTTTTTTTCGATCTAAATTACATCTCGCGATTGTTTTCAACCTAAATTGCTTTTTAGTAAGTCTTTCAATGCGGGTAGATGGGCCTTTTAGTGAGTATTTTGAATTTCAATTGCATTTTGTAAGTATTTTCAACAACACCGCATTTCGCACGAAATTTGAATCTAAATTGCATTTTGTTTGGCGGGCATTTTGCACATATTTTGATTCTCAATTGCATTTTGGGGATATTTTGAATCTAAATTACATTTTGTCAAGTATTTTCAATCTAAATTGCTTTTTGTAAGTATTGTCAATCCACATGAGTCCTTTGAATCTACCGTACATTTTGTAAGCATTTTCAATTTCAATTGCATTTTGTAAGTATTTTGAATTTCAATTGCACTTTGTGAATAATTTGGATTGGAACTGGGATAGGGCCTATTTCAATCTGAATTGCATTGTGTATTTTCAATTTCAATTGCATTTTGTAAGTATTTTGAACCTCAATTGCATTTTGTGCGTATTTTCGATCTCATTTGCATTTTGTAAGTATTTCGACGCTACATTGCATTTTGTACGTATTTTGAATATAGCCTATGTTTTGTGGGTCTTTTTCAATCTATTCTTTTTGTGCAACTTTTCGTTCTAAATTTCCTTTTGTAAGACCATATTGTGAGTTGTTTCCATCTGAGTTCCTTTTTGTACGTATTTTCCGTCTCACATAATTTTGTTCTGGTTTCCATTTCACTGTCATTTTCACTATCACCCAGATCATTAGGGGCCGATAACCTCGATGTTAGCCCCCTTAAAACAACAATTATCATCATCATCATGAATATGTTTTTAAAAGAGGTAAATGCCCAAAATTCCTGGGCATTTATGGGGTTTGGGCATTTGCCCGGGCGTTTATCCTGGGCATTTGCCCAGACTTATAAATGCCTAGACATTTTACATCACTAGTCACAACAGGTTATATATATATATATATATATACTAGCTGTTACCCGCGGCTTCGCCCGCAATAGCATTTGGAATCCCGTTATAACATTAGTTATATAGATAGATAAGCATGGGTCCTAGTGGAAAATAATTCTATCACCTGAAACCAAAAATGCATGGGACGAAAAAAAAATCAAAATATCATGTTGGTTTCGGACCCTAAAAGACGTGAAAAATATAATAAAAGTATAAAAAAAAAGTATTTTTTGAAATTTCATTCGAATCAATTTTTATGTCATTCCTGGGACTTAGAAAATTCCGGCCAAAAAGTACAAAATCATTAATAACTCCGTAAGTATTCGTCGTATGATGAAATAGCAAGAGACAAAAAAGATGTAATGTGTTATTGTCTACAACATAGGCCATGTATAATTTTACACACCGACATATTACGTTCCCCTCCATAATTTCACCCCTCCCCATGGGCCCCTTAAATTGGATTTATGAAAAAACGGTCAAACACATGTTTAGTTATTTTTTATGCGACTTTTTTCGGCTGACTTCCAAACTCCTCGCCTATGTCGTTTAAGAGATACACGCTCCGTTAGGAATCCTTCAACCCCCACTTTTCACCCCTTTCACCTCATAATATACACCACATCGAAAAACCCTCAGACACGTGTCTTCTTATTTTTTGTGCTGAGTTTATATGCCGAGTATCACATCCCCCAATGAAACCAATCGGGAAATATTGCTATTCAATGAAATGCAGGTCTACGCCCTTAACACCCCTTTAGAACCTGAATAATATATCCAAAAATCCTTTCTTAGTGGGCTTTTGCGGCCCTTGAGGAAGCTGGATACCAAATTTCATTCAATCCGTTTGGTGGTTTCTGAGATTTCGTGATGAATGAATGAGTGAGTCAGTGGTATTTGAGCTTTATATAGTAGATAAGCATCGGTCCTAGAGGAAAATAATTCTATCACCTGAAACCAAAAATGCATGGGACGATAAAAAACATCAAAATATCATTTTGGTTTCGGACCCTAAAAGACGTGAAAAATATAATAAAAGTATTAAAAAAAAGTTTTTTTTGAAATTTCATTCGAATCAATTTTTAAGTCATTCCTGGGACTTAGAAATTTCCGGCCAAAAAGTACAAAATCATTAATAACTCCGTAAGTATTCGTCGTATGATGAAATAGCAAGAGACAAAAAAGATGTAATGTGTTATTGTCTACAACATAGGCCATGTATAATTTTACACACAGACGTATTACGTTCCCCCCCCCCATAATTTCACCCCTCCCCATGGGCCCCTTAAATTGGATTTATGAAAAAACGGTCAAACACCTGTTTAGTTATCCAAACTCATCGCCTATGTCGTTTAAGAGATACACTCTCCGTTAGGAATCCTTCAACCCCCACTTTTCACCCCTTTCACCTCATAATATACACCACATCGAAAAACCCTCAGACACATGTCTTCTTATTTTTAATGATGAGTTTATATGCCGAGTTTCACATCCCCCAACGAAACCAATCGGGAGATATTGCTATTCAATGAAATGCAGGTCTACCCCCCTTAACACCTTTTTAGAACCTGAATATCCAAAAATCCTTTCTTAGTGGGCGTTTGCGGCCTGTGAGGAAGCTGGATACCAAATTTCATTCCAATCCGATTGGTGGTTTCTGAGATTTCGTGATGAATGAATGAGTGAGTCAGTGGTATTTGAGCTTTATATAGTAGATAAGCATGGGTCCTAGTGGAAAATAATTCTATCACCTGAAACCAAAAATGCATGTGACGAAAAAAAACAACAAAATATCATGTTGGTTTCGGACCCTAAAAGACGTGATAAATATAATAAAAGTATTTTAAAAAAACTATTTTTTGAAATTTCATTCGAATTAATTTTTATGTCATTCCTGGCACTTAGAAAATTCCAGCCAAAAAGTACAAAATCATTAATAACTCCGTAAGTACTCGTCATATGATGAAATAGCAAGAGACAAAAAAGATGTAATGTGTTATTGTCTACAATATAGGCCATGTATAATTTTACACACAGACATATTACGTTCCTCCTCCCCCCCCCCATAATTTCACCCCTCCCCATGGGCCCCTTAAATTGGATTTATGAAAAAACGGTCAAACACCTGTTTAGTTATTTTTTATGCTGATTTTTTTCGGCTGACTTCCAAACTCCTCGCCTATGTCGTTTAAGAGATATACTCTCCGTTAGGAATCCTTCAACCCCCACTTTTCACCCCTTTCACCTCATAATATACACCACATCGAAAAACCCTCAGACACGTGTCTTCTTATTTTTTGTGCTGAGTTTATATGCCGATTATCACATCCCCCAATGAAACCAATCGGGAAATATTGCTATTCAATGAAATGCAGGTCTACCCCCTTAACACCCCTTTAGAACCTGAATATCCAAAAATCCTTTCTTAGTGGGCGTTTGCGGCCTGTGAGGAAGCTGGATACCAAATTTCATTCAATCCGTTTGGTGGTTTCTGAGATTTCGTGATGAATGAATGAGTGAGTCAGTGGTATTTGAGCTTTATATAGTAGATTTAAGTCTTAGGGGTGATATTAAGAAAAAGTTCTTTGATGTTAATTAATACCAAAACAAAAACAAAACTCACATTACATAACCTGTTATACCAGCCATCCAATGGATATCACATTTATGTTGATAATTAAATCTGACGAAATATCAAGTATTCGACTGCTCACATTTAAGCTCAACAGAATACCGCAATGACATAATATTTCTCATTCTCAAATAATCAATTATATCATTCATCAAACATCAAACATTGGGAGCACGGACGAACACGTCTGTATCCTGTAATGGCTACCAATCGACTCTCTGATATTCCAACATCTGATCGTCAAACATAGTATAATAATAAATAGCATGCCATGACAGTTGACAAAGACTAACTAAAACCCTACAACGTTGCAAGATGTCATTTAGATAATACAAAGATAATAAGTTAAATGGGACTATATGAGCCATTCTAAGCGTAGTTATAAGGGAAGGTACATTTAAAAATAAAGAAGAGGTTAAATAAACTTTTAGCTACGTCACAAAATGAGTGTTAAACCACCGTAAGACATAATGTGGCTGACAAATAAATTTCATACATCACATTTCTTAGCCCTCGTGCAAATTAGATGTTTAAGATATCTCTTACATTACCTTCAGACACAATACTTACAATACCAAGTAACTTTAAACTTGTTGTTGTTGTTGTTTCCTATGGCTAGCCCGGATTCCAATCCATCAGCTTTCTTGCGTTCCAATAGAGTTGTGTGAGGTTTCCAGAAGTTCTAGCAGTCACATCAAGTTTGTTGCAATGTAGCAGGTGTCCCTTATCCATTTTACTTCCAGCTTCGTGACAAAGTGTGCATTCTTCAGATCTCAGGATGTTGATTCGTTTCAGATGAGCTGCAAGGCAGTCGTGGCCAGTGTTAAGTCTGAAGAAGGCTACAGCTTCTTTTCTTGGTGTTAATTTATATTGATCCCATTTAGCATCAATGTCTTTCCATAATTTGGTTTCTGCTGTTTTCTTTGCCATTTCTTCATACCTGTTTTTGATAGTATTTTTCAAGATCCTTTTTGCTGACATAAAATCAGTCTGACTGGCAGGTTGTTGTAGTGTGGTACCTTTTTTTTTGCTAATCTGTCTGCCTCTTCATTTCCTGCTATTCCAACATGAGAAGGGATCCACTGAAATGAGATCTGTTTGTGGAGTCTTTGAAGGGTTTTTATCATACAAAAAATTTCTTTCAGTTCTTTATTCTGGGGCTTATAATTTGACGAGATGGCTTGGATGGCTGCTTTCGAATCTGTAATGATAACGCATTTTTGATAATCAATGTTTCTGCCCAATAACTGATGGAGTGCATGTGAAATTGCTCTTATCTCAGCCTACTGGGAAGTAGAGTGAGAAGAGAGATGAATGTATTCCTGCTCCAGTTCTATTTTCTTTGTCTTGTGAGCCATCTGTAAATATTTTTAGCCATTGATTAGATGGATATCTTTCTTCTATTGTACAGAGGGCCAGTTGTTTTAGATCTTGTGGTGATGAGTCTTTCTTGCAGACCTCTTCTAACAAAGTAAGATCTGTAGTCACTTGCATATATTCAATGGGATTGACTGGCATACATACATCCCACGTCGTCATAAACCCTTCGAGTTTCCTTCGAGTTACCAATGATAACATGTTATATATATAACATAAAAGGAACCATCATCATATTATTTCATTTCCACGTCGTCAAAGATTCACCAATATAATGATTCCAGTATCAGAACATCGACCTTTTACACTAGGCTAATTTATGCAGATTTTCACTTTCATATTTTCAAAGATATTTAACTCCAATCCAACTTTTAACTTTACGTCGTTACAGAATTTAAATCGTACATGTTATGACGATCCATAGGAAATCCGATTAGGAAGCACTAGGCTTCCCAATACCCCTCACCAACTCCAATTATGCTTAGTTACATCCTTCCAACTCTAAGCCATGATTCACACTATTGTAATAATTAAAACACAATTATCATTGGCATGATAAAACACTGCTCGTACGCGCTACTTAGAGAAGAAGAACGAATCATATCTGCTCTCTAGCGAGCTTGCATACAACTAACATCCTGGCTCCCAGTAAGTGGAACTCTCTGGTGGCAGCCAGTGTAACATTAGCTGAGCGTCTGTCTAGTGTGATGTCATTTCAGCGTCGCCAGTCTTTGCATCATTAGCCAAATTGAATCTCATAATATAACTTATTCATTATTTATTTACCATAAACCTTAAAAGAATTTATGGAAGGTCAGAAGGAAAAGGGCAAGCCCCATACACGTAGTGTCCCCTGACCTGCTTACAATAAAAACAAATATATTCACTATTTACAAACTAAAGTAGACAACAGAGAAATGTAAGTATCTAGATGAATGGATGGAACCCAGCTTGTCAGAAAGGGTAGCATTCTCTGCTAGATTTGTTGGTTCTTAAGTTTAGGGGCTGCGACACCGCGCTCATGTAGACCCGTGTACTTTGGGTGTGTGTAGAATCTGTGTGATAACCGGTGTTAATTGTGATGACTGTATTAGTGTGTGTTATCTGTTTTTTAATTTATGTACTGCAACTTAGAATTTTAAATATAGTTCCTACTTTTACCGCCAAGCACCACCGTCAACGACTACTAGGCCAATTTCAGGACTTAGCTACTAGACGCCACCGCAGTCGGCTCTTGGCAACGAACGTAGAAGCCTAAGAGTGTTGTTTACATTCCTAACCTATCCAATTTAGCTTCACAGAGGTGCAATTAGTGGAAGGTTCTTTAACATGCCATAAATCTATGACATGGGACCGCCGGCTTTACTTTCCCTCCGAAGGAAGGCATACTGAGGGATTTTTAACGCTCTTAAAAATATCCGACGGCTTCGGCCGGGTTTGAACCCGCTATCTTGGGCATAGAAGCTCAGCATGCTACTGACTACGCCACCGAAACCGCCCTGCTAGATTTAGTAAGCTGGAATTGGCCCGTAGACTGACTCAGAACATCTATAACAAGAGATGCCTATCACGAAATCTTAAATTGAAGCATTACACTACAGTCATCCGACCGGAAGCTCTGTTTGCTATGGAGTGTCTTATCAATTAATAAAAGAGGCTTGATGGATGAATTGGAGGTCAGAGAGAGAAGAATTCTCAGAAAGATCTTAGGACCAGTACTAGAAGATGGGGAATACCAGAGTCGACACAACTCAGAGCTCTACGTACAAATAGAGAGGCTTTCTGACTGTGCCAGGGAAAGAAGGGTAGATTTTTGTGGTCATGTGGCGAGGTTGTCTCTGAACAGACTGACCAACTGCCTTTTCACCTTCTAGCGAAACAAGAAGGTCCGTACCATTTGGATGACTGAAGCTGAAAAGGACATCAAAGAACTGGGACTAACAGACCTACGAGCGTGGTCACCAGTAGGCCCATTGGAAAGAAAAAGAAGAAGGAACTAAAGTATAAAATATTTACATACAGCTTGTATATTTAGGTATTTCTCATTCACTTACTTTCATTCTTCCACATATTCATACTTTTTCTCATCGCATATACTTTCAACATAACATTTAACTATATTTACATTTAATGTTGCTGGGAAGGCCATTCCAAAGTCAAACCGACCGAGCAAAAAACCCTGGTCTGAAGGACTTGGTTGTCGCAAAGAGGGGTACAAGACACACCCCTTTGCCCTTGCCGTTTGGTCGGTAGGATAGGGAGAGCCTGGGAAAGGTGAATGTGATGCCTACTGATACAATTCACCTCAGGTAGATTACATATTTGACCACCTCGTGGCGTGGCGGCTAGTATTCCTGACTGTCGCCCCAGAGGTCCTGGCTCTGCCAAGACTCTTAATTCTGGAATGGGGTACCCTCAGTCTTGTGAGACAAAACTGAGAAGAGGTGGGTTCAGTTCCCACCTCAGCCATCTAGTAAGTGGTTTCCCACTTCTACTCCAGGCAAATGCCAGGATGGTACCCATTTTAAGTCCGCGGCCACCTCCTTCTCAATCCTCAACCTGACTTATAATTACACACACTAATGCAGCCATCACAATAACACTGGTTATGAGACAAAATTTCCACACATCTAACTACAGTACACAAGGCTAAATGTTCACGATATCCAAGCACCTCAAATGAACCAACAACTAAGCAAACTGCATATTAATTAAATACAAGTTTTTCGGGCTTGTAGGCCGTGGTCCAGACAGGATATCTCCCGACGTTTCACCGGAAACTGCGTCCGGCATTATCAAGGGTTCCGCTCCTTTCCTTGGTCTGCAGTGGTACCCCACGGCCTACAAGCCCGAAAAACTTGTATTTAATTATGAACACCGGCCGTGAAAGCCTAAGCTGTTAAACTGCATATTCTTTCTCTTAGTTATTATTGTACATGATTAACCCCAGATTATGCTAGCTATAGTGACTCGCTGTTATGTTAGTGCAGCGTGTTGTTACGACAGTTTCCCCCAGGGGCTCACATCTAGTGGGACGTGGGTTGGCGACCACGGGACCCCAGCTGAGTCCGGCATTGCTTCCACTTACTTGTGCCGGGCTCCTCTCTGTCTTCTTTACTGTCGACCTCCCTTGGTCAACTCTTGTTCTTTTCCGACCCTGACGGTATTATGGTATCCGAGGCCTAGGGAGTCTCTTCCTTTCCCGCCTTAATTGGCCCTTGTCTCATCTTTCCTGATCCCCTCCTTCTGGGAGGGGTCAGCCTTCTTTTTCTTTTCCTGTTATCTCCTGCCTTCTGCTCAAGGCTCTCAAGGAGGTAGGGTGTATGTAGCCCCACCACTTCTGGTGCACCCTAGAAAGTGCTACACCTCAGGGGCTCACGGCTGGTGAGTTCGGGAGTTGGCGACCCCGAGGGATTCCTGAGCTGGGTCCGGTTTCCCCCTTTTGTCCCTTACCTGTTGGGTGGACCCTCTCCTCTTTCACTTTCCTGTTGTTTTTCTTTTCATTATATTTCCTTTTCCCTTTAAGATTCCCGTACTGTTATTTTTGCATCTCCACTCCATTTTGTGGGTGTTATCAATCTCTGTTGCATTTTGTAAGTCTTTTCGATCTACGTTGCATTTTGCGAGTGTTTTTCAACCTCTATTGCATTTTGTAAGGATTGACAATCTAAATTGCTTTTTAGTAAGTCTTTCAATATAGGGGGCGGACCTTTTGTGAGTATATTGAATTTCAATTGCATTTTGTATTTTCAACCTAAACCACATTTTTTGCAAGTATTTAATTCTCAATTGCAATTTTGTGGGTATTTTGAATCTAAATTACATTTTGTAAGTTTTTTCAATCTAAATTGCATTTTGTAAGTATTGTCCATCCAAATGAGAAGTTTGAATCTACCATACATTTTGTAAGCAATTTCAATTGCATTTTGTACAGTGTTTTCAACCTAAACCACTTTTTGCAAGTTGTTAATTCTCAATTGCATTTTGTGGGTATTTTGAATCTAAATTACATTTTGTATGTATTTTCAATCTCATTTGCATTTTGTACGTATTTTGAACTTCACCTACATTTTGTGCGTATTTTTCACTCTATTCCTTTTGTGAGTATTTTTGGTCAAAATTCCCTTTCGTAAGTGTTAACGCTCTCCATTTTGTGAGTAGTTTCAATCTGAGTTCCTTTTTGTAAGTACGGTATTTTCCTGCTCACTTAATTTTCGTTCTGGTTTCCACTTCATTGACATTTTCACTTTCACACAGACCATTAGGGGCCGTTAACCTGGATGTTAGGCCCCTTAAAACAACAATTACCATCATCATCATCATCATGTTACGACAGTTACAAAAGAAAATATATATGTTGGCAGCATTGTTTCAGATTTCAAATTTCTTGCCGTGTGATGCCTTACCAGCTTCCAGTTTCGTAGTCAGGTAATGGAAGCAATGGGAACTGTGTACTATAATATTCTTTGCATGTAACTGAGAAAATCGTTGTTAGGAAAAATAAAAGTTATGAGGATAGTTCATACATATTTTGGAAAGATTTATAATGGGATGCTCGGTTCCAAGCGGCTATATCATTCAGTGAGAATACTGAAATTTATTCTTTTTGGAGAACGTTTGAGTCCCCATCATGAACGTTGCGTTTATGGGCTCACACTTTTAAATCAGATAATGTTATAATAGCTCTTTGTTTGATTGTCATTTGGTAAAATATTTTAACTTACACACTTACTAACTTTATTTACATCCTCTTCCACCATCAGCTGTCGACATTTTTCAAAGAGCTTTCACATAGAACTAAAACTTCACTGGGTTTCGATGGATGGTCCTGCTCAGAATGAGTATTCTCTCTTAATACTGAACCACCAGCCATTCACCCTCTCAGACTTTATCTGGACTTGGGACAAGCACTGGAATGCTTGTGTTATTTCCTCATGGCAGAGTTAAAATGAAAATAAAATTTCTCAAAAAAGGTGATTATTGTACAATCCTACAATCCTTATGTCCTCGTTTCCTTACATCCCTGTTTGTTATCTCGGATGACTTGGTGCATATATGTTGTAAGTACGATTTCCCTCAAATGTAATGTACAAGATTCATTTGTGCATTTAACACTTTCGTGCACAAGGGGTATACAATATTAAGCATTCACATGAAGGCATTTAACTCCCTGTTTCCACGTACCGTCGTCGTCGGCTGTAACTCTATTCTGAGTACACATACTTCTTCCTTCATAGAGCTTTTCAGACCAGGTTGTGGATGTGTTTCTGATGACTAGGGGGCGGATTTCTCTGACAGTCATATTTTTTCCCTTAACATTATATCTTATAGTCTTGTATTTTCAAAATGTTTCCTAGCATGATAATCAAAATTAAACAGGTTTTATTGGGCATATAAATGCATATTTAGGCTTTAAAAAGGCGAGGTATGACTGAAATATTTGATATTTTGTTGAAAAAAGTCATTTTTATTTTTATTAAAAATAAAATATTACAATGTGTGCTCTATCAGAAAATGGTATATTTTTTTCTATGCGCCATTTATTTAACCCGTAGTAGCCATTTTTAAAAGGTGCTGCATGGGTATTTAATGCTCTGGTGCACGCCCACTCGCTTGAAGTACTGCAGAATATTTGTTTTAGGCCTAGATTTTACTTCGTAGTTCTTTTCAAATACTCCGCTAAGAATCGAGTGTTGGAAGCGGTGTGGATCGTGATGCTCCTTTGTCTGCTTGTGTTCAAAGCAGAGACTAAGTTCCACAGCGATTTAGAAATTATTCTCTAAGAATCTTGTAACTTGTAAAATTATTTCAAGGGTTGTGTTAAATGACTACCTTATTTTTGGCCAGGAATTCTAAGTGCATGATGTTTTTATATGTGAAATATTAGATTTAAATGTGTTGAGTAGTACAACATGGTTGTTTAGTGTTTGTAAACAGCGTAACGTGTTGGTGTACAAATCCAAAGTGTGAAAAATTGTTTGTGCGCGTGTTGAATTGTGATTTGTGTTTCTTTATTCATCATGGGGCGACTATCTACTCCCAGAAGTAGTTATAGAAAGCCAAAGAAACGCCCTTCGAAGAAAAGTATTGCAGGTAAATTGTCCTATGAAAAATCTCAAAACTTAGGCCTAAATGTAGGCCAGGCTGAAAACACAAATGAGAAACTACAGTGTAATTTAGATACAAAATGTATTTCTAGTGCAGCATCTGTCAGTGGTTTGAGCTCTGTAGCAGAACAAAATTATGATATTTCTAGCAGTGAGAGAAAATTAAATTCATTTTCAGAATGCTCAACACAGTATGGGCCCCCAATTATAAATGATGGTCCTGTGATTTATACCTTAGATCACACAAGTGTATGGGATAATCTCATGAAAGATTTACTATGTAGTGAATGTCAGACAAAGTCTGTGGTAGTTGAATTTAGAGAAAGTCATGGTTTCTGCAGCAAAATAGTAGTTAAGTGTAGGAACTGTGGGTATGTGGCTGCTAGTGAGTATAGTTCTCCTCGAATATCCAGTTCACAGAGTCAAAGACCTCCTTTTCATGTGAATAAAACTATAGTGGAGACATTTAGTGCCATAGGAAAAGGTCATCAAGCAGTGCAGAAATTCTCTTCTAACATGGGCATGAATACTCTTGGAAAGAGACCTTATGCTAAACATTTGAACTTGTTAGTGGATGAGGGGAAAATGTATAAGAAAGAGGTCCTTCGTATGGCAGCTGATGCAGTTCGCAAAGCTCATAATGGGGATGACAATGAAATAATTGACATTGGTGTTTCCTACGATGCCACGTGGCATAAACGAGGGCACAGTTCTAACTATGGGGTTGGCTTTGCTATTGACATCCAAACAGGCATTGTATTAGATTATGAGGTACTGTCAAAATGCTGTGTTGATTGTAAAAGGACTGAGAAGGAACTGGGTAAAAATAATGTAGAGTTTGACATTTGGTTCAATGGCCATAAGGCTTCAGGGGAATGCCAGAGAAATTACAATGGCTCTTCCAATGCCATGGAGAAAGACATTGGGGAAATTATTTGGAAAAGATCTATTGCTGACCGAGGGATGAGGTACACTACGATGTTGTCTGATGGTGATGCCAAAACCCATGCCCATTTGAATGCTCTTCAAGTGTATGGTCCTCAGCAAGTCATCGAAAAAGAGGAGTGCATCAATCATGTGGCTAACGACTTGGTACTGCACTTCGGAACATTGTTAAGGAGTGGAAGGTTAAAGGTGTCACTCTGGGTGGTCGTAAAGAAGGCAGTTTAAAAGAGACCACCATTACAAAGCTTACAAACTACTACAGGCATGCCATTGCTAGTAATATTCCTGATGTTATTGAAATGAAGAGGGCAGTTTATGCCACTCTTAGACACTGCATGTCCACAGACACTAAGCCCCAACATGGCACATGTCCAAAATCTTTAACAACATGGTGTTTTTATAATCGACAAATTGCGGAAGGGAAACCAGTGGATAGCCATAGTAAAATGAGTTGTAAATTAAGTCCTACAGTAGTTTTAAAAATCATGCCAGCATACCACAGGCTTGCATCAGATCAGCTGTTACGACGTTGCACCCAAGGGAGAACACAAAATGCGAATGAATGTCTTCATAGTGTTGTTTGGACGAAATGCCCCAAGGAAGTCTTTGTATTGAGGAAAAAACTTGAACTTGCTGTTCTTAAGGCAGTCAGTGAGTTCAACATGGGTTGTCTCAAAACACTGGAAATTGTTCATTCTGTCCGAGGGGAAACTATATCTGCTTGTGCGGTCTTTGGCAGCAAAAGTCAGGATATGCGGCGTGTCACCTTGAGTAAAAAAAGGAGATCAAATCACCAAAAACAATCCAGGAAACTACAAAAGTGGATGAAAATATCAGAAGAAGACAGAAAAAAGACATCTGAGGGGGATACATATGGAGCAGGGCAGTTCTAAGGTAAGACCATGGTACTAAAACTTTAAATGCAATTTTCTCAGTTACAAATTTTAACACATTTTGCTGTATACAAAATGCTCCTTGCGACAGAGTTTAAATCAGAATTAGCTGAAAAGTTACTTGCATGCTCCAGCTTAGGTAGGGATATGAATTTGCTCTCAGTTTTTATGTCAAATGTATATTAGTATTTTTTTGGCTTGTTAAATTTGAATGTTGCAGCATTAATTAAAAAAAAAAAAAAATACTAATTTAAAAAAATTCTAGACAGTTCAATATTCATCAGATTTTAAAGTTGAGGGCAAATACTGTTAATATACTAGTAAGGTACATTCTTACCAAATTTCAGTTCAGCAGCCTGAAAATTGCACCGCAAGGAGCAGTTTTCAAGCGACTAATTATTATGTACTAAAAACAAGGATATTTTGAGAACCAGTAGGCATAAATGTATTAAACTTGGTACATGATATACTGATATCTATCTACATGTGTATTTAAAATTTGGTACTGATATCATGAAAACTGTAGAAGTCTCAAATTTCAGTCATACCTCCCCTTGGCATATTTTGAACAAAATATCATTATAAACTGCATATTTTGGTAATATTCATTTGAATTTCATTTTATAAAAATCAGAATAAGCTCTAGAAATTATTGTTCAGGATGGACTGGAATATACTACTGAAGAATCATTCTAAAGTAGTGTATGGAATGTTTCTAACAGGTAGGAGCTATTGTTTGCTAGCTGGGTCAATTCCTGGAAACCGGGCTATTGTTTACATGGACGCAGAGGTAATTCCACAGTTATTTGTCATCGTTCTTATCTCTCTCCTTCGCCCTTCCCTCTTCCACCTTCAACACACTGAATGATTCCTTTCAATATGTCTAAAACGAAAGTCTGAATTTGTGGGAAGTTGCGAAGTTTTGTTCGCGAGTTCGGTGAAAATATATTCAGTACGGATGGAGTGATATTATTCTGTAAATTGTGTGAGGTAAAAGTTACTGCTGAAAAACGCTTATCTGTGCTACAACAGTGTAATACTGCAAAACATAAGAATTGTGTAAATAGATATTCTGCACTCGAAAATAGGCAACGTGTGCTATTCGAAACCCCAACAGCAAGTTCACAGTGTTCTCAATTTTCACAAGATCTCTGCAAGATAATGTTTTCGTCTAATATTCCTTTAAAGAAACTTAACAGCCGAAGCTTCAGACAGTTTCTTGAAAAATATACAAAGCATCCTGTTCCCAACGAATCTACTCTCAGGAAGGACTATCTGACCCCTTGTTACGAAGAGATGTTGGATATAATAAGGCGTGGCGTGGGAGACAGTAAGCTATGGGTTTCAATAGACGAGACCACAGATGTGGCTGGAAGATGTGATGTTGGCACGCTAAAGGATGACCGGCTTGGAGATACATTCCTCGTGACATGTGAAGTGCTAGAGAAGACAAACCATTCCACCATTGCAGTTCTCTTCGACAATTCATTGAAACTGTTGTGGCCAAACGGGGCAAAGAGACTCCGCCTTTTTCTATTTGTAACTGACGCTGCTCCGTATATGGTGAAGGCAGCCAAGGGACTTAAAATGCTATACCCGAAAATGATACACGTGACATGTCTTGCACTTGCCTTGCATAGGGCAGCTGCAGAAGTTAGAAGTAGCTACCCTAAAGTTGATAAATTAATATCGAACTGTAAGAAAGTGTTTGTCAAAGCTCTACTTTGCGTTCAGAAATTTCAAGGAGAAGCACCTTCACTACCCCTACCACCCCAGCCAGTTATAACGCAATGGGGGACTTGGCTTGATGCCGCAGTGTACTATTGCAACAACTTGGGTGTCGTGGAGAAATTCGTGAAGTATTTTGATCCTGCAGATTCGTCCTCCATATCACTCAAGATTTATTTTCAAACACTATGTTAGAAACGGACGTGGCTTACATAAAGTCCAATTTTAATTCTTTATCTGGAGTAATCACTCAACTGGAAGTTTTAGGTGCAGAACTAAGCGATGCACTGGATGTTGTAAAGTGCATTGAACAGGAATTAAAGCATGTGAAGAGAGCAATAGCATCTAGGGTGTGTAGAAAATTAGAAAAAGTACTGAAAAAAATAGCGGACTTGTGTACCTGCGTGGAATAAGTGACATTCTTTGTGGAAACCCTTCATCTGCAGATTTCCAGGAATTTTCTCCAAGTGATTTAACTCTATTCAAGTATGCTCCCGTTACATCGTGTGATGTCGAAAGAAGTTTTTCTCGCTACAAGACGATACTCAGCGACAACAGGAGGGGATTCTTATTCAACAATCAAATGCAAATGGTCATAAATTGCAACAATCAGAATAATGGAGACTAGATTAGGTATCGAAGTTTCATTCAAATAACATATGTTTTGTGTATAAATTAAAACTGATTGAATATTCAACAGTGAAAGTAACTGTAGTTTTTATGTCTTCCACAGAGTCTGTCCTAGCCTAGGAGTATGCAGCATAACCTTAAAGAGTTCATGAAATATTCATCATTTTAGTTGATTTTGGGTTAAAGATTTCGAAGAATCAAAACTTTTTAAACTCTTAATTAATTGCAGCCTGTATCAATCGTAATAAAAGTGTTTCTATGTAATGTAGATGCTATTCATTAAGTCATATTTTGAATTTTATAGGTCATATTTTTATGTTTTTTTAGGTCATAAATGCAAACATATTTCATACATTTTTAGGACGTAGAAATCCCCCCTCTACTGATGACTAAACAGGCCAATCCTGGCATAAAACAAGCGCCCACATAAATTGCACTCGATGGTCAGGGGAAGGCGGGGTTATAATTGACGAAGCTTTCTTGCTTGTCACTTGGCCTCTTCATGTTTCCACGTACCATACTTTTCACAAAAGATAAGACTCCCTAAATATGTGTTCAACTATATCGGTACTCCAAAATTGTACTTGCAACATATTTGCACTAACCATCGTCTCTGTCTTTTTCAGTGCTGCAACTGTTTTACCATGTAAAATTGGTGATAATACAGAACCTGGCATTCATGGGACTGAACAGGTGGAAGTGAGTAGCCATATTGGAAGTGAAGCAGTTAGTATCGGAAACATTTCTAAGGAATTGAGGAGAAAAGAATCTTGTCCATGTCCCATCTGTGGCAAGATTTTGGCGAGGCAAGCCAATCTCTCATCTCACATGCTGATTCATGTCGAAAATAAAAGACTCTCATGCCCTATGTGTGCCACGTCTATCAAGCGACCATATGACTTCAAACGGCATATTGCTCGGTGTAAAGTCAAAAACAGTTTCAAGAATGAAATAATTGGTATTAAATCTATTTCTAAAGCCGTGGGTGGCGCTGATCGCAGTTTTAAGACATGGGGCATTAAGGTCATCAGTCGTGAGGATTTGGATGAATTTAGTAATATTCAATATTCTTGCAGTGTCTGCAATGTATACTTTGCTCGTAGATTAGATCATGTCTTACATTTAAAGGAGCATAAGAAGAAGAAGAATACTATTGATTGTCCTTCATGCAACATTGTCTTTTTGAAGCCATCCCTTTGGAAAGCTCATAGACTGGCTCACAAAGGGGAGAAGGGTTGGTGTTGTGGAACCTGCGGAAAGACGTTTCAGAGAGCACCAGATCTTCGAAGGCACAATTTTGTTCACTTGGAAAGAAGTAAATTAGTTTGTGATTTTTGTGCACAGAAATTCACTCGGCCATTCACTCTTCAATTGTATAAGATGCAGGACAGTGATCATATATCAAATAAAAGGCTCTTGTGTCCCAAGTGTGACGAATTTATGAATCAATTACGGGATCTCAGGCACCATTTTGCTCTGTGTGATATAGGAAACGAATTAGAATCCTCTGCTGAGGTTGTGGAGCGTGGTAATCATAGTTTTAAGATACAGGACATAGAAGTTATATGCCCCGAGGATATGGATGAATTAGAATTAGAAAATCTGCAATATTCCAAGAATGTGTCCAACAAATCCTTTGGTCATAGTTTAGATCATGTTGCACTTACAGATGACCGAGAGAAAAAGGAACTTATTGTTTGTCCTTCATGTGACCTAGTCTTTTCAGATACATTGGCATGGAAAGAACATCGAATTGTTCACGTGGAGAACGGTTGGTGCTGTAGATTATGTGGAAGGGTGTGTCGGAACTCTGTGATTCTTCAAAGACACAATCGTATACATTTGGGAATATATCCTTTTACTTGTGATATTTGTCTACAGCAATTTCCCCAAGAACGTTTTCTTAAATATCATAAGAGCTGCCACTGTGGACAGTTCATCTGTTTAGAATGCAAGAGAAAATTTTCTCGGCAGATTGATCTTGATCATCACATGTTGATACATTCTATGAAGCAAAACCATTAGAACACTTTGTCTTGCCTTACATGTTTACCAAACATCCGGATCTTATAATACACATGGCAATTTTGCTGCAATAATCATATTTTCATAGACATGAAACTCCATTCCTGATCGTCCTTCATTTAGAGGTTATCTGGGTTGTGTTGATCATTCTGTCGAGAGCGTCTCTGCTTAACTCCTCTCGCCCGACTTTCATTATTTCTCTGTCCTATACTTATATCACTCAGCCAATACTTGAATTATCGCTATCGCTTTTGTTGCGCCATCACTTGATAAATCTTTCAGGAAGAAAGAATATAATTTACAAGATATCAAGATACTCAAAGGTGAAAAACCTGTTTTTCCAGAATTGCATATAGGCCGAAAGTAATTTTCGAAACATGTCTTTTTTTTAGTTTGATCCAGGTCTCCAAGACTCACAATTTGAAACCTTTCCAGGCCCTTTAGCCCTTGAACCTATGCCACAACTGAGGAATTTTAAGTTTTTACTTTGCTAAAAAGTGTTTTCAACATTAAAATGTCTTATGTTTAAACTGTACATCGGATGACAGCTCATCAATTGTTTTTATTAGGGATGACTTTAGTAGCTCACAGGAATGCCAGAAAATCCGGCGATTGATACTGCAACATTTCAGTCAACACATACATACATACATATCCCACGTCGTTCCATCTATTAGGTGGGTCGGCGAATGAGGTCCCTCCACCAATTTCTGTCTCTGTACTACTCTTCTTCTTCAATGCTGTCCAAGTCCTGACCCAATTGTAGGATGTCATTTCTCACCATGTCTGCATATCTCATTCTTGGCTGTCCTCTTGGTCTTCGGTCATGAAGCTGCAGTTCATACATTTGTTTTGGAATTCTGGTAACAATCCATCCTTCGCATATGGCCAAACCACATGAGCCTTTTCAAGGTTATTTTATCCTGTATACTTTGTCGACCTGAACCAATTCTCTGATATGCTCATTACGAATTCTGTCTTTTCTTGTCTTACCTACCATGGCTCTGACAAATCTCATCTCAGCTGCCTGAATCCATCTCTCATCTTTCTTCCTCTTGGTCCAAGTTTTGCAGCCATAGGTCAAAATTGGCACATAATACAGTACATCTGATAAATTGCTCGTTTACATTCAGAGGCACTTTCTGGTTCCATATGAACAGCTCTATAAAATGTACCTCCAGCCGAAATCCTGTTGGTGATTTCCTCATCAATGGTACCTGTTGCTGATATCACACTTCCCAGATATTTAAATTTTTGAGAAAATCTAAGCTGTCTGCCATCAATTTCAATGGAACACAATACAATCCCAATTACTGGGAAATGTGAAACAAACTGAAAAAAAAATACATGTGATTTAAAGTTATAGTAACAGTAAAGGAGATGAGAACCCTGTATTAAAGTTTCAAAACTACTAAAATTAGCCATTGGAAAAAGGATGTAGTTCACTCCTCCGCTGTCGATAACCCACCCGTCTTCCCTCTTTATCAGTGGCGTGCCCGCGGGAGTGTTGTGATTAACCCCCCCATAGAGACATTTATTTTTACTTGAATCCTTATATTGCCACCTGCTTTACACTACTACTAGTGAGGCATCTTTACTCCTGTACATGCTTGCCACGGTGGGTGAATGGTTAACATTTTGGTCTACTAATCCCAAGCTTGTCTCCCACAAATCCAACCCCTCGTCCTCGTCGTGGGAGATGGGCAACGTAATGAAGTAGGGGATTGCCTGTAGGGGTGAAGTACAGTGGGGACTTTGTGTGCCTCAAGACCGCTACGGTAGCTGTGAAGGCCCTACAGGAACCCTGAAGAAATTACGGCTAACGGGGCTCTGGTGAAACAACTGCTGCCTTGTAGTTTGGAGTTGGTTCTTCAAAGGCTAAGGGAAGAAACCCTGACAGAAAATCAGCCTGGTGCCTCAGGCCTAAGGTGGCAGTCCCTCCAAGGCACTCGGAGGCAGTGGGTTAATCACTCGCTCCTCTTAAATAAACTGATTACTGAAACTGAAGCGAAATTACAAAACCGGACGGATAACCTGATGACGACTTTTGGCGTGAAAAGGACTACGAAAATCGGTTTCTGGACGATCGAAAATGAAATTGCAGAGGTGGACAAGAACTGGAGTCAAGTGAAGAGAATAGCCAGGAACCGTACTGCGTGGAGAAATTTCGCCAAGGCCCTATGCTCCGGAAGGAGCGGCAGGAATTAAGAACCCCAAGCTTGCAGGTTTGCTCCTGGCCGTGGTAAGTGCTTTTTGAAAGGCGGCAAAAATTACGACACGCATGTCATACGATGTTGGCTTGTCAACAAACCCATTTGAATTCAGTAGGCCGTGTTCATAATGGCAAAATTAATCTCTGGAGTTTCCGCCGACCCTTAAATTCCTCATTTCTCTACTAGAAAGCGCTATAGTGTTCAAGGAGCTTTGATATCTTACCTCCTTGACTTTCATACTGCTTCAATAAATAACGAAATTCGACATGCAAGCTGCCCTCTGGGTGCAAATAATAAATTTTGCACCCTGCACCCGAAGCCATACATTATTATTATTATTACTCCTGTATATGTTTCAAATGTGATCACGTTCTACTATTGGTAAATGCCCTACAATCTACTCGCAGCGAGACTCCTCCTTCAACGTTGACACTAACCATGGATCAGTTTCGCTGTCGAAGTGTGCGATCGGCGACTCTTCTCCCGTCGCAACGCGATGCTTTAAAGGTGCATAACTCTGTCACTGTGTGTCGTTTCGTTCAAGATATTTCGGTACATGAGGAGTTTCTGCAATTTATTCCTATCAATGGTGTAGATCAGGGGTCTCCAAACTACGGCCCGGGGGCCACATCCGGCCCGCGGAGAGCTAGCATACTTGAAAACTCCTTTTAGAAAACATTTTTTTTATAGCAAATTAAATTTAGTTTACTGAAGTATTCTAATTTTATGTTGAATAATTATTAATATGACATCTACATTGATATGGTCATGGGCTAACTACTCATAACATTGTTGTAGGCTTATTGTTATTGTTTTTGTGATAAGTTGGATAAAGAAACACAGAATTGTAATGAGTAAAGCCATGTATAACATGCAGACATATGAAATACTAAAGAGATTTATGTAATTGAGATTTTCCACTGACAATAGTTTGTAGTTGTGGACTAATTTTACTTGTACCAATTATTAAAAGAGATTTAAGATGCTCATCAGTTAATTTAGATCTGTAAACATTTTTTGTGTACTTCATTTTGGAGAAGGTCTTCTCACACAAATAAGTAGTACCAAAAACAGCCCACGAGCAAATTTATACAAATTATCAAATTGTGTCAGTGGAAGACTCTTATAAAATTCCAACAAAGATGAGTTTTGATGTTTGTTCTTAATTATATCACTGCACTGTAGTTCAATCATTTCGATTTAAAGTTCCGGGCCTAGGGTTTCAATGTCAGTATCAAAAGGATCCTGAAAAATCTTAATTTGATTCGCAAAGGCATTGAAGTCCGAGAAACGAGTATCAAAATTTATTTTCAAAGCACTCAAAGTTTCGATTGCAAAATCGATAGGAAACTCAGTCTCAGTGGTGTGGCTGAATATTTCACATGTTTTAAAATGTGAAAAACATTTACTTCGTAGTTGTGATTGAAACAGTATCAATTTCTTCCGGAATGATTTGATATTAGTGTATAAATCAGGAAGATCTCAAATTCAGTTCGTTCACATGTTTTGTCAAATCAACATAGAATGCTAACTTCCACAGCCATGCGTTGTTTTGTAATTCAGTAAGAGGGCGATGCTTTTCATTCAAAAAAATTTTGATCACTGCTCGAAGTTCAAAAAAGCGCTGAAGGACTTTCCCACAACTAAGCCAACGTACGGCAGTATGATAAGGTAAGTCATTTTCTCCAATCTCTTCAATAAATTGTCGGAATTGTCGGTGATTCAGCCCAAAAGATCTCATAAAATTAACAGTTGATATGACTGGTTTCAGAACTTCAGACATATCCAAACATTTTCCGCACAAAGACTGTTGATGAATGATACAATGTAAGACTAATGGTTTTGAACCACCGTCATTTTCTACAGCCTTTGACACAAGAGCGACCACTCCTTTATCTTTCCCACTCATGTTTTTGCCTCCATCAGTTGTAATACATTTCAAGTTTTTCCATCGAAGGTTCTTTTGATTAATGGCCATTTCAACTCCTTTAAAAATATCTGTACCAGTAGTTGTGCCATGAATACTATACATATCAAGAAGTTCTTCATGCACTTTATAGCTTTTATCTACTCCTCGAGTATAAATCAACACCTGAGCAGTATCTGACACATCCGTTGACTCATCCAAGGCCAAAGAAAACCACTCAACATCTCCATTTTTGTCGAACAGTTGAGAGGATATATTTTCAGCAATGTTTTCTACCCTTCGAGCCACAGTGTTTGCTGACATACTGACAGTTTTTAATAAATTTACCTTTTCAGGGCACATTTCTTCGGCTGCTGCAATTATGCATTCTTTGATCATTTCTCCATCGGTGAATGGTTTTCCACGTTTTGCAATTTCAAGAGCCACACGAAAGCTGGCACGAGTTGCAGCCTCTTGTTCGGTTTTGAGTTTTGTAAATGAAGATTGCTGCGATTTCAATCCGCGCTTCATAGCTTCAAATTTTTCTGTCCGCAAACTTCCTGTATATTTTGAGTAATTTTGAAAATGTTTTGTTTCATAATTACGTTTGTTATATTCCTTGAGAACGGCTATGCTTTCATTGCAAATCAAACATAGCACCTTGTTACTGGACTCGATTACGAAATACTGAATGTTCCACTCATCTTTGAATTTTCTGCATTCACTATCAATTTTTCGCTTCTTTTCCATACTACTAAATCACACACAAAAGCAACAATTCAAATCAAAATATTGTTACAAAGATGTCTTAAACTTAAACACGCACAAACACGTTTTGAGGAGGTACGCACTATTTTATATCACAACAGTGTCATAGGAACTGACTTGTGGTTGCGCAACTAGCCTTCTTATATATTCCAATTACTGCCATCTAGAAGTGAGTGGAAGACACCAGAACTCTCTCGAACCAACGAGATTACTCTGTACGTGCTATTAGCGCCATCTGTTAGCGATAGAAGGTACTACCTATTTCCGCTTGTGTCCACCAGATGTCGTGTCACGTTACTTCTCATGGCTCGTACTCTACGGCTAATCTAGAAATTACAGATAATGACAGAAAAATTAATAATATGCAGTGTTGCCGTTTTGCGGACTTTAGTCCTATTTGCAGCCTTTTTTTTGGACTTTTTTTTCATCAGTGGACTATTTCACTTTTTACCACCGGCAACAATGATAATATGGTTTTGGCCCTCGGAACTTACTGGAGTAATCAGTATGGCCCTAAGGCTGGAAAGTTTGGAGACCCCTGGTGTAGATAATGCCAAAGATAGCCAGATTTTGAGAGTCAATAGTAGGCTAATTATTTTCCTCCTGATGAGAACCGCATTGATACGCTTCCCTTATCTTTGTATGCTTTCGCTTTTGTCCGATGTCACTGAAAGCAACAGTTTTGTACGAGAACAAGTCTCGTATTCACCCCATGGACAGCGGTTAGAAACGCTCTATCAAGTTCCAGCGTTGTCGCTAGGGGTCAGTGACATCTCTGACAGCCAAAGTTGAGACTGATTGAAATTGAACTTGATGGAGAGCCTTCGGGCGTTCAATTAAAATACCCCGCTATGGCTATTGGCTGCAATTCAAATACAGTATAATAATAATACTGGCGTAATGGCAGTAGGCCTACCCTAAGTACATGTAGATCAAAATATTATTTTTCTCTGGCATAATATCAATATTATAGGCAGTCACGAATGGATATGATCAGTGGTGTACCGACGGGGTGGGGTTAGGGTTTAACCCCCCCCCCCGCCGAGTTATTTCTTTACTTGAATCTTTAGGCTATATTGTCTCGTCTATCGCCTGTTTTACGCTGCCGCTATGGAGGCTCTTACTCCTGTATATGTTTTGAATGTAAATGTAATGGTAAATGTCCTTCGCTCTACTCACAGGGAGACTCCTTCAGTGTTGGAACTAGCCATGGATCAGTTTTGCTGTTTAAGTGTGCGATCGATAACCCTTTTCACGTCGCTTCGGATTGGTGTAATCGTGTGTCCGTTTCGTTAAGATAATTGAATACATGAGGAGTTTCTGCAATTTATTCCAATTAATGATACAGGTAAATTCATCAAGATAGGCAGATTTTGAGAGTCAATAGTAATGGCAGTAGTAACCCTTGGTTTTTCTCTCACATAATATCAATATTTTAAGCAACCACGTAACTATGGTCGGGATGATACCACTGCATTGTTTCAGTTTTAATATTTAGTTAGCCTACTGTTTTTCATATTCTTTATACTGTATGTTTTTTCATTTTTTTTTTATTGTGTCGAAAAAATAATATGGCCTAAAATAGTTTTCATGCAAAGAGAACGGTTATTTAACTATTGGTTTTTATGTATATTGATCGAAATATCATTTAGATTATGATGACGACTGTCGTTCTAAGGGGCGGAACAACAAGGCCATCTGCCCCTTTAATAATGTAGCCTTCACAATTACCCTATTATATTTATGAGTGCCCCCCCCCAGAAGGAAATCCTGCATATGCCACTAGACATGATGATACCTCTGCATCATTTCAGTTTTGATATTTAGTACCGACTGTATTCCATATTTAAGGAAATCTATTTAATTATTGCTTTTTATGAATACTATTCGAAATATCATTTTAATAATGTACACAACTACCATAGTGTATGAATGAACTCCCCCAAAAGAAAGAAACCCTGCGTACAGCACTGCTTTTTAAATCACGACTTAAATAGTAAATTTCCAGCTGTGTCGGCCATTATCCGAGTGAATTATGTACAAGTACAGTATTGCTAACCCCTGGCATATGGTTACAATATTGCTGTTAAAAAAAATCTACTTTCTAATACATATTATAGCGATTAAAACAACAACAACTAACGCATCTGTCCGACCTCATGTGGTGGTGTACTGTATATCTCATGTTGGCAACACTACCGTGATGTCAATGTGTCCGCTTACATAATAGTTGAAGAATGCTCATGCACTTGAGGAACATTGATGCCATCGTTCAATGAGCAAGAAATAAACATACATATTTCCAGTGCACTAGTGATCATGGATGGCAATTTCAATTGGTATTGTCTCTAGAAAGGTATGGTATCAAATATCATGTATTATCCGTATTAACGAGGTTGTGTCGTGGGCAGGTTCTTGTCTCCTTCACTGTTAATAAAGTTATTTGCTATGGATTGGTCGCCTCCGTAGCTTAGCAGTCAGCATGGTTAGCTGCCGCCCCGGAGGTCCTGGGTTCGATTCCCGGCTCTGCCACGAAATTTGAAAAGTGGTGTGAGGACTGGAATGGGGTCTACTCAGCCTCAGGTGAGCAAAATGAGTAGAGGGGGTTCAATTCCACCTCAGCCATCCTCGAAGTGGCTTTCCGTGGTTTTCCACTTCGTCTTCGGGCAAATGCCGGGATGGTTCCTACTGTAAGGCCACGGCCGCCTCCTTCCCATTTCCTTGCCTAACCGTCCCACTCTTCCCATCCCTTCATCAGGCCCCCTGTTCGCTTTGCAGGTGAGGCCACCTGGGCGTAGTGTTGGTCACACACCCCAGTTGTATCCCTGACTCTGAGTCTCAAGCTCCAGGACACTGCCCCCTGTGGTGGTAGAGGTGGGATCCCTCGCTTAGTCCGTGGGAAAAGCCAACCCTGGAGGGTAAAACGATAGCGAAAAAAATAATAAAAGCTATGGATTGTAAGAAGAGGTAGAAAATGCAGGATGACATGTTTTGCTCGTCAAGCGAGCATTATCAGATCCAAAAGTCCAAATCTACAAGACAAAATTGCTCTACATAAACACTACCAAATTTCTCAAAAACAAACCCTCCTAGGAGCGACGGAAACTTACAAAGTACGGCTAATATTGTTGTTAAAAAATTTATTCTAGATTCTAATACATGTTATAGTGATTGTTGGTACATTCATAGCTTCTAGCATAATTCCTGTCCATTTTTCCTATTTTTTTAATATATTTCTTTTTGTATATTTGGATATTTTCCCCCTAGTCCCTAATGTTTTTCTAAGGGCTGTAATTACTAATGTTATGGGTTTTATTCTTCGAAATGTTTTCCTGTCGATTATCAGTTATTAGGGTACTGTTTCCATTCATTAACGAAAAGGTCGGACCAGAAATTATTATTCTAGAGTAGAGCCAAGACTCCTTCGGCATATATTTATCTTAGAATGTCATGAATCTTAACACATTTCATTGACGGTATGCATTGATATGATAATGGAAATATTATTTAAATCATTACTTAGTTCATCCACCTATTCAGTACAAAGGGGAAGATGAAATGATGTTAAAACATTGCCCAATATACGTGTTTCGAACTATAGTTACAGTATAAACAAGTAGGAGTCCACGCCGCACGACCTGCTTTGGATTAGACGGTGCGGCTACATAACGGCGAGCAAGAGGGGTAATAATCTCAAACAACAACTTTGTTGGCGGCAAGGCCTTGCATTTTGGACCTTCGGCCCGATTGCGTGGAAATGTAGGAAAATTAGAAAATAATATACTAGGCAATGCTGACACCATCACGTGGTTATGAAAGCCGGACGTCCTCGGAAATGGAAAATATCTTACAGCTGTAAATACATTATTTAACTTATTGAAAAGTTTAAAACAGGTTATTATAGACAATCGTCCGTAGAATTGAATTAGACCATCAGTTTAATTTTTACATACATTTTGGCCTTTTTTTTTTTTTTTTTTCAAAAACCAAAAACAATTAATAACATCAAAACGGTGTGAGATATCAAAATATGATAAGAGGCAGAAAAGTTGCTAATTACTGAGATATTACGCCTGTATGTTTAACTTTTTCGATAGGAGTGATGGTTTCCGAGATATAACGATTTGAAAAATAAAAAAAAGGATGCTATTCCAGGCCCCAAAAAAAGAAAATGGTGAGAGATATCAAAATATCATAAGAGTTAAATAAGTTGCTAATTACTGAGATCTTACACCTGTAGATTTAACTTTGTTTGATACGAATACAGTTTCCCAGATATAATGATTCGAAGAAAAAAAGGAAGAAATTCAGGGCCCCAGAAAATAAAAATGGTGAGAGATATCAAAAAATCATCAGGGGTAAAAAAAAGATTCTAATCACTGCGATATTACTCCTGTAAATTTAAATTGTTTCGATACAACCAACCGTTTCCGAGATATAACGATTCAAAAAATGGAACGAAATTCAGGGCCCCAGAAAATGAAAACGATCAGAAATATCAAAACATCATAAGAGTTAAAAAAGTTTCTAATCACTGAGATCATACACCTGAATATTTAACTTTGTTCAATACGACCAACCGTTTCCCAGATAAAACGATTCGAAAAAAGGAGAAATAAATTTAGGGCCCCAGAAAATGAAAACGGTGAGAGATATCACAAAATCGTTAAGGATAAAAAAGTTGCTAATCACTGAGATCTTACACCTGTAGATTTAACTTTTTTGTATAGGACCAACCGTTGCCGAGATAATACGGGCCTGAAAATAAAGGATAAAATTCAGGGCCCCAAAAAATGTCCGGCCCTGTACCGATTTTAACGCCCAACAATAGGGTTCGTCACAGGCTCTAACTCTTTCACTGTACCAAATTTTAGCTTGATGTCTTAAATTGCGATCTGTACTTTGCTAAACGCAAAAACGTCACATACTTACATACAGACTGACTTTTTTTTTTTAAGAAGAAAAATTCGACTCTGATTCGATTGGTAGAGGTTTGAACCCTGGACGACGATTAGTTCCCGAGATCTCGAAAAAACATACCACGGCTATATGAAAGCCGGATCGGCTTTCATAACAAGACTCTGCTAGCCATCTGCCTAGTCAATCCCTCCCTATATTATTCTGCTAAGGTCCCATTCCAGTTTTGTACCGAAAAAAGGTCCCATTAACACCAACCTACTCATATGGGGTACCTACAGGTTCAGCATAACCCAATGCGTAAGCGAAACGTACTCACTTACTCTTCAAATGCCTCACAATTAAATAAATACCTTAAAACATGTATATTTACAATGAAATAATGAAAGAATGCAACACGGTAACCATGGTAACAGAATCTCACAGGTCTATCTATTTCTGTAAGATGCAATGCAATTCCAATTATTACATTACTGTGAAAGTTTCCAGACGGTTATAAGGTTATCAGTTACTGAACCAAATTAAGCTGTAAAATTCATCAATACATACAGTATAATGCGCTTAAGGGGGTCAAGGGGCACTCTAGAATATTTTCATGTGTGAGTGTGGGACGAAAGGTCTTTTTCACCCGACTATAAAGGGTCTCCGATAAAAACATTTAAAGGCCCTTAAATTAACAGTGTCTGTGATATTCCCAGAAAACTAACTTCACCTGTTCGACTTCTTGTAGAATTGTTTGATTGTGTATCAAAATGTTAGTTAAATTCCACTACAACTTCTTTAGTGTTTGTCACCTATTGACATATTGTTAAAATGTGAAGTATATCAGTAATTAAATTTCTGTTGTGCTGGCGTGGAGTCCTTAGTTATATGTGATTATGAAGGGTGTCTCTGGATGTTATAAAATTCTTCTCAACTTTATTGGCACCCCTCATAATTGCATACAACTAAGAAATCCACGCCAGCACAGCACTACTTTTAAAGTCCACCACAAGACATGCATATCGCCGGCCGTCGTTACAGCGCAGTCCGCGGGTGCCGGATATCGCAATATTAGACTATAGTGCGCGCATGCTCGTAGATGCGGTCAGTATCTTTTCACATATCGCATGTGGGGAGCCAGTGATATCTAAATTGTAATGGGAGGAGTTTGGAGCCAACCTTGTCCCAACCTTCACCTCCAGTTGTTTAAAGCGATATATGTGGGTAGTATTCACATATATACAGTACGTCATGTAGTAGAAGTCAATTCATTGAAAATCTTGATCTCTATTATTTTTTTTATTATGAAATTTGAATTTATGTAGTTTGAATAGGTGTACATTATAAATAATAACATTGTTTCATCTTCACCTTTGTATAGAATAGGCAGACCAATTAATTAGCATTTCCTCTAGCGGCTTCGGTGGCGTAGTTGGTAACATGCTGAGCTTCTATGCCCAAGATCGCGGGTTTAAATCCGGCCGAAGTCGTCGTATTTTTTAAGAACGTTAAAAATCCCTCAGTATGCCTTCCTTCGGAGGGGAAGTAAAGCCGGTTGCGGTAGCATCTAGTAGCCAATTTCACAGCTAGGTGTCGCTGATGGTAAAATTTGGTAGCAAAAGTAGGAACTACTTGAAATGGATCGTCTGCAGTCCTAACCTGAATAACAGATAACACACAGAAATACAGCCATTACAATTAACACCGGTTATCAGACAGATTTTACACACACCCAAAGTACACGGCGCTACAGGACCACGTTGTCGCAGCTCCTAAAATGAGGAACCAACCTAGAATTTCCCCTATTATGGAATTATCTAGCCAAAATCACAGTGCTCTAAGGAGCAAGCTGGCTCTGAAACTAAATCACCAGAATCTTCCACAGGAAGAGATGTCAGAGCAGTATAAGAAGAAGTATCTTGTTACTCAGAAACTGCTAAGGACATCGGTGCTCCAAACAAAAAGTACCCCGAGGAAAATTAAAGATTAGATTAATTGTGAACTATAGACTTCGAACTGTTCCAAGTATTTCACGCTTAAGAATAGTCAATAAATCTTAGAACTGTTTTTGGACCAACTTTCTTGACAAAATGATATCTAAGAAATGATTTGATTTTAGGGGATGTCGATGTTAGGAGTTTTATTTTAGGATAAATGTCTGGGAATGTTGTAGCACGTTGGGATAAGCATCTGCAGTACCAAATTTCTGATGATAATCGACTGTTCATCTGAAGTATTAGGCACTTTCTCCCTGTTCAAGGCAGAGGAGAGAAAGGTTTGCAATTCATTACTGCGATGTGTTTTAAGTACCTGACTGCTTAAAGGAGAAATGTTACAAATATTGTTGTAAATTCACTGCCCAGAAAAAAAAATTGAACATTTTGTTTATGGTCTTGTAATATCATTGGCTCGATTCACTTGGGTGTTTGTGAGAATCTGTCTTGTTCTGTGTTACACTGATGTGTTTGCCCGTAATTGGGGCACAACTGAGGGCATAATTGTATCATTAAGTTAGATACCATCCTAGTTTCTGTCGAGAGTATTATTGGGAGGCCATGGAAAACCACTTCTAGGATGGCTAAGTTTTGAAATGAACCCACTTCTTCTCAGGTTGTTTACACAGTTTTGGTTTGTTTATTTGTTTGTTTTGTTATCACTTTCATTATTATTTTGTCCAATAAAATGTTGATTTTGGCAGTTACATCATTTTCTGTTATTTTATACCTTCCTTTTTTTTTCCATCCTCCTTTTCAGGAATATGCTGGCATAAGTTGAGTTATACCATCGCCGTCTACAGTTCTCAAGCAGTGTCATAAGGTTCGGCAACACCGCCCTTCTGTCATCTGGGGGGCCTAGCGCAAGCACATGGTAATTGCTAACACTGCGTAAACACACAGATTTTTATGCAAAATGTTACCGAAAATACAACAGAACATAACGTCCGCTGAATCTACACACAAATATCACAAATAAAGGATACATGTTATCATGCTTTGTACTGTCGATTCCCGATAAGGTAATAATAAAAGGCTGTACTATACCTCAATGTCCCAATATCTGAAGTTACCTTTTCTTGCTGCTATGTTCACTGCCGCACTCAGAAAATATATTTAAGACTATTCTTACGAACTTAGAGGCTGCCTTTGATAATGAATCCTTCACTTTTTGTCCACAGATGCACTCATCGTAGTCACAATAGGCCTCCAAGCTTAATGTTGACAGTCTAGCAATAAAGCTCCACTGGTCGCTTAATTTAAAAATAGGTAGCTTTCTAATGAAATCTACCTAAAAGCACTTGCCAACTGAGTACATTTCATAATGTACTGGAAAATGGAGGGCACATGAAGATAACCTAAACTAAATTAGGCCTACTAGACACAGATAGTCCACCTCGCCTGTTATGATCAAAACTTAGTGATATAACCAGTTATTTTAATAGTGCTGCCATAATTTGACTTGCAGCCAGGCACAAAACACTTCCTAGGCATCTGAAATAGTTTAATAAAATATTAGTGAAGAATTTTTTGGTTAAATTTATTACAAGGCATCGGTTACCCAAACAACTTAATACGGGAAATACTCACTTCTACAACTTTCAGCAGGTCTGATTTAACACGAGGAATTTCACGGGTGTTAAAATGGTTATTACGAACTGCTTTTAGATGCTGTCATACCAAAATAAACTATATTTATGAATAAAACTTAGCATGTGGTCTTACTTGTTTATAGAATTTACGGACTCGCCTAAACGTTGCCAATTCTACCAACAGCACGGCTTGAGAATTATAGATGGCGATGGTTATACCCTTGAACAAAAGTAAAACAGGTGGGTTGAAAAATCATATGAGTAGCCCGTTTGCAAAGACCGCTAAGTGCATTATAAACGAAACAGAGTAAATGAGGAGAAACTGCTACCACCAAACTATTTAAGCTAATACCATATATTTTACCTCTGAAAATCCACATAAAAACATTTATTATTCAGTTAAAATCTGTGAAATCTACGGTTGGATTTTCAGTCCCAAAACATAAATTAAAATATTGACTTAGCGGTTTTTGCACACGTTTTGTGCAGTTAGCGACATTTGCACCCGTCACGACGAGTCTTTAATGAAACTTCGGTTGCAAAATCCGCTATTTTGTTGTTCTAGGAATGCCATTTGGATGATATTTTTAAATGAACAACTGCTTTAGTTTATTAGGAAAAATATATTTTGAAAAAACAACACATTGGATGCAATAAAAGGATTTTTTAAATACATTTTAGACAAAATAAAAATTGTTCAAATAATAGCATGCACAAAACAAGGAAAAATGGCCCGTAAGTTAGGTCAGCTCATCCTCGACACCGTCAATCGGCTCAAAATCTGATGGATCTTCTTCTACTTCGTCTTGAGGTCGGACAATATTGTTGCGAATGGCTTCTTGCTCCTAGAAGACCTCATTGATTACTTTTAGGTTGCCGTTCGTTGGCCAGTATTCGCGGAAGTGCACTCTAAAGGACGTCGATCGTATTCTAGTTTAGTTTCTTTGAGTGGAACACCTACATTAATTGGTGAGGGACCAGGATGTTTGTCTAAATTCGTTTCTCTTTTCTTGATGCTCTTCCCTTCACCAACCTCAGCATTGTAGAACGGCTCCCCTTGGATCGGACATGTTTTATTTTTTTCTTTGCCAATTATGAACACCATTTTCTGCACTTTTTGGAATTGGAAATGCCTACTACCGGGATTTTTTTTTACCATGTCACCCATATGCTTTCCAATCTCTAACAGGACATTCATCTTGTCCCAGGCAAACTACAGTCGCAAATTTCTCAATACGCTTGATATATCTGGAAGGATGTTAAAAGACACTCACTTTACGAAGTTGCCGTTCAATATTTCCAAAAACTCTGTCAGGTGGGATAAATGAGTGGCCCAATATTGGAAACCATATCTGTATTTCCTCTGCACATCCATCTAGCATTGGCCAGTGAGATAGCATGCTGATCACAGTCTCTTCTTTTTTCTGACCCTCACAGCCTAAGTATTTTGCTCCTTAAACATTTATGCTAGCCAGTTTGTGATGAACTGCAGGCGCTATTTGGTTTGATCTTTTGGCATGTTAATGTTCTAACCAGGCGTAAGAATTTGTTTTCAACTCCAATATCAACGGGTTCAACTACTTCAACTTGCACTATTTCTCCCACTACTTCTGCCATTTCTGTTCTTCCCTCCGTATTTAGAACAACCGCAGTAGCATTACAGTCCACAAAATGCAATAAATGCTTCACTTAAATACACAAGATCACTCATTTCTCTGGCTTGAAATGCCCACAAGCAAGAAACAACTTGTCGATCAACTGTGCTTTTAAACTGTGTATTTTGACAAGGCAGCAGTCATTGTTGCGTGCGCTTCCTCAGGAGTGCAGCCAACCCAAATCCAAAACACAAAACTATCCTTCCAGATCGTGATAAAATTAATAATAATTATTTATCGTAAAAGAGTTTTGTGGGAGGAATATCGGCAGTTCTTGTACCAGTTAGCGTATTTTGCAGCCGTATGTGGCAAGGCAGACGCCATACTTATGGAACATAGCGGTCTTTCGACACGTGGAACATTAAACTGGCTTTGCAACATGCATTTAGCGGTTTATGCAAATGAACGCGATTTTTGTTGGCCATTTTCAACGGCTTTGAGCGGGTTATGCACCCTGAAACTTATTCCATCGTGTAGCCAGTCAAAAGACGAACGTGACGGTGTGCTCAACTCAAAATCGACAAAAAGTGCACTTAGCGGCCTTTGCATCTGGGCTACTCATATATACCATAATCTCAATAATAATGTCTTCTCCAAATGAGAAAATAGTTTTTTTTTATATATAGACTTAACAGCTTGTGTGGTCCTTCTTGACTTATGCTGCTATATTTTGCAACCACTTATTTAATTCTATCTACTGTACTGTAAGTTGTAATCTATCTCAAAAGTTGGAAGGCTCACGAAACCCACAAATAGCTTTTTCTATCCATACAAATAAGGTAAGAAGCAAATTTACAATGTTTAATATCACCCTCTTCTGCTAATCATTTAAATGACCACTTCAAATTCATTTTTATTGTGAGGAGGTGATCGTTTCTTCTTAACTGGGGAAGGAATGGTATGCCGTGCAGCATTATATTTCCCCATGTAAATATCAGTAGCACATGCTGCAAGTTGCTGTCTACTACATTCTGCATCGCTACCTGTTGTCCATGCTTGTGAATTTACTTTTTTATTGATAATTTATCTGTGTTTGTTTAGTTTCGACAGCTTTATTTCTTTAATAGTTAACCTTTCCGCTAGTAAGTAGTTGGTTTTTACCGTTTCTAAATTTTTGAGATATTCTGTGCTAACAGTTGATCAAATGTTTTTACGTTGGTAGTACTGTATTTATTCAGAAGTTGTTTACGTCGGGAGGGGCGTGGTGGCTCAGCGGTCTAGCTGTATGCCTCTCACCAAGGCTGTCTGGGTTCGATTCCCGGTCAATGCATGTGAGATTTTCAAAGTGAAATGACACGTCCTGTGGTTCGGATTCCACGTAAAAAGGAGGTCCCGTGGCTCATGATCTCTAGATTAACGGTCACGTTAAACTACAAGCTTCCTTCCTTTTTTGTTTACGTCGGCTTCCAACTTACAGCATAGAGATAGATTATAGGGATCCCAGTTTTCCCATCAGTGTTTTGATGAAGATTACCCTGGAAAAGTTCCAGTTTTACTGTATTGAAATTTTGGTCTTTAAAATGATCAGTTTGGTACTGAATTTCAACTAAATGCTGTAATCAAGTATGGAGAAAATATATATCCAGGCTAGAATGCAGAGACATACTGAAAAATCTTTGTGAGGAATTGCTTGCAGAAGAGAACAATTCCCATTCAGTGATGTCAGACATACGTTGACCACATATGAGGCGTTCCATAAGAGAAAGGCGAGCCTGCCACATGTTCATTTGGAGATAATCAGTGTGCAAGGTTCGTTCTGGTGAATTGCACAAGGGTGAGGCTTCAATATAATGTTCACTTTCCGGACCCAGGACTCTTTCAACAGACTCCATTAACTTAGGCTTCCCGCGCGGGGAACGGAGAGCGAGAGGTGCACTCTGCTGCATGACGTCACGCACTCGCCGTCTCCGTATCGCATAACGCCAGACCCCACGAGTAAACTCAGGCTCAACAGACTCCATTACCCTTTAACTTAGGCTTCCCGCGCGGGGGCTACATGACGTCACGCACTCGCCGTCTCCGTATCGCATAACGCCAGACCCCAGGAGTAAACTCAGACTCGGTGCATATGCACTGAACAACATGATCACGTCATACACGCCGTAACCGTAACGCATAACGGTAGACCAAAGCATAACGATGAAGTGGACTAGATCATTTGAAATGATAAAACGACTCAAGGTGGGCTCTCCCTTCTCTTACAGATCGCCTGATATGAAATCAGGAAGTTGAATGCGAAATGTTAACATTTGGGCAGTACGAATTTTAGTAGGTTGAGCCTTTTAACTACTATGGTACCATCGTATATATTGAGAACTTTAAGACCAAGGAGATCAATGTGCAAATTGTGGCTGCTAACATGAAACTCATGAAATCAAAACTTCTTTCTGGTCATTTGAAACTCAAGCTGTATAGCACCCTTATTAGACCAGTTGTGGTCTATGGTTCTTGTACATCGAACTCAGCACGGGTAAGAGACCTCTAGGTGTACCTCTGAAGCGTTACTAAGACCAGTTCAATAAACCCTGAGGAGTTTTGCCACGAGTCCAATTACGTAGCATACTCTTGCAGAATATCGCACGCATTCGCGTGGAACCACCTCAGCTCATGTTTTACATTTTGAACTAGAACGCTGAAGGCAGGAAATTGAAACTCGTCAGAGAAGAACTTACGCCAATGTTCTCCGCTTTCCATCAGATGCAACGTGTGTGGCAGCATATTGAAAATCCACAGCCTGCTTCCAGTCTCCGACCTCATCTAGCGGCGAGGATATGAACTGTGCCGGCTGCCGAAGCCTGTCGCACTCCTCTTGGGCAATGATTAAATGAAATGACAGTGGAGAGTGCTGCTGGAATGAAATTTTGACAGGGAAAAGCGGAGTACCCGGAGAAAAACCTGTCGGCCACCGTTTTGTCCAACACAGATCTCACATGGAGTGACCGGGATTTGAACCACGGACCCAACTGTGAGAGGCCGGCGAGCTGCCGCCTAAGCCAAGGAGGCTCTTGTGGCAGCATATTCTATGCTAGTATTGGTCTGTTGAGTCGCCAACGACATCTCCTTCGAGTGGACACCTACGATTCAAATTGAAAGGAAGGAACGTACGCTTGGATGTGAGTATCGGCCGACGAGGACAATTATGATTTGGAAACATGTACTATGTCAGCTGCTGATGAAAATGCCCTATTTTGAGTTATAATAAACTTGGTTGGTTCCTTAGTTTAGGGGCTGCGACAACGCGGTCATGTAGCCCCGTGTACTAGGGGGGGGGGTATAGAATTTGTCTGATAACCGGTGTTATGATGGCTGTATTAGTGTATGTTATCTGTGATTCAGGTAAGGACTACAGACGATCAATTTTCAAGTAGTTCCTACCTTTGCTACCAAATGTTACCGTCCACGAAGCCTAGCTGCGAACTTCGCTACTAGATGCCATCGCAACCAGGACCTGGCGGCGAACGTTGGAACTAATAAAGCGTTATCATATCTAACGTATACATTTTAGCTTCACACAAGTGTAGTTAGTTGAAGGTTCTTTTACATGCATAAATCTATGACATGGGCCCGCCGGCTTTACTTCCCCTCCGAAGGAAGGCATACTGAGGGATTTTTAACGCTCACAACAGCATGCTACCAACTACGCCACCAAAGCCGCCGTTATAATAAGGATTTGTGGTCCTGTAAGAGTGGTACAAAAATGAACACTCGTATGCACGGAAACCTCTATCCTAAGAGAAAACGGGGGCACGTACACATTTGAAATTTGGCATATCAATAAACCTCATAAAGACCTCTCAAACGTGTAGTGTAAAATTATTGAGGAAAAATGTGAGGATGAGTGACGGCCTATTTTATTTCCACAAATTCCTGAACTCGACGAAGTACGCACTTATCCTCAAAAATATCACAAGCTGCTCAGAGAACAAACCAATCAGCTGTTCCCGCCTAAACAGACGTGTATCAAGTAGGCTGTGATAACATTTGAGCGCTGGTGCCAAACATAAAATTTTAAAAAGACCATAAAAAATTGGGACTTTTCCTCAAAATTTCAAATAATTCAAGAGAAATGTATCACTCTCTCATTCATCCTCACGTGCAAAGACACAGTGAAATTTGTTGATTCCCTTTGGTTGACCTGGCCTGGACATGTGCAATGAAGTTACCTAGGAAGTTGGAGGGAAGGATAAGACTTGGACGATCAAGAGAGAGTTGGATAAAAGATTTGGAAGAAGATATTGTTGCAACCCTAGCTTTACCAAGCTGCAACACCCCTAAAAATATATATGCATTACATGAAAGTACCAAGCAGAACGAGTAATCAGGGACATGAAGCAATATGAGGCAACATCATAAACAGACGAGGATTGCACGCCAACAAGGAAATAATACATGCTGACCACAACACAAATTCCGCTGACCTAAACAGCAAACAAGAGTGATCACTTAAATAGGGAGGACACGGGAAGCTCCGGGACAGTTGCCTACAGAATTGCTGCCGGCGACGGCCGGTAGGTCTACACGGCACTCGGCACAGAACATCGACATCTACATCATACTGGTGAGTTGCACTTCACATCTATCCTAAAAACTACCCCCGCCAAACCTACATAACTCTTATCATTTCATCACACATATTGTATTGTTGAACATAAACGTCAGTACAAACCCTCACTCACTGCTTTCATTATTCACGCCACAGCTGTTGTTGAGCTTACGCAGCGTTCCACCTCCGCTCCGCGCTACTCGCAAGGTCACGGGCAGAGCTTAGCCAACAATGCAGGCTAGCTTCCTTGCCCGCGCCCGGCGGAACCGCTATTTCTACCTCCCCCAGCTTTGGCCCCTAGTTTCATCCTCCTTCATCTCGTGGAATACCTCTTTCCACACATGTCAAGCGAGTGAAAGTCATTTAGAAGAGACTCCTGAGGGAGGCGCAACAATATGTAAGTCATGTAGTTTGGAAGATTGTGGGGAAGTCCGAAACAGATCATCTGGAAGGGCTCCGGACTGTAGCATCAAGGAAATAAGCAAGTACTAGGTGTCGACTATGATCGCAAGAATGTTTCATGACTTCACTGGATATCATGAATTATTGCTATAGTTGCCTCACTTTCCTGGTTAACGAGCGACGACTCAAACGTTAAGCAGTAGCACGCGCCGACAATAGCCATGGTTTATTGCTGACCAATAGCTGACCGTTCTTAACCAATAGGATGCTTCCTCCTCCTG
Source organism: Meconema thalassinum (assembly GCA_946902985.2). Lineage (NCBI taxonomy): Eukaryota > Metazoa > Arthropoda > Insecta > Orthoptera > Tettigoniidae > Meconema > Meconema thalassinum. The sequence goes on from OX336395.1 coordinate 130,309,513, forward strand.
TCCACGTGGAGTGCAGACCAGGTGTTGACGCCAGCCCTGACTACCAGCTCACTTTACCGTCTCCAGTGTTGAACTGTTGCACGCTGTTCTGTCCAGTCTCGCTACTGCTTGCCGTGGAGACCGAGTAAGTTGCTGCTACGGTGATGGACAGTTGATAACACTGTGCCTTAAGGTCTATTTACACTTAGCAGTGACGTGACCGGCACGTGCTTCTACCGACGAGTCTGAAAATATTCTTCCATGATATTGAGTACCGTAGTGGTGTTCACCTGACCGTGACAGTGCAGTCAGTGCTCTAACCGTCGCCGTACCGTGACGGTCAGGTTAGTCCCCACCTATATTTTTCTCATTTAAGGTCCATCCACACATACCGGTACCCGTAACGTGTCAGTTCCGTGATATCCGTCGTGTCTCAGTGATGGCTATACACAACTATCAGTGTTGCTTCAGTTCAGTGATTGTCAAAATGGCTAAGTGTACGGATGTGGAAAAATATTGTGTAATACAATATCTGTAAAACTGGTTTGTTCATGATATGCACATAACCAGTAAAATTAATAATGGATTGCCTGTTATGCCTATTTCCAGTCATTTGGATTGTACGACTAATGTTCGTAAATTGCGCAGTTATCCTGTTTTGTATCATCTTTCCAACCCTAAGTACATGAACACGAATTTTAAGAATAATATATGGAGTATAAATATAAAGAGTAGCAAATTCCCCTTCTGTTCTTCTCTTTCTCCAGGCTCGATGAACCCACTTGCGTTTTCTCACGTGTTACTCCTCCTCTTCATCCAAAATAAGAGCAATCATCTATAACTCAGCTTCTGCGAGTTTCCCCATTTTCCGTGGTATAGAAAACATTGCTTGATGCCTATCTTGCCACGTTTAAGTGTGAATACAGGGTCTTTCATATAAAGTAAGAACGCCAAGCGTCGGTTTTGTTATCCGCTGTTGCGGTTGCCTTGGCCAAGCTTGTTGCGCGCCATGGCCCCCTACTTGAAGCGTGTGTACAATCCTGTATGAAATATTACCTTATAAAATATGCTGGGAGTGTCGTCTTTCCTGGGTTATACAGGCATTGTGTCTGGCTGACGCGAGTTAGTTCTGCCACTGTAATGTTTCTGATCTTTAATTTTATGTATTTTATTGAGCACTGAGCCAGTAGTGTCAAACGTACTTTCAATTACGTGAATCTGTGCTAGTGAAGGTGGCACTTCATCAGGAATTGCTGAACACATGCATCACGTACCCACCTAGCCGACTCGTACGTAAAATAAGTTTTACATACAAAAATACTAATAACTGTCTCACCATGTTAACTGGTGACTGAACACCTGCACGCTTATTGCAAGGTTAAGTATGTACTATGCGCGCGCTTTCAATACTACAGCAGGGGGCCGTGGCGCGCCACAACATCGGCCAAGGCCACTGCAGCAGCGGATAACAAATCCGCCGCTCGCCGTTCTTATTTTATATGAAAGACCCTGTAGACATCACTGTGAGTTCACGGCTGGTGGGATCAGGTGCCGGTAACGTCACGGATACACCACTGCTAAGTGTAAATAGACCTTTAAGGTGTGAGTGCCTTGGCATACCGCTGCCATGGATTGTAAACATATCCGCCCAGCTAGGTTTCAAAGACGAGCCGCACGTTAACGAGGAAAGTGAGGCAACTATATGTCACTTAATTCTACTCTGGAACCGCAATAAAACACTACCAGGGTTGATGAAGTCAATTTGTGTGTTCAAACAATTGTGGAGTTAGTTTCTTTTAACGTTGTGTTTGCTTGGAAATATGGTGCTTAAAATTGTTAAACCACCAGTGTAGTCGAGTGGTCATAGGCACGCTCCATGACTGCTCTGGGGAGCTGTTCGTTCGGAGAGTCGAGGTTCAAACCCCAAAGCTGACTGGCTCTTCCTCACTTTATCCACATTCATCCCCAGGCAAATACCAGAATAGTACCTTAGTTCATACCCAGAAGAACATGTTGAGCTAATAATTATAATTATTGGGTCAGTACAATTACACTGGTTATTACACAAATTCCTCATTCAGAAAATTGTACGGGGCTAATAATCAAATATAGCCTAATTAAAGCAACAGAAAAGAAAGTCAACATGATAAGGATAGAGAAGTGTCCTATTTTATTTTATTTTTTTGCCTCGCACACCAGAAGGCAAAATACCTTGGGGTCTGCAGAGGCTTCAAGTGCCCATCGGAGAGTTACCTGTTATGTGTTCTGGGTAGCATTAAGTACAAAATCAACATTTGATAATGCATTTATTATGCTGAACAGAACCAGATATGAGATGTCACAGCGAGCCTAGATCTAGGAAGTAAATGTTGGATGAACCTTAACAGCAAGAATGATCTGCTGCCAAGAGCGACCACAAATAAGGATCTAACGTTTCCTCATGGAGACAAACCGCTAGATGGGTATTCGGACGTTGATTGTACTGGAGATATGCAGTATTGCCATTTTATTTTACTCGTGTCAGGAAACAAATATAAATCAATATCTTTTTAAAAAAGGTACTATCAAAAGGATATCCCGGTCGTTGGGTGTAGCTTTCACAAGATCATCCATGGATCACTGGAGAGGGCAGACGCTGCAGTTGAGGTGGGCCATGGTTTGTTCTTCACCACAATCACAGCAGGTCGACTCACAAGTTAGTCCCCACTTCTTAATGTTGGCCCCGGATCTACCAACCCCAGGCCTTAATGTATAGAGATTCTTCCATATAGTCCATGTCTCTTCGTGCTCTGTTGGAAGGATTTCAGATGGGTCTACCCGCCCATCAAGATGAAGGCTTCTGGATCTCCAGGCATTTACTCTTGATGTTTGAGATGGATTCTTCAGTTATTGTCGTATGCAGGAAACGACTCATAGACTTCAACTGCCGATGAGCAGGTTGATAATCATGCCATGGATGTGCTTCAGCTATATCTACTTTCGATCTTTCATATCTGACTGCCATGTCACGTCTGATATCTGGGGGTGCAATGCCTGCTAAGTGATAAATTTATCACATGGTGTAGGTTTCAGGCAACCAGTTATAAGCCTGCGTGTTTAATTTAAGGTAATTATTATTATTTTATTAATGCAGCCAATGGTCATGTAGGGAAGGGATATTGGAAGGAAATCGGCCGTGGACCTATTGAAAGGAACCGTCCCGGCATTTGCCTGGTGGTGTAAATGGGGAAACCACGAAAACCATTTCAGGACGGCCGAGGTGGGATTCGAACCCACGCTCTCCCGATGCCAGCGAGGCACGAGTTGGCGCGTTAGAGCCCTCGGCCACCGCGGTCGGTTAATTTAAGTTAATAACTACTTGTTTGATAGATCTATTGCCATTAATAACCGGACATCCGTAGGAACTGGAGCTGCTGAGTCAGTCATTCTAGGAAAGCTTTCCACCCAGTGTCTTAGCAAATTTCCTTCTATTCCTCCTGCAAAATATCGAACAGTTCTGCAGGCTTAGCTGTTTTTCGGCGGTGCAGTTTGGCTGTCAACGTGCGCAGTAACTCATCCGAGAGATGCGCAGCAGCGTTTAAATTAGACCTTTCGGACAACCATTCAATTTCTTTCACTCCAATTTTGCCATTTGTATTACCGTATTGAAAATGAAAGTGTCAGTTCCAAATTTGTGCCACTGAATTGTCAGATATTGCCAAATATGTTATGGCATTCATGGTTCGAAGAACTATAACCAATGAGCCGAGACCAAGCCCGTATGAACAGGCCCACTCCATGATGCCTTCACCACCAAATGCCACAGTAGGAATAATGCATTCAGGTAAGTAACACCTACTTGACATTGATGATCTTGTATTGTTCTCGAATCCACATGCGGCGTGTTTTGCACCACTATGCAAGTTTACGGTTCAGTGATCAGAGTGAAGATCGGTGTCCTTGAGAAACTTGATCACATGTAGGTTCAATAGTGAAGAACTCAGTGTCGCTTCCATTTCCTTGGAGATGCTATGATGTTGGCGCCATTGGTGATTCAGTTGACAGTGTGAGATGATATGGTTGACAGTGAGAGGACAGTTACATTAGTTGCAGGTCGGAGGCTGTTTCTTTTTCAGAAGATAGTTGTTGGTGATCTTAGTGTGTCCCATCTTCAGCCGGGAGATTAATACTTGGTGGCGGTAGAGAAGGGCATGTGTTGGGAACACTGATTGAGATATCTTTGTTTATTTTATATATTAAGTAGCCCCTAGGATCTAGAGGACATTGGCTCAAGTAGTTAAGTAAAATGGCGTCCAATGGAACGGACAGCATGTAATGTAAGATAAATAAAGTTCAGTTATTTTTATGTGTATTAAATCTATCCATTGGTGGAGGGCCGAACATTTGACATTTGGCGCCCAGCGTAACGGCACGATAGTTTTTCTCGTCAGTGTTTTGTGATTACTTCCGCAATGGAGAAGGTTAAAAGTAGAAGACGAATCGACAGAGCATTGTTTACGCGGCATTCCGTTGCACTTGATAAGTTTCTTGAAGAAGAAATGTATGAAGAAGCTCGAGCATCATTTGCTTCTTCGGAACAGTACTTCGAGAATATCAATGCCCAGAATCAAGAGGTTATGGCATGGATGTTGGAAAACTGTGCTAGTGAACAAGAACTAGATCAAGAAGCGCTGGCGGCTGACGACTATCGCAGTAAGTACGAACTGTTGAAAGTGCGGCGATTAAAAATTGATTCCCTAGACCGACAATCTATCGCGAGTGAAGAGTCAACAAATGCTCAAGTAAATAGGAAAATAAAGCTTCCAACCATAGAATTTCGTAAGTTCGGCGGTGAACTCGGAGATTGGTTGCCATTTTGGAACCAATTCCAGCGTATTCATGAGAATGTAGGGATTGCACCAGTTGATAAATTTTATTATCTTTTACAAGCTACGTTACCCAACTCCAGAGCTAGGTCTGTTGTAGACAGTTTTCCAGCCACAGATGCCAATTACATGCTAGTGATAGAAGCACTTCAGGAACGTTTTGGTAGGGAAGATCTAATTGAAGTATACATCAGGGATCTTCTCAGTTTGATCCTGCCTGCTAGTAAAACATGCCGTTCACTCACGGAGATGTATGATAAGCTGGAGTGTCATTTAAGGGCACTTGAATCTCTTGGTGTCACAACTGGGAAATGTGCAGCAATCCTTTGTCCTTTGTTAGAATCGTGCATGACTGAAGACTTTCTAACAGTATGGCAGCGAAGTTCTTTATATAGTGATATATCCAATGCAGAACAACGACTAAGTAAGTTCATGTCCTTCATGAAGGCGGAAGTGCAAAATGAGGAAAGGATCCATGTGGCCATGTCTGGGTTTAAACAGTCAGCTGAGGGCAAAGAAAGTGCAGAAAGTTAGCAGTCCTAAATCATGTTCTAGGCAAGATGTACCTACAGCAATGGGTTTACTCTCGTTACAGATAAATAAGCGTTCTGCTTGTATCTTTTGCAGTAATGGACACCATAGCAGCGCTGACTGCTATAAAGCACGTGATATGCCTCTCTCGGAAAAACTTGAAATTATTAAGGATAGGAAATATTGTTTTATTTGCATTAAACCAAATCATGTAGCTAAGAAGTGCGCCTTCAAGCAAAAGTGTTTGATTTGTGATAAGCGCCATGTAATGTTGTTGTGTCCAGATTTTAAGAGAAGTAAGAATGTTGTTAACAGTACTGACTCCCCTAGGCCTGACGTCATGACTGTACAGAAAGATGAAGCCCTTGCTAACTTAACGTGTGATAATAGTGTGCTGCTTCCTACGCTTCTGGTGAAGGTTCGAGGAAATGGATGTGAACGTACTGTGAAGGCAGTTCTTGATACGGGGTCACAACTGTCATATGTCTTGAAGGGAACAGCACGGGAAATGAATTATTCTCCTGTTGGGAGAGAAACTATTGTCCATTCACTGTTCAGTGGTCAGAAAACCGGTATTTGTGAGCACAATAAATATAGAATTCATCTTGCCAGTCTCAATAATGATTATTTGTGCAATTTTGAGGTCTTGGACCAAGACAATATTTGTGATAATGTACCTCATATTCAAAATAGTGCCTTAGTTAATGAAATACTTGATGACACGAACAATATACAGGAAGCCATAGGTACTGCAGGTCCTGTAGAAATTCTGATAGGTGCTGACATTGCTGCCAGACTCTTCACGGGTAATGTTAGAAGTGTATCATGCTGTTTGATAGCTATGGAGACTGCTATGATTGTCACATCAATGTTGATTAATGATTTAAACATCTCAGATCTTTGGAAATTGGAGTTGATTGGCATTACGGATCATGTTGATCGGAAAACTAAGCTTGAATTGCAGTTGGAAGTTGACAAGCATTTTCAAGAGACTGTAAGGGTGAATGGTGAAGGTCGATTTGAAGTCCATCTTCCCTGGAAGGATAGGCACCCCCCTCTTCCATCGAATTACATCCTGGCAGAAAAACGACTGGATTCTACTATAAAGAAGTTGAAGGCTAATAACCTGTACCCAGATTATGAACATGTTTATGAGGAATGGCTTGAAGAAGGTGTCATTGAACGGGTTCCTGACTCGGAGATTGTTAGTGATAGCTGTCATTATCTTCCTCACAGACATGTAGTGAAAGAAAATAGCACCACCAAAATTAGACCTGTGTTCGATGCATCAGCTCGTGAAGAGAATAGTCCATCATTGAATTCGTGCTTGGAGAAAGGGAGATCATTGATAGAACAGATACCTTCACTTCTTTTAAGATTCCGTCTGAAGCAAGTGGGAGTTGTGGCTGACATCAGGCGAGCTTTCTTGCAGATTAGTATACATGCAAATGACAGGAACTTCCTACGTTTTTATGGAAGGATGATTTGGGGAATATAATTGTTTATCGACGCAGGAGAGTTGTGTTTGGTGTTGTTTGTAGTCCTTATCTGTTAAATGCAGTTATCAGACTTCATCTCTCAAGGATTCTAGATGAATGTCATGAGGGAATTTCTGCATACTCTGAGACCACAATTAAAAGTCGATTGGATTGTTTCTATGTTGATAATGTAGTCACTAGCCTTGATGTTGATCAGCTTAAAACATTCATTCACGAAGCCACCTCTATCATGGCTGATAGCAAGTTCGAATTGCGTGGATGGGAGTTCTCAGATCCAGATATACTTACAGAGGCTTGTCTCACTAATGTACTTGGTTTAATCTGGGACAGAAAGCATGACACTCTGGCCATAAACCCAGACTGTTTCCAGAATTATCTAGAGAAAATTACCAAAAGGACTATCCTTTCCACTGCCCATAAGGTGTTTGATCCAATTGGTTTTTCTTCTCCTGTGACCCTAGAGCCAAAACTCATCTTAAGAGAATTATGGAGTGTAAACATTGGGTGGGATGAAGAGGTGGATCAAGGCATTGCCAACAGATTTGTGTGGGCAGATGATGTCGCATGCTTGAAAGACTTGAAGATCCCAAGATGCTTACATTCTAACAGTGGACCTGCTGAATGGAGTGTGCATACATTTTGTGATGCCAGCAAGGATGCCTACGCTGCAGCTGTGTTCCTGAGGGTGGAGACGACTCAGGAAGTAAATGTACAGTTGGTTCAGGCAAAAACAAGAGTTTCCCCCACAAACAATACAGTCACGATACCTCGTCTAGAATTGCTTGCTGCATTGATAGGTGCTAGGCTCCATGAAGCAATAATTGAAGATCTTCCCAAAAGCTGTGAGTCATATTTCTGGAGTGATTCATCCACAGTCTTAGCATGGATTAGAAGACATGATCAGTGGGCTACCTTTGTGGCGAACCGGGTGAATGAGATAAGGAAGCTGACTCAACCAGAAAAGTGGCATCATGTTCCAGGGATTTGTAATCCAGCTGACCTGCCATCTAGAGGCTGTTCAGGTAAAAAGTTGCTTCATTCATCATGGTGGGAGGGCACTAAATGGTTGCACCAAAAGCGTAGCTGTTGGCCTTCGGCCGAAGTCAAGTTTGAAGAGGATGTTATTATTCAAGAAAGAAAGAGAGAGTACTGTTGTTTTCTCTATGCTTTGTGCAGATGCTGATTCTCTTCCAACGTACTGGTACTACAGGTACTTTTCAAAGAGTGAGAAAATTATTAGAATGGTTGCTTGGATGGGTCGTTTTGTAAACAATTGTAGAGCTGCTGGCTCTGAACATTTTATGAAGAAGACGGGACCACTTTCTACTGAAGAAGTCTCTTCTGCTGAGATAAGGGTCTTGAAACTAGTTCAGAAACATGCATTTCCCAGGACCACGGACCCCAGAATCTCCAGTCTACAACCCTTTGAAGATCATGACGGTCTCCTCCGCTTGCGAACCAAGATCTCCAATAGACCCGACAACCATGACTTTCGGTATCCTGTACTTTTGCCCAAAAAGCACCCCTTTGTGTCACGGCTGATTATAGATGTTCATATTCGAAGGTGTCATGTTGACATTCAAGGTCTGCTTTCGATTATGAGGGAAAGATTCTGGGTGATGGGAGGAAGAAGAACACTACGGTCAGTGTTAATTAAGTGTGCACTCTGCAAGCGCCAGGAAGCTAAACCCTTCGTAGTATCCACTCCACCACTTCCAGCAGAACGTGTAAGAGATGCTACTGCCTTTGAAGTTTCGGGTGTCGACCTGGCTGGACCTCTTCATCTGAAAAACCACGAAAAGGCGTGGATTTGCTTGTTCACGTGTGGAGTTACCAGAGCTGTTCACTTGGAGCTACTCCTGTCATTGTCAACAGATGCTTTCTTGCAAGCATTTCGTCGATTTGTAGCTAGGAGCTGTAATTTTCAGTGATAACGGGACTAACTTTTCTGGTACTGAAACTGCCTTCAGTCGAATCGAGTGGTCGAAGGTACACGAGTACTGTTCAGTGGAGAGAATAAAGTGGAAGTTCAACCCACCCACTGCTGACTGGCGGGGAGGTTGGTGGGAGAGGTTGATAGGACTAGTGAAAAGATTACTTCGGAGAACACTTGGACGTTCATCTCTTACATACTCGGAGATGGAAACAGTGCTATGTGACTGTGAAAGTGTAGTAAACTCGAGATCTCTGACATATACAGCTGATAATTCCAATGAACTAGGAGCAATAACGCCTGCCATGTTTCTTCAGGATATTCGTGAAGCTGCTGTGCCTAAGATTGATGTCATCGAATCCTCCAGTTTGAACAAGAGGTTGAAGTACAGATTAAGACTTAAGGAGAATCTGAGAAAGAGGTTCCGTAGCGAGTACTTGGGTCTACTGCGACAGCAGATGGACGTCAAGCAGCAAAAAATTGTTCAGGTTGATGATGTCCTCATTGGCAATGACAACTCAAAAAGACTAGATTGGCCTTTAGGAAAGGTCCTAGAACTTTTGTCCGGAAAGGATGGAGTCACCCGTCTTGTTCGCCTGAAGACTATATCTGGAGAGCTTCTGCGCCTAGTGCAAAGACTCTGCCTCCTCCTAGAAGCCCAAGGTAGTGAACCTTCTACTTCAGACAGTGAACTGACTGTTAAAGAAGATAGTGGTGTTTCATGTGGTAGTGTGAGTGACGTAGGGGAAGGAAACAGGACACGGAGTGGAAGAATTGTAAAAGTGCCAAAAAGATATTTTGATTAACTTTTCTGTTTTGTGCCAATTTGTTTCAGGTGTGAGCAGAATGTATAATGTTCCCAGGACTATGTGAAGTTAACTGTTCCACATCCGTTAACTTGGTGGGAGAATGTTGGGAACACTGATTGAGATGTCTTTGTTTATTTTATATATTAAGTAGCCCCTAGGATCTAGAGGGCATTGGCTCAAGTAGTTAAGTAAAATGGCGTCCAATGGAATGGACAGCATGTAATGTAAGATAAATAAAGTTCAGTTATTTTTATGTGTATTAAATCTATCCATTGGTGGAGGACCGAACATTTGACATTTCTTTTTCAGAAGATAGTTGTTGGTGATCTTAGTGTGTCCCATCCTCAGCCGGGAGATTAATACTTGGTGGCGGTAGAGAAGGGCATGGAATGGATATTCTATTGTGGATATCATTTTAATTTTCTGGAGGTTACTGATAGAAGTTTCAGGCCAGTTTTATTTCCATCGCACATGTAACTTGATTTTAACTTGAACAATATCATCAGTATGTAGACTGGCAATTTTCAGGTCGCTAATTGGAAGATGAGTAGCCTCTTTTGCTGCTTGGTCCGTTGATTCATTATCTGGGATACCTCTGTGCGAGGGTATCCACATCAGTATAACATTTTTTCCTACATTTTTAATTTTGGGGTACAGTATTTGCAAATCTTTAACAAGGAGATGGGTTGATGTGGGATTCTGTATTGAGGACAATGCACTTTTTGAATCAGAGAATATTATGAATGAGTTGCTGTAATTTACTCTTGAAATGTGAATCATGAACTAACACTTGTTGCCAAGGCAACCACCGGATATCCGTGTCGAATTTTTGTCCACGCTAATGACAGATCCATGTTGAAATTGTCTTAGATATCAGATTCTGGTGTGAAAACGAGCCAATTATTTGTTAAGTAAGCTACACTGCCAATGGCTTCAAAGCTTCCTATACTAGACCCTGTTTTATATCCTGTCTTTCTATTTTCAGTGCTGCTACGACATTGTCATGTAGCGATCCTGACGAAATTGAACCAGCCCTTGGAAAAACTCAGCAATTACAGGAGAATAGCCTTATTGGATGTTCTGAAGTTAGTAACAGAGTCGTTTCAAAGGAATCAAGAGGAAAAGGATCTTCCTCAAGCCCCACCTCTGTCAAGACCGTCAAGCGACACGAGGACCTCAAACGTAATTTTTCTCTGCTTGAAATTATAGAAGATTCAAAATCGTTTGATGATTTGGAAGGTTTCAAGTGGTGGGACACAGAAGCAATCTGCTTCGAGAATTTGGATGAATTAGATTTAGAAAATCTCCAATTTACCTGCAGTATATGCAACAGGACATTTGCTTGTAGTGCAGATAACATAGCGCATATAGAAGCAGAGCATAAAGGAAAAAAACCCAGCATGTGTTCCTCATGCCATAAGGTATTCTCGAGTCCAATTAGCCTAAAAGCACATCGGGTTGTACACGTGGGGCAGAATGGATGGTGCTGTGAGAAATGTGGTGAGGAGTTTGTGAAAAGGGAAAATCTACGGAGGCACAAATCATTGCACTATGCTTCTTCTACTATGCTCCCACAAGAGGTGATACGCAAGGGTATGATAGGTTGGCGTTGTGAAATCTGTGAAAAAGAGTTTCAGCTCCGGTCTAGTCTTAGAAGACATTTTAAGAAACACTTAGTACCGGGACCATATGCTTGCAATATGTGTGAACAGAAATTCACCCAGGAGCATCTTCTTAGAGCTCACATGATAGTGCATAACGGACGGTATAACTGTTCTAAGTGCGATAGGAAGTTTTATCAACACGTGCATCGTATGCACCATATGGTTACACATTCAGAAAAGCCTCGGAATAATTTGTCTTGCCTTGCATGTGGGCAATCGTTCGGAAAATACCCAGATCTTTTAAGACACATGGAGCTTCATTAATTATTCAAGTTCGTAAATATGGGCTTGCTTCGCTGAAAAACGTTTCAGGGTGTGCTTAAAAATGTATCCTTCGGCAAGTCTAGGAACTGTGAACATCCTCTAAAGACCACGACTGATTTTAAATCAAAACCATAAATGGGATGTATTTCCCACCTCTCTTTCCGACCAACGACTGGGTATTTTTATGGCCATCTCTTTTGACACAATTTCCGGGGTTACATAAAATTGTATGCAGTACTGTATGTATCCAAAACTACATGCAGTTCTTACAATGAAACGTACGACGATTTCAGTAGGAATAGATCTGTATGAAAAATTATATCCCCAATCGTATACATTTAGCACATGCTTCAGGGTATTGAAATTTTCTGGTTGTTATTGGCTAGAGTGAGTGGCAGGGATGTTGCTGGACGTTATGGAAAGTGCGAGCGTGGCAGATGTGCTGGCTGGTTGCGCTCCTCTTTCACTGCTTCCCCATCACTCACACCCGTCAACGCTGTACTCAAATGACCGGGCTTTAAACCTGTATAGAATAGTGATCTGTGAACAACCACCTATCATCAGGTTAATTTTTATTATCAAAGATGCTGATGGGTGAATCTTTCAGGCTTATTTTAACAATGTTTTTTATACAAAGAAGCAAATATTATTTCTGTATCTCCTTGACATATATGGTGCTGGATGTTTTTTTAATAAATTAAAGAGTTAAATATTACAAAATGAAATAAATTACAAAAGTAAAATATAAAATGGACACATAACAGTTAGCAAACAAAGAAATTAAATTAAGAATAAAAATAAATTAAACATTAATATTAAAAATTAAAATCATCAATATTAAAATAAAAACACTAATTAGACAGTTGAGAAAAATAATGTCTTTTAAAGGGTTTAACATATCAAACAGGTGCTAAATTTACGATTGAGGATTCAATTTTAGTATGGCAGAATAAAACATTCCTTCTGAAGTCATTGTGCAGTCATGGATATTTGCAGCTAATCCGAGTATCCTGTGACCTATTTCGCCTACACCACTGAGTTCATGTGGGGTAATATAGGGTTCCCAGATGTTCCGGTTTAACTGGGACTATCCCAGATTTTACATAACAATCTCGTGTCCCGATAGAATGAGCTTAGGACGCTTAAGTTCCCTTTTTTTTTCTTTCACCGAAGATGTACGATTATGTTGCTTATGCGTCCGCCTTTACTGACCATTTACACTAGAGTGGTTTGAATTCTCATCTCTGACATTTTACCAGCAGTAGTAGCTCTTTCGGGCCTCGCTTCTTCGATGGAGCTACCCCATCAGCGAGGAGCCAGAGAAGGGACGATGAACCGTCCCTCTGTTCTCACTCTTTGAATTGTCTGGTTTGATTGGGCTGGAAGATGGGCAGTGAACGAGTCGGTGAAAGCTTCTTTACCGACCGGTCCATAGAATATTTCTTCCCGTCAATGGTATGCATTATCGCATCAATTATACATACCCTCATGTGTCCCAGATGTTCATCTCTGGAGTGTAGGAGCCCTATGGTAACAGTGATTTTTCTCATTAACTCACTATTATTATCAGCACATGAACGTAGTGATGTAGACAGGATAGGTCCCAGGGGGAATATTCTCAGACAGTGCCAAACCTCAATTAGATCATACACAGTTCAATGAGTTTCCTAGTAAGTTAACTTAGTAACTTGCCACATTAATTTCTAGGATTAACAGTACAGTGACCAGGAGAATTGTGAACTTCGGGTTTCTCAATTTAAAGATGACGTGTTCAGTTATAAGGAAACCTAAGAGGGTAATGTTTTATCAGTTCGAAGTTGATCCAGGCCAATTAGGAAATTTCAAGAGCAAATAGCTACTCAGTCCCAGCTCAAAACATTCCATGAGACTTCATAGCACAACAGTTTATTCTAGTTACTGAACGCAGTGTGACAATAAAAAATGTAGCAAGACGAAAAGTGTGTTGACCGTAGAAGACGTATGAGTGAAAGTGATCCGCGAAAATGTATGTGAACTATTAGAGATTACTCTAGACAAAAAAAAAATAGGATGAAGAGAAAATTCAAAATCAATACGATGTACTACAGTACTTAAAGATCATATTTTAAAATGCCTATCCCTTTCAAGAGTCTGATATTCTTTTATTCTTTGAAACTGTCACTGGTTGCTTAATGCAGGTTTCAAATGTGGGATGATTCGCTCGAAGTGCTACCAGTCATATCCCAAAATTAATTACTAGTTGGCAGAATCAAGCTATTAACTTGACTGTATGAGAAGGACAACTTCTCTTAAACGGATGATCTATGCTTTATATAAAAGCATAATGTGTTATTACAGTATTAATTCAACTACAGTACTTATGAAACTGAGATATTATTATCGTTATTATTATTATTCGTTGGCTGTGATTCATTTCCGAGCATACATATTACTTCGAGCGATATTCATGCTCAATTTAATTTATGGATGTGTTCTTTATTTGTGAATGGACAAGTCAATCATGCCATGTGAACATACAGGTTGCACTGATTGGATGAGGCCGGGCGTGGTAAAGCTCGACGGAGCTTTCGTGCATATCGTTTGGCCTTTTCGTGTCTGCGCTGCTCTCCTTCACGTCGGTTGACAGCAGCAGAGCGCGTGTGTTAGTGCCAAAGCAAACTATCTAATTACGGTTGACAGTATTCTGAGATCTTGCCATAAAATCTGACTATAATTAATAATGATGTTCCAGTTTTAAAAGCTTACATGTTGTACATAATTAACATGGGCAAAAGGCATTGTTAAACATTGAAACTAATAGAGGAATCATCCAGTGGCATAGAAAAAATGGCACATAAGTATTGATATTGAAATATCATTTTGTTTGTGACACAGCCTGTTAAACTCAGGCCAAGTTCTTCAACGTAGCAGTATGATCTTTGAGCATTAAAAGCCGGCATTACTCATGAGCATTTGCACACTGCCACTCAACACGTGATTTACCGGTACTTTGGCGCCATTTTTTCGAGGCACAATGTTCAAGAGACACACAACAGTCCCAAAATAAGTTACTTAAAAAAAATAGAGTGGTCGAAAAGTCACTTTCCCCAGCAGTTCCTTATATTTAGTTACATCTTTATAGATATTTAGTTATACTTTATTAGATCTACCCTACCTTTAGATCAATTGTTCGAAATGGAGATCCTATTCCTCGATACAAACTTGACAACGGTTAACCACTGATTTACAAATATCATAATGGTAAAATATCGATCTTCCGTTTTAGCATTTTGTTATCGTCCGCTTCGCGGTAAGTCTGTAACAATGCCCATTTTCTCACATTAAAGTCTGCTATCCTCAACTATTCTTCGTAGTGAATTTCCACCAACGTTGTAACACATAAACACGTTGTTATTTGGTTAATTTGGAATTAATCATCAGAAACTGGCTTGTTACTTCATAACCAAACACATTTATAAAATGACAGAAAACGACTTGGCATCAGAAACAATTGACGCACTTCATAGTTTCTAATCCAATACTAAAGTCAAGCAAATTTTCGACCATTCTGTATATTAAGGTTATTTCTTAAGTGTTGATCAGATGGACCACTGAAATTAATAGAACTTTTTCTAACAATTAACAGTATCAGTATGGAACCATTTTTTAATTTTTAATTTTACTATGATCAAGTATGCAATGATTACTCTATTAGTTTTAATCTTAAAATCAGTACATAACTAACGACGTCTTCTCATTATTACTTTCAACCAATATCACATTGAAGCAAAAAATTACATAATATTATATCTCTCTTTCTCAATGCTCCCTTACCGTAATACTGAGGATTGTGACCCCCCAAGGAAACAAGAATACAGTCTTCTTCAACCTTCTAGATGTTGTGCCAGTCACATTTCCTGTGACACGGATGTCCCATTTACGCACTTGAAGGTGTCAGTCCATCGTTTGAGAGTTCTCTTTCCAGGGACATTTCCTGCAACAAGAAGTCAGCCTAGGCTCCCTCCTCCGCATTGTGCATTATGGCCAAAGAACTCTTAGTGTAAATATTGTTGACAACTTGGTCTTGATGTGTGTCTCATTTAATATAAATTCGTTGGTGCGGAGAGAACTGTCCAAGGAATAAGAAGCACCTTCCTCCAGCACCACATCTCAAGAACACCTTAGCTCCAAAAACGCCGAGCCAAGTGGAGGAACATGGACCTTGCCTTCAGTGTGAGATGTCATAAGAGACATATTACATATTTGAAACATCTGTATAAACAACTGAATCTGTAAATTACAAAAGACAGCAGTTGATGAACAATAATGTATTTCCTAATCCCCTCAAATACAAGTGCAGAAGGCAGTGGCGGATCCAGAGGTTCACCTCGGAGGGGGCACTCTAGGATTTCAGAGTAGCAACAGAAAATATGTAATACAATTACTATATAATAATAATATCGTATGGCCTCAGGTGCCTGGTGCAAGCTTTGTTAATTGACACCCAGAGGGTAGCTTGCATGTCAAATTTCGTCGTTCCTTTGAACGCTATGAAAGTCAAGGAGGTTAGATATCTAAACTCCTTGACACTACAGCGCTTTCAAGTAGAGAATGGAGGAACTTTGTGTTGGCGGAAACTCCCGAGATTAATTTTGCCATTGAACACGGCCTACTGAATTCAAATGGGTTCTTTGACATGCCAACAACGTATGGCATGAGTGTCGTGATTTTTGTCGCCTTCAAAAATCACTTACCATGGCCAGGGGCGAACCTGCAATCTTGGGGTTGGTAGTCCGACACTATAACCACTCACCCACCGTGGCAAGCATACAATTACTAAATTTGTATTTAATCTACACACACTACACATAACATCCAACCACCAGATTTTATAATTCTACAAGAAATTCATCTTATTAAAATGGTTTATTGGTTTCAATTTCAAGTCATTGCCATTATGTAACAAAATAACATTTTAGTTCTACAGAATATGAACATTGCCACATTTTAATGCACATTACACAGTCTAATATGTATTAAAAACATTTGCTATCATAGTAACTATCTGAAGACAAAATACAAGTCTACTATACAAATGTTACAAGATATGTACATAGTACCAACAATGTCAGTCACTGAGTCACTACTAGTGACATAATTATAAATACAAAAAACAATTGTATTGAATACTGAAGCCTCCGTGGCTTAGGCGGCAGCACGCCGGCCTCTCACCGCTGAGTCCGTGGTTCAAATCCCGGTCACTCCATGTGAGATCTGTGCTGGACAAAACGGAGGCAGACAGGTTTTTCTCCGGGTACTCCGGTTTTCCCTGTCAACATTTCATTCCAACAACACTCTCCACTATTATTTCATTTCATCTGTCATTCATTTAATCATTGCCCTAGAGGAGTGCGTCAGGCCTCGGCAGCTGGCACAGTTCATATCCTCGCCGCTAGATGGGGGCTTCATTCATTCCATTCCTGACCCGGTCGGAGACTGGAAGCAGGTTGTGGATTTTCATTTTTCAATTGTATTGAATACTGATTGGGATTCTATTTGGTGACTATCCCAGGGGAAAAAAATACATGCCTATTACAAAATAAAATCCAGGGTGATCCTTCGTTTACCCCCTTTATAGAAACGTTCTAGAACTTTTTCAACGTCAACATTTATATCACGGGGAACACATACCAGTCACAAGCCATTCAACCTTTCCTCTGTCATTCGCGTTCGTAACCGTGATTTAAAACGTTGCAGGCTGCTAAAAGATCTCTCTGCACTTGCAACACTGACGGTGTAGCGATTATATTAACAGTGTTGCCATTACATACTTTACGATAACAAACATTGACCACATTCATGAATGCAGGCAATACAGCAAAGATTTTACTTGCAGTGCAGTTTGGAGGAACAATCATTTTTATCGGCAATATCAATGTAGCAGACAACTGGTTTTTCGGGGGGGGGGGGCACTTGCCCCTGGTGCCCCCTCTGCATCCGCCACTGTGCAGAAGAGAAGTACTTTTAAGATACCATATTTTATAATTATATTTTATATTACATCCTCATCAAATTTGGGAGCTCCCAGATCCCTCAAGAACGTTAGCCAACCTAGAGGCCTACTGAAATGGGTCCCTATATATACTAAGAGTTGGGTCGCGCAATGCATTTTTCTTGTGTCCGTCTTCAATTATCAGGCTGGAAAATTCAATTTGGCACCATTTCAAGGCCGACGAAGGTTATTAATAAGCTACATATGAACTGCATTGTGAATATTCAATGTATACCATACTTTTGGTGTTTTTATGCCTCTATTGCTACATGTTTTGGAGTTATGGTCTGCCCCTTCTTCAGCCTGTCAATTAAAAAATACAAATAATTATCGCTTTAAAACATATAAGCCACTTTGAATGTCTCGAAAAACTCATGATTTTCTTTGAAATTACTGTACAACTTATAATCTGAAGTTTCCTTGAGTCTTGATTGTGATATATACCGGAAGTATGTAGGCCTAGGCTGTTGGATATCGGTACTGACAAGGTGGTTAATATATAAATAATTTAACAATTAACATTGTCAATAGGAAGCCAAATGTCATTTTCAACGATATTTCCAGTTAATATTTTTAGGTAGAGCCAGCCCAACTTAGATGCATCTCAGTTCGTCAGTTGGCATGGTGCACCTCACCAAGACGCTGGCTAGTAGCCTACATAATGTATTTTGTTTTGTTTCTTCAGTTATTTCATTCCCTTTGCCGTCAAACAGCGAGTAATTGGTCAAAATAAATGTATTTGTGAATGTATTTAAATGGTAGGCTCATATTTAAATATGCTATGCAAATGAGTATAAATAATGGCGAATCTGCTCCACACCAACCAACAAGCCCCGCAACACACCGGATCGAAACAAAATCCATTAATTCAGAAAAGATTAGTACATTGGTACACGGAACAAAGACGTGGCAAGAGCAAACAATAAGTTCGAGAGTCTTCGATAGGGTTACATCTCAAAACTCACGAGCTAAAAATAGTAACAAATAGTATCAAAACTCACGACTACAAACTAGCTGCTGAATTAACATTCTAATTAGTCTCAAAGCTCACGACTCCAGAGAGCACGTGCCTGCGATGACCGCAGCTGTACGGTGATTCACACTGCCCTTCAACCCATGTTTGTCCACCCAGTAATAATCTTATAATCTGAAGTTTCCTTGAGTCTTGATTGTGATTTATAGGCAAAGTTTTAGTATACAGTATCTGAAAGTTGACCTCGTTAAAGTGCTAATTATTTCAGTATTTCGTTGGTATTGTTTTAACAGGAATTATCAACCTACCACAGACCAAATTCTCCAAGTATAACATTGATTTTTCCTCAGTCATTCTGCTTGGTGTCATCAAGCAGGCCTTAAAGTCTTCATTGGAATCATGGAGGTCGTTTGGATACAAAGCGACACCCAATGGTCAATTAGTAAATCAATTGAAAGGCACCTAGTAAGAACATGGAATGCTCATATCTGCCAACCCTATCAAGTGACTCAGGTGTCTATTGTGTTGGTCCTGTACAGGAACAAATGACTAGCGGCTTATTCGACAATAATTAGAAAAATAATAATAATGTTGTGGGTTTTACGTCCCTTACTGCGACTTTTAGAGACGCGGGATTGCCGGAATTTTGCCGCAGTTCCGGCTGGCGCTAACAATGGACCTTTTTCCCATTCAAAGAAGAACTAGCTTGGCTCGTGAGATTTGAGACTTGCCCAGGTACAGAAACCGGCTAGAACCTACTTTTACTAACCCTCATCTTGAAATTCATGAGTTTTAAGACTCGTGAGTTTTGAGACGACACGTTCGATAGTTGGTTGTGTTCTGCTTGCATGGGCAAGAGTATAGCCCACTGATCTCTATACATGGATGGCTGGTAGCTAAGGCAGCAGTAAGCCGAATAGACGACGACAGGTATAGCAAGATGGCAGCGAGCGCATGGTGCAATATTGCGAATCTGGCTCTGTGATTGGTTACTGGTAGTTTGATGTTATACATGTATTTATACTGGCAGTAAATATTTTGTCTTTCTTGTAGTTGTAAAATGGGCTGAATTTGGTTATTTAAAGCGTAAAATCTTAGTAGTTAAGTATACATATGCGGTGGTGCTGAAGCAGACGTGATCGGGCTAGGCTATTGCGTTTTTAAATTTGATCCCATTTCAGGGTTTTTCGGTTCTGGGTGCGAATAGTTCGCTTAATAGTTGTAAAACGGCGGGGAGAGTACCTATATTTTGAGTAGGTTTTTAGTTGTGTTAAGTTTTATGTGGAGCTGAGGAGTGAAATTGGTTTGGCTTAAAGTGCATTTTTTGCTTCGATCTACTTCCCGTTATTATTAAGTTTATTGTGCTGCTAGCGTGATTAAAAGCTGTAGTATTTGATGTAGAGTGCTGGGATTACTTGGGGGAAGTGTTGGTTATTTCAAGGAAACAGGAATTCATTACCAAGCACCGATTACGATATGTCGAATCTAGGCCTGTATAGTGAGCTACGTTTATAGGTACATCATTTGAAGAATGCATAATTTCGTGGCATATATACGTGTATGCCGTATATACAATTTACAAGAATGTTTCCAGAAATTGTTTTTCACTCGTTACTCTGTTACTGATCGCTAATTGCGTGTACTCAGCACCTATGTTAATATTTGTCAGCCGTTATTATACATTCATTTTATTGATATTCCGGAGATTTACTGACCTCGGAATGACGTGTCAGTGATCCCAATGCTCTTATGCTATGAGTGAACATATCTCTATATTTTTATTTGCTCCAAAGCACCATTAATTACGATTTAAAATTGACTAGATTATGATTGCTTCCCCATAAGGAGAGCCCGAGAATGGGTACGCCAACATGGCGGACCGCGCGCTCAACACGGCGTACTTTCTCGTGCAGCGGAGATCTGCCATCAACGATCCGTGTATAGAGATCAGTGGTATAGCCTAATTAATGGTTCGAGTACGCAAGCTCAGACAGCTGTTGCGTGAGCATGGTACGAGAGACGCGTCACTAGATCAAGGCCTTACAAGCAAACGCAGTGAACTGGTGTACCGCTCTCATGTTCATAAAAGAATCGAAAAAGATGTGACCTAAGCATAAAAGGAACACTGCGGACGTCGCATGGCTTGAAATGAATGAAATAAATTGATACATTAACTGATAAGGCCACTGCATGGTTTTTATGAACCTCGAGCAGTGTCAATGTACTCTAAGAGCTGTGCATCTTAATGCAAAAATTAGCCTGCCTGGCTGATATAATTGAGGTAAACTTGTTTCGTGAAGAATCCATAATATGTTTATGTTCGACCCTGACTATTATCTGTCAGAAAACTGTACTATAATGAGGCTCATTATAACACTATTTTTCATTATGAAACAGTTTCTCCCACCAATCAGAGCTCATGAAACAGTTGTTTGACCAATTAGATAGTTAGAATTCCACGGCCTTCTAATGTAAATCACACTGCCTGGCCTAGTGTCATAGTAGAGTAATCGAGGTGGCCATGGTCAAATACAAGGCATTCCCTGCGTCTCATGCGCTCTGTTCAGTACATAAAACTGGCGAAATCTCGACAGATATTTATGAATATTTTTGTTCGAACATAAAATAGTTATAATAATTATCGTCGAACATAAACAGTCGTATGCAACTCGCCTATAATGGTAATTAAGACACTCGTATGGAAATTATAAAACTCGCATACGCTCGTTTTATAAATATACTTGTGTCTTAATTATTGCCATTATAGGCTCGTTGCATAATGTACTATTGTACTCCGATTGAGCATTACGACATTACATCAAATTCAAAGCAAGTTGATCCTGCCATCTATATTTGTTTGCCAGCCCTTCACCCCGATGCATCATTCGGTTCATCAACTGGTATGACAGATCTATTTTTAGCCTACTTTTCACATTTTGCAAAAATGAGGAAAAAGTAGTCTTATGAGATCGGGCAAATGTGTGTCTGTCTGTCTGTCTGTCTGTCTGTCTGTCTGTCTGTCTGTCTGTCCTTCTGTCTGTCTGGCTATGTGTGTGTCCCCCCCCTATCAACTCCTAAACGGCTGCAGCAATCAAAACCAAATTTAGTATGAGTAAAGATATGCACCGGAATATCTCACGTCCATATTTGAAAATGATGTCAGTGCTACCAACTGCTGAAAAAACGCACTAGAAATTTGAGCTCCATGTTGGATATCTTGCAAGGTATACATGGGAGCTATTCCAAAATTGGCACACATGTAGATAATACTATTTTAGTTTAATTTCCAGGAGGCCAACCATGACAGTGTTACCAAAATAATTTTAAGCTTCCTGATAGGTCCAATGTTTAAATGCATATAACTTCTACACTATCAATTGGATTTCAACCAAATTTTGTATGTAATATCTGTACATAAACGGATATGATTAGGCGTATTCTTACGAGCCACCAGGGCTGCCAACTGTTAATAATTGCTCTCTCTATTTTTTATGCAAATACCAATATATCTGAAAGTATGCAAGCCAACAGCTTTAAACTATGCACACGTATATTCTGACATTTTATATTAATTTGGAGTAACTTATATACGTCAGTTCTACCAACATGATTATAAGCCTGCTGATAGTACCAATTTTTAAATACATGTAACTTCTATACTATCAGTTGGATTTCAACCAAATTTCGTATGTTCTATGTGTACCATAACAGATATGACTACAAGTATTGTTAAGAGCAATCAGGGCTGCCAACTGTTAATAAATGCTGTCTATATTTTTTTACCCTAATATCAATATATCAGAAAGTATGCAAGCCAACAGCTCTATACTTTGCACACGTATAGCACCTGACATTCTAGATTAATTTGGAGTAATTAATACAATGCAGTGCAGTGCTGCCAACATGATTCTATGCCTGCTGATATATCCAATTTTAAAATACATGTAACTTCTATACTAAGAAATGGATTTCATCCAAAATTGGCACAACAAGATATCATAATATTTCAGATTATTTCTGACCAGCACACGTATGGTATTGTTGGCAACATGCTTTTACGCGTGTTGATACATCCAGTGTCTAACTGCATGTAACGTCCATTGGACTTCAACCAAATTTTGTATTCTGTACCTAAAGAGATGGAACAAAGAATATATTCAGTCACCAGGGCTGCCAACTGTAGTGCTCTATTAGGCTACATCATACCAGGTATATTTTGAACTAATTAGATATTTCGATATTACCAACTTAATTTCGTCATTATTCTAGATAGGTTCATATACTGTAGAATAATCATTGGCATGAAAAGTAGGCTGTATAGTTCTTCACGGAACTTCTTGTTCTATTTTCTGACTGAATATAGCCTACGTATTTTTTATTTTAAATAGCTGTTGAGAGCTGCTCATCTTGCAAAACACACTAGTGTAATATCATTCACTCTGAAAGGCTGCATTCAGTTCTTCCTTTATATTTGTCAACGAATTATCGGCCACCACCACAACACTTAATATATATAGGAACTCAAACCAACACAAGTAATTGTGGCTACAACGGGAAGTGGATCTGGGACCTATTTCTCCACAGAACTTTGCAACCTCCCTTCAAATGGATCACGATCCATAGGTTAAGAACCCCTGTGCTAATGTATCATTATCTTAAAGGGAAGATACCTACTGCACAAAAAATAATCACTTGACTGTATTGTGATGAGATGTATTTTGATGTCTGTAGCATTCACTGTTGTCGAAAAAATTGTTACGTTGTGTTAACGGCCACGCCGCAGCTACTGATAGCTACTTTGGAAGCCCATAATTGTGTGACCTGCGCACAGCCAGACTGTTGTGACCAAGCACATGCATCCTTTATATATTTGTAGGGGAACCTAGCGGGTAAATAAAACATTACTGTCCCTAGTAAATGTTGTCAATCATATCTAAAACCGGGGACTTAATATTAATACTTGTAAATAAGAATTCTATACGTTGAGGAAATTGAGTAAAACTCCAGGGAAATATGGACACCAAAATGCGACTTACTGGACTAATGAATTGTAACATATATACCCAGAACAACTTTAAGACATAGGCTAATTCCATATTAATTTTGTTTCTTGCTTCCCTACATACCGTCGGCGTACAGGTGAAACACGCGTTTTTGAGAAAGTGAACTTGCATTTTACTTGTAAGCAGACGATACCGGTATGGTATTCATTGGGTAATGTTTTAAATACCCCGATTTCCCCTACGTCGTACAATGATAGGCTGCCTGAATCTGACAAAGTATAACATGTGTTGAATAGTGATACATGATAAGCTGAAACAAGTTTCTCTTCTTTATATATAGTGTTAAAAAGGGAGTACTGTACTGGTGATTTCTTATAATTTGGATGAATAATTTGCCCAAATTGTTAAATCAGAATTTTGAATTCTTCTGAATGCCCACACCTTTAAAAAGCTCAGCTAAGACTTTTATAACAGTTCTTCTATTGCAGATCCGATGAAAATACCCACTACCCTTATACAGGAGATGCTTCTTTGGAGTAATTGATAGTTGATTCATATAAGGCTCGTTTTTCTGAATCGACCTCTCATCTAATGGTGGGATCCAATGTATACGTGCAGTGATTTTCTCGGTCAATTGCAATTGTCTATTCTCCGGTTGCTTCTACCATCAGCAATACATGTCACTTCATCATGTGCCCCGAAACCATTCGGAATGAATGCTTCTGCATTTCTAGATGTTATTCTGAGGTGTAATTTCCGCCACGGACATGAATTGAGAGCATGAGCTAGGGATTCAGGCTTACTGCATGGTCCGTCCAAGCTGTGTCCAAGAAGGGTTCGAATAGGAACCTTGTTATATTGCATTTTCAAAGCATAATTCCATTCAGATCCGGAGAGTAGTCTACATTTAGGATGTTAATCCATCTGTTGACCGGTGTGTATTCCTGATAGAGGATTGGTCCTTTACCGTGTGTTCTCATTCCACATCATTTGCCATACTATTGTTTCCTTAGAAATTCTATTAGCTCTCTTGCCCTAAAGTCTTTTAAGTTGCCAGTTCTAATTTGCACTCCACAGGTCACGCGCCTTTTCGCGTTGCAAGACGTTTTGTGGCTATATTTTGTATTATTGCTGTATTTATTTACGGCTATATTCTTGAGACCACCTTGTGGCGCAGTGGCTAGCATTGTTGGCTGTCACTCCCGAGGTTCCGGGTTCGATTCCCGGCACTGCCAAGAATTTAAAAGTCTTGGTATGGTCTGGTATGGGGTCTCCCAGCCTCGTGATGCAATGGGAACCTGCCGGATGCTATGGCAGGAGGAGGAGTGGAAAGGAACTGGCCACCCTACCACACGCAAACTCCGGCTCGGGATGCCTGGTTAGTGATCCCTTGACGAAGCTAAGGGCTCTAATTCAGGTCGCCTACGTCCCAGGAGGGGATATGGCACTCTTTTTATTTCTATATATTCTTGGATTTATGACAAAAGTAGACAGATACGTTATTGTTCAGATTCATGTTGCCTATCTACTTGAATCGCAGAGCCAAGAGTTGTGCACTATTACCCAACACAGTAAATCACTTAACGCTGCCTTACCACAGCGAAATGTTGAACAAATTGTATTTTATGTATCATGTAGAAAATCTATTTGAATTTTTGGACAGTAGGTACCTTCCATCCAGTGTCTACCACATATATTATTAATGATAATTCGTGCTATCTAAATGTGTAACTGTATTATGACTACAATATTCTTGCAAGCACATCAGTCTGGAAGTTGTGAATGTCATGTGTTATAAGTGAATGTGTATATTATATCGGTGTACCTACAGAAAAATGCTGTGAAAAAAAAATCTAAGTGGCTATATATATACATATACTCATATATTATTGTATGCTATATATTCAAATGGTCTGGTAAGATGCCAAGTGTATATGATGGCTTCATTACCTACAAATAATTGGATATCTCAATCCAGTCCTTGGTGTGATACCGGATAACTATAATCGTAATTTCTAAAGTTGAACTGTGAGCTTAGGCGCCATATTCGAGGAGAAGGGGACAAGACACTTTTTGTCCCTTCAAATTATAAAGCAAGGGGATAGTGGCGTAACTAGGATTTGCTTCTGAAGGGGGATGAGAAATATTCACACACACAATACAATACATTTTCAGTACCGGTAATACATGTTTGATGTTTATACTTGTTTTGTTGTAATGGAAGAATTCTTCCCTGGGAATATTTATTGGAGGGGGGGGGTCTTTTATAAATAAACTCTTCGGAGACTGGGAAAAACCTTCGTAACCGAATAATGTGTACTCTTGTCTTGTCCCTCCCGTATTTGAAAGAAGTCAGTATATCATATCTCGTAAAAATAGTCTATTGAAACGAAATGTTATTCTGATAAACAATATTACGAGCAAATAAACTGCACGCATAGTCACGTGTGAGAGGAACATTCAGTTGATTTGGCCCACTGTTACAAATCAACTTTTGAAATTACGACTATAGATGGAGATACTTTACCAGAGCTGGTAGTAAACTCCGCCACGCTTAGATTATTTTATTTTGATGGGTATGCAAGGTTAAATCATGAAATATGTAGAGTCCACCACTGGCCCACCTGTAGATCTTCCGCTTTTTTTCGTCCGTTCTCTTCCCGTGTGACGCGCCACTTTAGCTCCCCTAAGCATAACGAACTTCCAGTTTAATAGACAGGTAATGGATGCAATGAAAACTGTGTGGTACAATTTTCCCTGCCAGGCTGCCAGTGACTGGGCAATTTGTTGTAGTCGATTAATAATGCGAAATTCTAGCTAACGTTGTGCCACAGTACAACATTCGTTGTTTCTAAATTTGCCTCGTTTCCCGTTATTTTACTGCAAAATATGTTTAAAAAATTACTGTATCTAAGATTATCCAAATGGAAGAATGGGTGCACGTCATATAATCTTGACAATTTTACTCAGTAGTACACATGCACCTTTAAATATTTAGTTTTCTGGCATTTCTCTTACATTACTGACCCAAATGTTTCTATAACCCATATCTCCATTAGAAGGTTTCGATCCGAAAATGGCTCTCTAATTTAAAATGGGGTTCATTTGCGTAACTGAGGTGAAACCTCCCTTTTCTTCAGCGGTTGCAGAGACTAGGGTGAAGATGTAAATGAGCCATTCTTTTTAGTCATCAGTTGCAGTAATTTAATTAAAATTTTGCATGATTTCCATGGTTTTGAAAACTAAAAAAAGGTGGATTTTAACCCTTTATAGGGAAAAAGTATTTTTATTTTTATTTATTTTAATTATTATAATAATTAATAATGTTATTTTTATTTCTCTTATTTTGATGTTTGTATATTTATCTTTAATTTTCAATTTATTTTCTTATAGATTTAGTTTTGATATTAATTTATTGTATTAATTAATTAACTTATTTCGAATTGATTTTTACAATTAGTTTCTTAATTATTTATGCTTATTGCTACGTGCTACCCCTAGTAGCAAGTTCGTTAATTGGATCAAAGTAGATAAAGCACAACACAAATGGTCCTTTAAAGAAATATTAGCTTTATTGCAGATCAGAAAGCTACACCACACAATAAGCAAGTAGGAACAACTAGCTGTCTTACAAAAGCTTCCTACTTTATGGAGCACACTCACCCTTTCACTTGCTCATGCAGTTAATCCCCTCACTAATGAGACCGGTGTCCTCGGCTAGAAGTAACAACTCTTCCTCTTGTACACAAGCCACAGTCTGTCACTCACTGTTCTTGAATACACACTGTTTCGCAATTCTCACGTCACCGTAACACCTCTATCGCACTGGTAAGAACACACTCCTCAAAACTCAGTCCGTCTTAACCGGCCAGGATCGCTCTTTATATATCGGGGCTGATGACTCAACGATGTTTCTAGAGTAGACCAGGGTTCACACCTTCTCGAGATTTCCAATACTAGGCGGGGCACGAACATTCTGGACCATGCCCTTTTGTTCTTAAGCCCCGATGCGTAAGGCGCTTAGCCTGGGGCGGCCTGAGTCACGCGCGAAGCTGTTTGGCACTCGTAACATTATGTTAATTATTTTATTTTTTATGTTTCTTTTGTTATTTTATTTTTATGATTTTATTTCTATATTTGTATTTTATTTTTAGACTTACATTGTTGATGGTTTTTTTTATCCAACACATTACGTCAAGTAGGTAGATAGCCTACGTATATAATATTTGAGTTTTAGAAATACTAGCACTTCGGCATGAAAATTCTTCGAAATTTGGCTTAAACATTCAACTACCAGCATCTTAGAAAGCATAAACTGTCCTTATGACCACTATCCCATAAAGGGTTAAGCTGGAACCGTGTCTGGTAACAAATATCGCCTTCAGCAATACGTGAAATACGAATATGAGTACGCTATGTAATAATTATTGGGTTAATATAATATATCAGCTCTAGCTACACGTGGAGGGCTGGTGTTGTCAAACTGCCGATTGTTAGAATAAAGTGGGCTGTGGTCAGGCTACAATACTTGCCTTAATGAGTTACGATGTGGCAACTGGGAGTGGATAACAAAACACTGAATAAACTCTCACCTTATTGGTGAGTGATGGTGTAGCCATGCTGGTCACACCCTTCGCAAGGGCAAATAGCAGTGCAACATTAGACTTTGGGGGAGCAGGGGGAAGCTTAGTGGTTCGCACATTTTCTGGGGCAAGAGATGGACTTGCCGGGAATCGTATAAACTCAGGGCCACCAAGAGGATTTATGGGACCCTATGATTTTTTTTTTCTCGGGCCCCTCTTGAAATTCTTTTGATTATTATTATCCACTACTAGCTATTCCGGAAACACAATTGCCATTTTGAGATAAGCATCTGTTGCACAGTCATATTTTTTTAAATCTTATTTCATAGAAAATATTTTAGTATTTATTTTATGAAATATATTTTGCAATGTGCACAAAACGAATAGGGATTTTTAGTCATTTTAATACAGTTAACTTAACATGTCAGTACCAACTGACGAGCCCAACGGCACACTGGGGCGAAACGCTGGCATTGTTTGAGCTAACCGGACCATTTTTATCATTTATTGATAATTCATCCGCTCAAATGGGAACTACATCATATTCCCTTCGGGAATATTCAAAACCTTATTTGGATTGCCAAGGTAAGGCTTTTGTTTTTATGAAAGGGAGTTTTACTCCCGTAGCACATTGGCATGCTCGTGACGTCAATACTGCTTGTATTCTGTGTCTTGCATGGCCTTCTCAGTATGTGCTAGCCACGCGTATTGGTAGGTGTGTCTGTACCAACTGACGAGCCCAACGGCACACTGGGGCGAAACGCTGGCATTGTTTGAGCTAACCGGACCATTTTTATCATTTATTGATAATTCATCCGCTCAAATGGAAACTACATCATATTCCCTTCGGGAATATCAAAACCTTATTCACATCAGCTTTCCCAAAACGTTGGTATAAGTCCTCTTTTTCCCTCCTTTCCCATCTTCCTTCCTTCCTATTGTAAATAGGTCCATATATCTTTCTGAGCACTTTCCTCTCAAATGCACAAATGCGCTCTTCCAGTGTTTGTGAAGTCGCCCATGACTCGCATCCATATAACAGAACCCGTTTCACTAGTGTCATGTATAATTTAACCTTGCTGTTTTGTGAAATTAAGCGCGACTTAAATAAGTTATTGAGACCAAAAAAGGTACTATTGGCACTAATAGTCCTCTGTTGGATCTCTTTTTCAATCTCACTTTTGTTAGATAAAATCGAGCCCAAGTATTTAAATTTCTCCACTCGTTCAAAAGTATGTCCGTCAATACTAACAGTGGCATCAACATCCTGTCGGCGTGAAATGATCATATATTTAGTTTTCTCATCATATATCGAATTTAATACTCTTCTGGGAATGAATAAGGTACATTAAAACTTGCTTTTGTAATTTTCAGAATCGAAGAACTTCTTTTACCAAATTAATGGTTTCTGCCAATACTATCGCACTGTCATAAATGCCTCTGAAGTATTTTTCTGCTTCATTTGACAGTTAAAAGATGAACATGAGATGTCTCTTGCAGAGCTGTAGACAAATCGATATCCTTATTCTGAAAAGCCTCGGACAGGTTGTAAGTTATAGCCAACATTTTACATACCGTAACTCTAAAGTAGCACCAATAAACTGAAACTCACGTGCACCACTAACGGGCCCTCGTTGCTTGCGGGCCCCTATGCATTTGCCACCTCTCTCGGTGGCCCTGAGCGGTCTAGTATGGGACCATTGTTTATTTTCATAGTTAATATTGACATTAACTTCAGTTAAATAAGCAATATTCTAGTAAGGTGGTTTTTCCGTTTAAGCCAGTTAAAGTACAGTAATTGATGACAACAAAATAATATGTTAATATAAAGCATGATAGAAAGAATGGTTTGAGAAGGGAAATGCTTATGTTCAAAAGTGATAGTGGTGGTGGAGTTTACACCATCTCCGGGAGTAATTAGGCTATGTGGCTGTGTCGGAGTTTCACTCACCCAAAGAAGCAGGTGTATCGTATTTAAGAATGTCACGTTCTTCCCCGGGATATGAATTGTCCCGTACCATATATAAAAGCACATTTTCTCCCGAATGTACTCCGTTTTTTTATTGCTGCAGAACGTAGCAAAAGTTAGAGGTTACTTTGAGTCCCTAGAGGGTGTTAAAATAAAAGTATGCAATGTTTTAGGAGGTGATTTGTTGTCTTTGATTCATTTGGGGATCATTGCAGCATCGTGGTAATTCAACTTCGAGTACTTAGGTGTGTGATAACCTGTGTTATTATTAGAGCTGGGATTTCTATGTAATTACATATTTTACATATTTTTTCATATTTGTGGGTATTCTACATATTCTTAGTGATATTACATAAAATTACATATTTCAGAGTTTTCCTGTTTTTATATAAAATAAATTGCTGAATTGAAGTTTCACACTAAATGTGGGGCTGTTGTCTGTCCTCTCAACAGGGGGATTAAGGTAATTATGAGTGACAGGTATTTGAGAGGATGATAGGATGATAAGTGCTTACATGGAGAAACTGGTGCAAGTGCATTGAGTAAATTGCAAAAAGTGTTGAAGAGAAATCTGATTATTCAACATTTCACAGTGTGTGCCGAATTCTAAATGGAGATGACGTTGATCCTCCCGAGGACATTTCTCCAGCGAAAATTCCTCTCCTAAAATTTGCCCCAGTTACATCATGTGATGTTGAAAGATCTTTCTCTGCATATAGGAACACCCTAAGTGACAAACGCCATTCTATGACCCCAGAGAACATCGAAAAATACTTAATAGTTCACTGTGCTACAAAATGTAATGAATAAATGAGCTTCGAGTTATGAAAATAATAATTTACTATTGAATACGTGTGTGATAAATTCATATAATATGACTCCAAAGAACATTGAAAAATACTTAATTGTCCACTGTGCTACAAAATGTAATATAAAGCGTGTTTAGTGTGTTGTAACTGACAAAATGGCAAGTTTATATTAATTATATGATATTACATATTTTGCCCAATCTGCATATTTTGCTACATATTTTGGTGCTTTTTGTTACATATTTATGTACATATTATGCCACTTGATATTACATAAAAATCCCAGCTCTAGTTAGTATGGTGTATGTAGTACTGTGTGTATTTGTGATTGAGACTGTGATTTAGAAGGAGGCGGCCTTGGCTTTATGGTAGGAACCATCCCGTCGTTTGCCTGGAGTTGTTGTTGTTGTTGTGTTTGAGTCTTCAGTATTTTGACGGTTTTGATGCAGCACTCCATGGCTCCCGTTTCTGAACTAATCGTTTCATCTCTACACAGCTACGACACTCAAAAACTAACAATTGTGTTTAATTTATAGGTTCAAGCATCAATAAGTCAAATTCTACTTTACCTGTCAACCTCAACAAGGGCTCAAATTAAAGATTACTAAATTAGGAATGTCCTGTACGAAAGCTGAGAAAAATGCAGATCTATTCAAATGATTAGACTTAACGCACAAATTTTCACCATTTTGAAATATATTCCAACATAGCTGTTTATAAAAGGGTATGTTTTTGACAGATTGTTAGTATAATGCGCAATAACAGTTCCCATTCGATTTATGGATTCATCTAAGATGTTGGCAACTCTGCTTTGACCTTCAGCTGATGTGTTTTGAAGGGAGAGTCACTCGCTGTTCTGTGGCTGAAAGTAACATGAAGTTACAGAATCGGGGTGTAAGACGACAGTGAAAATTTGAGGTTATGTCATTGTTGGTGCAATATATTGTTAATAGCGAATTGCTAGGGAAGTGTAGCTAGTTAGTTACTGTTTTAACAAACGGAAAAGCTAGGTCATCAGCCCCTATTCCTCACCATTAATTTCGAAATGTTATTATACAATATAATTAAATCGTTGATTCCTTCCATCATTTAGCGCCGTGCACAGTAAAATCGGATTGTGTTTGGAAAATGGGGAAAATCAAAGAAATGTATTCACGTATAGTTGCAGTTTTTAATGTTCTGCTAGATGAAGGAAGATTTAATAATAAAAATATCTAATAATTTGAACAGATCTGTATGTCCATATTCAACAACGGAATATGAAGAAAGGAAAAAAGTTTTTGAAATTTTGAATGTTTAATGAATACCGTATGTTATATTTCTTGGTATAATAGTGATAAACTAATCAATTTAGCAGTAGACATCAAAAACACTAATGATAATAGTTACGTGAAAGAAAAATTGAAATTAATGCATTGTGAAAGTTGCTAGGTGATCTCAATAAATGCCACCATTTCTTTCTAAATGTTTAAATTTGGTGACCCAAGATAGTTTCAAACCTCCGGGAGGCCACAATCCACAGTCTCATACAGTAACAGAGAAGAAAATGGTGGTGGATCGGTAACATCTTGAGGACATCCCAAGAAAGTATCTGGAGACAGGCACTGAATTAGAACCCTCAAGGTAGTCTCTGGTAAAGCAGACTGAGAATCACCTGGAAGATAACTATAGACAGGGAGCTGGCTGGAGTCAACAAGACATGGGGAGTGGTGATGGCATTAGCAAGGGACAGAACACAAAGGAGATTTTTCGTCGAGACCCTGTGTTCCACCTAGGAACAAAAGGAAATATATCAAAGTAAGACATGCCGTGGTATTTTACTTACTTTCTTTGAAGGGCAGAGTGATACATTGCATTGAATGGACGTCAATTGAACACCTCTTATCTAAATGTTCGGATCTCAGAAAGTATGCTCTGTAGGAGCTATGTTTATTGGACATTTCATGTCTTGTTTCGATGCATACTATCACCTCCTAAAATATTGGGTACTTGTATCTTTAACACCCTGCATAAAATAAGAGTTGAGACATGGAATGTTGTTTGCTAACGGCCTGAAATCACGGCCTACATTACGGGTATTAGTGCGTTGTATTTTATGTGCAAAATACAGTGTGTCCGCAAAGTCTCTCCGCAGCGCGTCCCTCGCCTTGCGGGGCGGGAGGGTTGGCAGCACATTCATGTTATGTTGTTACAAGGGAAATAATTACATTAAATTAAGTAATTGAATTATATATACGGTACTCACCACCGCTCCGTAAAGTTTCCACCAGCACGCAAAACCTCTACCACTAAAACACACGCTCTTCAGTAGTAAGCATTCCCACTAGACTCTGCTTACACAAGAACTTGACAAGAACACAACTTACAGCGTCAACACTGTCACGCACAGGCACTCACTGTCGGCAATAATGAACCGGTGTTCCCTACCCTATCACTCCAGTTGAAGGTCAACACGGAACAAGTGCATGTTTATGCCAACCGCAGCGGTGAGACTTTGCGTATACAGTGACATGAATGTGCTGCCAACCTAACACGTCCCACAAGGCGAGACCCGCGTAGCTCGCCGCTGCGGAGAGACTTTGCGGACGCTCTGTATTATTGATTTTGATTGGCTGGATCCTGCTTCTCCCGTATTTTTATTTTGTTAATGTGTAACTAGTCATTGCGTTGTCAACTAATTAGTAAGACAATGACTTTTTGTCTTGACAAATGAACACTGGTATATATTTTTGCATATAAGCGTTGTTCAGCTATTACACAGTGGTAGAAAAATTTATCGCATCATCTTTAGGTACTTGATAGTTTTATTCTAATAAAATAATCATATACTAGGTCAGGCTGTTCCAGCCAAGCAGCTCGCTCGTGAGCAGCGGAGTACTCGCCGCCTTGCGTGAGTAAACCTGCAACATGCAATACATATCTGCTGTGGGGGGCTGCCGACACTGCGCGGTGGATAAATCAAGACTGGCAGGAAGCGCATTGACTTGTGCTATGACCTTCGCCCAGTGACGCATTGGCTATCACCCCAAGTCCCTGTCCAACCGTGCTCCGAGCATAACTGCTGAGTACTCGCGTGTACGCATACTAAAACTCATGGATTTGGAACAGCCTGTATTAGGTGAATCAGCTGCCCCTGATAATATTGTATTATGCAGTCCAACTACAGCGTGTTGTCAGGAAGGTCGATATTTCTCTGCTTGCATCTCGTATGGTATTAATGTACTGCAAGCATATTCTGCAAATGATATTGAGCACTATTATTTAGTGTTCAGTACCCTATCGTTTGCAGGATATGCTCTCAGTGCATTAGTAGCCTACCATACGAGATGCACGCAGAGAAATATCGACCTTCCTGATAACACGCGTTAGTTGGCTGCATAAAACAATATTACAAGTGGGCAAGCAGTTTTTCCTGGCGTAATTTCGGTCCTCTTCTCATCTTGTAAAAATGGGATGATAAAATAATACTGGTTATTTGTATTATTTAACCCGCCTTGTCAATACTACTGTATAAATATGATGTTTATTATTATTTAAATGAACATGTTTCGATATTCATTAATACAAATAATTACCAACAGTCAATACGGATCAACCTTTACCAAACCAACACACACGCATTTTATAAAAATAATATTACTCCATTGTAAAATTAAAATATTGGCAACTCAGGGTCCGTATTACAAACTACAGTACCGTAACAATAATAATTAATTTTATTAATGCTGTCAATGGCCCTTTGTTTTATTTTATTTTCAGGACGCGTCAGGGAAGGTATTTTGGAAGGAAATCAGCTGTGGACGTATTGAAAAAAAAACATCCCGGCATTTACCTGGTGGTGAAAATGGTAAACCACGAAAACCATTTTCCGGACGGCCGAGGTGGGATTCAAACCCACGCTCTCCCGATGCTAGCGAGGCACGAGGTAGCGCGTTAACGCTCTCGGCCACTGCGATACAGTAACAATTGTATCATATACTTATAATTGAAGGAATATTTTGTCAAAGACAAAAGAATGGAAAACGAACGTTGATGCAATAAATATTTCTACCTCTGTTTAGCTAATGTCTGTGCTTACCTTATTCAAATGTCTTTGTTCAAAGAGTATTTTTCCACAGTTTGGCAAAATTGTCAATTTCGGTTTATTCAAGAGTTTTATGGAAGGTGTAAAAAATGTTGGAATTTGAATGGTGTCAGTTAGATTGAGAAAATATATTAGTTAGATTATTTTTATGGAAGAACAGGGTACATATTTTGATGTTGTTTTAAGGACCCTAAAATCAAGCTCATTGGTCCCTTTATTAATGACATACAACTTGTGAATATTTATTTGTGACACAAATCTTTTATATAATGTATTTATTTTTGACATGAATTTTTTGTCTGTTAATTGATAGTTAGTTAGTTAGTTCGTTAGTTATAGTTAGTTTTTGTTGTTTTAAGGAACGGAACTACGAGGTCATCTGCCCCTCTATTAATTGTGATATAAACCATGTGTATACAGGGTGTCCCGGGAGGAAGGGGCCATACGTTAAGAGTTGATAGAATTGGTGATTCTAAAGCGAAAATATTATATGAACATGTGCTTTGTTTGCAATGTATTCCGAGATACAGACAGGTTGGTTGGTTGGTTCCTTACTGTCCAGACGTTGAGTGTCCGGCTCTGATGTTTGGCTATGGTGGGAGAAGAGTGGTAGAAAGAACAATATAGCCACGGTAGTGAGAAGCTGTTAAGAACCTTGAAACTTGCCATCATTGTAATTCTTCTCTAGCGTCTTCACGGTGTAACATGGAAGTCCCACAAAACCATTAGCAATTTTATGCAGCAGCTTGTTATTCCGACATTTTGCGGTTACAAAACCTAAACTCTTCGATAGCAGTGGAATTCCGCCAATGTTGGCGAAGTCGCTTACTTCCATGAAGAATGTTGTCACCTGTACCAATCAGCGGATTTCCCGGTAAGCCGGTCTTTAAATTTATCTCGATGTTGCCAAGGCTCTCTTCTGCAGTCCAGTTGCTCTGTGTGCTAGTGCAGGTTTGTTGTTTTATTGTGCACACTTACCGGTTAACTGTGTGTAAGTATATTAATTTAGTAATATGGTCAGCGGTTCGTCAGAATTCATTTAAAAATATGTGAAATATTTTATGTTTTCCACGTTGTTTTATATTTGGCGGTACAGAACTGGCAACGCTGTCTCCCTCTCACATGAGAAATGTCAGAGCCGGACACTCGGCGTCTGGACTGTAGTTTAGGGGATGCGACAACGTGGTCATGTAACCCCGTGTACTTTGGGTGTGTGTGGAATCTGTGTTAATTGTGATGGCTGTATTAGTGAGTATTTCTGTTTTCAATTCAAGTAAGGACTGCAGACATTGAATTTTTTCAAGTAGTTCCTACTTTTGCCGCCAAACGCCACCGTCAACGACTATTAGTTCAGAACTTGTTTACCAGACGCCACCGCAGTCGGCTCCTGGCGACGATCGTAGGAACCTAAGAGCGTTTGTCAAATGTTTCAGTTATATTTAGCTTCACACAGGTGTAATTAGTTGAAGGTTCTTTAACATGCCATAAATCTATGACATGGGACCGCCGTCTTTACTTCCCCTCCAAAGGAAGGCATACTGAGGGATTTTTAACGCTCTTAAAAAATCCGACGACTTAGGCCGGGTTTGAACCCGCGATCTTGGGCATAGAAGCGCAGCATGCTACCAACTACGCCACCGAAGCCGCCGAGAGATACAGACAGTATTGTGTAATTGTCAACTGTCAATTACCCTTTGCAAGTTATGTGTAATTGTCCATTTCCCTTTACAACTTATTCTCAAAAATACCCTCATCAAGTGCAATGCATTTTGGAACTCTTACAGAAAGATGCTGTGTTGCTTATCGGAGCTGATATCTCACTTCTTTAATGAGCGCACACGCATTTAAAACGCGAGTAAGCAAGTCCTCCTCCCTTGTTTGCACTTTTTCCCTGTAGACTTCGTTCTTTAACCAACCCCACAAACAATAATCCAGCGGCGTACGGTCGGGTGACCTTGGTGGCCATGCAACATCACATCCGGAATACATTTCATTGAGATACTTTACCGCTAGTACAATTACACAATACGGCCTGATTCTCGGAAACCATTGCAAATAAAGCACTTGTTCATATAATGTTTTCGCTTTAGAATTACCTATACTATCACCTCTTAACGTATGTACCCTTCCTTCCGGGACACCCTGTATTTATTTGTGACAAAAAAAAACGTGTATATCCTTGTCACACAAACCCTAGGAATATTTATTTGATATATAAACCATGTGTGTATTTATTTGTGACATAAACTTTATGTATATTTCTTTGTGACAAACCCTTGTGTACTTGAATTATTATTCATTTTAAGTATTAGCCTATATCCTGCATTTAAATGTAATTGTTTGTTAACAACAGGGAGCGAATTAATAAGGAATATGTTTCGAAGTCACCAAGCTTGCAGGCACTGAACTGGCAGTTATAATGTGGCTTCAAAGTTGCCACCATTAGCTGATCACCTTTAATTTGTTATTACGGTACGTCATACATGGTCAGCAATCTTAGCAACACCTAACTTAAGAACATTGATAAACTTTCACCTCATGCAGACTACATATTTGATCTACTACGGTACGTATTATAATGATTTGATTGGAGCATAATTATGTCATCTGTTACCGGTATGTAGTTTGGAACGTCGCGTATGCAAATGTCTAAAGGTTCCGTGCGTATAAGCCTACAGATGTGATGCTGTAAGCGGACGTTCCAAGAAGTTGTTGCGGAAGTATTTGATATACATTGAGAACGTACAGTGGCGTAATTATGGAGGGTGATTAGGGGGATTAATCCCTTCCTCGCCAAATGATTACAAAAAAATATGAAAATTACTGAAGTTTTTATTTTGAATAAAACTAATGTTCGGATTTATGACAAACTATTGGATTAAGTAACGAAATACTTCCTGATTTCTTTTCACTAGTGTAAAATTGTTTGTGTTACATGAACTTAATACTTGCTCAATGAGATGAACGCGGTACATTCTTTCCTCATCCCTTTCCAAAAAAAAAAAAAACATCACTTCTCAGCTGTCATTATGTTAGTATTTGAGAGTGACGCGCAGTACCGTAGCTAAGATCCGCCAATGGGAGGGGTTATAATAACTGGGGGATAACCGTAATTCAGGTAATTTCTGGATATCTGTAATATGAAGCAACTCGACTATCTCACTTTCAAGAAGTAAACAAAGATCTCGAAATTAGTCCTCGCCTATCCGTCCCTCAAAGCAACAACAACAATCATCCAAATTAGTGTTAATGGACGCATAGAATTGAAACATTTCAAGTTATTATTAATTAACACTAGATTAATTTGAACAATTTCCCTCCCACCTAGAAATGTAAAAAATATAATTGTCCTGCTAGGCGGGATTTATTATTATTTGGCGCTGGGCTCAGTTTGAAATAAGCTACATTTAGCGGGGAAAAAGCTAGATTGGCAACCCTGGGAGGGCAGAGTTATACGTTGCCATGAAGATGTGTCTAGCCTCAATTGGGAGCAGGGCCGAAAGGCGACAACAATACATCACCAAGCAGAAGCAGACACAAATCACGATCATAGCGATTTTTACATAGGTAGTATGAGCTTTTGACACATCAGCAAGTATCATTATTTAATTAGAGAAGTGATTATTTAGCTTATTGTTATTGATCAGTTTCTGTTTTATATTTATTTTTATTTAAGTTCCAAATGGGGGGTTCTAACCCCCAGTAACACCCCCCTGGCCTAATACTGTGTTAAGCTGCATTGCTGTTTTAAGTTGGAAACTATTCAATGTCGAGAAAAGTGAGGATCAGATGACTTCACGAAGAATCCCAAAAAAAATCAATCTGCTAATAGATTCCTCAAGACAGAAACTTCTAAGTCTTAAAATAAAAGTTTTACGGGGGCTTTAGGTACGGGGGAGGGCTTGATAGTTTTATTCTAATAAAATAATCATCTTATTATATAATACGCTAAGGTGTATGTTTCACAAAACCCAAGTTCCTAAACCAGAGGGAGTTAGAAGGAGTGGTTTGTACCAAAATTTTCCAAATCGTCTCAATAGCACAAGAAATATTTTGCATTTCTTCAAAAGTCAACGGAAGTATATTTATTTGTTTATAAAGTGTTTTTCAACAAACAAAAAACAAGACGATAGCTCCTGGCAGAACTCTTTCGCGTAAAGCCCGCATAGCACTAGTGTCGGGCGGGTAGTCTGTACACATGGGGCGCACACAACCCACAATTTGTTTAAAAAGTGCGTTTAAACAAAATATAAACATATTTATATAAAAATTTAATTGCAGCCGAGTGGCCAAAATATAATTCATGTTGGTTATTTAGTCTATAGATCTTTGCTATACTCTAAAACTGATTTTGTCCTATATTTGCATCGGTTGATGTGATAGCGTTCACATCCTTCACCACACAAAGTACACATACACTCCTTTCCTACTTCACAGAAACGTGTCGTCTCACATAGTTTGTGGTGACATCCATAACAGTAAAGCCGAGTGGGTGGTTTATACGCATGCGCGAGTTCTTGCACGGGTCCGCTAGTTTAAATAATACACTAATAAGGTGTATGTTTCACAAAATTCAAGCACTTAAACCAGAGGGAGTTAGAAGGTGTGGTTTGTACCAAAATCTTCCAAATCGTCTAAATAGTACAGGAAAAATCTTTTATTTCTTTAAAAGTCAACGGAAATATATATATATTTGTTTATAAAATACGTTTAAATAAATAAACAAGATGATAGCCCCTACCAAACCTGTGTAGCGCCTTGCCCACATAACAGTTAAGACTGGCGGGTGGTGAATACACATGGGGTGCTCACGAGTAACCGATCGGTACAGATGAGTATTCCGCGAGTTATAATAAATTTGATTGTTTCCCTCCATTTCATATTATAAATAAATTATCTTCTATTCAAGAATTACCGTAGTAAAGTAGTACCGTACTCCTTAAACTT
The DNA here is from genome assembly GCA_946902985.2 of Meconema thalassinum. Classification (NCBI taxonomy): domain Eukaryota; kingdom Metazoa; phylum Arthropoda; class Insecta; order Orthoptera; family Tettigoniidae; genus Meconema; species Meconema thalassinum. The sequence continues at coordinate 130,349,456 of OX336395.1, forward strand.
CTCAGTCACGCAACTCATATTTTAAGTGACGTAAAATACAATATGCATTTTCTTTTCTTTGTAGTAGAAAAACTAAACATAAGACCGATATGTTGTTGTAGATGTGACCTGTGGGTTTTGAAATGCCAGAGAAGCGACTAGGACAAAATGTACAAGAAAGAAGGCCCATTACGCTCAAATAAAACCTATAAGATCTGCTCAGATCATTTCCAAGTCAGTGACTTCAAAACTCTCCGATTGTACCGCCAAGGGTACTTTATGTTAAATTACTGTTCAAATCTTACGTAAATATCCCTTAAAATATTAATATCAATTAGGCCTACATTATCACAAATTTCTCTCTTTTGTTTCCTCTCCCCAGATTAAAGCCGGGATCTGTGCCAAGGCAGAATCACCCAAATATTAAAACCCCTTCCAAAACTCTACTGCATTTGCTCCTACACTTCACTGATAGCATTGTTATTTCCTATCACGAGATTATCAATGCAGAATACTGAGCCATCGTACCATGCATAGAGATTTACCGAAGAGATCGCAAAAGAAAATGAAGAAGTTGATATCGATAAAAAGGCCTTCGTAACACTGCATGAAAAACAAGACCAAGGGGAAAAATAACAGCTTAATTTCACGACCATGCTACGTTTCATATTTTCAACGGTTCACTACAACCCAAAGAAAATTTAAGCACCTAAAAATCTTATTCAGGGACTATACATATTGTTCTTGTATGACATAATGTCTTTCAACCTACTGTGATGTAATTGGCAGAGCATTGGAAATAAGGTTTTGGATTGGTATACGTGCCTCAGGAATTACACATGGAGTACAACATAATTCCCTGAGGACAATGGAAAGTACTACAAAGACTTTGTTACTGGAAGAATGTTTAAGTAAACACAATAACTACTTACACATTCTTGATCAATAGATTGCAATCTAAAATCCAACTTTTGAGACTTCTAAGAAAAAACCTTCAAATGATTTGCTGTCTCTGTGAATGTTCAAATGAGGTTAATTTCACTTGTGGATTTTCTTAAGTTAGATTTTCAGGGTCTTAATGTTGAAAATGATCTCTCACTGACTTCTGTGGTGACAGGAAGAGTGGAAAACACTCTCAACAAGTAGTAGATTTCAGGGAGTAAACATTCCAAAGAGGGGGGGGGGTTGTAACCGTCAGTAATCTCTCCCTAGCTACGCCACTGCCAGTTCAGCCCCCTCGCAAAACTCTTAAACTAGATATTTAGGTTGTTCTAGCAATCATGGGGACAGCACCTTCCCTGATACCAATTTTTAGTTACCGTACTAGGATACCAGGAAGGGTTTCATTAATCCATTTCTATTTTCATTTTTGACCTTAATATACATCGTTACACCATGACATTACCTCCTTAAATGGCGGCTTGGGTGGCGTAGTAGGTAGCATGCTGAGCTTCTATGCCAAAGATCGTGGGGTCAAACCCGACCAAAGTCGGCGGATTTTTTAAGAGCGTCAAAAATCCCTCAGTATGACTTCCTTTAGAGGGGAAGTAAAGCCGGCGGGCCCATGTCATAGATTTATGGGATGCAAAAGAACCTTCCACTAACTACGATTGTGTGAAGAGATATATTAGGTTAGATTTGATTAACGCTCTAGTAGTTTCAACGTTCACCGCCAGTTTCCGATCGCGGTGGCATCTAGTAGCCAAGTTCGCGGCAAGGTGTCGTTGTCGGTAGCAAAAGTAGGAACTTCTTGAAATTGATCGTCTGCAGTCCTTACCTGAATTACAGATAACACACACTAATACAGCCATCACATTTAACACCGGTTATCCGACAGATGCGGCTTCGGTGGCGTAGTTGGTAGCATGCTGAACTGATGTGCCCAAGAAAGCAGGTTCAAACCCAGCCGAAGTCGTCGGATTTTTTAAGAGCGTTAAAAATCCTTCAGTGTGCCTTCCTTCAGAGGGGAAGTAAAGCCGGCGGTCCCATGTCATAGATCCTTCCACAGACTAAACTTGTGTGAAGCTAAATTGTTAGGTTAGATTTCGTCGGAACCCTCTATCAAATTTCCAACGTTCACCACTAGGTATCATTGATATCTGGTAGCGAAAGTTGGAACTACTTGAAATTGAACGGAACTTGTAGCTCACCCTAAGGGTGTCCTCTGGAAGCAGCTACAGACTCAGGCGAGCCGAACATGTCCTCGGACACTCCCGGCACAAAGCCATACGATAAATAAAAAATCAGACAGATTCTACACACACACATAAAGTACACGGGGCTACATGACCGCGTTGTCGCAGCCCCAAAACTGAGAAGCCAACCAACTTCTCTCGTTGGACAGACTTTTTTTAGTTTTAGTTCTAATTTCATAATATTTCACTATCACCCAAACCATTAGGGGCTAATAACCTAGATGTTATGCCAATTAAAATAAGCCCTTGTGCATCTCGGAGAGTCAGTCTCCGCCCGTTCTTTCACATATACACTTTAGAACTCCTCTGAATTTTCCCTAATTCCAAGAAAAGAAATCCTGATAAAAGTCATTAGCTCCCTGCTCCAAGTAACTTGATGTCCGATCAAAACATGTAAAGTCAAAACCACCTTAAATAAGTTACTAATAAACAAACATGACCGCCACATTCGGAGTTGCCAACTTACATCATTTAACTTCCAAAATAAAGTCACCAAATGCATCGTGAATGATCCAAACTAAATAAAGACCACCTTACCAAAATACATTTTACATCAAGTTGTGAAGCAGTCCTTGCTCAAGTTAGAGACATCTAGGTCATCAGTCCGTAATGGCCCAACTCGTAAGCAGTATTATGATAGTGAGGTTAAAGTTAACTGTTAAGTTAGTTCTTCTAGGTTGCCTTTTAACCCTAGAATATCAACATTATTCAATAAATTGATGCTTTATACTAATAATACGTTAAATTTACGTACATTACGAACCTTGAGCTGAGGCACCAATTCATAAATGGTTGAAATTAATATATATTTCGTATGTAACATTATTTATATACACTGAATCCTCTGTGGTCTTTGAAGTTTAATACGCCACGTTCCCTCTTAAATACAACAAATGTACAGAAGTCGTTAGTCGTTTACTTTGACGTAAATAGCAGTACGTAATCTCTCCAGCCTCTTATACTATCTCTGGTTTTTATGAGGTTATTTTTATAATCTCTCTGAAGTGATGTGACATCTACATCACATCACATTCCCCACCTCATTGTTATTAGGGGCAGATGACCTCGTAGTTCCATCCCTTAAAACAACAATAACTAACTAACTAACTCATTGTTATTGCCATGGAGAAACCAATATGTTGTTAAATTCAAGGATAGATTCCAAGCAATTCTTTGCTCCATGATTATGCCTCTAGAACTGATTGGCATTAATAACAAAAGCATTGACACCACCACCATACAACAGTAGAAGCACTGCTGGAAGATGATAGGGTGGGGACAGATATAGAGGAAATTCTAAGCAGTTAAATTATGCATACATGTAAATTTTACGTATTTTAGTATTGTAGGGTTAAACCATCATTTAAAATGCATAACTACGGTACAGAAACATTAATACTGAAGGGTTTTTCCAGTTTTGCCGGGGAGCTAAAGATGAATATGTGCTCTTCTTCTTATAGGCTGCATTTTTATAATTGGTCCAAAAATGCAGACCATTCTATTTTAAAGATCAATGTTCAGGGAAGGATTCAGGAGTAGGAGAGAAATAAAATAGTACGTAGGCTATTTGCGGATTTCTTTATTTTTGCATGTATAGGCCTACATACATGGAGGCAGAATTGGGACAAGCTGTTGAAAGCCTAATGGCAATTCCCCATTGAGATGCAAGAAGATGGTTGTTCCTAACTTATGTTCCCATACTTACGTCTGAAACCACTCGAACTAGTCGTGGATTTTAGGGGCATAAAACTGCAATGGCAACTCAAGATTTCTTCTTGGAATGGTACAATGCAGTTGTTGACTGATTTAGGAGCTTTGCGACATCATGGTCATGTAGCCCCGTGTACTTGGGTGTGTGTAGAATTTGTCTGATAATCTGCGTCTCTGTCCTAGTGAGTGTGTTTGTAATTCAAGTAGTATTTGGGTAGGAAGCAGCCGTGGCCAACTCCATGCCTGGAGTAGAAGTGGGAAACGACTTCCAGGATGGCTAAGATAGGAATCGAACCCTCCTCAGTTTTACCTCACACGGCTGAGTGCACCTTGTTCCAGTCCTCAGACCAAAATTAAAATGCCTTGGCAGAGCTGGGAATCGAACCCTGACCAACTGCCAAGAATGTTAGCCGCTACACCACAAGATGGTTGGTAGAATGCTCTCCTGACCTCTCGTCTCTTGGCACATTAAAAACCACTTACAGAAAACGAAAGGCACCTCCCCAAGGCTAGTTCCGTAAAAAGTAAGAATTTCAATGACACATTGAATACAGGCTTCGGAAGGAAAGTGTCAATGGAGGAATATCTCGAAAGTTATAATTTTTAAATTACAATTTTCTAGTTTTATTATTGGTGTCCAGGTACAAAATTGAGATCTTCCGGCCTATCTTTCAGTCCCCTTTGAATCCCCTTTTTCTGATCTCCACGCTGGCCCGAGAGCGGTTAACGCGCTACCTCGTGCCTCGCTGGCATCGTGAGTGCGTGAGTTCAAACCCCACCTCAGCCGTCCAGAAAATGGTTTTCGTGGTTTCCCATTTTCACCACCAGGCAAATGCCGGGACGGTTCCTTTCAATAGGTCCACGGCCGATTTCCTTCCAAAATTCCTTCCCTGATCCGTCCTGAAAAGAAAATACATGGCCAATGGCTGCACTAATAAAATATCCTGAATAAGATGTAGGATGCGGTATACCACAGTCCTCAACTACAGGGTCATTATGTGTGTGCGCGCCAGTCAACACGGCACGCTAAGCCGGCTGTGACTAGCGCAGATCGCGGCCGAGCGCACCCGGTCCAGCCGGCTGTGGCGTGCTCCGCTGACTCATATCGTTAGTTCACACGTGTTTTGTAATTCATATGGGGGTTGGTGTTTTTTTTTATTTTTTTATTTTTTTACAGCATGCCCCATTACAATGTAGTAATACTACATGCTTAATTATTACTTATTAATCATTTCAGATTAAAACTATACAATTTATATTATAAATATTTTATATCTATGGCCTGTTAAATGAAATTTGTGACACTAAAATGATTAACAGTTAAGAAAATATAAATAAAAATTATCTATTTAGTATTTCAAATGAGATAGAGTTTACAAAAGTAAAGAATTCCCTAAGGTAGTTTCTAACAAGTTCATCTTTCTTTATAGGCCAGTTGTCTGATCTTAAAACATGTGCTATTAATATACCTCTTTCTTTCCCTAATAACTTACACTCATATAGTAAGTGATCTACAGTCTGGTGACCGTTATTGCATATACATGTTGGACTATCTATAATTTTAAATCTGAATAAGTATGATTTAATATTGCCGTGTCCTGTTGTCATAACTGTATTCTTTGGAATACACGGTAAGACAGAGTAAGCTTTTGCTTCTCTTTGCTTTATTTCATTCTTTCCTTTTTTCGCAAACACCAACAGTGATCTCCTGGTTTCTCTTTGTTGGTATACTTTGCTTATATTACCTGTGTCTGTTCTGGTATCCAGCGATTATTGGTCAGCGTCTGTTCACCTAGTTGATGCGGCTGTGAAATATGTCTTGATCTCAACAATCAAGTCAGCAATCATCGTGATCTTTCTTTAAGATCGCCACAACCACCTTCAACTTGAAGTAATCATGATGGAACAAAAGGAAAGAAATCCGCTACCCCAGGCCCCAGTCACCGTGCTGGACTTTCCTGGTCATCGGATTCTGGGGGACCAGGAACATCATGAGGAGAAGAGTCGGAGCTTCTCAAAATCTCTACACAAACACTACATTGGCACTCTCAATGTTAATACTCTCTTCAAACTTGGAAAACTAAAACAGCTCACAGACATGTTAGAAAATTTTCAAATAAAAATTCTTGCGATTCAAGAGACTCGTTTTCAAGATGAAAATAATTTCAACACAGAAAATTATAGGATTTATAAAGGTAAACCTGCTGTCAGAAGAGGTACACCATCATTGTTTGGAACAGGATTTGCAGTGCACAAATCAGTCATGGATAACATTATTGACTTTAATTCCATATCAGAAAGGATCTCCACACTCTCCTTCAAATCAGGTAATAAAGGTTACACGATTATCAATGCACATGCACCTACAAATGAGCATAATAGAAAGAAACCACAAGAAGTTGAAGACTTCTGGGAAGACATGGAAGAAGTAACCAACAACATACCAGAAAGGCATGTTAAAATTTTAATGGGAGACTTTAACGCGCAATTAGGTAAGGAGAGAAAATACAGACAAATCACAGGCCCTCATTCAGCACACTATCGCACAAACAAAAATGGGGAACACCTCATAAAATATTGTCAAAATTTTAACCTCAAAATTATGTCGACACAATTTCAAAAGCCAAGACGAAAACTTACAACATGGAAAGCACCCAACACCGTATGGGGAGAATTCCAGATTGATCATGTGGCCATTTCTAACAAAAATACACAGGAAATTTTAAATGTCAGAACGCGTAAAGGGTTCTTCGAGTCTGACCATTATTTGTTACAAGTCAAGATTAGACCAATCCCAAGACAGAAAAAGACAACAAAAAACAAAATAGTGAAGCCTGATCCAGAATATTTGAAGATAAACAGGGACAAAATCATTGAAGAAATTAATAGGCATCCAACAGACACTTGGACAGATCTTGCGACCACAGTTCAAAAGGCAATGCGTTGGGCGCAACCTCCTAGAAAACGAAAACATAGGTGGTGGAACGTAATTTGTGATCAAGCCACTGAGAGAAGAACACAGACATGGATGAAGTTCAGCAGTAACAGAACATCCGAAACATGGAAGGAATTTCACGAAGTTCAAAAACAATCATCAAAGGAAATCAGAAGAGAAAAACGAGCGTACGACAACAACAGGCTAAAAAAAATTGAAGAAGATTTTAAGAGAAATAACACAAGTAATTTTTACAGAACATTCAAAGAAAATATTAAGGATTATCAGCCTCCTAGCCTCTGCTTTCGAAGAACAGATGGGTCCCTGGAAACGAACACGAAATAAAACTGTACAATTCTCAAACAATACTTTAATGATCTTCTCAATTGTACAGAACCCACGGAGAAATTGACCTTCCAAAAAACCACATCCAATCCCGATTCTACTCCACCTACAATAGAGGAGATAGAGGAGATCATACAACAAATGAAAAATAACAGAGCGGCAGGAGAAGATGGCATTATTGCTGAAGTATGGAAGCTTCAAGATAAAAACATCACCAAAACAATTCATAAGATCATCACAGACATTTGGATCACAGAGAAAATGCCAGAGGAATGGAAATGTGCATTGATCCACCCATTACATAAAAAGGGTGATAAGTCAGATCCAAATAATTACAGAGGGATTTCTCTAGTGCCAGTCGCTTACAAAATATTCTCTAAAGTGTTATTGAACAGACTAGAACCACAAGCAGATCCACAAATAGGATAATACCAGGCAGGCTTCAGAAAAGGGAGATCATGCATCGAACAGATCTGGAACTTGAGAACACTACTGAAAGTCAGACAGACAAAAAACACTGTAGTTACCTTTGTGGACTATTAAAAAGCATACGACAGCATTGATAGACAAACGCTATTTGCAGTACTGGAAGAATATGGCATTGACAAAAAAAACAGGGCACTTGTACAACTAACGCTCACGGACACCACCTCTAAAGTTAAGTTCATGGGTGAAATGTCAGAACCCTTTCAAATTCGCACAGGTGTCAAACAAGGAGACGGCCTCTCACCAATCTTGTTCAACATGGTCTTAGACAAAATTGTTAAGCAGTGGGAGGAACAAGTTAAAGGAATACTGTTACATGAAATAGCTGCTAAAACAGGTTTACAGATATCTTTTTTTTTTTGTGTGGTCTCCTCAGAGACCTAGCGCAGGTCTTTCTATTCGACGCCCGTGGGCGACCAGCGCGTCGGGATGAGATATGGAATTGATTAAGGTGAATGAAATTGGAGAAGGATGTGGAAGGAAGCGGCCGTGGCCTGTCAGATGGTACCGTCCCAGCATTTGCCTGGTGTTGAAAATGGGAAACAACGGAAAACCATTTCAAGGACGGCCGACGGTGGGGCTCGAACCCACGCGTCTACCGAGTCAGCAGAGAACTTGGCCCCATGACCTAACACTGCGCTTTAGCCAGCGTAGCCACTACTGTCGGTACAGATATCTTATGAGAAGACCCAATACATGGAACGACACACCAACAATGTACAAACCATGCATACCATATATGGATCCATACAAAGAGTTGAAAAATTTAAGTACTTAGGAGAATATATACAAATAGTAGGATCAAACAAGATGTCTAACATAGAAGGAACGGAAAAACTCCAGAAAGCTTACAAACTTACATGGTCACGTTATAATAAGAAAAGCATATCAAGACAGGCCAAACTTAGACACTACAAAACAGTTGTATTACCAGAAGCATTGTATGCGTCAGAAACGACCACAATTGGAGCATCTGGCATCACAGAAACAGAAAAAATTAAACGTAAAATTCTGAGAAAAATATTTGGAGCAGTACACAGAGATGGGATATGGATGAAAAGACCTACCAAAGAGCTATATGAACACACAGACAGACTTACAGCTATCATTAGAAAACGTAGACTAACTTTCTACGGGCACATACAGAGAATGAACAATAAACGACTTACAAAGAAAATCTTTGATGTAGTAAACAGTTCAAAAAGGAAAACAAATTGGTATCATGAAATAGAAGACGACTTAAAGCAATTAGGGATCAACAAGCAAATGATAGAAGACAGAGAAAATTTCAGAAACAAAATTAAGAACGCCAAATTTTTAGTAAGTGAAAGGAAGAAGATAGGAACATTGTGGACGGAACAAAGGAAACAGGAGCACAGTCAAAGGATGAAGAGATTTTGGGAAGAGAAGAAGGGAAAGAAGTGAAATTGTGGCATCTTGAGATATTTAAGTTCAAACACTGTCCATAAGGGCAAAAATGATGTAATAATAATACCTGTGAGTCTATTCTAGATATATATCTTCCATGACCCACCTAGCGTCATCTAGCAGCGAATCTCTGAAGTTCCTCAATTTTTCCATGTACAAGAGGATTTCCTTACCAATCTGGCCACCAGATCTCGTCGCTATCGCTAGCTATCATCTCTGTGATCAAGAGGACTTCGTCTACTTTTTCATCCACCAGGCTTCGCTAGTGACGCCTGCTATCAACTCTTTGAAGACCATTTCATCAAGAGAATTAATTTTTACAATGTTGGTTATTCTTATGTATATTCTTTTGTCTCCTACCCCCACTCTTTTCCCTTCCCTGGTCTCTCCGCGCTTCGTTGAGCTGGCCTCACTTGTGCTACAGTCGTCAAGACTTCCAGTCGGAGCTTACCTAGAGCTCGTCTCCTCTCCTCGAGAGATAAACTTTTAAATTGGACGCCATGTCCAGATCGTAACTAACGGTCAACTAGAAGAATCGCCGTTCATCAGAAATGAGCTAAGTTCTTCAACTCATTTTAATTGCTTTCAAATAGCTACATGCTTTTTAGCCATCATTTTACAGACAGTGTGAAATTGCTAAATGTGGGGCAATAACCATCTTCGCGTTATTTTCGATGTTGGGCTTTGTCTATCTAAGCTAACCTTAACATGAAGCAGCATTTCTTATGCATATTAACTGAGATAATTTCTCACAACGTGGGACATCGTTAAATTACCCACTGTCTGTAGAAAACTTAGCTCGTTCCACCGCTGGACTTTTTCAGCCAATTTCAACAGTTATGATTGTTCTGGAATTTTCCTTGCCAAACAATTCATCTACAAGTTAAACCTTCTAGTATTTTCCACTCACACATCTAATTTCTCTTCCTTCGTGGGACTTTGTCTGCTGCGTTTAACTATAACCTACAAGTTTTTCAACGCAATAGACTCTCGCAAATCTAGTGCAACTAGTAATTTTTCACCATTGCAATAACTTTCTTTTTATAAACTTTGTGCTACAATAGTGAACTTTTCAATCACGTCAATAGACTATAGTGAAACAGTGCTCGTTCGATTTCTCATCCGCGTCGCGCTCGTCGGAAATAAATAAAATAGGCCAAGAACTTTCTCTACAAAGTTCCTATTTCCTCTTCCTCAACCCCTCTTTACTAACAAATCAGGTTAATCTTTAAATTTATGTATTTTGCAATGAGGCCTCGCCAAACCATAGGCGCCTTCCCAGCTTTTCTCCATTTACCACTTATTCACTCTGTATAAACATCAGCAGTTAGAAACTGCTTATTAATCTATTTTCTTTTCTTGCTAACACAAGAATTGGTTATTGTCTAAGTACCAAACCTCTCATTAATCTCTTGAATCCAGGTTTCACGAAAGGGTAACTGGCCCCATTTTTTTCCTCGTGATCCTGTTTAAATATAGAAGTTCTAGAAACTTCATTTTAATTTTTCTCTTCAGGTTTCACAATAAGTGACCTGCTCTATTTGTATAAACTCTAAAAGTAATTCTGTATCAATATAAGAAGTTATAGAAACTGCTATTTCATTTCTCCCTGTTTTTTGTTGTTGTTGTTACTTTCGAAGTTGTCATTTGTTCATAGTTCTAAGATGCCCATCTAGAAATTCTTTAAGTACACATCTTGTACTTGATTTATTATTTAACTTCAATTACGTTAATTATCTTTAAATTTCCAATTTATTAATCTCAGCACCATTTCAAAATCTTATGAAGATTTTGGTGCTTATAAAAGGTTCCTAACCAAAAAATTGTCAATTGCCTGGTGCAAGCTTTAAATGATTTTAGGAGGTCTGCGACCCCAATGGTTTATAAAATCAAATTACATATGTGTCAAATTGATTACACTTTCATGCATTGATAAATAAATCCAAATTTATCTTTTTGCTTTATCATCTTCTATAAAATAACGATTAGGCAAGATCCTATCTTCCCCTACTCTTTCTATGGGCTTAAATTTAAAAACCTCACAAATAAAATTAATAACGGTTCCACTTTTGGTTGCATTTGAGCAAGAACTCTTAGTCACAAACTTATTAAAGCCTCTCTTAGCTTTGATAGCTAATTCTAACTAGCTAGTAAGGTAAGCATAGCTCGCTCCGCCAGCTTCCAGCTTGTTGAGATTTTCTCTACAACTTATGGTTGGTTTTCCAAATTTAAGTTTTTCTCATTGTCTAAACTTTTAGTCGGCGCTTTGCTGGGCAAAAGCTTAGCCATTCCTAAATGCAACTATTGGTGCTCTTACCAAAATTGTCCCCAAAGGTATAATTGCTTCATCCCTATCCTTCTTGGAAACATTCGGTCGCTTTTTAGAAATTCTACAATTTCAAGAAAAAAAACATCACGGCCAATTCAAACTATTTGTATTCTTCAAAATATTTGTTTAAAACCAACTCCTTTGAAAAGATACATAGGAAACTCATCATTTCTTTCTTTGCCAGACCACCACCCTTCCCCATAGTAGCCGAATCTTGGCTTGGAAGAGAAGGTACCACCTCCTCTCGCTCGCAAATAGCCCAAGCTCTAGCTGCGTTTCCTGTTAGCTGTGTTCGGGTCCCCACTCACTTTAGTGATTTCACGGGCTTTGCGGTGACACTCTTCTTTTAAAATTGTCTGTATTTGATGTTGGACTTTCGTCCTATTATCCACACTTGTTCCTCTGTCCGAAGCCCACTTCCCTTTACTTCTCTCTTCATCTTCCCTTGTGGGTGAGGTTAATTCTTAGCAAAAACCTACCCAGGGGTGTATCTGCAAAGCTTAGACGTTATTGTTGGTCATGCCTAGACACCAATTCACATTGCGCGAACGTGTGTATATCTATATTTCGTATATGAAAAGTAGAAAATCTTGTTCTGAAACAAGACGAAAATTTTGAACCGAGTTTCCAGGAAGACCTGTGTCTAATGCCAGTACAATTAGGAGGCTTGCTAAACGATTCAAGGAAACAGGCTCCGTAAATAATAAAAGAGTTGACAGACATTCTTTCATCAAATGATGTCAGGTGTGTGTTACAAGAGAGGGAGGACATTTTCAGCATCGCCTATGAGCACTGTAAGTACACATTATTGAACATGTTTGGTAAAAGTGTGATAGTGCGCGCCGACCGTCGGCTGGACCGGGTTCGCGTGGTCGCGATCTGCGCTAGTCACAGCGGCTTAGCGTGCCGTGTTTACTGGCGCGCACACACATAATGACCCTGTATTCTATTAAGAGAGTGAAAGGCCTTCTCGAAATCAATAAAGGTCAAATATATCCATTCTGTACTCTGTTCCAAGATAATTCTCAGTGTGTTAATGAGGCCCATGCAGCTGTTCCTTCCTAAATAAGGCGTAATTCAATAACTCAGAAGTCACAGGGTTACCACGCAAAACGGACCATCACTGCGCGATCATCGTGGGGGGGATTTGTCTGGGTATCAGATTACTCAAATTTATCATTACATTATTATCATTATCATAAATATTTTTTCGAATTATTTGTCATAGCGGAAAGATGAAATGTCAAGCATACATTGATAATAATAATAATAATAATAATAATAAAATTATCCTATAGGCATCCCACAAGGGCTTGCCTCCTGTTTGCACTGGGACTTGCTCGTGATTACGCTCCGAAGGTGAGCATCCTTGGGAGCTTTTGTCTTGTTGCACTCAGTGTCACTGACTTTCTGTCCTGTTTGGTGCTTGTTAATTTCTGTTTGGCTCCAGCTGCTTCCATGCTTCTCTGTCTATTGCCAATCTCGACCATTGGTTTCCCGCTTTAGCTCTGAAGTAGTCTGCCCATCTTGTTTTTTGGCGTCCCACGTTTCTTCGCCCTTCTCTAGAGTCCCACATTGTGGTGCGATGTGACCATTTCTGGTGGACCATGCGCGACACGTGTCCTCCCCATTTCCATTTTAGGCTTTCTGCCTTTTCTACCACGTCGCTTATGTTTGTCCTTCTTCTTAGTTCCTCGTTCCTGATTCTGTCTCTTAGAGAAACGTTTAGGATCTTGCACTCCATTCTTCTTTGACATACCTGTAGTTGCTTTTTCAGTTTTTCTGTCAAGAACCATGTTTGACAACCATAGAATAGTGTTGGCATAACATATTTGTCCAAGATTTCTACTTTTGTGCTTACTTTTAGTCTCTTGTCTGTGAGTAGGAACTTGAGGAATCAAAATGTATTCCACGCCAGTCCTATGCAGCGTTTGATTTCACTCTGCGTCTTTGTTCAGGGAGATGCTTAGTTGTACATACTCTAGTGGTGATTGATGGACTTGAATTGGCACTTATATTCCATTTGTCATTATTTTTGTGTCTGTGGGGTTCATTGTCAGGCCTACTTCTCTGCTTATTTGGTCCAACTCATTAATCATTTTTTCTAGTGTTTTAGATGACCTTGCTATTAGCGTTATGTCGTCCGCAAATCTTAGATGTGTCAGTTTCTGGCCATCTAGACTTATTCCGTGTTTGTGCTTCCATTTCCTTTTTCTGAATTGATGTTCCAGCACACTTGTAAATAATTTTGGTGAAAGAGGGTCCCCTTGCTTCGCTCCTCTTCTGATTTGGAACCATTCTCCGCCCCTTTCTGTCCTTACTTTTGCTGAGCTGTTTTGGTATATTTTACCTAACAACCTTGTGTATTTGATGGAGATACCTTGTTGGTTTAAGGCCTGTAGCCTGTGTTCTACTGGGTCAAAAGCTTTACGGTATTAGAATAGATGAAGGCGATGTAGATTTGCTGATTGTATTCCTGTACCTTTTCTGTTAGTTGGCATATGGTTTGGAGGTGTTCGATGGTGCTGTAACCGGACCTGAATCCTACTTGTTCTGTTGGCTGATTGTCGTCAAGTGTTTTCTCAAGCCTTTTGCTTATTATCTTCATGAATAGTTTGTATAGGTTTGCGGACAGGCTAATGAGTCGGTAGTTGTTTATATTGTCCCCGGTTCCTTTTTTGTGTAACAGTATGATCAGGCTATTTCCCCAATCATCTGGTATTTCTTCCTTTGCGATGATCTGATTGAATAGTTCTGTGATTGTTGGTGTTAATTCTTCCTCTCCGAAGATAATATATTTATTGTATATACAGGTACCATCTTCGCCTGGACATTTATCCTTTTTCAAGCTTTGTATAGACGTACTTACTTCACTTGGGAGGATGTTTGGGATGTCCTCTATGGATCTTGTGAGTTGATTCATGTGTGTGTTCTGTGATTTACTGGAGTGTAACTGGCTATACAATTTGGTAGCTTCTTTGAGATCTCTTCTCTTGAGGTTAGTTTGTGACCAGCGCTGCCTTTAACTCCCAACATCCAGTGCGTTCCTATCCTGGTCCTTGTCCTTAGTTTCTTTATAGATTTTGAGTTTTCCATCATTTCTTAGATTTGGTGGTACATGTAGTTATATTCTCTCAAAGCTCTCCGTATTTCTCTCTTAGTGTTCCTGTTCAATTCTTCATATTCCCTTTTTTGTTGCGGGTTTGTGTCATTAATTGCCTTCAGTTTTTCCCTTTGTTCTATCATGTTAATCGTTGATATTTGCAGCTGGTTCCTTCTCTTTCCCTGTGGTCTTGCTTCTTGTGATTTCTTGACTGTTGATGCATGATATTGTGTATTTGTATAGTTCCTGAGTATCGTCCTCCTTCGATTTGAGCTCTTTGCAGTTGTACCGGTACCTCTTCAGTTCCTTGTCCAGTAACGCTGGAGTAGCTCTCGTTTGTTTAATGAAATGGTGTCCTTTCATCCGGAAGTTCATCTTTAGTCATAACGTCCTATGATGTGTCGAATTGTAGGCCGTTTACTACTTGTATATCCACTATTCCTTCCATTTGGTCCACCAGAATGAAATCTATTTCATTTTTTGTCGTTCCATTGGGGGCTGTCCATGTTCAAATGCTAGATTGGTTTTTCTTAAAGAAAGTGTATACTATTTTCAATCTACGACCGTGGGCGATTTGTATTAGTTTTTCCCCTCTTGCATATCTGCGTCCGTAGCTATATGGACCCATAAGTACCTCTGATTCCTTTTGTCCTATCTTGCTGTTTCAGTCTCCCATAATATCTAGCCTGTCTGATTTGAGATTGTTTATTCTGCGTGTTTGCACGCCATCTGCGTCGGATGAATCAGTGTGTTCGAACCTCGCCGTTGGTCCCACGTGACAGATAACTGGATTCAGCCCAGAATGGTTCGCTACCAACGCCTTATTACATTTGTAACAGACGGTTAATCGAAGGCGAGTATGAGTCTCGATCGCCCTATTACACTTGTGGCAGATGGTTAGTCTTTGGCACGTATGAATCACGGTCATGAGCCCGAGGTGACTGCTGTATGTTCATGTTAATAATAATATGTTTATTTCGGCAAAATTGCCATGCAAATTAACAAAAACGCTAATCACAACAAAACTTGATCAATGATACATATATTTCTGTACATGTACATGGAATCTCTCTGTCCGGCATAACTTATGGTGGAAACCATGCACCGCAAGCCGTGTGACAAGATGTCCAAGATGGTAATTCGCCTCCTTCCAATATTTTCTAGTCATAGCATTTGTACTGTAGAAATCGACCCAGATTCCTCGTTTGTTTGTTTTTTCTTGGTGTTCAAGTACTACTTCTGCTAGCGTGGATGATAGTAGCATTTTCAATCGTAGATCTTCAAGCAATTGTTTCATTCGTCATCTCGTAAACCAGTCTGGATGGCGTAAATTTAGAAAGGCAAAGTGCTCGCTTCAGGAACGTCGCTTTAATTTTCTCAATGTCTTTTAAATTACTTCTTGTAAGGTACTGCCAAATTACTTGTATACCAGGGGCCGATAACCTAGATGTTTGGCCCCTTAAAACAACAATTATCATCATCATCATTACTTGTATACCATAAGTGATTATTGGTACAATTTTGATATTTAAAAGCTTCATCGCTGAAATCTCGTTGAATGTCGTTCATGGCCAGCACAGCTGTTATGCCTTTGTCCTTCACATGCGCCGTATAGGTGGTTCCCCAGGTATTTGAATTTATTCACATTGTTGAGTGGTTGGTGATCTAGGATGATTACATCATCCATCGCTTTTCTGCCTCCTCTTCTGAACGTGATTTTTACTGTCTTATTCCTGTTTATAGTTAGGTCTATTTCTTTGGCCCATGACGTCAACTTGTCAACAGCTGTTTGTAGGGAAGTTCTCGACACTGAAGTCAAAGCCATGTCATCAGCATAGATATTGTATATCAAGATATCTTCTGCTTTAATTGCTCTTACCACGTCGTAGGTAGCGATGTTGAATAAGATGGGGCTGAGAGGGTCCCCTTGTAAGACGCCCGTCGTTTGGTCGATCGGATCTAGAATAATGATCGTGTCATCAATTTCTATGCTGTTGCTTGACAAAATGTCTTTTATGAGTTCCACTATAGGATTTTCCTCTCCAATTATATGCTCTAGATTATGTATTAATTTTATTCTATTCACTGTGTCGAACGCCTTGGGGTAGCCTACGAACACAACATGAAGCTTCCTTTCTGGGTGTCCCAGTGTCTCTATGTAAACATCCCACAGCTTGTAATGTTGACCGGTTCCTCCAGAACCCGAACTGCTCTTCAGGGATGTATTCGTCAACTATTGCGGATAATCTTTGGACTAACAATTTCGTCAAGACTGGGTAGATTATTAGCTTGGGAATAACCTAACCCCAAAGGGAAGATGATAAAGAAAAAGGAAGTGGGTTTCGGACCAGAGAAAAAGGATGGAGAAATAGGAAGAGAGTTTGACATAAGTTATGACCAAGAGCTCCTGCTCAAATGCAACAAGTGGTGAACACCCTATCAATAGATTTATTTGCATTAACGAGGGCATGAACCTAGGAAGAGTTAGGGAAGACAGGATCTTGCCTAACCGTTATGTTTGAGAAATGATAAATCCAAAAAACAAATCTTAAATTTATTTAACAATGTTGGGTAGTAGTTTGGTAACAAATATATAATTTTGATTTTGTAACAAATGGGGTCACAGACCTCCAAAAACATCTAAAGCTTGCGCCAGGCAATTAATAATTCTTTTGGTTTCAAACCTTTTATACTTACTAAAATCTTCGTAAGATTTTGAAAAGACAAAGATAAAGAAATGAAAAAATCAAAGATAAATGACGTAATTAAAGTTAAACAATAAATCAAGTACAAGGCGTGTACTTTGAGAACTTCTAGGTAAATATCTTAGAAAAAGTAACAACTTCGAAAATAACAACAAAAAACAGGTGGGTAGATTATACATAGAAGATTATGCAAATAGGGCAGGTCACTTATTGTGAAACCTGAAGAGAAAAATCGAAAGGTAGTTTCTAGAACTCCTATGCTTAAGTAGGGATCACGAGACAAATGGGGCAAGTATCCCTTTCGTGAAACCTAGAGATAACTCACTTATGAGTTGAAAGAATTGTATTCCCAAATTAGAAGGGAGAAACAATATAATTTGAGACGTGTACCAGACACGAAATTATGCAGACATTAATTAGCGGTACAAGAGAGGGAGGGCACTAATTGTGAGTGACACCTCATTGGAAAAGACCTAAAGTAACAATTTTATTATTTTGGTTTTTTTAGTAAGGGGTTTGGGAAAGATCAAATGGAATTGAGGATAAGTGTTCATGGCCGTATTTATTGTAATCGGACGAACGCGACGCGGAAGAAATGTTGAACAAACACTGTTTTTCACTCTGTTGAAATAGATGAAAAGTTCACTGTAGTAGCACAAAAAGTTTATGGCAAAGAAAGTTATTGCAATGATGGAAAATAACTAGTTACACTAGATAGGCGAGAGTCTATTGCTTGCGAAAGTTGTAGATTATAGTTGAATGCGCAGAAAAGAAATCCCAACGGAGGAAGAAAAATAAGCTATTGAATAATAGTTCATAAGGAAGGCTCCTTAGTTAGAAAAGGTATTCCCACATGCGAGTGGAAAATACATGACGGTATAACTGCAGATTCTGGAAGGTTCCAGAGCAATCCTGACTGAAGAATAGGGCAAACGTTATTCCAGCGGTGGAACGAGCTAAGTATTTTATAGACAGTGGGTAATTCAATGGTATCCCACGTTGTGAGAAGATCTCTCATTTAATAAGTATAAGAAATGCTGCTTCCTATTAAGATCGGCTTAGACAAACCAAAGCCCAACATGGAAAATCCCGCGAAGGATGATTATTGCCCCAAATATAGCAATCTCACACTGCCTATAAAATGATCATTAAAAGCATGTAGCTATTTAAAATCCATTAAAATTAGTTGAAGAACGTAGAAGTAGTACTTAGCTTGGCTTCATGGCGAAGGTGAAGTTCCCTATGACGGTTGAGATTAAAGTTCCAACATGGCGTGGAATTAAAAGATTGCCTCTTGAGTTGAGAAGGCGAGCTCTAGTTGAGCTCTGACTGAGTCGACTTCCGACGTAAAAGTGAAGGCTGCTAGACGCAGAAAAGCACTAGCCTAGACGGCATGACCAACAAGAAGTTGAGTGCACTTAAGAGAGTGAGTGAGCGGTTGGTCACGACGCGGAGAAGTGTAGAACTGAAGTGTAGAACGTGAAGTGACAGAGCGGGCTGCTGCGCGCGTGGAGGAGAGCGCAGTAGGAGGAGGGGAGAAGAGGGGGTAGCGGGCGAGTGAGGGGAGGAACAAAGAGGTTACACCTAAACATGAAACAACTTTACAAAAATATTTTTTTTCTTGGAGCGGGGTCTTCATGGAATAGTAGATTGGTGAAGAACACGACGCCCAGCGGATTAATGTGGAAGTCTTCATGGTTTGAAGCGATGGAAGTTCGGAAGGCAGCGATGGGACGCTGTCAGGCTGGTTCAGCAGAATATACGTTTCTGTAAAAAACTGACAGAAAAAATAAACAAATGCACGGGGCAAGTGGGAGGTAACGGTTCGATGTTGGTGTGTGCGGGAAAGAAATTTAAATAAATGGACTGATATAAAGTAATGGACAGCAAAAGCTAATTATTTCTTTCCGTGTATTTCCAAAAATACACCAAAGACCTTAAGTAGAGTACACTCCAGCACCATACCTCTGTTTGAGTTGGGGTCGCTAGCATTTCCTTTTCCTTTATATAGTGTTTTTACTCTTGCTGTTCTCCATCTTTCAGGAATCCTTTCCTGTCGTAAACACTCCAAACTTCCACTAGGTGTGGGGCTGCAATCTGTAGATGTTCGTTCTATACCTTATCCGGTCCATAGGCCTTTTTCGTTTTCAATGATCCAATTATTTCCTGAACCTCCTGAAGTGTGAATAACTCAATGTTTGATCTATTTCCGTCATAAATAGCTGTTTTGCTTGATCTGGTGTCCTTAGACTGCAAAACTAGACTAAAGTGTGCTTTCCAAATTTCCATAGGAATGTCTCTTGGAAATGTTGGTCTCTTCGTTAAGTGTTATGTAGGGATGGCTTACCGCTTCTTCTATTTGTTTCGCTGCTATGAATTCATAATAGTTTCGTTTGGTTTCTCTGATTATTTTTTGTATAGTCTCCTTCGTCCGAAGTATTCATTCAACGTATAATTGGATGGCTCAGTAAGAGCTACCGGTACCGGTACATGAAGAGTTGTTTGCCTGGCATGGTAGCATGCTTCATTGAACCATGGTTTAGCTCTCCTCTTAATAATCGGGTGAGTTCTTGTTGCACTTGATATGATGGGTTTTAGTTCTTTTACAGCAATGTCTATATCACATTGTTTTATTCGCTGCAGTACCGGTACCTCCTGAGTTTGTGTGGAAGCATGTTCTATTATGTCTGCGTTCAGATCTCTTGACAATCTCATTGCCTCGCTAAAGAATATATCCTGCTGTTCTAGGATGAGACTTGTCATAACTGGCATATGTTTTCGTATTGCGCAGTCTATAACTGTCTGAGATACAATCTTCATGTTCTTCAAATTAGAAAACACTAGGTCAATAGTGCTTCTCCCATTGTGACAAATGTAAGTTTTCTCGTTTTTCTTATTGATCAGGCTCAAACCTTCCCTCTGTAGGTAAGTCAAAACTGCTTCTGCCTTGTTGTTATGTAGCAATCCTTCAGTTCATATCATCAGTGAGTATTACTAGTTCTTGCGCTTGTTGTAAGCCAGTGCCAATAATCTCTATAATACGGTATCTTCCTCTTTATACCAAGGTTGAAAATATACACCTATCAGTGTGCAAGGTATTGTCTTGATTACAATCATCTCTGCTGTTTGATATACTACTTGAAACGGAGAAAACCCTGGCTTTAAAAGACACGTAATTCCACCCATTGGTCTGCCTCGTTGTCCTTGTGTAGCAAAAGTGTGTACGGTGTAGAAGCCTCGAGCTGTCCATTAGTTCGTTCGCAGTGTCTCAGTCAGGAGCACAATGTCATATGTTAAGAAGAAATTATCAAGGAGTATATTGCTAGCGCTTTTCAGACCTTCTATATTCCATAGTAGTGTGTTAATCGTTGTTTGAGTCGTGCAGTCTGTAGTATGGTTGTTGATGGCAGCAGAGTAGATTATGTTAGTTGAAACGGGCTCCCTTTGTTCTACCCCTCCGTAACCGATGTTGTCTGATCTGTATTCCAAAAGGCCAAAACTGAGGCGTGCTTACCCGTTGCAATTTGTTGAACGGTAGGCCAATTTTAAAGGCTTTGAAGTATCCTTTAATTTGCAGATCTTCACATCATATGTCACATGTGATCCCTTGCCCCTGCATATGCCTGATGATTTTCTCGTTTGTGGTTTCCTAATGTACTTTCCCCACATATAACCATGCACGCCTTTCCTCTGCTTGTAGATCTGAGTTTGAGGGATCCATGGTGCCTGTCACAACATTATGCTCATTAGTTCGTTGTTGTCTGTTCACCATATCAGAATAAATCTTTCGATCTCCATTTTGAGCATTTGTTGGAGCTTCTTATGTTGTGAGGAGTGGAAGAGGGTCTTCAGTTGTTCGTAGATTTGTATTGTCTCTCTTTTGTATTTCACTAGTTCCTTAGGGGTGGATGTCTTTACTTCCTTCAGTAATCCCATCCTCATGTGTTTTGCTGTGACACTTGATGTATTTTTATTCACTGACGTTAGCAATTCAGCTTGCTGTAGTTGCGCTTCTAGAATGATAGTCATTTTTTGCATTAGTTTCTCAGCTACTTCATCCGTCTTCTTTTTCATATCGTCGCATGTCTTTTCGTTTTCGGAGATGATTTCTGCATTTCCTTGGGTAGTTTTACATAGTACAAGATTTTGTAGTCGGAATTTGCATGTGTCACACAACCATAGTAAATTTCCTTTTTTTTAGAATTCAGGACTTTTATTTCTGTCATTCCTAATGAGGTGCATGTGCTATGATACTAGAGAGGGCAGCTGTCACTGCCTACAGAAACATGGTCTTTCGTTAGTGTTATATCAAATTTCCTACAAGTAATTACATCTTTAAAAGGCTCGGTCACACAGGAGCGCGGACTGTTCGCGCTCGCGGAGCGGTCTACCGCCGCGAACTCTGTATTGTTAACTATTGCATCACCCTGGCCAAACCGAACGCGGCCTGCCGACGCGGCGGTCGGCGAACCAGTTGTGTTTTATTACAAAGTTCGCGGAGGTCTGTAGAGAACAAAACAGAAAACATGGCAGAAGAAACAGAAAAATTAATTGATTTCGTGCGCGAGTACGATTTGTACGACACTCGACACATTGATTACGACATAGGCAGTTCTTTTTTACCTAAAAATAAATTAATTTTGAGAATTAAGTTCCTTTTTTTGCATGTTTTGTTTAGTTCCAATTTTTAGATGTAGGCTTACCTTTGTCAGTAAAATATGAATTCCACACGAGAACGCATAAGAATAATTTTTTTTCTTGAAAAATATGTGTGAAAAATCATTATTATGCTTTATTATTACGTACCTTTCCTTCGCACAAATGGGTCTCCTCCAGTTAGTGGTTTGCTTGGAAATGGTTGGTTCTAGGAGCATACATAATGTCTCAAATTGTTCTCGAGACATTCGAAAATACATGAAGAACCTGTCTTCAAACGAGAACAGTTCCCAGCACAATCTGTGAAACTCCCCATATTCCTCTCTTTTCTCTTTAATTTCGTGAAACCATAGGCCTACTCTCTTTCGTCTCAATGCCAACAGAAGCAGCAATTCTTCTTCGTCAGGGGAACTGTTGGACATGCTGAATTAAAATGTTAATTAAAATACCACGAGCAGAAAACAATGTAATGCGCACTTTATCGCGAGTGCTTTCACACTGGTTCGCCTTGACTTGTCCGTATTCTATTTGACCACCCTAGTCCGCGGCGGACTGCGGTCGTTCGTTCGCGCGGACAGTCCACGCTGCTGTGTGACCGAGCCTTTTCTACAGACGCTTGCTATGTTGCTTGAAGTTCCTATTACTTTAGTTGCCGGTGTTAGTTATTAACGAGGTTTGTTAATTAAAGATTTTATTGCACTTGAGACAGAGAGGTGGTTTTGGTCCGGAATGAATCACTGACTTGCGCTAATCATCTGTACCGTGTGCGTCTTGTGTGGAAAGGCATTCAGCGAAGGATTGTTCTCCAAGGGAGTGGTTTGTATAGAGTTTCCGTTTGTGCTACTTGGAATTGTTGGTCTCTTGTTGTCCTTAGCACAGATGTTCCCTTTTAACTACTTTGTCACTTATTTGAGCACACTAAAGCTGCGATTGATAGTATAAATTTCAAAATTCCTGGAGCTCGAAATCACCGCGACACTCTACTTTAACCTGTATGTTCATTTTGCTCTTATACCGGGTGAGTTAGCCGAGGTCGTTGCGGCATGACTGTTGGCAGTCGCTCACATCCGGGAGGCGAGGAGGTTCGAATCCCCCCACCGGCAACCTTGAAGATGGTCTTCTGTGGTTTCCCATCTTCCTTCCAGGCAAATGCCGGGGTTGGTCCCTAACTATAGGCCACAGCCGCTACCTCCCAACTCCTCGACCCTCCCTTCCAACTTTCCTCCCCAACGGTACTTGTAGCTCACCCATTGGGTGTCCGTCTCGAAGCAGCTACTAAACTGGCGAGCCGAACATGTCCTCGGACACTCCCGGCACTAAAAGCCATACGCTAAAAAAAATTTGCTCTTGAGCATTTAAGATGGTTTGTTGTTTGGAATGTGCACTTTGCAAACTCTTAATATTTTCCATAACTATATTTGCAATGTGTTTCTGTTAGGTGCTAAAGTTTTCATTGTTAATGGCCCTGTTTGCTAATGGAATTGTTTATGCCATTAACCTCAATTTAACATAACCTATGTTACTTAAATTACAAATATTAATGTTTGTGAAGGGTGGGTGACTTGTGGATTATATAAGCCATTTTTAGTGTTGCCTTCTATAGATTTGTGGCACTGTGTCATTAACAATGTGGCGTAATACGTGTCATTAAGTGAAAG
Source organism: Meconema thalassinum (assembly GCA_946902985.2). Classification (NCBI taxonomy): domain Eukaryota; kingdom Metazoa; phylum Arthropoda; class Insecta; order Orthoptera; family Tettigoniidae; genus Meconema; species Meconema thalassinum. The sequence continues at coordinate 130,372,985 of OX336395.1, forward strand.
CAGGATTATAGTTTGATATTTTTTTTACTTGAGGTGATAAAAGGTGATAGAATATTTAATCGTGTGCAGTCGTTTTCTTTTCATAGTGCAAAATTATTTGATGTTTAATATAAACGTGATTTTGGTACTGTGTGGATATGTAAATAAGTGACATTGTTTTGTAAACTACTTCACAATGGCTCAAAATAGTCGTATATTTGCGAGAAACATAAGAGAACAGCAATGACCAACAGTCGAATGCTTGCAATCTAACCTTGTAGAATCTCAATAAGAATAGCAAAAATGTAAGGAAAAGGTTCTTGAAACGTGCTATGACATATTCATTTTCAACTAGATTTTCAACATTAGATGTTTAAGTAAAACAAATACAACGTAATAAATCTACGCCGGAAACAGTTGTATGTATGCTGTGTAATATTGAGCGCCTTGTGAGCTATTTAAAAGCTGAAACGGGAGACATTTTCTAGTGGCTAACAATGATATATCACGTCATATCGCTCATATTGGCCCGTATTGACGCAAATTGAATTCAGTAGAGTTTATTTTATTCCGCCCTATTCAATACAATTCAAACACTTTGTTTATGGAAAACTAAGATACATGTTTCGGGAACGTATGGTCCCTTCTTCAGTCCTCATGATGACCTAAATTTAACATTTGACATCATACTAGAAATCGATATAATCATGGATAGAGTAACAATTAACATTCTAAAACTAATGAATCCTATCAAAGAATATGCTATGTTATATGCCTATGTGTAAGAAAATAATTATTGTATTAAAAACGTATGTAGGTTATTGTACTAAAAACAACATTGATACATGTGGCCTTGTGTAGCCTAGCTATATACTGTACCCATGTGAGTAATCTCGATGGAAAATATGCTTCTGCCTCCAGCTAGCATCAGGGCTCGAGCGTGTACCGTTCTCCCACTGTAGCAGTTGCATATTTTGGATTTGAGGCTAAAAGGTATCAACTCTACAATGATAAGGCACAACTCTATTCTAAAACTTTAATTCTGTAATAAACTTCATGGCTTCATACAAACAAAACAAATCCCACAACCACAAAACAAACAAACAAAAATTATTTCCACAATCCACAAATATGAACATAATATTATCATAATAAAAATCATATTATAACACAAACCTTTACCCTTATGTGAACTTTACAAAGTACTCTAGTGCGCTGATGCACATACAACTTCAGAAACAAACTGTACTTTAATTCTTCTGTCATCCAATGTGACTTCATTAATTCTACAAGATTAATTATTCCTTGAACCTTGTCTTAATTTGACAATAATGTGTATCGTGTGTGTGTTTTGATCTTTCTCTTCCCACCAAATGCTCTACATGCATTAGCCTATTCTGGTGTTGCACAGCAGTCTACGTACAACTCCATAATTACGTAAGCTACCCCTACACTTCCTCTATTTATATAGTTCCACTGCATGCCGTGTGTGATTTCATATTAAAAACATTAATTAACGCTGTGTCGGACGGTACTATTAAACTACCTTTGCGCGAGTAGCCTGTGGCATCTGGTAACCCACTTCAGAAACAGATGTCAGTGACAGTACAAATGCAACGTCTAACCATTCGTTAGATAGCTAAAATCATGAACCATCAGGATAATCTATAATTATCAATGTGTTCTTAAACCACATGGCTTTATTACTCAATATAACAATGTTTCATTTCATGTCATTAACAGGGTCTAAAATCTGTTCCTTTAAAACTCGTTTTTACGGTTCGCTCGACCGTCCGAACCCTCTTCCCGAGCGGCCGGTACACAATAGAAGTGGAGTGAGGTCCTACATTACCTCCCCCTCGCTTCCCTGTCTGAAGGCTTTCTCCCCAAGCAGTAAAAGATTTTACAAGACAAACACTGTGGTCCCAGTGACACACATATCTCAATGGATTTAAACGGAATATTATGCAAATAGGTTCTGGATGAGCTTTCACATTTACTCCTACACTGAGGATATAATAATTGGCTCCAAAATAGTCCCATTTCAACATAAAGGCACGAGATTCATAACGCATTAGTCCATTAGGTAACCGGTATCTTTAATAAATATTGCGGCCAGCCCATGCTGCCGTCTGGGATTCGCTTCAACGAGCCGAATCACTCAACAAATAGCTCTCGGGGAATCAGATAGCGTGCTGAGGTGTCCATAGTTTTCCTCCCACCTATCACGGGATTCGAACCCGGAACATCCATATCCATCATCAGAGCTAGGGTCAATATCACTATATACGCTCTGGCATAAAGTACATCTCTCATTACGCCCACGGCATACGAGATTTCATACGAAGAATAGATACCCTGGTCCCTCCTAATGCTATGATCTGCGTCCTATAATTACCAAGAGAAATCTATCAATTACTCTATAAGCTTTTCACATAAGCTGCAAATTCAATTCACTAAAAGCTCTTCCATTTCCTGGCATAATTATATTCCCATTAATACAATATTCTGATATCAAACCCTTTTCTTAATCCCGTAACGTAATCTTACTGTATCATCTTACTGCTTAGATCGATAAGTCTTGCCCTTTAGCGTAAATATTTCTTGTTTACAACATTTTGCCTGATGCATTCATTCATACCTTTATATTCATTATTATTATTATTATTATTATTATTATTCTCACTGACATAAATTTACCAAAATCCGACACAACTCATCTTACAAATCGAACAACCATGTTCGTTCATCACGTTTACATAACTGATTTGCCATTTCAATTACAAGTGGTAACGATTAATCCACTCACTGATGCAAAATAACATCTCAAATCTATTAAAATCAACAAAATAATGAGTAAACTTGGAGAGTCTATCTCCTACTCTGATTCTTACTGGCATCTTTATAATTCTGAAATCACACTACATGCAGTGGCCTATACCTCTACTTGAACATAATTTGTGGGGTACTTACATATCTCAAGGCTTCGTCACGGTGGTTCCAACCACTCATATCCTTCCTGGTCGCCTGCCATATGCAGATTAGTGCGACATTCTCATCTTGAATACACACATTTTCTGACACATATTTTTCGTTAACCACACGACCCTTTGCATTTCTGTAAATAAGCTATTGCTTCTAACACACATGACACTTTAAAACACTTATTAAACTATTAATTTAAAAGACATTTCACATATAATTTACATAACACACGTCACTCCGTACACTTTTCCTTGGTTGAAATTCCCTAGCAAAGATATCCAAAATTGCAGGTGTCGACGGCATCTCCCGTACTCCTACCAACTCCTGATTGAAAGTCTGGTTCGCTTGCCCTCGGAATTCACCAACAGTTTATCCATACTCCTACGGTAAGCTTCCTGAATCGCATAAATATGCTAACTTCCGTCCTGAGCGTTATTATTTGGTATTCTAAAACATTACCAAATGCTTCGTAAGGTTTCTTTTAGCGCATTCCATCGTAATTATACATGTACGATCAGTCAATATTATATACATTGCGCTTAACACTGTGCATAACTTTACATAGGTTATTATTTACAATAGTTCTGCAACTTATCTCACACGTTGCTTCCTAAGTGAACACACATTGTTCGTACTGTTAACAAAAACTGTGTAGCGACGACTGTTTGCGACTCTCTGTGACAAACTGTGTCCAACTGTGTAAACTGCGTTAAGACTGGCTGCAACACTGGCGTGCGACTGCCGTGATGACTGAGCTAAAGACTGAGTAAGACTGGGGCTCTGCCAAGGGTCGACTCCCTTATATTGGATTCCCACGAAAAGTAGAGCTAAATTTTCCCACGCGATCTCGACTCCTCTCCCAGCACGATTCTGGTCTCGAAACCATGCTCATCGGGTTCCTTTTCCTTCACTGATCCCAGAACTGTCTGCGTGCTGAAGAATCGCTCGGCCAATTAATTAATATTAATTCCTTTCTCCATAGCGTGGGGACGCTATCTTACGGGAAATCCCTGGCAACCTCGTTAGAACCAAGCCGCGAACAACCATAGTCCCTGTTCTTCCGCACTTCATTAAATATGCGTCAATTTCGCAGATTAAAGGCTCTAAAATTAGCCTCCTGGCTAAAGATTCATCTGTGTGCCACTCTCATATAATTGTGTTACTCCAATCATGAGTAATCAATGACTTTCCTTGGGATCTTCCCACCCCCTTCTTACATCCATTCTCAGTCGGGGAAAAACTGGGTCATTATTCAGGCCCCCAACCTCCTCCAGACGACCTAACGAGGTCAGCAAGATGGACGTGGCTCCATGCTGCACCTCCCACAATTCTGGGCCAATTAGTTAAACGTCAAACTCTGCACTTTCCGTGCTCCAAGTCCAGTATAGCCTACTTCAAGTAGTCTAATAATGCTGTATTTCGCTCAATTTCCTGCATTATTCCAATAAATAATGTCATTATCAACTGGAATCACACCAGTGATTAGATATACACTTTTCTCTAGGGGTTTTTACCATAAAAACTCCCTCAACAGATCTCGGGTTCGTTCCCTGGTGGAACCTTTATACTGAGATCACAATCTCTGAGATCCACGTTCGATATCAGTCAGCATAAGACCCTCGGGTTCAATACATAGTGCACTGTACATTTAAAAAATAGAGGACATATTAAAACATGATTAAAATGATTCAGACAGTTCTATATTACAGACTTTTTGGTTTGGTACTGCGATTTGTCCGTTCATTGTGCAAAATGTAATAGTCCAAAACTGTGAATTCTTCTCTGGTATGGTGTTTTTCCAATATACGCTGGCCCATTTTATAATTGGTGAATGGCGTGGATGCTGTTCAATTCGCTTGCGACACGGTGCCAATAGTATGCGTATTACCCCCTCCCCCTCCCAGCACATCGCACATCTCATCCAAACTGCCCCTCCCACAGACAGCGCCCCCTTCCCCTCTCCCTCTGCTGACGTGTCATTCCCCGCACGCGACACTAGAGAGCTCCTAACTTAGACCATTAGTATATATTTTTTGGCTTAGAGGCTTCAACCACGGCACACACACACGCAAGGTAAGATGCGCATTTGATTGACACATATCTCCATCCCACCACCACCAATAATAAGTTGTTTTTGCTCGATATTTATAAATTTCTATTATCCTTTATGCACAGTTTTCTTCCGCGCCCCCATCTACGTCTCCATTCTCTGAGTCAGCAGAATTGGATGCCGCAGTTTCATCATTTCACGAGTAAGTTAGCCTAATGAATGCCTACCGGAATTTTTTCTTTCTTTTTTACCTACATTTCTTTCGAAGAATATCGACCCAAATGTAGTTTTTCTTTCTTCTTTCAATCTTTCAGGAACATAAATTCGTCATTCGTCACAATGAACGGACAAATCGCAGTCCCAAACCAAAAAGTCTGTAATATAGAACTGTCTGAATCATTTTAATCATGTTTTAATATGTCCTCTATTTTTTAAATTTACAGTGCACTATGTATATAACTAGGCTACACAAGGCCACATGTATCAATGTTGTTTTTAGTACAATAACATACATGTGTTTTTAATACAATAATTATTTTCTTACACATAGGCATATAACATAGAATATTCTTTGATAGGATTTATTAGTTTTAGAATGTTAATTGTTACTCTATCCAGGATTATATCGATTTCTTGTATGATGTCAAATGTTAAATTTAGGTCACCATGAGGACTGAAGAAGGGACCATACGTTCCCGAAACATGTATCTTAGTTTTCCATAAACAAAGTGTTTGAATTGTATTGAATAGGGCGGAATAAAATAAACTCTACTGAATTCAATGATATATCAATCGACGTGTCAGTGCTCTGAAGACTATTGTTAAGTAACGAATGTTATAATGAACTCGTTCACTAGCGAATAAGTTAACTGCGTAGCAAATTTCAAATCTCAAGGAAATAGTGTTCAGTGATGTGATGTATGCTTATCTGTAGAAAATAACGGACATATGAATACTACAGGTTCGCATCCATAATAGTAGCCTATTCCTAACTCTTCTCTAAGTAGTGTTTGCATCCGCGGTATTTCACAGTCAAGAGATTTGATCAGATGGCTCCCATAGAGAAAGCAGAATCGAATACGGATAACATGGCCGCCAATAGTAATTTGACATCACATAACCCTTCATCAGATAGAGAAGAATCGTGCGGAATATGCAAAAAGGTCTTTGACAGGGATTGTGACGCAATTGAATGCGAGGGACCATGTAACTCCTGGTATCACAAAATCTGCTCTAAATTAACAAACGGAGAATTCGACATAATGAAGAGATCCAAATGTAGACTCTTTTGGTTCTGCGACTCATGTAGTCCAAAAATCTTAAAGCCAAAAGAGAGAAATGACCTGAAGGATTTGAACGAAAAAGTGGAAAACATTATCAATTTTCTGGAAAACGACATGAATAACATGATCACGAAGACAGTTGAGAAGGTGCTCCAACTCAAGGCAAAGCCGACAGCGAACAAAGAAGATAATAAATGGATAGATCACCCTGTGCCCAGAGAGACACAAACTTTTGAAACACTACAACAAGGAAAATCACAAGAATTAAATATCCAAGAAATACCTACATCTCACCAAGAGCAAAGACCCGAGCCAGAAAGAGGACTCGGGACCAGTGCAGGTGCAGCCAGAAGCCCACGAAATTCAAGAGAACCCCAGAAAATAATCGGAACTCAGGACCCAATTGAAGGAGAACTTCAAGCAGGTCCTCGATATACATGGCTGCACATTGGGAAACCACACCGTGATGCCACAAAAGAAAAAATCGAAAGCATTTACAAAATCTAGGCGTTAACGAGGTGACAGAGTGCGTGGAGCTATCAACATTTGGTTACCTAAAGGCCTTCCGCGTAGCCATACCAATGGAAGATCTAGAAAAAGCAACTGACGAAAACTTCTGGCCAAGAGGAGTTACAGTCAGACGTTTTCGTCGGTACACAGGTACAAGATATGACTAGGAAGATCCCAAACCCAATGAACCAAAATAACAAAAATTCACTAAAACTACTACTATGGAATGTTGAGGGACTAAAGAACTTAAGACCAGCAACCCCAACCAACTTTTGGAACAATTTTGACGTAATAATAGCCACTGAAACTTTCCTCTTAGAACCAATCCATGATCCTCTCTTCTACAGTACACATGCACTAGCAAAATCAAAAGAACGTGGTAGACCAGAAGGAGGTGTAACCGTCATGTATAACAACACTGTAGGAAAACTCAAATTAAAACACACAGAAGAAAACACAGTCATAATAAAAACGGTTAGACTCACTATCATAGGACTCTACACAAGCCCAGCTCAATCAGTTGAAGATACTGTTGAACAAATAATTAATGCAATTACAATAACAAGGGAAGAAGAAAATGTGATCTTGGGAGGAGACCTAAACTGCAGACTGGACAAGCCTGACAAAAAAACAGCTCTGGTTTTGGAGATTTTACAGGAAGAAGGGTTCACCCTAGTCAATAAAAAGGAAGAAAAGACTTACCCTGCACCCAACGGATCCAGTACAATAGACCTGATCTTCTACAGAGGAAAACACATTAAAATAAAATCACAAGTAGTGTTGGACCGATCAACAGTCGCCCCACTGAAAAAACACCTTCCAGTCCACACCATATTTGCCTTATCAGAAGACTCCGTATCAACGAAAACCTGTCACTCTCACTTGATCTCAAGGAAGCTGAACAATGACACATTAAAAAAGGGAGAAGAACTTCTAGGATATGTTCCTAGTCTAATAGAAGAAGGTCTGCTCCAACCTGCACTGGACTCCATGCTGTTGTATATACATAATGCACAATTGCCAAAGAAAACACAAACAGCTCAGCCATGGTTTGACGAAGAATGCTATCGTACGAGAAAAGAAGCCCTTCATCTCCTTCATAAGGCGAAACAAACAAATACACCCGACGATCTGAAAGCATATGCACAAAAGAGGAAAGAATACAAGAAGCTAATTACGCTCAAAAAAGCAAACTACATGGAAGCAGATGCTCAAAGACAAGTGGAAGAAGCCCTAAGTGACCCCTTTATTTCAATCAAGAAGAGATCCAGAGCAGGAGTGACAGGAATCCCAATGGATGTTTGGGAGCAACACTTCACCCAGATTTACAACAAGAACAATCTAGAACAAGCTTACGAAAAAGAAGAGACATCAAACTTAGAATTTGAACCAATAACCGAGGACGAAGTAAGATGCACAATCCTTGACTCTAAAAAAGGAAAAGCTACAGGACCAGACGAGGTGTTCAACGAAAACCTCCAAGACACTCTTGAAAAACTCGCCCAGCTGTGGACGAAGATGTTTAACAAATGTCTTACGTCCGGAAAAATACCAGAGGATTGGAGAAAGTCGAACATCATCTTGTTATACAAAGGAAAGGGAGACATAGAGGACCTCAACGCATACAGAGGAATCGCACTCGAGAACAACATCTTTAAGATACTCTCCAAACTCCTGACGAAAAGACTCTACTCACTCACAGACGCCTTCATACCGGAAACACAGTTTGGTTTCAGGAAGGGAAGAGGAACCCTCCATGCGGTTGGCAACCTCCTGGAAGATATTCAAAACGCTCTAAGACACACTTCTCGGAAATTCTACGCAATTTTCGTAGATTTTACAAAAGCTTTTGATTTACTGAGCAGACAGATACTCACGAAGAAACTTGAAAATATCACAGGAAAGGATAACCCAACAACAGCTGCTATCAAAGCCCTGCTAACTTACAATGAAATCATAATCAAAGATGGCGTATCGACCTCAGGAAACATTATACAGACCAACGGTGTTTTACAAGGAGACCCGATTAGTCCTACCTTATTCAACATCAGTAGTCTAGTACATGGGGTCACGGAGAGTCGGAATCGACTAAACGACTAGAGAGAGAGAGTGATTCAACATCATCATGTCTGACGTCTCTGACATATTACAAAAGGATTCAGTGAAAATGTACCTCTATGCAGATGACATAGTACTAGGCTCGCATGATAGGAAGGCCCTGCAAGACACTCTAGATAGGTTTCAAGAATGGGTCGAGAATAACCAACTCCAGCTGAATACCGACAAGACAGTGCAAATGATTTTCAGAAGGGGAGGAAGATCATCTGTAAAAGACAAATTATACTACAGAGCAGAAGAGCTAAAGATTGTAAATTCGTTCAGGTATCTGGGAATCACTCTACAACCATCAGGTTCATCGTACAGAATTCACATACAGGAGGGCAGCAGCTGCCATCAAAGCTATCTACGACATTAAGAATCCGACAAGACTAGCACTAGACACTGCAATAACACTTTTCTACGCAAAGATAATGCCTGTCTTGACCTATGGCATTGAACTAATATGGAACAACCTGACAAACAGAGACCTACTGACCCTCGAACGTGTTAAAGCAAGATACATGAAGAGAATTTTAGGCATATCAAAATACACTCCTTCAAGACTGGCTTATGAGCTTGCAAAAACGTGCTTCCTCATAGAAGACTTGAGGTTCCGAAAACAGCTACCAGCGACCAAACAAGAGTCAGACCTACTTCGGGACAGACAAAGCAAGAGATCGGACATCTGGCTCGATTTCTATACAACAGATGCGATGCTGGATAGGAACTGGACGGGAGCAAACAAGGACCTACGAAGCGCCATAACTAGGCTCTCAGTGCACGGTTTCCATCACAAAATATGCACGAGAAACAGTTTTCACGATCCCTCACCAGTGTGTATATGCATCCTCTGCGGAAAGGCCTGTGAGCGCTACCATTTCACAAAATCACTGAAGGAATACAGCAAAGAATAATGATATTTACATGCACATGTAATCTAAACTGTTATACTCTATGGTCGTTCGACTGCAATAAAGTTTTATTAATATTTTCCATAACGATTTCTATTATGGCGGCACTTTTCACAATGTTACAACTTGGAAAAAATACTATTATTTGATATCTAATCGTGCGAGAAGACTTTTACTAAAGTAAAGGACTGGGAAATCATCATCCATGAACTGCTAGATTGGGATTCAAATCCAGCACTCAGGAGAATTCCAGGAAATCTTCACAAGAATCTGTTACTAATGGTTGTACAACATTTATGGTAACGCTCCTTAATTCAGACCTTTGGTTCTGAGGACTACAGGTTCAAAATTCAGGCCAAGAATTTTATCTGCTACGTCTAATTAATTATTGTGAAGTGTTCTTAAAATTACACAAGTGACGTTAAGACATACGTTTCTTCTCTTAGGAGCGGGCAGTTGGAGTGGGGATAACTCATATAAGTGAGGAAAACATTCCTCCACCACCTATCATAGAATTGATAGTGGAGGAAGAGGAAGGAAGTATACTTAGAGATAGCCCCATGGATTTTGTGAATTCCCCTCCAACGACATCAACTATAGACCTAACCCCCAAGCAAAAGAGAAGCATCGTGGAGGAGTTTGAAATGAAGGACACCAGGAAATTAAATAATTCAGAACTCCAGAGGCTTGTACTATTGAAACAATTGAGTGTGCTGGAATTGAAAGAAAAGAAATTAAAATCAGAACTTGGAATTGAATAAAAAAATCTGTATTTTTACTTTAGTTATGAAATGGAATACACTAGCCTACTGATTTTGGCTTACAGACTGGTACTTGCTGCAACTTAAACACCAAGTATTATTTCTGCAAGTTAATTTAGCCTAGCTTCCCCAGTCTGCCTAATATTTGCAGCAGCCGCCACATCATCCTCATTTCCTTCCTCTATCCTCAAATTATCTCCTAATATTAGCCTAATGGTGGTGGTAGTTCATGATCCTCATCCTGTAAGTACTTAGCTATATTATGCAATACGCAACAGCAAATTATAACTTATGGTACTTTATTTAAAGACAAGCGTACTTTATGCTGAAGAATTGGGAAAGGCCGTTTTAATTGCCCAAAACAGCATTCGATCACAACCCGTTCTGTAGTAATGCATCTGTTACGGTTCCTTGTGGTGTCTGTGGATCTCTGAACGGTGTCATAAGCCATGGTGCAATATCATAACCACTCTCTGCTAAGAGCAAGGCATCTAATCCCTTTAGACTTAATTTCGTCTGGACAGCTGAATTTTCCAGATTCTTGAATCATGCACAGATCCAGGCCATGATACATCAACACTGGTGAAAACTTCCTTGGCATTGCACGTTGCCTGTATATTAATTCTTGCATAACCTTTCCTGTTTACACACTCATCACCATAATTTGTAGGTTTCTTAATTTTAACATGAGTGCAATCAAGAGCACCTGTAGCTGCTGGAAAATTGTTCTTCTCCTACCACTCTTGTTTTGCAACATCAAATGCCATGTCTGTCTCAGGAAATATGATCCATACTGTAGCTTTAGCCATAATAAGATCCATAACCTCAACAAGATTTTTAGATACTGTTGTTTGATAAATCCCAAGATCTTCTCCAATGTTACATTGAAACCCAGGGTCACCTACAAGTCTTAAAAATACCTTTAATTTTACTATGTTCGTAATAGCACCTCCTCTTCTTTCTACCTTTTCAGGCCCAAATAAGTATTGGCTTAACCAGTCCACATTCACTTTTGAGAAACGATAGTGACTTTTAAAGTTGTTGAAATCCACTTGTTCACATCTTTCCTTGTAAGATTTTCACAATGCACTGCATTATAAATAAACTCAGCCTTGTTTAGCAGCAAACAAATCAGTAGTATGTATTACCCTTTCACGAATTGATTGCCGGCGGTCAAGTTGGGAACTATTCTGTGTTTACTTGTGACACACGTCACTCTGCTTCGTTGACAGGTACAGTTGCACGTGTAGAGGAAAGTGACCAAAGTCGGACCCCCATTTTGTTTTTTACCTGTCATCATCATCATCTTGTACAGTTTCCAGCCCCAGGCTGGGTCTGTTTGGAACATAAGCCTCGCCACTTAGTCCTTTCTTCCCACCACCTCTCCGCTGTCACTCTGGTCCAGTCCTCGCCTCTCTTCTTGACACATTCCTCCACTCCTTTCAGCCATCTATCTCTTGGTCTTCCCCTTGGTCGTTTCTTCTGCATCTGCATCTCATGTATCCTCTTGGGAATCTTCTTCTCATCCATTCTCTTTAAGTGTCCATACCACCTCAGTCTTGATGTCTCAATCCTACCTTGCAAGGGCTCCTCTTTCACTATTTCCCTGACCTTTTCATTCCTCACCCTGTCTCTTCTTGTTACTCCGATCCTACTTCACAGGAACTTCATTTCACCTGCCTGTATTCTGCTTATGTCTCTTTTCTTCATTGTCCACGTTTCTGAAGCATAGGTCAGTATCGGGATATAGTAGCTTCTGTATAACACTTCCTTGATTTTTTGTGGGACATCTTTATTCCACACTAAGCTCCTAATGCTTCTCAGAAATGCTTCTGCCTGCCACGTTCCGTAATCTCTTTGTCATTTCTCCCATTTTCCTCCACTATACTTCCCAAGTACTTGAGACTTTCCACCTTCTTCAGCTGTCCACCTCCAAGTGTTATCCCACTCATTGGTCTGTCCTTTTTCCGGGTCGTTAACAGGATCTCACATTTACTGATGTTGAACTTCCATCCGTACTCTCCCACTGTTCCTTCCCAAGCCTTCAGTTGCTCCTGAATTTCCTCCTCCTTGTTTCCCCAGACCATGAGATCATCTGCAAACACAATTGCTTTCATCTTATCTTCTCCTATCTTTCCTGCTATCCGTGTCATTACCTCGTCCATAACCACAATAAAGAGAAGGGGTGACAGCGCACTACCCTGTTTGAGGCCACTCATTTGTCTGAACCAGTCTGTTCTTTCTCCTCCAACTTTCACACAACTCACACTTCCACAATACATCTCCTTCACTCTGCCTACAGTTTTTTACCTGTATTGTTATTAATTTCATCTTTTTTAATTTCAATTTTAGCTAGATGAGTTCTTTGATATGTTTTATAACATTGTATCTGGTTCAGATTAACTTATAACAGCCCAGTTTTTCCTATGAAATGTTTTCATTAAAAGTAACAAAAATGACGTCTGGGAAAAAGGATGCCAATGTCGGACCCCTCTTAAGAATGAACGTAAAATCACATAAAACCACTAGAAAAGTAATGAAGAACGTGAAAATACTTTATTTTTACATTATATAATGTCTTGTTAGGAACATAACTTATTGTTATGACCACAAAATCCAGAAACCGACCACTTGGAGAGTTTCCCATTTTCTCACGCAAGGACTGATATTTTTTTGGGTCATCTGAAACAATATTTTGAATGGCTTAAATAAAAACCAAGAAATTTGAATTCGAATTTCAGGAGTCCAACTCAGGGTTATTAGGGGTCCGACTTAGGATTTTTAGGGGTCCAACTTAGAAAAGCCGCGGTGGTCCTACTTAGGACATCTTGTACTTGATATTTTCGAGGCTATGAAAAAAAAATAGGTATTTCGACAAGCAAATACAACATTTATCAAGTGTATCGCTTACTAAAGACAGTACTGTAAACACAATGTGACTTACCCTCTTTGAAATATAAAACAATCACTATTCCATGAGCACGTGTAAAAACATCCACTCACATGAAAACCAGTAATGGCGCAACTGACGGGGTACTCCCCACAGTCCAGTGCTTCACATTCATTATTGTGCCACCATGCGGCAGCACTGTCCAAGCAAAAATAATGCAGGGGTCCGACTTTGGTCACTTTCCTCTACGATATGACTCGGGTCCAATGCTGCTTGACTTATGTGCAGGCTGCACTCTGTCATCACTGTGTTCTCCTCTTTACCCCGCGGGGCTCCTGCTACAATAATCAACAAACGGTGCCGCAGCCATGCTCACCAGCAATCAAATCTTCAATGGGTAATAAGTCTGAGAAAACTATCAGCCATGCTAAAAGAAAGTGAGTATATAGGTACTCATCTATCTGAGAAGATGCTCTCTTTTATTCATACCACAAATGAGTAGGCTATATACTCCAAAGAATATATAAATCTGAGTATATACTACACTAACTCCATGACGATGAGTATATAACTTACTCACCAAGTACATTCTCAAGAACTTTATTCTTATGAAGTGTAGTATATACTCAGAAAAGCTGAGTATATATTGAATACTCTCTTTATTCCTACGACCCATTGTGTATATTATGATTATTAATAACTAGCTGTACCCGGCATGCGTTGCAATGCCAATAAAAGAAAGTGTTGGCGTTGTGACTTTGTTAGTTGAAGTGCTTTTGGATTCCCAATATTTTCTTCTTTTTCTGTTAACCACCTCTAAACTATTATAAAATTGATTTACTATCTCAGAAACATTCAAGGGAGCGTGCTCAACAACTAACCAAAGTTTCATCGTAATGAGATGAATGGTATATGAACACATACGGGACTGTTGAAACGATTCGAGCGCCGTCACCCATTTGTTGAAAATACTCGTGCGCTACCTATTGTAAAGTGGATTTACTAAGCCAGAAACCTTCCCGGAAGTGTACACAACATCACACCCAAGTTTCATCGCTATCGGACAAATGGTATATGAACGCATACGGGACTTTGTTGAAACGCTTCGCGCGGCTTCGCTCATTTGTTGAATCTACTCGTGCGCTGCCTATTGTAAAATGGATTTAATAAGCCTGAAACCTTCCCTGGAATGTACACAACAACTCACCCAAGTTTCATCGCTATCGGACGATTGTATGTGAACGCATACGGGTCTTTGTCGAAACACTTCGCGTGTCGTCGCTCATTTGTTTAATCTACTTGTGCGATACCCATTGTAAAATGGATTTACTAAGCTAGAAATCTTCCCTGAAGTGTACACAACATCTCATCCAAGTTTCATCGCTATCGGACGAATAGTATATGAACGCATACGGGACTTTGTTGAAAAGCTTTGCGTGTCGTCGCTCATTTGTTGAATCTACTTGTGCACTACCTATTGTTAAGTGGATTTACTAAGCCAGAAACCTTCCCTGAAGTGTACACAACATCTCACCCAAGTTTCATCAAATTGGGATGAATGGTATATGAACGCATGTGGGACTTTGTTGAAACAAACTCACGCCATTTTGTTGAAGTTACTCGCGCGCCATCTATTGTAAATTGGATCTACTACGCCTATAACTTTTCCTGGCGTATGCACAACAACTCACCAAAATTTGATCGCAATAGGATGAATTGTATATGAACTCATCGCCAACACTCATTTGTTTAAACTACTGGCGCGCTATCTATTGTAAATTGGATTAACTATGCCTATAACCATCCCAGAGGTGTGCCAAACAACCTACCAAAATTTGGTCGCAATCGGATGAATTGTAGGCCACATGAACGCATCGCCAACACTCATTTGTTTAAAATACTCGCGCGCTGTCCATTGTAAATTGGATTGACTATGCCTACAATGATTTCGGAAGTGTTCACAACAACTCACCAAAATGTGATCGCAATCGGATGAATGGTTTATGAACGCATAAAAGACGAACAAACGGACATCCTTTTTATACATATATAAGATATAAGATAATACTAATAATAACACATCCTGCCTAAAATGCAATAGTAAAACAATTTGGTACATTTATTGTAAATAATAGCCGGCCCTGTCGTGTTGGGGTAGCGCGCCTGCCTCTCACATGGTGGCCCCGGGTTCGATTCCTGGCTCCATCAGGGATTTTAGAAACTAACGTGAGGGCTGGAACGGGGTGCATTCAGCCTCGTGAGGACAATTGAGTAGCTGTCTGACAGTGAGGAAGCGCCCCGATCACGAAAACCAAGATTAACGGTCGAGGGGATTCGATGCGCTGATCACGCGTCACCCCAATATCTGCAGGCCAAATGGCTGGGCAGCGGTCACTTGATAGGCCTAGGCCCTTCATGCGCTGTAGTGCCAGAGGTTATTTATTATTTATTTATTGTAAATAATAATAATAATAATAATAATAATGAGAGATTCGGAGAAAATACTATTAAAAATCACCAATATGAACTGCGATTACATAAAAACAAACAACATTGAGTAGGCAATGATATCGCAACTTTTATTACCAATTATTGTTAAGGGCATTCGATCAAATAAATTCAAGAGGATCTCAAAACATTTGGACTCGAAATTACAGATGCAGAGAACAATAAAATTACCACCCTTCTTAAGAATCACAAATTTTCAGCAGAAATGATGCGCAGACGGCCTGTCGAGATTTTAGACTAATTAAGAACACTGCGATCAGAACGAATAAAGAGCATTGGGCAGATAAGAAGAATCAAACAATACAACCTTCGAATAAATAGTGTACATAGAAGACTCAAGTGGTCCAATGTGTCCAAAAATACTAATATATAAAAAGGAGATGGTGTGTCTTACTCAATCACGCAAGAACCACTGGTCCGATTTAAATGAAATTTTGCATGGATGTAACTGATTTACCTGGTTAACAAACATGCTACTTTTGATTTCGATATTTTGCACTATTTAAAGATGGCGACCACTTAGTGACGTCACTACACCCTTTGGTTTCAAAATTTCATATTTCTATTTCAAATAAAAAGAGAACGCTAAGAAATAGCAAACGTTTGTTGGCATATACGAGGTTTAAAATTTAATTTTCCATCCGGAAGGTCCTTATCACTTTTCGTTTATCTCCAACGGTTAGCGAATAAAACCTAAATTTGTGCCATGTTAGTCCCTACATGAACTGTTTTATTTATAGAGGTGGTTTGTGGGGTCAGAAACGAGGCGTGATTTTGAGTCTAATTTTATACTCTTGATGTTGGTTATTGTATGTGAGTATTTGGAACTTGACGCTGTTTTGCAATGTTATAGAGCTTTCTACTTTGCACGGTATGCTTACTTACTGTTTATAGATTTGTTTCTTGTTAACTGAACATTTCTGTTGGCCAATATTTATCTGCTTTTTGTCGTTTTTTACCATGATCAGCAACCCAAATTCACAGCCTAATGTGTCGAAGTCTACTGACTGTCAAATTAGTTGATTTAGTTTTCATAATTAATCTTACTGCAAAATTGGGCAAACTTATTTCAATAAAGTTGGTATTTTGCCTTTTACGGCCAATGCAACCCCGCACAAAACACGGAGGCAGACTGGCTTTTCTCCGGGTACTCCGGTTTTCCCTGTCACAATTTCATTCCAGCAACAATATCCACTATCATTTTATTTGTCATTCATTTAATCATTGCCCCAGGGGAGTGCGACAGACTTCGGCAGCCGGCACAGTTCATATCCTCGCTGCTAGATGGGGGTTTCATTAATTTCATTCCCTGACCCAGTCGGTCGACTGAAAGCAGACTGTTGTGCTTTTAGCTCTTGCAGTTAAGTACCGGAGGTGTTCTAGATAAGAATTGAGGTAGCGCGCAGTTTGCTACTCCATTGGTGGTCCGCAAAAGGACAACAAGAGCTCGCTGATAAGCCATCTCTGAGTTACTATACGAAATCTCGCACAAGACACGGCTTAAACTTAGAAAATTGCTGTGATTAATTTGTTTTTGTTATTATTACTTGGGATGATTTGAAGTTTGTTCCGTTACTGTTACTCTTTATCATGACATGGTACGTAGTTTCCGCAATATTACTTATTGCGGATAAGATAATTGCTATCAAGTTTGATGTATTTTTAGCATAATGTTTATATGTTTAAATATAGTATGAAGACGTTAAACTATAGGTGTTCAATATTTAAGACAGGTTATTTAACTTTTATTACATAGAAGCTGATATTTATATCCAATATATAAACGCACTTTCTCACCTGCAAAGCGGAGGCAGACTGGCTTTTCTCCTGGTACTCCTGTTTTCCCTGTCACAATTTCATTCCAGCAACAATATCCACTATCATTTCATTTGTCATTCATTTAATCATTGCCCCAGGGGAGTGCGAGAGACTTCGGCAGCCGGCACAGTTCATATCCTCGCTGCTAGATGGGGGTTTCATTAATTTCATTCTCTGACCCGGTCGGTCGACTGAAAGCAGACTGAGGATTTTCACTTTCCTACCTCTGATTAATAATTGGGTGAGTGAAAATGCATGTAGTTGGTAACATGGAAATAACATAACTACATTACAAATGTGTGATTATATATATTAATGATTTAGGTCAGCAAGTACTAAAAGCCGTTTGAAGAACGGGTACTTCAGCTAGTAATTACATATTTTTACTTTTTGTCACATATTTCAGGTATTTTTAATACAATCATAAAAAATAAATATTTTCCCGATTTTTAGCACCTAAAAATGTGAGTCCTAATGATGATGTTGATGATGACTGTTGTTTTAGGGGTGGAACAGCAAGATCATCTGCCCCTGTAATAGTGTAGGCATACACAATTTCTTACCCTTCTATAGTAATGAACCCCCCCCCCCCTGAAGGAAATCTTGCGTACGCCACTGCTCATTAATTATTACTATACGTTGAGGGCCGCATAGATGGGAGAAGCCAGCTGTGCGACCCTGTGTGAGCGCTTGCTCCGTCAGCCAGTGTGACAGAGGGGACAGCGAGCTTATAGTTCGCATTTTTTCCCGGGTTTCAGTTGGAGTTGTTGAGCTCTAAGTCGGGTATTGGCAACTCAAACTAACACTTGGGGCGCTGCGATCGGTCTGGATAAGTAGGGTAAAAATACCCAATAACACGCGTTTGATACGGAACACTTTTTATTTTTCGGTTATAATCAGTAAATGTGGTCCCTAAAATAATGACAGTGTTATTTTCAATTGTATATATGTATAAATGTGCGATACACGAGATCTAATTTGTGTGTTACACTGGATTTTATGTGTCAATTGCATATTATCAAGCATCGGTTGTCTGCTGGCATTTGTTTTTGTGCAGTTCGGGTCAAGGATCATTTAAACTATAAGAGATTCGTCACTTTTGGTTATAGAATTTCCGGGAGAGAGCACCGCCTGAGGCTATGTACCGCTATACCAAGTCTGGCAACATAAAAAGTAAAAAGCCATATGAATGTAGCCTTTATTACACGTAATTGAACAATATGTTCTGCGATGAGTTATTGATTATTGATGAAAATAACACAAACATAACTGCGCCTTTCGGTAGGCGTAGAAATGTACGCCCTGATAGGAAAATAGTACTCTTTGATATTTATCAATGTTGGCAATAGATTTGTCACGAAGGATAGACTTATGCCGTTCTAGAGCTTAATTCACCTTTAGGCTAATTAAACATTGCTCTCCTACTCTACAGAATTGTTGGGATATTCGATGAATATAAAGAAAACTGTCCAAATGCACACTCTATATTGACATAACCTCACTTTTGCCTAGCATGCCGGCTGCCCCCCCCCCCCCCCCCCCCCCCTAGCCGTAAACCACAAATTTTATTGCAATGCAAAGGAGAATGGGTAGGAAAACAAACAAGAGATGAAATGCACACATTTATTCTCTCTATATATTTTTATTCGAGAATAGTCCATATTGTCCACTAGTTTTACACATGGTCGACTCCAGGAAGATGAAAATTGCCGTATTGTTCCTACTATCATTATAATTCTTACATCCCGGTGCTTGGCAATTTTTCCTCCCTTGCAGTGGCATGATTGACTCTCAATTCAATTCAAATAAACAATCAAAATACCCAACAAATCACAACAACCAACACCACCACGAGGAAAATCAATCAAAACAGACCATTCCCGCTTCCGTCAGTCTGTTTGCTGTGAGCGTTGGGTGAGTGCCAACTACGGAAACATAGTAAAAAAAAAAAAAAGTCAACCCCTGGCACTATCCAGCCCATGACCGGCTAAGGCCGACCAAGCGACCGCTGCCCAGCCATTTGGCCTGCAGATATTGGGGTGACGCGTGATCAGCGCGTCGGGTCCCCTCGGCCGTTAATCTTGGTATTCGTGACCGGGGCGCTGTCTCACCGTCAGACAGCTACTCAATTGTCCTCACGAGGCTGAGTGCACCCCGTTCCAACCCTCACGCCAGTTTTAAAATCCCTGACGTAGCCGGGGA
This sequence comes from Meconema thalassinum, assembly GCA_946902985.2. Classification (NCBI taxonomy): domain Eukaryota; kingdom Metazoa; phylum Arthropoda; class Insecta; order Orthoptera; family Tettigoniidae; genus Meconema; species Meconema thalassinum. Next base: position 130,392,982 of record OX336395.1, read on the forward strand.
TCGAATCCGGGGCCTCCGGGTGAGAGGCAGGCGCGCTACCCCAACACCACGGGGCCGGCCGGAAACATGAAACATAGTACTGAAATTAATTCTTCATTGGTTGGCAGAACACCTATAGCGGAGCTTTATGGAACCCCACGCGCTCCCTATGATCTGTCATCCCCCTGGTTCGGGTCATGGCGCTGTTACGTTTAAAAGCTATATTTGAGTTTGCTCACTGTACCATAGACTCTAGGAATTATTTGTTGCTTGGTAGGGCGAAGGGATGTGTTTAACTTGTATTAAAACTCGGGGTAGACAGGAATTGCTTGATTTGGATGGTAGGTATTAACCCTGCGATGTCAAAATTAGGCCTATATGACTCGTAGTGGAATGGCTCGAATATCGCAGAGCGAGGTGATGGCGGTTGGTAGGGTTATGGAAATAAACTAGGGAGCGGAGGATACCTGACTGATGAAGCGTGGCTGTCTTGGTACGGCTTGGCTCGGCGAGACTGTGCTTGGCTGTCTAGGTGCGGCTTGGCTCGGCGTAATTGAACAACCCGTCCTGTCGTCAGTGAGTGTAGTGGTGCGTGGTCCAACCCGCTCCTGTTGCCCGTATTTATTTGGTATCGTCACCTTTCGGCTATTGCTATTTGCATCTTTTGGAAAGTGATGAAAACGTATATCCGCAGCCCTCTTATACATCGACTTACAGCCGTAAACTGAGCAATATACTTTGCTTTTACTCATTTTGCACTCTTATCAACGAGTAAAACTTATAACTTATGTATAAACACGAATAATTTACCACGATCTGCTCACCAATACAAGAAACCATATACAAACAGTCACCACGTGGCAAATGTACCCTACTTGGTAAGTTTCTCATTTTTACCGCTAGATGTCATATCAGATAGCTGGAGTTGCCAATACGCTGCCGAAGTGACGCGCCTAGCAACCGCATGGGCGCAGCCACATTGGACCCAAACAACTGGTTGCTAGGTTTTTTATACATAGGAAGCTGCATTAACGCTGCGCAGCGTCTTGAATTTTGTGGATAAAAATGTGTAATACGCGTGATATAAGGCAAACGCCTCCCGTGAAGATCATCTACAGTGTTGGAGCTACAAAATAGAAGTGAAATTTTATGGAAAAAGTACGAGAATTTTGCGAGATAGTATGAATAAAGTGACCTCACTCCTGAGGCAAGAATTGCATGGCGGGTACTACAAATTATAAATATTTATCATTTAGTGGATAGAGTATATCTAATATAGAGATATATTTAGGACATATATGTCACATAAAGGGGTTTTTGGTTCATGTGGGGAGTGTAGTTGTAATTAAATATGGTTTGTACTATAAGTATTATAAACGACAACCTACATAACCTTAGAGCTGATTTACTAACACCAATAAATTTTATCCTACAACTTTTCTGAGTGGTGATTTTTCACTTAATTTATTTAAGCAGTGAATTGTGTTTCCAAATAACAATTAGGCCTATCCCAGACTGAAAATGTCTGCCTAAATATTTTATTTTTTGCACTTTCGGAAAACAATTATCATGTAGGCCTACACCCTGCAACAAAGTCACAGTACCGTAGGCTATAGTGACATTATTCAAGCCAATGAATACTGCTTATTTCTGAAGTGATGGAGTGGCAAGTCTTGTTGTGTTTGTTGTGATTATATTCAGAGCTAGGGTACAAAAAGTGCCCCATTATTTAGAATGACGTAGGACGATAGGCCATAATTGTAGACTTCTCTAACCTGTTAGTGAGCACACAGGTTAGGCTTTGTTAATTTGATTCGTTTTCAGACAAACGCGGCGTTGTGGTAAACACACAAATTGTATTGAAATGCAGTCTTTGTTTCTTCTATAGCTGTTGAAGAGATTTGGCCTAAACTCTCATCCAAATATTTTAAACTGTTCCCTTATGCATTGATAGACCTTAAGTTCATATTATTCGTCACTTACTGGTAGGGCCTACGGTACTTTATTTTCCGCAGTATTGGTCTTTCATACGGGACGTGATTCACAATATCCAGAAATGTTATATTTTCATGTTTTCACTTAATTTAATGTAAATATCGTAGGCCTCATCTCTACGACTTATGTTCTTAGACTTAATGTGCATCTCGTACGCAATATTTTACAACTTTACTGTGGAAAATATACTTTTCTATGCTTTCTTGCCTCTGGACATCCATGCATGTACAGTTTTATACGATACAAATAGAAAATAATGACGGCTCAAAGACTGAAGCAAGCTACAAGGGAGCCATGTTGTATTGCTCCAGTCGCTTAGCAACAGAGCGGAAGTGACGTTGACTTAGGCAGCGTATACGCTTTCTTTGCTTAGCAACTAGAGCAATACGACATGGCTCCTTTGTAGCTTGCTTCAGTCTTTGAGCCGTCATTATTTTCTATTTGTATCGTATAAAACTGTACATGCATGGATGTCCAGAGGCAAGAAAGCATAGAAAAGTATATTTTCCACAGTAAAGTTGTAAAATATTGCGTACGAGATGCACATTAAGTCTAAGAACATAAGTCGTAGAGATGAGGCCTACGATATTTACCTTAAATTAAGTGAAAACATGAAAATATAACATTTCTGGATATTGTGAATCACGTCCCGTATGAATGACCAATACTACGGAAAATAAAGTACCATAGGCCCTACCAGTAAGTGACGAATAAAATGAACTTAAGGTCTATCAATGCATGAGGGAACAGTTTAAAACATTTGGATGAGAGTTTAGGCCAAATCTCATCAACAGCTATAGAAGAAACAAAGACTGCATTTCAATACAATTTGTGTGTTTACCACAACGCTGCGTTTGTTTGAAAACGAATCAAATTAACAAAGCCTAACCTGTGTGCTCACTAACAGGTTAGAGAAGTCTACAATTAAGGCCTATCGTCCTACCTCACTCTAAATAATGGGGCACTTTTCCTATTCTAGCTCTAAATATAAGGCCTAAGGCCACTAAAACTGACATGAAAATATCCGAGGCTCTCACCCAATAAGTACACCAAGCTGATGACCACGTTATCACACTGATTATTGTTACACATTAGCTGGTGTGCCACAAAAGAGCTAAATAGAATTAGCTGGTAGGCCTATATAGAGATTTAGAACAACAAAAAAATAGCTACCCTGCATCTTCACGAGTAATCCTAGCAAACGTTTACACAATATGTCATGGACAGTCAAAGTGGTACAAGTAGCCTACTTGGTATGATGTAGGCCAAAGAGTTCATGTAGGGAAATGCTAGTCCCGGTACCATAACGATGATCCATGTGCTATGGTACTTGATGCCTCACACAGTTTCCAGTTACCAAATTGAATAGGACTCTTAAGTAGCAACTTCAAACCTTTCCACAGACCACATATTATGCTCAGTTTGCAGTATAAAACTGCCTTTCAACAGTAAGCGGCTGTATTCTGGTGTTAGATTTCACCCTCTCCAACACCTTATTATACATTAGTAAAATGCATCACATAAAGTAATTGATGCATACATATATGGTACACTCAACTTAGTACGGCTTGATCAGTGATTAGCCATTTGGAGGGGAGGTAGGGGAGTATTTTTCTACTCTTCCACAAGGATTAATCTCCAAGGCTGGAAATTGGTCTGCATAACTATGTTCCAATCCAAACAATGGGAATTAGGGTGTTGGTTCTCATTGTACTGAATAGTGGGTAAAAGATAATTCGGTTATTAGCCCATGCAGTAAAGAAATAAAAAGTATTGGACAATGACATAGAAATTTACACCATTCTTGGTGTAAAATATGTTCATTACTTACCACAAGCTTCCAATTTAACTAGCTACCTAACTCTCTGTAAAAATACCACTACAGTGTGATGACAGACTTACTAATGCAGAGGTAGGCCTATACTAACAAAAACATTATCTTGAAAATATTTATGCTTCCCACTCCTTTATGATTCAAATTCATTATTTTACCAACAGAACTAAATAAAATCAGCCTACATTCCTGTTAGGGGCTAATGGCCTCAATAACCAGCAACACCACTTACCTGCCATTTGGTACCGTAACTTATTATATAATTCACCACAACCTGTGATAAAATTACCTGTTACAATTACAATTAAACTCAGTTGCTCAATAACAAAAAGGCCTATTGTCAGGGGAGAAAAACACATCAACACTTCTGCAGGAGCATGTTAGTTGAATCACAGGGGAGTAGCCTACTTCCCAATAATATACCAGTAGCCTACTTCCTGATATCTATTAAAGATGTTTGGTATAAACATTGCAGTTAAGTATTAAGGCTCGATATATTGAATAGCATTATAGTTTTACTATGCCTCATAATAACTTAAATGTACAATATTGTAGCATTCCATATCTTCATTGAACTAGCCTAATTTTACTGTCCAATGTTTGAAAAATTGTCCAGATAAGTAACGCACAAGAAACTAAGTACACACCTAGGTTATTATATTTTCACTTTTATTGATAACTTTATAGCATCACTGACTTTTTCACAAAATATTTCATGCTGAAACGATTAAAACATTTTCTAACAATCTTGACATAATGCCATGGTAGCTTGGTTCGCCACTACCCTCATCACCTAATTTCTTGACCCCACTGACCTTTTCACCGAAATGTCCCTGACAATCACAACAAGACTTGCCATTCCATCACTTCAGAAATAAGCAGTATTCATTGGCTTGAATAATGTCACTATACGGTACTGTAACTTTGTTGCAGGGTGTAGGCCTACATGATAATTGTTTTCTGAAAGTGCAAAAAATAAAATATTTAGGCAGAAATTTTCACTCTGGGATAGGCCTAGTTGATATTTGTAAACACAATTCACTGCTTAAATAAATTAAGTGAAAAATCACCACTCAGAAAAGTTGTAGGATAAAATTTATTGGTGTTAGTGAATCAGCTGTAAGGTTATGTAGGTTGTCGTATATAATACTTATAGTACAAACCATATTTAATTACAACTACACTCCCCACATGAACCAAAATCCCTTTATGTGACATATATGTCCTAAATATCTCTCTATTTTAGATATACTCTATCCACTAAACGATAAATATTTATAATTTTAAGTACCCGCCATGCAATTCTTGCCTCAGGAGTGAGGTCATACTATCTCGCAAAATTCTCGTACTTTAACCATAAATTGCACTTCTACTTTGTAGCTCCAACACTGTAGATGATCTTCACGGGAGGCGTTTGCCTTATTTCACGCGTATTACACACTTTTATTCACAAAATTCAAGACGCTGCGCAGCGTTAATGCAGCTTCCTATGTATAAAAAAAACTAGCAACCAATTGTTTGGGTACAATGTGGCTGCGCCCATGCGGTTGCTAGGCGCGTCACTTCGGCAGCGCCCCTAGCTGGTTGGTGCTGCTCGCAGTGTCGAGAAGCCATAGCTCAGCTCAATTTCAGTGTATTGACACACGGACAGCAAAGGAGCTGTATAATATCAAATTACATCCACAGATCGCCGTTTAATGACAAAATGATTATTATTTGATGAATAAAATTTATTTGTATCAGATGAGCAATTTTAGAGGAACCTAACTGTATTAGTTTAAGCACAGTCTAGCACTATAATTTTGTCTCTCCTGTCTCCGCGGTCACTCATGTGGTATAAGATCGATTTGTTTGAAATTTTACGATACCGTCAACATGGCGCGTTCCTATAATGCCTTTAATTTTTGAAGATCAGATCTGTTCTCACGAATTCAGAATTTGGTCAATAATTTAAGAAGATTTTTTTAAATTTAAGATGCGTACATTCAAAGTACAAGTAATGTAGTACGAACAATATCTCAGGATTCGTTCCTCCTTTCTTCATATTGACATATTACTCGTAAAGATGCACTAATAGGCACCCGCGGCTTCGCACGCGATGGAGATGAAGCATTATTGCTGATAATTGGTCTATTCTATTACAGCAATCCAGGCTGGGTGGGTCCATATCAATTCAGAAAATTCTAATGCCTACAGTATATTAGTATGAGCCGCAAAATGGGAATTCCATAGAGTTGAGTTGTTACTCTACATGAACACATTTTAAAATTACGTTTTTGGTTTTGGCATGTTTTGCAGAGACATAACGATTTTGTTGTCTTCTGTAGACTTCTGTTACTTAGGAAGCAGAATAACCAATGATGGACGAAGCAAAGAGGATATAAAAAAGTAGATTGGCTCAGGCAAGGAAAGCCTTTCTACAAAAAAGGAATCTGTTGACATCGAATATAGATTTAAGTATTAGGAAGTCATTTTTGAAAGCCTTTGTCTGGAGCGTGGCGCTCTATGGAAGTGAAACTTGGACTATTGGTGCAGCAGAAAAGAGGAGAATTGAGGCATTTGAAATGTGGTGTTACAGGAGAATGATGAAGATCAGATGGGTAGATAGGGTTACAAACGAAGAGGTATTAAGGCGAGTGGGAGAGGAGAGATGTTTCTGGCGACTGCTAATGAAGAGAAGAGATAGGTTGGTAGGACACATACTAAGACACCCAGGAATAGCAAGCTTAGTTATGGAAGGAAGGGTCGAGGACAAGAACTGTAGGGGTAGACCAAGGTTAGAATATGTTAAACAGATTGCCTCGGATGTAGGGTGTGGTAGCTATGTAGAGATGAAACGATTAGCTCAGGACAGGGACGCATGGAGAGCTGCATCAAACCAGTCAAAAGACTGAAGACTCAAACAACAACAACGATACTCGTGAGCACGCCACATAGCCTACAGTTGCCCATGGGAAAAAAAAAATGGTTTTGTCTAAATGTACACCTGCTGAGCGTCCAGGGTTAAGAAAAGACGCTACAGGTCTTATGGGCTAGCCGCACTCCGCATTTGCCATATCTCGTCGCACATCGCCGCCCGGACACTCGTTGTGAAGTACAGTGAAGACATAAAATTATACTTCGCCTAGTGCAGCTGTTTTAGTGACTGAAATAAGTTAGATAATAATACTACTTCTACTGCTACTACTACTACTACTATTAATAATAATAATAATTAAATATGATCAACTCGTAGTGTAGCGGCTATCATTCTTGGCTGCCACTCCGGAGGTCCGAGTTCGATTCCCAACTCAGCCAAGAACTGTAATTATAGTTAAAGCCCTGCGTGGACGCGGATATCCGCATCTGTTCTTGCCATGCGGATATAGTTAGCGTGAGTAGGGGGGTAGTGATGGTTCCAACGAGTGTCATGGCCGCCGCGTGAGTCTAAGCCGATAACTCCCGAACCAGTGGTCGGATATTCACGAATAAAGTGTCGTTGGACTCGGGCTGACGGGGGCTTTGCTATGGACCACTCATTTCAACCCCTAAATAAAACCTACCCCTACTAGGGGGTGAAATTGTAATTTTTTAGTGAAAGCCTCTTTTCAAATGGGACATATATAAGGTGCGCTGCTAAAATGAACTTAAACGTGGTTGCCCATATCGCGCATGCGTTTTACGAGATGCCGCTATGGATGAACATTTTTGTTTTTGTTTTGTACGCATGCGCACTTGGGATTTTTGTAAGAGGGCGAGCTGTTTGAAAAAAATGATTGATAAGAAGGGGTTTTGGTGGTGAGGAGAGAGCCAGATAGTCGCCTACTTTCCTACGAAGTTTGCCGATATCTCTCGAACGCAAGGTCGGATTTGAACGTGTGACGTGTCAAATCGCTTGTCTCGAAGCCCTTTATATGTTATTAATAGGTTAGAGTTTTGAGAATGAGGGAAACAGGCTTTTTGGGGGTAAAACCATGATTTTAGACTTTTCCGATATCTCACGAATGCATGGTCGGATTTGGTCCTATGACGTGTCAAATGGCTTGTCTCGAAACCCTTTTTATTTTGGTAATAGGTTAAAGTTTTTGAGAATGAGGGAAACAGAATTTTTTGTTGTAAAACCGTGATTTTAGACTTTCTGTTATATTTCACAAACCAATAACGCCAGAGACGTATACGAGGGGTCGTAGGACTCGGGGTGACGCCCCTTTCCTCTCTCTTTTCGAATATAGTATTTATGTTTAAAAAAATGCGAAAGGGCCTAACGACACTTATGTTGAAATCATTTCAGTTTTTAAAACTTTTCTTAAATTTGTCTAAAATGTTCATGACGAGTGGTTGTAGATAGAAAGAGACGATACCACTGGGCACGTGTTTCAACGAAGCTATTACTGGCCACGGTGGTGATATACCAATACAGTATTCGCTATTTCGATGAGACGGCGGGTCGAGGGTTCGTTTTCTGACTTTTCCTATGATGGAATTCCTAATTCCTAAACCCCCTGAAGGGGGTCTTTAACGTGTAAACGATTATGAGTGACATGACAAATGATAATTCCTTGATCCGATGAAGTTGGCTTTAGATAGAACAAACAGAACTTGGTTATATATTGCTTGAAGTGAGTATAGAAAACAAACTTGCTGGGGCAGACTGACAGGATGTGAATGTTATTTGATCTTATTGGAATGCATTGACTTGACAGGACAATGAAAAAAAGCACAGAGATGCTGAGGACACTTGAAGGTCAAACGATATGGCAACCATGGTGGGAGGGGGAAGCTAGGATGATGTTGCCGATCATGTTCAATGTTCAATGGATGAATTTATATTTTGCGAAGCATTGTTCGGAGAGGGTCATGGGACGACTTGTTTTAAGGGTATTTATTTTTTCGATGTTTCCTATGGTGGACTCATTGATTAAAATAATCCAAAACTTCTAGGGCATGGCCTTGAGATTTTATAAACCGATAATGGGATTTTGACATACAAGATCCACTCAGAACTTGACATGATGTCATTCTTTTTATGGCTTATGAATTTCCCCAAAAAAGACCCAAAACCACAAGATCATGGACTTTTGCTTTTCTTAATATATTGCAAACCCATAATGTAAGATGTTTACTGTGAGTGACGAAATCTAGCTAGGTAAAGAAAGAATTATTGTAGGCTATATGTATGGTGACTGACACGTCTTTGACCATTGGAACTTGTTTTCAGATCTGACTGTAGTACATAGGGAGTATAGGTTGTAGGCATGGATTGACAAACAGTGCACACAAAATTCAATTTATCGATTCAAGAATTAAGAGTAGACTATCATTATTTAATTGGTTAAAGAGTGTAGCTAAAAATTAAAAAATGGTGACTACATTAAACTAAACTGAACCAAGTCGAATCAAACCCAACTGAACCAAACCAAGCCTAAAGCAAACCAAACCTAATCAAGAACAAGCCAAGGGCTTAAGTGTAAAACTTGTGGGGGAATGCAGTCATTGGCAATGTCCAAAGAAAGGGATAACGCTCTACCTCTAGAGGGTAAGGTAAAGCTAGCGCATGGTGCTAATCCATATTCCTAAGTACATGAACCACACACACACAACTATCCTATGCTGTTTTTATGAGTTAACTGTTAAAACTTACTCAGTGGTTACTGAACAAGTTGGTCGCTACACACAACAAGCTTTAAATACTTGAGGGTAATAATCTATACACACACACACACACACACGCTTGTTCTAAACTAAACTGTCTTGCTGGCAGTGCTCACACAGTAGGCAAATGACAGAAATGCTTGGCTAACAGAAATACAATCATTTTCGTTTCTCTAATGTTACCAGCTAACCATTACATGCTATAGTGGTGAGCACATGTGCCTCTTGCACTGGAGATCGTAACTTGATTTCTAGCTCTAAGGCCTAGAATGAATCAAACTAAGAAAGAAGGGTATGGTGACGCAGTGGTTAAACTGTTAGCCTTTCACTAAGGTAGACTAGGGTTTGATTTTAGGTTAATATACATGTCATAAACAAACAAACAAACAAACAAAAAAGCAGAGATAATGTTTAAAACTGATTACACTTGTCTCTTTTCAAATTATTACTTATATTGCAAATACAAAGGTGGACTGGGTTTGATATACAGTTAATGCTGCCTATCGCATACTAGCCTGTAAGAAAGCCAAACAAGCAAAAGGCGTAGGTAGAGCAGTGGTAAAATCGCTATGTGTAGAGAACTATCTAACGGTTTTATGAACTGGCAATGGTATGTCGCATAAACAGTGCAGTATACAATCCAGCAACCATAATTTTTATCTTGTGGAGCAGAGAAAACATATATAGAGAGAGAGAGATAGAAAGCTTGTGTATGTATGGGTAGCATTGATTGTTTGACCAGAGAAAATACGATGAGGTAGGGTGGGCAGAGGGAGAATTAACACTTATATATGAATGAATGGTAAATAGTATTTTTTTTTCAATAGTTTTGTTTTTCAAATGCAGTGGTAGATAGCCGTTATTTTGTAAAACATTCTTACTTGCAGTAGTAATAAGACTCTATGGTTCCGCTAACACATAGATAGACTGTATTATTGCCATGGTCAAGCACTCACATTAAGATCATTTACAAAATCATAAAATGAAAAATAAAAAATCTTGTTTTGGAAATATCGTTTTTCAACATACACAAAATAAATATATAAAAAATTTGTAAACAGCAAAATGGAAAATCCATGGTCAAGCACTCACATTAAGATCATTTACAAAACCATAAAATGAAAAATAAAAAATCTTGTTTTGGAAATATCGATTTTTTTCAACATACACAAAATAAATTATAAAAAATTTGTAAACAGCAAAATGGAAAATCCATGTTTCCATATAGACAAAATTTAAAAACCTTAAACGGACATTTAAGAAAATATATGCAAATGGGAAATTGACAAATGTGTAAATATGAAAATGGAAAAATCCATGTTTCCATATCATGAAATTGAAAAACATCAAACTGTCATTTAAAAAAATGCAAATGGAAAATTGACAAATTGCAATGTGTGAAATGTGAAATTGAACAAATGGCTATCATTATTTTTTTTAAAAGAACATGGTGCTCAATGGTTGAGGCGTGAATCAACCCCTCTCTACTTATTTGGACCACCCGAGACTGAGTTTTAGTTGTCATACCGCTTTTAAAAGTTTGTGTTAAATCTAGGAATTGAACCCAAGAGCTTGTAGGGGAGATTCAAGATTATAATATGTTAAACAGATAGCCTTGAATGAAGGGTGTGGTAGCTATATAGAGATGAGACGTTTCGCTCGGGGCAGGGAGGCATGGAGATCTGCATCAAACCAGTCAAAGGACTAAAGACTCAAACAACAACATGTACGTTCACCAAAATAATGTTGTGTAACGGTAAATGTTAGTCAACGAACAGTAATGCATTACTAAAACCCATGACACGATACCTAAGAGCTTTTCTAAAATGATTTTAAAATGCCTTTAACCCTATATTGAACACCCAGTTCACAAGACTCATAACTGCAATGTTATGGTAAAACAAAACAAAATCTATATTTCAAAACAAACAAGTGGTTTAGTCAATGTATACTGGAAAAAGTTTTGTAAACACTCAAGTCCTCAAGACCAATTAAATTAGTAACTGTCAGGTTGGCCGAGTGGTTAAGGTGTTTGACTTAAGATCAAATTTCTGTATAAGGAAGCAAGGGTTCGAATCCCTTACCTGACATAACTATTGCCTTAACATGGCTTGGCCACACTGTATTATTATGATACTCAGTACACAAACCATAGATATAGTGTATTGTTTAAGGCCACTCTCTTTCTGAACATAGTCAGAGACTGTTGATGGTTAACAATTGTATTAATAGTGGGACATGGGGATAGCAATTAAGAAAAAACAGCCAATACCCATACAATATTTTTATTCATTTTAGTTTTTTTTTTACAATAGTTACACACTGAATACAACTTTTTATCTCTTTACCATTGTTTGATATAGATTTTAAACACAACGCTTGTTGTAGATCCTTTTACAACTTTCTCTAGGTACTCTTGTTCTTAAAAACTGGGGAAGCCGCAATGGTTTTATAGACATTAAACCCTCATTCTCTTTTTTTTCATCATCATAATCATCATTATTATAAATATTATCTTTATAATTATTATAGTCATTGTCACCATCATTATCATCATCATCATCATCCTCAACATCACTAGAACTATCCAATTCCATTTTTTCCTTTTCAAAAGGGATCTCTTGAAGAGTCTGTGTTGCTTTTGATAGTGTTACGGGTTTATTGAACGTTGACAACTGTCCTAACATGACTTTTTGAGGAGATAAATGTTTTTTCATAAGGAAGTCACTATGTTGAGTAACACTATGTTTTTGTCGGACTTGCTTTTTCTTGTTCTTTTGATCATGTTTTGTTAACACTAACGGTGTTTCATTTGGTATACCACATTGATGAGTACCCACACTTAAGACCTCACTATGTTTACTTTTTAGATGACCTAGACATTTTGTTGTTCTTTGTTTTGAGCACTGCCAAAATATGATGCCATTCGCATTTTCTCGCTTATAGTTATAAGAGTACCCATGATACAGGGCACGTGGTTTACCTTTATTGGTTATAGTATATTCCATAGTAGTCACTGACTTGTATAGTCGATCCGCCTACTACAATGGTCTGAACACTTGTGGTGAAAGAATGATGTTGTGTTGACGTTTTATGCAGGATAATGTTGGTGGCATATGTGGGTGGCTTATGTTGATGACATGTGTTGTTGGCTGATTTTGGTGGCTTATGTTGATGGTTTATGGTGGTGGCTTATGTTGATGGCTTATGTTGGTGGCTTATGTTGATGACATATGTTGGTGACTTATGTTGATAGCTTATGTTGGTGGCTAATGTTGATGACATATGTTGTTGGCTTATGGTGGTGGCTTATGTTGATGGTATATGTTGCTGGCCTATGTTGATGGTTTATGTTAATGGCTTAGGTTAATATCTTAGGTTGATGGCATAAGTTGATGGCTTATGTTGGTGGCTTATGGTGGTGGCTTATGCTGGTGGCTTATGCTAGTGGCTTATGGTGGTGGTTTATGGTGGTGGCTTATGTTGATGACATATGTTGGTGGCTTATGTTGGTGGCTTATGTTGGTGGCTTATGGTGGTGGCTTATGGTGGTGGGTTATGGTGGTGGATTATGGTGGCTTATAGTGGTGGCTTATGGTGGTGGTTTATGGTGGTGGCTTATGTTGATGACATATGTTGGTGGCTTATGGTGGCTTATGGTGGTGATTTATAGTGGTGGCCTATGTTGGTGGCTTATTTTTGGTGGTTTACGTTAATACCTTATTTGTAATGGCTTATTTGACAAGTTATTGTTGTCAATGTATTTAGAGGATTTTTCTCTTGGTTTTGGAAAGTATCTCAACTCTTTTTTATGGTAGCATAATGCTTACCGCCATGTTTGTAAGCAACAACAACACACTAAAATTCCAAGAATCCAAAGTACTCTAAGGTTAATGATTGTCTCTCAACTCCATTCAACGTCTAGTCAAAAAACATTATATATTTTTCACATTTTACAAAAAAGGTAAATTGGGAAAGTAAGCTATATGTTTAAACTAAAAATCATATCAAATCATATGCTAACTCCAACACCTACGTCTACCCCAATCTCAGTCAAAAAAATATAATATTCTTCAAATTTTTCCAAAACAGTATTTGGAAAGTAGGCCATATTTTGAAAACTAATCATTCTATAAAGTCATATATATATATATACTGAAACCAATGGCTTTTATATCCTTAATCTTAAGAACAAAATATGGAATTTTTGACATTTTTTCCAAAAATGTTCATTTTAAAACGGGGCTATATTTTGGAAACTAGGAATTTTACAAGAAAGTTTGTTTAACGTAAATGGCAGGTATTTACCCCCACTACCCGCAAACCAAGTCCCAGGTCTCTGGGGAAAAATCCAAAAAAAGTTCAATTTGGAAAGTAGGCAATATTTTGAAAACTAATCATCCTAAAAAGTCATATATAGACTCAAACCAATGGCTTTTATGTCCTTAATTGGTAGAACAAAACTTAACATTTTTTCAGTTTTTCCAAAAAAGTCCAATTTTCAAAAATTGTCTATATTTTGGGAACTAAGAATTTTACAAAAAAGTTTGTTTAACGAAAATGAAAGGTCTTTACCCCCCTCTACCCAAAACATAAATTTCAGGTCCCTAGGACAAAAACTGTGCAGTGTATATATATATATATATTTTTGGGGGGGGGGGAGGGGGTCTATATTCACTTTACCTCCCCACTTCACAAGATGGCGGCCATAGCTTAACTTAACCTAGCCTAACCTAACCTGACCTACGAGGTGTGATCAAAAAGTTCCAAAAATGTGGCTGCAACTTAACCATACCTAGCCTAGCCTAACCTAACCTCCCTGTTGACTAGCCCCCTTTGGACGGGTCCTTTTGAAGGGAGTCATTTTTTTTACGTGTCCCGGAGGACGGGTCCTTGTTGACGGGTCCCAGTGGCGGGTCCTTTGGACTGATCCCTATGGACTGGCCTTGCATTTTATCCAAATTATGTCAAAGGGGACCCGCCACTGGGACCCGTCAACAAGGACCCGTCCTCCGGGACACGTAAAAAAAATGACTCCCTTCAAAAGGACCCGTCCAAAGGGGGCTAGTCAACAGGGAGGTTAGGTTAGGCTAGGCTAGGTATGGTTAAGTTGCAGCCACATTTTTGGAACTTTTTGATCACACCTCGTAGGTCAGGTTAGGTTAGGCTAGGTTAAGTTAAGCTATGGCCGCCATCTTGTGAAGTGGGGAGGTAAAGTGAATATAGACCCCCTCCCCCCCCCCCCAAAAAAAAATATATATATATACACTGCACAGTTTTTGTCCTAGGGACCTGAAATTTATGTTTTGGGTAGAGGGGGGTAAAGACCTTTCATTTTCGTTAAACAAACTTTTTTGTAAAATTCTTAGTTCCCAAAATATAGACAATTTTTGAAAATTGGACTTTTTTGGAAAAACTGAAAAAATGTTAAGTTTTGTTCTACCAATTAAGGACATAAAAGCCATTGGTTTGAGTCTATATATGACTTTTTAGGATGATTAGTTTTCAAAATATTGCCTACTTTCCAAATTGAACTTTTTTTGGATTTTTCCCCAGAGACCTGGGACTTGGTTTGCGGGTAGTGGGGGTAAATACCTGCCATTTACGTTAAACAAACTTTCTTGTAAAATTCCTAGTTTCCAAAATATAGCCCCGTTTTAAAATGAACATTTTTGGAAAAAATGTCAAAAATTCCATATTTTGTTCTTAAGATTAAGGATATAAAAGCCATTGGTTTCAGTATATATATATATATGACTTTATAGAATGATTAGTTTTCAAAATATGGCCTACTTTCCAAATACTGTTTTGGAAAAATTTGAAGAATATTATATTTTTTTGACTGAGATTGGGGTAGACGTAGGTGTTGGAGTTAGCATATGATTTGATATGATTTTTAGTTTAAACATATAGCTTACTTTCCCAATTTACCTTTTTTGTAAAATGTGAAAAATATATAATGTTTTTTGACTAGACGTTGAATGGAGTTGAGAGACAATCATTAACCTTAGAGTACTTTGGATTCTTGGAATTTTAGTGTGTTGTTGTTGCTTACAAACATGGCGGTAAGCATTATGCTACCATAAAAAAGAGTTGAGATACTTTCCAAAACCAAGAGAAAAATCCTCTAAATACATTGACAACAATAACTTGTCAAATAAGCCATTACAAATAAGGTATTAACGTAAACCACCAAAAATAAGCCACCAACATAGGCCACCACTATAAATCACCACCATAAGCCACCATAAGCCACCAACATATGTCATCAACATAAGCCACCACCATAAACCACCACCATAAGCCACCACTATAAGCCACCATAATCCACCACCATAACCCACCACCATAAGCCACCACCATAAGCCACCAACATAAGCCACCAACATAAGCCACCAACATAAGCCACCAACATATGTCATCAACATAAGCCACCACCATAAACCACCACCATAAGCCACTAGCATAAGCCACCAGCATAAGCCACCACCATAAGCCACCAACATAAGCCATCAACTTATGCCATCAACCTAAGATATTAACCTAAGCCATTAACATAAACCATCAACATAGGCCAGCAACATATACCATCAACATAAGCCACCACCATAAGCCAACAACATATGTCATCAACATTAGCCACCAACATAAGCTATCAACATAAGTCACCAACATATGTCATCAACATAAGCCACCAACATAAGCCATCAACATAAGCCACCACCATAAACCATCAACATAAGCCACCAAAATCAGCCAACAACACATGTCATCAACATAAGCCACCCACATATGCCACCAACATTATCCTGCATAAAACGTCAACACAACATCATTCTTTCACCACAAGTGTTCAGACCATTGTAGTAGGCGGATCGACTATACAAGTCAGTGACTACTATGGAATATACTATAACCAATAAAGGTAAACCACGTGCCCTGTATCATGGGTACTCTTATAACTATAAGCGAGAAAATGCGAATGGCATCATATTTTGGCAGTGCTCAAAACAAAGAACAACAAAATGTCTAGGTCATCTAAAAAGTAAACATAGTGAGGTCTTAAGTGTGGGTACTCATCAATGTGGTATACCAAATGAAACACCGTTAGTGTTAACAAAACATGATCAAAAGAACAAGAAAAAGCAAGTCCGACAAAAACATAGTGTTACTCAACATAGTGACTTCCTTATGAAAAAACATTTATCTCCTCAAAAAGTCATGTTAGGACAGTTGTCAACGTTCAATAAACCCGTAACACTATCAAAAGCAACACAGACTCTTCAAGAGATCCCTTTTGAAAAGGAAAAAATGGAATTGGATAGTTCTAGTGATGTTGAGGATGATGATGATGATGATAATGATGGTGACAATGACTATAATAATTATAAAGATAATATTTATAATAATGATGATTATGATGATGAAAAAAAAGAGAATGAGGGTTTAATGTCTATAAAACCATTGCGGCTTCCCCAGTTTTTAAGAACAAGAGTACCTAGAGAAAGTTGTAAAAGGATCTACAACAAGCGTTGTGTTTAAAATCTATATCAAACAATGGTAAAGAGATAAAAAGTTGTATTCAGTGTGTAACTATTGTAAAAAAAAAACTAAAATGAATAAAAATATTGTATGGGTATTGGCTGTTTTTTCTTAATTGCTATCCCCATGTCCCACTATTAATACAATTGTTAACCATCAACAGTCTCTGACTATGTTCAGAAAGAGAGTGGCCTTAAACAATACACTATATCTATGGTTTGTGTACTGAGTATCATAATAATACAGTGTGGCCAAGCCATGTTAAGGCAATAGTTATGTCAGGTAAGGGATTCGAACCCTTGCTTCCTTATACAGAAATTTGATCTTAAGTCAAACACCTTAACCACTCGGCCAACCTGACAGTTACTAATTTAATTGGTCTTGAGGACTTGAGTGTTTACAAAACTTTTTCCAGTATACATTGACTAAACCACTTGTTTGTTTTGAAATATAGATTTTGTTTTGTTTTACCATAACATTGCAGTTATGAGTCTTGTGAACTGGGTGTTCAATATAGGGTTAAAGGCATTTTAAAATCATTTTAGAAAAGCTCTTAGGTATCGTGTCATGGGTTTTAGTAATGCATTACTGTTCGTTGACTAACATTTACCGTTACACAACATTATTTTGGTGAACGTACATGTTGTTGTTTGAGTCTTTAGTCCTTTGACTGGTTTGATGCAGATCTCCATGCCTCCCTGCCCCGAGCGAAACGTCTCATCTCTATATAGCTACCACACCCTTCATTCAAGGCTATCTGTTTAACATATTATAATCTTGAATCTCCCCTACAAGCTCTTGGGTTCAATTCCTAGATTTAACACAAACTTTTAAAAGCGGTATGACAACTAAAACTCAGTCTCGGGTGGTCCAAATAAGTAGAGAGGGGTTGATTCACGCCTCAACCATTGAGCACCATGTTCTTTTAAAAAAAAAAATGATAGCCATTTGTTCAATTTCACATTTCACACATTGCAATTTGTCAATTTTCCATTTGCATTTTTTTAAATGACAGTTTGATGTTTTTCAATTTCATGATATGGAAACATGGATTTTTCCATTTTCATATTTACACATTTGTCAATTTCCCATTTGCATATATTTTCTTAAATGTCCGTTTAAGGTTTTTAAATTTTGTCTATATGGAAACATGGATTTTCCATTTTGCTGTTTACAAATTTTTTATAATTTATTTTGTGTATGTTGAAAAAAATCGATATTTCCAAAACAAGATTTTTTATTTTTCATTTTATGGTTTTGTAAATGATCTTAATGTGAGTGCTTGACCATGGATTTTCCATTTTGCTGTTTACAAATTTTTTATATATTTATTTTGTGTATGTTGAAAAACGATATTTCCAAAACAAGATTTTTTATTTTTCATTTTATGATTTTGTAAATGATCTTAATGTGAGTGCTTGACCATGGCAATAATACAGTCTATCTATGTGTTAGCGGAACCATAGAGTCTTATTACTACTGCAAGTAAGAATGTTTTACAAAATAACGGCTATCTACCACTGCATTTGAAAAACAAAACTATTGAAAAAAAAATACTATTTACCATTCATTCATATATAAGTGTTAATTCTCCCTCTGCCCACCCTACCTCATCGTATTTTCTCTGGTCAAACAATCAATGCTACCCATACATACACAAGCTTTCTATCTCTCTATATATATATATGTTTTCTCTGCTCCACAAGATAAAAATTATGGTTGCTGGATTGTATACTGCACTGTTTATGCGACATACCATTGCCAGTTCATAAAACCGTTAGATAGTTCTCTACACATAGCGATTTTACCACTGCTCTACCTACGCCTTTTGCTTGTTTGGCTTTCTTACAGGCTAGTATGCGATAGGCAGCATTAACTGTATATCAAACCCAGTCCACCTTTGTATTTGCAATATAAGTAATAATTTGAAAAGAGACAAGTGTAATCAGTTTTAAACATTATCTCTGCTTTTTTGTTTGTTTGTTTGTTTGTTTATGACATGTATATTAACCTAAAATCAAACCCTAGTCTACCTTAGTGAAAGGCTAACAGTTTAACCACTGCGTCACCATACCCTTCTTTCTTAGTTTGATTCATTCTAGGCCTTAGAGCTAGAAATCAAGTTACGATCTCCAGTGCAAGAGGCACATGTGCTCACCACTATAGCATGTAATGGTTAGCTGGTAACATTAGAGAAACGAAAATGATTGTATTTCTGTTAGCCAAGCATTTCTGTCATTTGCCTACTGTGTGAGCACTGCCAGCAAGACAGTTTAGTTTAGAACAAGCGTGTGTGTGTGTGTGTGTGTGTGTATAGATTATTACCCTCAAGTATTTAAAGCTTGTTGTGTGTAGCGACCAACTTGTTCAGTAACCACTGAGTAAGTTTTAACAGTTAACTCATAAAAACAGCATAGGATAGTTGTGTGTGTGTGGTTCATGTACTTAGGAATATGGATTAGCACCATGCGCTAGCTTTACCTTACCCTCTAGAGGTAGAGCGTTATCCCTTTCTTTGGACATTGCCAATGACTGCATTCCCCCACAAGTTTTACACTTAAGCCCTTGGCTTGTTCTTGATTAGGTTTGGTTTGCTTTAGGCTTGGTTTGGTTCAGTTGGGTTTGATTCGACTTGGTTCAGTTTAGTTTAATGTAGTCACCATTTTTTAATTTTTAGCTACACTCTTTAACCAATTAAATAATGATAGTCTACTCTTAATTCTTGAATCGATAAATTGAATTTTGTGTGCACTGTTTGTCAATCCATGCCTACAACCTATACTCCCTATGTACTACAGTCAGATCTGAAAACAAGTTCCAATGGTCAAAGACGTGTCAGTCACCATACATATAGCCTACAATAATTCTTTCTTTACCTAGCTAGATTTCGTCACTCACAGTAAACATCTTACATTATGGGTTTGCAATATATTAAGAAAAGCAAAAGTCCATGATCTTGTGGTTTTGGGTCTTTTTTGGGGAAATTCATAAGCCATAAAAAGAATGACATCATGTCAAGTTCTGAGTGGATCTTGTATGTCAAAATCCCATTATCGGTTTATAAAATCTCAAGGCCATGCCCTAGAAGTTTTTGATTATTTTAATCAATGAGTCCACCATAGGAAACATCGAAAAAATAAATACCCTTAAAACAAGTCGTCCCATGACCCTCTCCGAACAATGCTTCGCAAAATATAAATTCATCCATTGAACATTGAACATGATCGGCAACATCATCCTAGCTTCCCCCTCCCACCATGGTTGCCATATCGTTTGACCTTCAAGTGTCCTCAGCATCTCTGTGCTTTTTTTCATTGTCCTGTCAAGTCAATGCATTCCAATAAGATCAAATAACATTCACATCCTGTCAGTCTGCCCCAGCAAGTTTGTTTTCTATACTCACTTCAAGCAATATATAACCAAGTTCTGTTTGTTCTATCTAAAGCCAACTTCATCGGATCAAGGAATTATCATTTGTCATGTCACTCATAATCGTTTACACGTTAAAGACCCCCTTCAGGGGGTTTAGGAATTAGGAATTCCATCATAGGAAAAGTCAGAAAACGAACCCTCGACCCGCCGTCTCATCGAAATAGCGAATACTGTATTGGTATATCACCACCGTGGCCAGTAATAGCTTCGTTGAAACACGTGCCCAGTGGTATCGTCTCTTTCTATCTACAACCACTCGTCATGAACATTTTAGACAAATTTAAGAAAAGTTTTAAAAACTGAAATGATTTCAACATAAGTGTCGTTAGGCCCTTTCGCATTTTTTTAAACATAAATACTATATTCGAAAAGAGAGAGGAAAGGGGCGTCACCCCGAGTCCTACGACCCCTCGTATACGTCTCTGGCGTTATTGGTTTGTGAAATATAACAGAAAGTCTAAAATCACGGTTTTACAACAAAAAATTCTGTTTCCCTCATTCTCAAAAACTTTAACCTATTACCAAAATAAAAAGGGTTTCGAGACAAGCCATTTGACACGTCATAGGACCAAATCCGACCATGCATTCGTGAGATATCGGAAAAGTCTAAAATCATGGTTTTACCCCCAAAAAGCCTGTTTCCCTCATTCTCAAAACTCTAACCTATTAATAACATATAAAGGGCTTCGAGACAAGCGATTTGACACGTCACACGTTCAAATCCGACCTTGCGTTCGAGAGATATCGGCAAACTTCGTAGGAAAGTAGGCGACTATCTGGCTCTCTCCTCACCACCAAAACCCCTTCTTATCAATCATTTTTTTCAAACAGCTCGCCCTCTTACAAAAATCCCAAGTGCGCATGCGTACAAAACAAAAACAAAAATGTTCATCCATAGCGGCATCTCGTAAAACGCATGCGCGATATGGGCAACCACGTTTAAGTTCATTTTAGCAGCGCACCTTATACATGTCCCATTTGAAAAGAGGCTTTCACTAAAAAATTACAATTTCACCCCCTAGTAGGGGTAGGTTTTATTTAGGGGTTGAAATGAGTGGTCCATAGCAAAGCCCCCGTCAGCCCGAGTCCAACGACACTTTATTCGTGAATATCCGACCACTGGTTCGGGAGTTATCGGCTTAGACTCACGCGGCGGCCATGACACTCGTTGGAACCATCACTACCCCCCTACTAGCGTGGCTGTGCGGATAAGCTGCGGATAATGTTTGGAGAAAATTTGCGGATAGTTTTTAAAATACAATCCGAACTTATTTAAGATCCGGATGTTTATGTCATACCGGTATCATATTTTGGCGTTATGTTTTTCTCATGACAAATATAAAATGATGATTTAAGCTAATCACATTCAAATTATGTCATTAAGCAGAATTACCACTCCGAACAGGAAAGACTTGCAATTCCGGCTGTGTAACATTCATAGTAAACATAGCACATGATATACATAGCCTAAGGGAACGACGTTTCCTCACATGTCTCAATATGTTGCTTTAATAATTTATGCTTTATCGAATTGAAAATATTAATGTAATGCCAGTAGGTTCGGATAACAAACATGGGGATGGGGAAAGAGTCATGCGGATGCGGGGCAGAGCGGATAACACCTGTGCGGATGCGGAGCGGATAACAACTGTGCGGATGCGGGGCGGTTACGGATAACAACTATGCGGATGCGGGGCGGTTACGGATAACAACTGTGCGGATGTGGAGCGGATAACAATTGTGCGGATGCGGATAACGTTTTGTTTATCCGCGCAGAGCTCTGGAACGGAGTACACAGACTCGTGAATCGGGCATTTCAGCCATCCTGGAAGTGGTTTCCCCACTTCTACTCCAGGCGAATGCCGGGATGGTTCCGAACTGAAGGCCATAGCCCCCCCCCCCCCCCCATTCCCAGTACTCATCTGAATTACAAATACACACCACTACATACACCACAGTAACATAGGTTATCAGGCAAATTGAACCCATACCCAGGTACACCGCGTTTAATGAACCCCTCAAATGAGACAACAAATAATACAAGAACAAATTACCACATGTGTGTCCAGAACCCGAAGTGAAACCCCAGCTTGCATCGCATTGTTCCTTATCAGCAGGGGTCACAGCGCTGAGGTAATAGGGAGGTTGTCTCTGAATCGTTAGAGGAAGGACACCTTGCCAGTGGCAGCAGCAGACCAGCCTAAGTTGTTGTATCAGCTTACCAGGATGGAGACGACAAGCAGCGGGACCATCGAGTGGAGGAAGCAGCGGCGGACCGGCGAGCCAGCCAGGGGCCAGGGCAGGCGCAACCGCGCCCGGAGAGGTAGAGGGGAGCTAGCCTCCACAGGGCCCTCACCTCCGGTCACGCGGGCGCGCCAGCAGGCCCTTGGTGAGAAGACGTCAGCGGCGCAGAAGCCGCCAGCCGTTGAAGAGGTGCGGGTGCCTCTAATCCCGGCTGGCGCACGCAACGCTGGAGTAGCTCCCGGCCCGGGGAGCACAGGTAGCCCGGACATAACGCAGGTGACCCTGCGGTCCGAGTCAACCGACGCGTCCCCAGGGCCCTCTGAGCTAGCCGAGTCCGAGAAGAGTCGGACGCCAGGACCGGCTAGCTCCCCGCGACCGGACGTCAGCAGCAGCCCGGAAGCCAGTTTCAGCTGGGCGAGCGATGTTAGCTCGGACACCGTGCATGGGCACCCTGGGGCCACTTCCCCAGGCTCCGAGCAAGCATGTGGCTACGACCCCCAGCCACTGGGCTCTGTTTATTTATTACAGGCCTGAATGCAGCCAGGAACACGAACGCGAGGACATCAAGCAGTGCCTGAACGACTGTTATCACAGACTGACGGGAAAAGCTGCACGCCGAGGCGAGAACATCGAGGCCTACCTGCCTACTGGGGTCATGGTCAGGCCATACCCGCCGGGATGCATCGGGCCCTTGAGCACGACCTGGCAGGTCGTGGCGATCCCAGGCATGCAGGCGGGGCAACCTCCGCAGATCCTTCGCTTCAGGACAGGCAGCTACGAGGACGCGGCAACCCAGACGGACGTCGCGACGCAGGCATCACAATCAGCACCTCAGGCGGTGCCATTAGCGGGGCAACTCGCGCCCGCCAACCAGGAGGAGGACCGGTTACCAGAGCCCCAGGTGGGGCCTTTAGCGGGGCAACTCGCGCCCGCCACCACCACCAGGCAGGGGACTCCAGAGACGGCCGGGGACACCAGGACGGCCCCAAAGCAGCGGAAGAAGAAGAAGCGCAGCAGCCCAGAGGACCGTCGCCCGCAGCGTTCCCAAGAGGGGGAGCCAGGGCGCCGCGAGGCCACCAGCCGCAGCCAGGGACAGCCGCTACAGTCAGGTAGTATGAAGCCCCGCTCAGGCCAGCTTTTACAGTGTTTTCGCTGTCTGAGATGGGGCCACTCCCAGGGATCCTGCGGCTCTCCAGTCCGTTGTAACCGGTGCTCAGGTGGCCACCACCACACCGGCTGCACGGTGCCGCGGGACGCGCCGGTGTGCGCCAACTGCATGGGTGACCATCCGTCATCCCATCGTAGTTGCCCCGTCTACAGGTCCATGGCAAGAGCAGAGAGGAAGGTGGCTCGTTCCCATGGACCGCCAGCTAGGCCCCTGCTTCGGCAGGCGAGGCCCCCCCCCCCCCCTCCACTCTCCGGTGACGGAG
The DNA here is from genome assembly GCA_946902985.2 of Meconema thalassinum. Taxonomy (NCBI): domain Eukaryota; kingdom Metazoa; phylum Arthropoda; class Insecta; order Orthoptera; family Tettigoniidae; genus Meconema; species Meconema thalassinum. The sequence goes on from OX336395.1 coordinate 130,417,069, forward strand.
GCTCGGTACCAGGGACCCCATGGAGATCGGGTAGTGGCGCAGGTTCTCCGGATCCTTGTACCATTGCTCGGTAGCCGGCAAGGCCCGCGCTGATCCCAGCAGTGCCGAGTTCTATCGGATTCCCCGGAGACGAAATGGCGAGAAGACGGACATGGATCTGGTGCATGATACCTTCTCCCAACTAACAACAACCTACTCATTTCCATACCCACATTATCCTTGCATGTGGCAATAACCAAACCGCCAGGTTTTACGTGTAGGCAATCTTTCCTTTCTGCCTATGCGGTTTTCCCTGGCCCTACAATCTTACCCTTATATATGAGTACATATTTATATGTACTCATATATAAAATATACCAATGTTAATATCTATTAATTATGCCTGGTAGATCGCGACCGCGATGGGACAGGCACTAAGTCCTAAAAGACACCTTCCTATCCAATCCCCTATGCTTTCTCTTCTACTATCGTAGACTAATTGCATGTCGGAGGCACCAGTAGTAAGGTCGGGTGCCACGCGGGGGGTGCGGGTACTCTTTTCGGGGCCCCACCGAAAAAAAAAAAGCTGAGGTAATTACTTTCCGGAGACATTTCACAACGAAGACGGCTATAACACGGAAGTACCGTTAACAGATTGATGCGGGAGTGACAGCTGGACCTGCTCTCACCAGCTGGCTATAAATATCGTACCTCCAGTAATGTTAATTTACTCATAAATGATGACAGATGCGAAATTTTGATCGCAACAGTCAATAGATATTCTTTCTACCCAACGTAACTTAAAGAAGAACGAAAAGAAAGTCGAAAGTCCTATTTGCAAGAGAAGCACATTACCGACAAATACGAGTATAAATTAAATGCCTTTTAAAAGCAATTTTAAAATAAATTATCTACTTACATTATCAGAGGTGCCATGTTCATCTATTCCATTTCAACACTGCTTGAAGAATCTTCATCTGAAGAGTCACCGAGTCGGACGATGATTGGTTCGATGTCATCTTGAATTTCATCAGCCTTCCACATATCGCCTTCAATTTTCTTTACATGGTTTACGTAGTTCCTCCAGTTATCAGGTGTAACACAAGCTAAACCTTCCTGAATTAACTTTTTCATTTCTTTGACTTTGAAGTCCGTATTATGTAAGCTCACGTGATGTTTTGCCTGGGCCCATACGAGTTCAATGGGGTTTAATTCGCAGTGGTAGGGGGGCAGTCGAAGTACCGTGTGTCCTCTTTCTAACGCAATTTCGTCTATCTTGTACTTATCGTATTTGCCCTTTTCCAAAGCAATAATGTCCATTAAATCTTTCTTCAACATGTGATCTTCGTACTGAATATGATGCTCCGTCATCCATCCTTGCATATCGCATTTCTTCCAGCATTTTGTCGGTGTTGGCTCCTTCTTCCTGCTGTGGTAAGAAGCATTATCAATAACAATTACGGAATTGGGAGGCAAATTTGGAAGAAGCTTTTCTGAAAAGTATGTTTCATAACACACCCCGTCCATTTCATCATGCGCATCGGCAGTATTTTTCTTACACAAAAAAACATATTCAGCGTTAGGCACGAACCCATTTTCGTTACCTGCGTGAACAATAGCAAATCGTGGCCCACGAGCGGTAGGGGTTTTCAATCCGATCGATAACCCTGCAAGAAAAGCTTGCCTTGGTGTGGTAACCGTTTTGTCTTTCCACTTTTTAGCCACGGTTATTCCAGTGCTAGCCCAACTTTCGTCTGTATAAACTATGTTCCGACCTTCTTCTCTATACCTTTTAATTTGTACGAGATACTTATGACGCCAAGACACGATATCATCCCTTTCTATTAATATTGCCCTATTTCCCCTTCTTTCATAAGTAAAGTTCATTTCCCTGAGAACAACATGCAACGTAGATTTCTTAAAGTCGGGCAGTTCTGGGTTAGTGTTGATAGAAGTCAGGACTGTTGGTGTATTCTTTGAATACACGGTACCTGAGATATAATGTCTACTGCTCCTTGCATGTTCATTTCTTCCTTCCTCTTTGCCAAACACCAACAGTGATCTTCTGTTTTCTCCTTGTTGGGCAAATCTCTTACGTCTGCATAAGTATGTTTCAGATATATAACTTCTGTGACCCACCTAGCGTCATCTAGTAGCGAACCTCTGAAGCTACTCAATTCCTCATCGTGCAAGAGGACTTACATATCCATCTGGCCACCAGATCTTTACTATCGCCAGCTATTTTCTCCTTGAGCAAGAGGACTACATCTACTGTTTCACCCACCATGCTGCGCTAATATCGCCTACTATCAACTCTTAGAAGACCATCCATCAAGAAGAAAATTTATTTTTGATAAGTTGGTTATGCTGATATGTATACCTTTTGTTTCCTACCCCCACTCTCTCCCCTTCCTAGGACCTTCCGTGCTTCATTGAGCAAGTCTCACTTCTTAGTCGGCAGTTGAAGCAATCAGTTAAGGCTCAACCAGAGCTAGCCTCCTGACCTAACGAGGCATTTTTTAAATTCCACGCCATGTTGGAACTCTAAGCATCAGTGAGGAACTTCACTTCGACATGCAACAAAGATAAGTACCTTCTTCAAGTTTTAACCTCATCTTCATGGTTTTAACTTCCACGTGTTTTTAATGATACCTTTATAGACAGTGTGAAAGTATTTATTCTGGGGCAATAATCATTCATCGTGGGATTTGCCATGTTGAGCTTTCGCTTGTATAAGCCGACTTTACCATAAAGAGCTTTTATTAAGCTATTCTAATGAGAAATCCTCTCACTACGTGGGATATTATCTAATTACCCACTGTCTATAATTCAACAAGCTAGTTCCTCCGCTGGATTTACATTAGCCCCATTTTACTGCTAAGATTGTTCTGGAACCTTCAAGATTCTGTACTCAATCTACAAGTCCTGCCGTCATGTATTTCTCACGTACTTGTGAGAATTCTATTTAAAATTGAATTATATTGCTTCTAAATTACTACATAGTAAAGTTTCGTCCACCGCGGGAATTTTCTATAGCGCATTTAATTGTAATTTACAACTTTCTCAAGAAATAGACTCTCACTTATCTAGTGAAACCAGTTATTTTCATCATTGCAATAACTTTCTTTTCCATAAACTTTGTGTCTACACAGTGAACTTTTCATATATTTCAATGAACTATAGTGAAAACCAGTGCTTGCTCAACTTTTCTACCGGGTCGCGATCGTCCGCTTATATTCAAATAAGGCCATGAACATTTTCCTTAATTCCCATTTCTCTTTCCTAAACCTCTTACTAACAATCTGCAATAAACTTTTAATCTAGGTCTGTTCCAATGAGGTGTCATTCTAAGAAGTGCCCTTCCAATTGTGTTGGTTTATCATTAAGTATCTCTGTATAATTACGTGTCTAGCACACGTTTTAAACTTACATTGTTCCTCCCTTTAAAAGCAGGGAAAAACAATTCTCTCAACTCTTGAGTGAGTTATTTTTTTTTTTGGTCTCGCTAAATGAAAACTGCCTCATTTAACTTGCGAGTCTTATTTAAAGTATAGGAGGTCTAGAACTTTCCTTCTGATTAACTTTTCAGGTTCACAGTAAGTGACCTGCTCTCTTTGTATAATTCTCATAAAGTAATTCTGTTTAAATATAAGAAGTTGTAGGAACTTCCTTTTTATTCTTTAAGGTTTCTATTTTGTTATCTTCGAAGTTGTTATTCTCGTTAGAATGTTCTTTCAGAGGTTTCTTATAGTACACTGCTTGTACTCCTGTAAATGTTAAAACTTTAATTATTCCATTTTGCCTATTTTATTAAATCTTACCCAGATTTTAATACAAGGTTAAAAAACCTCAAAAATTGTCATTTGCCTGGAGCAATTTCTGAACGTTGTTGGAGGTCTGCGACCCCAAATTGTTAACTACATAGAACATATTTATTTGTTAAAGTTACGCTTCTTTGAATTGTTAAATAAATTAAATATTTGTTTTTGGATTCTCACTTTCCCCATACAACGGTTAAGCAAGGTCCTGTACTCCTTGGCTCTCCCTACTCGATGCCCTTAAATCTATTGATAGGGATTTCACCACTCGTTGCATTTGAGCAAAAACTCTTAGTGGTAATCTTGTCAAAGCTTCTCTTAGCTTTAATAGCTAATTCTAATTGGCCAGTAAGGCAAGTAAAGCTCGCTACGCCAGCTACCTGCTTGTGGAGATCCTCTCCGAAAACTTATGGTCAATTTCCCAAAAGATAAGTGTTTCTTTTTTGTCTAAGCTTTTAGCCGGCCTCTCGCTGAGTAAGGGCTTAGCCATTTCCAAATGCAACCATTGGGTCACTTACCAAAATTACTTTCCAAGTTATAATTTTTTCGTCACTCCCCTTCCTTGAAGCACTTGGTCGCTCTTTTCAGGAATTCTATAACTTCAAAAAATTGAAAATACCAAGCTTGATTAACTATTGGCATTCTTCGAATCGTTTCGAAAAAACTAATTTCTTTGAGAAGACATACAATAAATCGTTTGCTCTCTGTCTGGCCAGACCATCACCCTTCCCTATAGTACTTTTATTCGTGCTTGGGAGGAAAGACACCAAAGCCTCTCTCTTGCAAATCGCCCAAGTCCCAGCTGCGGTTCCCGTTGGCCTCGACCAAGCTCGTACCTATTTTAGATATCAGAAGGTTAAGTTTCTGTGGTAATCGCCTTTAAGTGTGTTTAAAGTGAAGCTTATTAATTTTGTGGGGCTCTCCTCCTATTTTTCTATCCTTTTTCTTCAGTCCGAAACCCATTTCCTTTTCTTAATCATCTTCCCTTGGTGGGTGGGTTATTCCCTAGCCTATAATCTACCCAAAATTTGGTACCAGAAACCCGGGAGAGTCCATTTTTTATTTCTATTGTTTGTCAAGTGTCATTTGACAATACTTGGCAAATTATTAATATCTGCTTTGGATTTTTCAGCTATATTTACATCATGCAAAGCCTGTGAACGGGGAAGAGGCCGCTCCTGTCTCCTTTGGTGTGTCCTGTTCTTTCGACCCATTCTCTGCTGCAAACTTGACAGCATCTCCAAGGTTCTACAGTTTCGTGAGTTGTATTTCAATTTATTCTCTTTATCATGGCTCCTACTGAAAAAGATGAAACTCTCATTGCTAGACGTTCTTCTTATAAAGGGCAACTCACTAGATTCCGAAATTTTATCAACAAGTTAAATCCCGCCGAGTGTGATTTAGATATCTTAACACAACGCCTTAAGTTGTACGAACGGTCTTATGATTATTATGACCAAATTCAAACCGAGATTGAATCCGCTTGCCCAGACCTTCAATCGGATCGGGACGAGGTCGAACCCTTGTACTTTGAAGGAATTGCAAAGGCCCACCAACTGATCCGCAATATCTCAGAACCGGACACTAGGGTCATCAATCCGGCCCAGTTCGCACCCGCTTCAGTTCACAAGAACAAACCGAAACCGTTACTTCCCAAGATAAGCCTACCGCACTTCTCAGGCAAGGAAGGTGAATGGTATTCTTTTTACGAACTTTACTGCTCCCTAATTCATGAAAATGCTGAGATCCCAAACATACATAAATTTTACTTCCTCCGTACGTCTTTGGAATCTGAGGCCTTGGCCTTGGTGGAGTCACTGCCTTTAAGCGCAGACAACTACCACATCGCCTTTAATCTCCTTAAAGAGAGATATGGCAATTTACGTTTGAGTGTAGCTCGTCATATCCGCTGTCTCTTCAACTTACCAGCCGTCAAACCTAATGAGGTCACATCTTTAAGAGACCTCTTAGATTCTATGCAGTTAAATGTCAGAGCGTTATACCAACTAAAACAGCCTGTCCAAACATGGGACACCATACTTATTCACCTAGCTACATCAAGATTCGATTTTTCGACACTGAAGGCCTGGGAGATCGAACTCGCCTGCAACAAGGAACATTCGTTCGAACACCTTATCTCGTTTCTCAACAGTCGATGTCAATTCCTTACAGCACTCGCATTTCAGTGCGAAAAGGTCGAAACGAATCCTCAGTGTCAAATTTTTGAAAAAAAACTTGCTTCTTCAAAGGGACATCAGCCCCCATTTGTCGAAAACAAACAAACCCGTTCTTCTTTCAATCATTCAAGAGAAGATATCAGGCCGCTTAACAAATCGTTAAAATGCACGCTCTGTAAAAAGCTTCACACATTGTATTTGTGCAAATCCTTTAAAGAATTGTCTGTCGAAGATCGAAGGAAGTTTGTGTTGAATAGCAAACATTGTGTCAATTGCTTGTCACCTAAGCATTCTTCTTCGAACTGTACGTCATCAAATCTCTGTTTCCATTGTAAAAAACCGCATCATTCTTTATTGCACGTTCACGATAAATCGAGGTCATCAGTACCTGCCTCTTCAAGCTCCATGCAGAGCAGCTCCGAACAAACTAATGCTTCTTCCTGCATTTCTAATGCCGAACCTTCTCACAGTGCGCAAACCCTTTTGACCACTGTACAATTCGAAATCCAAGATAAATTTGGAAATTGGTTTAGAACCCGTGGTCTTCTCGATTCCGCTTCAACGCACAACTTTGTTTCGCAATCGTTGATTAAAAAACTAGGTCTTTCGTCATCGCCTACTTCTATCAGTGTGACCGGCATTGACAATTTGAAAACTCAAGTTTTGCAGTCTTCAAAATTGAAAATCAGAGACGTTTGCCAAAGAAACACCAATCTTAATTTAAACTGTCTCATTCTTACCAGTATTGGCAAGGACACTCCAAGTCACTCTATTAATACCTCCGGATTAAAGATTCCTTCGCACTTAAGGTTAGCCGATCCTCAGTTTAATGCTCAAGGTCCCATTGATGTACTTTTCAGTGCCAATGTTTTTTGGAATTGCATTCGCAAACAAACACGCAAGTTATCTTCAACCGTGGTCGCCAGAGACACCGATTTTGGTTGGGTTATTACTGGTGAAATCAAACAACCCAGTCTTCAAACTAAAGCGCAATGTCATTTCGTTATAGCTGACATAAATCCCATTTCTGAAAAAAAAAACGCTCATGTTTCAGATCTTAATATTTTTGAAAAACACTTGTCGAAACGATGTCTTATCATGAACAACTACGCTACCTCTGTAAGTTGTTTAAATGGGTTTTCCTTCTTCCCGCACAAAATGGCAATTCAAGTTCGCCTTGCTTTGTGTTATTTCGTTTACCTTCTTATGTCATTTTTTATAGCAGGTAATTGCTTAAACTCTTCCTCGAAAACTATCTTCCCCTTGTGTAAAACCATGGCTATCAGTCACCATCACTTTGCTGTACGCTATGTTTCACTTCTTTCGTTATTTAGAAGGATGGCCACGGTCGGCTCCTCCCTCCTTCCTCACAATTGGAAGTCGCTCATGAAACCGTTTGAAAATCTGAATTCTATAACATCTAGAATAACTATTCTTATGCATAACCTTCTTCTCAATGTCCCAGCTTGTCTTCTTTGCTCGGAAGAATTAAGCTTCTTTTTGTTGAAAATTGTCGGATTTCGTGATCCTCTCAATTATGCGAAATTGATTTCCTACTCTATTTCATATATCTTTAAATTGCTTTTTCACGTCCAAGTTACGATTGACTGCATTCCGTTCAACCTGAATATCTGCTTTAAGTTACAGCTGATTCAACAAATGTTGTTTGTGTACTCCGAACTGCTTGTTTTTCAAACTTGTTTGTATACACGCCGGAGTAAGGTCAAGTTGTTGTTTATTTCCTGTACGCTTGACACAGTTCAAAGCAAGTTTCTCTTATCTCAACTCTGGCTGATTGCCAACCATTGTCTGGCGAGTCGCTACTGCAAGTACGGAAGCCGCTCACCTATTTCCCAAAATAAACTTGTTCCAGTTAAGGACTCGTTCAGCTATTTATATGCCTTATCTCGTTGTACTATGTGGGTCAAGGCTGCACTTGCTTGTGTCTTTCGTTTACTCAAGCTCGTATTCTATAACTGCTTCGTTCCTTGTTTCAAAACTTCGTTGCGTATTTCTCACGCGCTTATGTATTGCAATTTGCTTACATCTTTTGCGATCTTAATGTTCATTGATGAACAAACTTGCTTTTTCTCGTCGTCACATTCGATGTGTTTTTGCATTTATACTTGTCATGTCACGTTTCTCGCTGACTTAAGTATTTTTCTGAGTAACCCCTTTGATGCTTATTGTGACTTAAGGTCATTGCTTATTGCTACTCGTTTGTTACCTATAGCGTTCTTGCTTTCTACTCGCATAGTTTCTTTGTTTATTTGGTATATTCTTATCCTTAATAGATGTACTTGTTTCTATACGCTTTGTTTAAACTTGTTAATTCTCCTTTTGCATTGTATCGTAATTTTTACTAGTGCTTTATTTCTCTCAGCTTCCAGCTATTTTGTGATGGAAGATGTTGTTAATTCTCGACCTTTAACTCCGCTGTCCAATGACCCTGATGACCTGCTTCCACTTACACCTGGTCACTTCCTTATAGGCACTTCTCTTTCTGCTCCTCCTTCTCTTCCCAATTCTTACAGGGATTCTAATCTACCTATCGCTTGGCGGAAACTTGAAGCCCTCCGTAATTCCTTTTGGAAAAGGTGGAACTTGGAATATTTAACTTCCTTACAACGGAGAAAGAAGTGGTTTCTTTCCAGTCCCGACATTAAAGTGGGAGACTTGGTCTTAGTTAGGGATGTTTCACCCCCCCCCCCCCCTAGTCTGGCCTTTTGGAAAAATGACCCAGTGTTACCCTGGAAGAGATGGGAGAGTCAGGGAAGTCAGAGTCTTAACTATTAATGGTCCATTCACAAGACCTCTGTCTTTGATCTCTCCATTAGCTTTAAATGTTTACTTGTTTTTCTTGTTCCCTGTTGGTGTTTGTCCCCCCAGTATGGTGTATTCTTTGAATACACGGTACCTGAGATATAATGTCTACTGCTCCTTGCATGTTCATTTCTTCCTTCCTCTTTGCCAAACACCAACAGTGATCTTCTGTTTTCTCCTTGTTGGGCAAATCTCTTACGTCTGCATAAGTATGTTTCAGATATATAACTTCTGTGACCCACCTAGCGTCATCTAGTAGCGAACCTCTGAAGCTACTCAATTCCTCATCGTGCAAGAGGACTTACATATCCATCTGGCCACCAGATCTTTACTATCGCCAGCTATTTTCTCCTTGAGCAAGAGGACTACATCTACTGTTTCACCCACCATGCTGCGCTAATATCGCCTACTATCAACTCTTAGAAGACCATCCATCAAGAAGAAAATTTATTTTTGATAAGTTGGTTATGCTGATATGTATACCTTTTGTTTCCTACCCCCACTCTCTCCCCTTCCTAGGACCTTCCGTGCTTCATTGAGCAAGTCTCACTTCTTAGTCGGCAGTTGAAGCAATCAGTTAAGGCTCAACCAGAGCTAGCCTCCTGACCTAACGAGGCATTTTTTAAATTCCACGCCATGTTGGAACTCTAAGCATCAGTGAGGAACTTCACTTCGACATGCAACAAAGATAAGTACCTTCTTCAAGTTTTAACCTCATCTTCATGGTTTTAACTTCCACGTGTTTTTAATGATACCTTTATAGACAGTGTGAAAGTATTTATTCTGGGGCAATAATCATTCTTCGTGGGATTTGCCATGTTGAGCTTTCGCTTGTATAAGCCGACTTTACCATAAAGAGCTTTTATTAAGCTATTCTAATGAGAAATCCTCTCACTACGTGGGATATTATCTAATTACCCACTGTCTATAATTCAACAAGCTAGTTCCTCCGCTGGATTTACATTAGCCCCATTTTACTGCTAAGATTGTTCTGGAACCTTCAAGATTCTGTACTCAATCTACAAGTCCTGCCGTCATGTATTTCTCACGTACTTGTGAGAATTCTATTTAAAATTGAATTATATTGCTTCTAAATTACTACATAGTAAAGTTTCGTCCACCGCGGGAATTTTCTATAGCGCATTTAATTGTAATTTACAACTTTCTCAAGAAATAGACTCTCACTTATCTAGTGAAACCAGTTATTTTCATCATTGCAATAACTTTCTTTTCCATAAACTTTGTGTCTACACAGTGAACTTTTCATATATTTCAATGAACTATAGTGAAAACCAGTGCTTGCTCAACTTTTCTACCGCGTCGCGATCGTCCGCTTATATTCAAATAAGGCCATGAACATTTTCCTTAATTCCCATTTCTCTTTCCTAAACCTCTTACTAACAATCTGCAATAAACTTTTAATCTAGGTCTGTTCCAATGAGGTGTCATTCTAAGAAGTGCCCTTCCAATTTTGTTGGTTTATCATTAAGTATCTCTGTATAATTACGTGTCTAGCACACGTTTTAAACTTACATTGTTCCTCCCTTTAAAAGCAGGGAAAAACAATTCTCTCAACTCTTGAGTGAGTTATTTTTTTTGGTCTCGCTAAATGAAAACTGCCTCATTTAACTTGCGAGTCTTATTTAAAGTATAGGAGGTCTAGAACTTTCCTTCTGATTAACTTTTCAGGTTCACAGTAAGTGACCTGCTCTCTTTGTATAATTCTCATAAAGTAATTCTGTTTAAATATAAGAAGTTGTAGGAACTTCCTTTTTATTCTTTAAGTTTTCTATTTTGTTATCTTCGAAGTTGTTATTCTCGTTAGAATGTTCTTTCAGAGGTTTCTTATAGTACACTGCTTGTACTCCTGTAAATGTTAAAACTTTAATTATTCCATTTTGCCTATTTTATTAAATCTTACCCAGATTTTAATACAAGGTTAAAAAACCTCAAAAATTGTCATTTGCCTGGAGCAATTTCTGAACGTTGTTGGAGGTCTGCGACCCCAAATTGTTAACTACATAGAACATATTTATTTGTTAAAGTTACGCTTCTTTGAATTGTTAAATAAATTAAATATTTGTTTTTGGATTCTCACTTTTCCCATACAACGGTTAAGCAAGGTCCTGTACTCCTTGGCTCTCCCTACTCGATGCCCTTAAATCTATTGATAGGGATTTCACCACTCGTTGCATTTGAGCAAAAACTCTTAGTGGTAATCTTGTCAAAGCTTCTCTTAGCTTTAATAGCTAATTCTAATTGGCCAGTAAGGCAAGTAAAGCTCGCTACGCCAGCTACCTGCTTGTGGAGATCCTCTCCGAAAACTTATGGTCAATTTCCCAAAAGATAAGTGTTTCTTTTTTGTCTAAGCTTTTAGCCGGCCTCTCGCTGAGTAAGGGCTTAGCCATTTCCAAATGCAACCATTGGGTCACTTACCAAAATTACTTTCCAAGTTATAATTTTTTCGTCACTCCCCTTCCTTGAAGCACTTGGTCGCTCTTTTCAGGAATTCTATAACTTCAAAAAATTGAAAATACCAAGCTTGATTAACTATTGGCATTCTTCGAATCGTTTCGAAAAAACTAATTTCTTTGAGAAGACATACAATAAATCGTTTGCTCTCTGTCTGGCCAGACCATCACCCTTCCCTATAGTACTTTTATTCGTGCTTGGGAGGAAAGACACTAAAGCCTCTCTCTTGCAAATCGCCCAAGTCCCAGCTGCGGTTCCCGTTGGCCTCGACCAAGCTCGTACCTATTTTAGATATCAGAAGGTTAAGTTTCTGTGGCAATCGCCTTTAAGTGTGTTTAAAGTGAAGCTTATTAATTTTGTGGGGCTCTCCTCCTATTTTTCTATCCTTTTTCTTCAGTCCGAAACCCATTTCCTTTTCTTAATCATCTTCCCTTGGTGGGTGGGTTATTCCCTAGCCTATAATCTACCCAACTGTCTTCAGAGTTGGGGGTTGATTTCTAAAATAGAATTCTTGAATAATCCTCCGTATTCCACTTCTGACAAAATCATCATATTTAATGAGCCTAGAGTTACTGCGAATTAACTTTTTCCTTTCCCGTTTCTTGCTGGGACTCTGAAGTGGCCCTGCACTGGCTTCCTTCCTTATTTTGAAGACGGAAGACCTTGAAATTCCTAAAGACTTAGCGGTTTCGTCCACTAACCAGCTAACACTCTGTCCTGGATGTTCCGTTTTCAAGTATGAAAATACATTAAGTACCATCTGTCGTTCCTTTCTCCTGAGAATTTCCCCACTTCTCCTTTTCACATGTTCAGCCATAACTACAGTTATCACTCGCTACTTTAGAGTATGATATTTTTTTTTTTAGCGTATGGCTTTTAGTGCCGGGAGTGTCCGAGGAAATGTTCGGCTCGCCAGTTTTGTAGCTGCTTCGAGACGGACACCCAATGGGTGAGCTACAAGTACCGTTGGGGAGGGAAGTTGGAATGTAAGGACGAGGAGTTGGAAGGTAGCGGCTGTGGCCTATAGTTAGGGACCAACCCCGGCATTTGCCTGGAAGGCATCTTCAAGGTTGCCGGCGGGGGGATTCGAACCTCCTCGCCTCCCGGATGTGAGCGACTGCCATCAGTCATGCCGTAACCACCACGGCTACACTGGGGCGAAACGCTGGCAACTGTTTTGAGCTAGCCGGACCATTTTATCAAATTTCTTTGTGAATTTGTTAATGTACACAGCTCAATCGGACAATTTTACATCCTGTTTCCTTCGGGAACAGATATTTCCAATATGGATTATCTAGGTAAGCTAACATTATTTTTGAAAGGAAGTTTTAACTTCCGTAGTACATTGGCGCTGCTCGTGGCGACATTTTGTGCCTTGCAGCGGCCTTCTCAGTATGTACTAGCCACGCGTCTTGGTGAGGTGTACCATAACCAACTGAAGAGCCCATTGGTACACTGGGGCGAAACGCTGGCAACTGTTTTGAGCTAGCCGGACCATTTTATCAAATTTCTTTGTGAATTTGTTAATGTACATAGCTCAATCGGACAATTTTACATCCTGTTTCCTTCGGGAACAGATATTTCCAATATTGATATGTTTGTACTTACTATACGGGATTTGTGAGCCCTGTGTTTATGAAATTGAACGTAGCTTGATCAATACCTTTATTTATTTCTATTTATATTTTAAAGGGCATAAATATAGGGAATGCAGTGGGCTGTCTGAAATTTCAATTGGACAGTGTTACTCGTCGGATTCCTAACTACGGACATTGAGCTTTATATAAATGGATGAAAGGCAGTGGTGTATTCTTTGAATACACGGTACGAGAGATATAATGTCTATTGCTCTTTGCATGTTCATTTCTTCCTTCCTCTTTGCCAAACACCAACAGTGATCATCTGTTTTCTCCTTGTTGGGTATATCTCTCATGTCTTCATAAGTATGTTTCAGATATATAACTTCTGTGATCCACCTAGCGCCATCTAGTAGCAAACCTCTGAAGCTACTCAATTCCTCATCGTGCAAGAGGACTTACTTATCCATTTGGCTACCAGATCTCGTTACTATCGTCAGCTACTTTCTCCTTGAGCAAGAGGACTACGTCTACTGTTTCACTCACCATGCTGCGCTAATATCGCCTACTATCAACTCTTAGAAGACCATCCATCAAGAAGAAAATTATTTTTTGCTAAGTTGGTTATGCTGATATGTATACCTTTTGTTTCCTACCCCCACTCTCTCCCCTTCCTAGGACCTTCCGTGCTTCGTTGAGCTGCTCTCACTTCTTAGTCGGCAGTCGTAGTAATCAGTTAAGGCTCAACCAGAGCCAGCCTCCTGACCTAACGAGGCATCTTTTTTAAATTCCACGCCATGTTGGAACTTTAAGCATCAGTGAGGAACTTCACCTTCGCCATGCAACAAAGATAAGTACCTGCTTCAAGTTTTAACCTCATCTTCATGATTTTACCTACCACATGCTTTTAACTATCTTTTATAGGCAGTGTGAAATTACTTATTTTGGGGCAAAATCATCCTCCGCGGGATTTTCCATGTTGAGCTTTTGTTTAATCAAGCTAATCTTAGTGAAAGCAGCATTTCTTATGCTTGCCAAATGAGAAATCTTCTCACTACGCGGGATATTATCTAATACCCACTGTCTGTAATTTACCAAGCAAGTTCCTCCGCTGGATTTACATTAGCCCCATTTTACTACTAAGATTGTTTTGGAACTTTCCAGATTCGGTACTCAATCTACGAGTCCTGCCGTCATGTATTTCTCACGTACTTGGGAGAATTCTGTTTAAAACTAAATTACTACAATAGTGAATTTTCGTCCACCGCTGGAACATTCTATGGCGCATTTAATTGTAAATCGCAACTGTTTCAAGAAATAGACTCTCACCTATATAGTGCAATCAGTTCTTCCTATAATTGCAATAACTTTCTTTTCCACAACCTTTGTGTCTCCACAGTGAACATTTCATATGTTTCAATGAACTATAGTGCAAACCAGTGCTTGCTCAACTTTTCTACCGCGTCGCGATCGTTCGCTTATATTCAAATAAGGCCATGAACATTTTCCTCAATTCCCATTTCTCTTTCCTAAACCTCTCACTAACAATCTGCAATAAACTTTTAATCTAGGTCTATTCCAATAAGGTGTCATTCCAAGAAGTGCCCTTCCATTTTTGTTGGTTTATCATTAAGTATCTCTGTATAATCTTTGTGATACGTGTCTAGCACACGTTTCAAATTTACCTTGTTCCTCCCTTCAAAATCAGGGAAAACAATTCTCTAAACTCTTGAGTGAGTCATGTTCAGGTTTCACGAAATGGAAACTGCCCCATTTTTCTCGTGATTCCTAATTAAACATAGGAAGTCTAGAAACTTCTTTTTCACTTTCTCCAGGTTTCACTGTAAGTGACCTGCCCTTTTTGTATAATTCTCATATATTAATTCTGTATAAATATAAGAAGTTGTAGGAACTTCTATTTCATTTTTCACGTTGTTATTATTGTTATTTTCAAAGTTGTCACTTTCTCTAGAACATTCTCTCCAGAATTTCTTAAGGTGCACTTTTTGTACTTCAATTCACGTTCAAGCTTTAATTATTTTATTGCTCATTTGTTGAAATCTTATAAAGATTTTAGAAACATGTAAGGTTTGAAACCTTAAAAATTGTCAATTGCCTGGAGCAACCGTTTAATGTTGAGAGGTCTGCGACCCTATTTGTTAAAAAGTTCAAATGAACTATGTTAATTAAAATTATATTGTATAATTGTTAATTTCATCAAACTGTTTCTAATTGTAAAATAAACAAATCTTTTCCCTTCGCTTTTTCATTTGCGAAAATAAAGTTTAGGCAAAATCCTGTCTTCCTTGACTCTCCTCACTCAATGACATTAAAATCTTTAATAGGGCTTTCACCATTTGTTGCATTTGAGCAAGAACTCTTAATTTTCACCTTACTAAAGTTCTTCTTAGCGTTAATAGCTAATTCTAATTGGCCAGTAAGGCAAGTAAAGTTCGCTAAGCCAACTACCTGCTTGTGGAGACCCTCTCCGGAAACTTATGGTCAGTTTTCCAAAAAATAAGTGTTTCTTTTTGTCTAAACTTTTAGCCGGCTCCTCGCTGAGTAAAAGCTTAGCCATTGTCCAATGCAACCATTGGTTCATTTACCAAGATTACCCAATAAGGCATAATTCTTTATCATATTCCTTCTTAGAGACACTTGGTCGCCCTTACAGGAACTCCATAATTTTGGAAATTGAAAACACCAAGCTTGAGTTAAATCATTGGCATTCTTTGAATCACTTTGTAAAACCTAATTTCTTCGAGAAAATATACAATAAATCGTTTGCTCTCAGTCTTGTCAGACCATCACCCTTCCCTATAGTACTTTCATTCGTGCTTGGGAGGAAATGTACTAAAGCCTCTCTCTTGCAAACCGCCCAAGTCCTAGCTGCGGTTCCCGTTAGCCCCGACCAAGCTCGTACCTACTTTAGGTATCCGAGAGATAATTTCCATTGGCAACTGCTTCTAAGCGTATTTAAACCTCAACTTATTAATTTGGTGGGACTCTCCTCCTATTTTTCTATCCTTCTTTTCCAAATCCCAAATCTACTTCCTTCCCTTAATCATCTTCCCTTGGTGGGTGGGTTATTCCCTAGCCTATAATCTACCCAGGCAGCCTACACGTCAATCCAGGGTGTAAGCTACTACTGTATCTCCATTGCAAATTTCGTCCAAATCCGCCCAGCCGTTTTAGTGTGAAGAGGTAACAATCACACTCACTCACACACTCACAAACTTTCACGAATATAATATACATAGGGATTTCGTACTATTGATATTACATTAATGTAATACCGGTATGTCTCACGAATCTGACGGTAAATCCAGTACAGATCTGTGAGATATATTAATTATTATTTACAACATATATACAGATTGTATTTCAAAACAAGAGTGCATGCAAAATGAGAAAAATATTATTATTAATGTAAATAATTAAGGACACAAATAATTATAATAATAATAATAACATGAAAATGGGGTTGCAATGAAAAAAAAAGCCATATGAAATGTATCAATGTATTAAAAAATGACATATTACATCATAAAATATAAAACGAGCCTTACAATAGTCGCATATGATGTGTAACATCTGACATGTTAAGCTACTATGAAATTGAGATGAAATATATGTGAAGTCAATTTTTTTCGGCTGTACTCCTCCAGTTTTTAATTTTTTCTCACGTTTCTTTTGTCGATAATTTCACATATATTCTGCTCTGGATTTGCCCATCTCTGCAAATCACAAAATCATGAAAAAAATTCCTCTCGGCACGCCGGAAGGCGGAGGTAGATTTCACCGGGCAAACTAGGGGATAGGCTATAATAGGCAAAATACAGTATGCAGGTTTTCGTAGAAGGATCAGACCTCATTTATTGCGAGAAAGTATTTTACAATGTAATTGGAGCTCAATTAACTTTTCTTTCGTCTTACTAAGTTATGCATATTTTTAACATTTTATTGTGTTAGGGGGACGGTAACCATCTTATCATTTGGGGTCCATTTTTATACTTGTGGTCACACCGTCCTTATGCAAGGTTTGGAACTGATGTGTAACTGTCTAACAGTCTGTTACTTCTTCACGTCAAATTTTATCTCTCGCAGAGATGTTGGTTGATTCCTCAGTTTAGGGCTGCGACAACGCGGTCATATAACCCCGTGTACTTTTGATGTGTGTAGAATCTGTCTGATAAACAGTGTTAATTGTGATGGCTGTATTAGTCTGTAATTCAGGTAAGGACTGCAGACGGTCAATTTCAAGTAGTAGTTCCTAATGTTGGTACCAAATATACCGTCAACGACACCTAGCTGTGAACTTGGCTACTAGATGCCACCGCAACCAGTAACTTGCAACGAACGATGGACTTCCCCTCTGAAGGAAAGCATACTGAGGGATTTTCAGCGCTCTTTGAAAATCCGACGACTTCGGCCGGCTTTGAACCCGCGACCTTGGGCATAGAAGTTCAGCATGCTACCAGCTAGGCTACGTCACCGAAGCCGCTTCCCACATAGTCAGATGGAAAACTGAATGTGATCTCGTTGTCATGGCAACCTCTGATAGCTCATCCCTCATCGATTTAGAAGCGTTATCATGGTAACCTCTGATGGCTCTTGGCATTTTCTTCTAATTCCGAAATCATTTTTCTCATCCCTTGGCGTAATGGTGGGTTGTATCAAATATTCTTTCAGACAAAAGTTTTAGGTAATTATTAGGGGAATATCGTCCATTTTGTACGGTTTTGATATTGTGCCTATTAAGAGAAATATGACTAATGTTTCCCGAAAAGCTCACTTTTTTCCACCCCATTGGCCAATGGTTGGTGCTATCAAAAAACTTTTTAAACATAAATTTTTAGCACTTATCCGACACAAATATGAACTTTGAAGGGATTCGATATTTCACATAATAAGAGAGTTATCGTGATATTTCACTTATTCGAAAAAAGCCCCCCATTTTACCCCCCTTCGACCGATTTTGCCCATTAACTCACTGACTGAGATTCTATAGGGATAGATATTATGTAAAAAATTCAAAGTGATTGGTGCAAAATTACGGCAGTTATCGTGTTCACAAGAAACTGATATATACAGTATATACATAAATTATATTGTTGCGTGTTGCCGCGGGGCGGCAGGAGGCTCCCGGGGGAAGGGGCAGTGTGACAGTCTAGTGGCCTTGGACAAACCCCACAGGGGGAGGGAGAGAGTGCCTGGAAGTAAGTGTAGTGGCAGGGACAAGGCTGTAGAGAACCTGTGTAGACTGTACGTGTGAGTGTAAGCTGGAACACTGTAACGCCTCACGGACAGAGAGAACATAAATGTGGAAACTAATAGAGACCAGTAGTGTTTTCTGAAGTTAGACTCAGTGTGTGTGTATGTGTGTGCACTGTGTATGTTCGTAGGCCTGTAATAAATTATATTTCGTTAAAGGAACAATTGTGTTTGTGCTTTTCGCCCACCGTAATCCAGTTAACGTAAGTGCCACTAGGGGGTGGCACGTAACAACTGGTGTCAGAAGCCGGATTACGAACCCAAGCACAAACACAACACCTGAAGGTCCTGGTTTCATAACTCGTGCAGGTCATTAGTTCACTAATTTTCCTGAGAGTGCATGCCTTTCACAAGTCAGACAATTAAAATGGATGCGAAAATACAACTCCTGTTAGAAAAGTTAACTTCCAAGATAGACGATGTCCAGAAGAAGATGGAAGACGGCCAGAAGAGGATGGAAGAGCATTTCGAAAACTTTGGAAAGAAAATGACGGAACATTTTGAAAACCTGGGAAAGAAAATGGTGATATATTCGGAAAATTTGGAAAAGAAAATTGGGGAAGGTTCCGAAAATTCTGAAAAGAAAGTGGGGCATGGAACTAGTCAGGACGAGCTGAAATCAGACCTGAAATCAATACCGGAGTATAACAAGCTCGGAGGTGATATGGAAAGTGGCGCGGCAGAGGACGCTGATGGCCAAGACAAACAGTTCGTGGAGTCCGGAGTTCGGAATGCTCAGCGAGTCAGGGACGAGCCACTGGGAAGCGTCACGGGCATGGAAATCGGGCCAAGGCTTAGCAGCTCTGATGGCAGGAACAGCGTCACGAGTGTGAGGACGCCGCACGTTGATGAGGCTTCATCATGGTAGATCTTCGGGACCGGGTTCGATACTGTGGCGAACCATGCCAGGTGCACGCTGGAGGACGGAGCCGTTCAGCTCATCACAGGACTTCGCCTGGCGGATGTGCTACACGACGTCCGGACGGGGACTGGGTACAACGGGATCGTCGCGACGCTGGAGGAGCATCGTGGGGACTACCAGCTACCTGCCATGTACCACCTACGGCTAGAAGGGAGGAACGGGCGCGCGAGTAAGTCAATTGAAGAGCTCGCGCTGGCTGGCTCGCCTCCCGAGCACGTGCACCGAGAGGCGGCGTACATCTTCGTGGATGGGCATTGCGACGCCATGGTACGTGAGTATTCGATGCTCAGTGGAAAGCGCTACCCAAGGCAGGTAAAGACCATCGTATTGGGAATGGCGGCGGCGAAGAGGACAGCATGGATGACGCCACCGAGGAGGAGTAACGCCACTGGAGACGAAGAGGCGGTGGAGGTTGGCTACCCTCCACCAAAGCAGCGTAAACCACCACTGGGACACCGTTGCAGCAGGAAAGTCACCTGTTGGCTACGGAGTGAAAGAGGTCATCTAATTAGCAGCTGTCGGCGAGGAACAGCCTCACGGTTAGAAAAGCGAGTGACGGCCAGCCTAAACAGGGGCTTGTCAGCGCCGTCAATGCCACTCCCTCAGACCTTGGACAGCCTTTTCGATGAACAACTCGAGGCGAGTTGCTTTAAGGATGGGAGCAGTGTTGCGTGTTGCCGCGGGGCGGCAGGAGGCTCCCGGGGGGAGGGGCAGTGTGACAGTCTAGTGGCCTTGGACAAACCCCGCAGGGGAAGGGAGAGAGTGCCCACACCCTCTCGGTTCCTCCCACGGCCATACATTAACAAAGCACTTGTGAGTCAGTGCGAGCCGGCCAGAGAATACGCGAAAATTCTGGATGTGGAACCAACCAGAACAGACTCAATGCGGCAATGGGTTGTGACATTCGAACTTTCCAGGCCAGGGACTGATCCCATATAAACCAGCGAGCCGCGGCGAGGAGGCAGTGTGTATGGGAGTGCATTGGACGGTGTATTGGGCAGTATTGGTCAGTGCTAGTGTGTACTGAAGTGTTGTCGAGTGAGTGCGTACGGAGCAGTACAGCGATTATTACTGGACGTCTACGGTAACAGAGAGGAAGCCTGCCTGCCAGGGTGCAACTTTGAGTCAGGACTGTTAGTGCTTGGAGGTGTCGCGGTGCTTCGTGGAAGTCGTGGTCGTGGGATCGACACGGGACGAGCAACAGCGCACAAGGAGCAGCAAGAGGACTCTGGAAGTAAGTGTAGTGGCAGGGACAAGGCTGTAGAGAACCTGTGTAGACTGTACGTGTGAGTGTAAGCTGGAACACTGTAACCCCTCACGGACAGAGAGAACATAAATGTAGAAACTAATAGAGACCAGTAGTGTTTTCTGAAGTTAGACTCAGTGTGTGTGTGTATGTGTGTGCACTGTGTATGTTCGTAGGCCTGTAATAAATTATATTTCGTTAAAGGAACAATTGTGTTTGTGCTTTTCGCCCACCGTAATCCAGTTAACAAAAGTGCCACTAGCGGGGTGGCACGTAACAACTGTTGTGCTTTTCGCCCACCGTAATCCAGTTAACGTAAGTGCCACTAGGGGGTGGCACGTAACAATATAAACTTTTGAACTGACGGTGGTTTTGGGGTCTGGGGGATGTGAAACGCGAAGATATGTCGAAATTTTCCGGAAGTCGAAACATGGTAGGGGAGACCGGGGATAGATTGGTCAATTTTTAATCAACGATTTTTAGCAGGCTCAGTAAGTGCCTTATTGCTATGAAAATCACACCATGCAATTCCTCATGATATGCACTATTCATTTCAGCCTGAGAAATTGGCCTCATATATCCTGGCACTATTTTGAGACAAAAAATCCTTTGAGGTGCAAAGTGTCAAATCTATCCCCATAGGTGGGGTTGGATTGGACACTTCAAGGGGATATTTTGGACAGGCAGACAAAATTTAAAGAAATAATGAAAAGAGTAATAAATGTATTCAAACCTTACATAAATAAAAAGGAACTGAAACACAAATGTTCGCATGATCAATTCAAATTAAAAAATAAACTGTTTCATCTCATCCCTATCGTACATTTGTGAATTTTTGCAGGATCTTTTCTGAAAAGTAATGCTTGCCTCTCCTGACTGATAAGGGAGCAATTTTTTTGCAAATATCTTCAAACACAACAACAGATTTGTCTTCAACAGTGGGATAAATGAAACCCATGCTTTTACGTCGAAGAAACTTAATTTCATACTCGAATATGGGTTTAATCACTTTTACAACATTACCAGTGTAATGCACGACTGTTTTCTTATGAGGAAATTTCACAATTACAAAATCACCTTCCTTCACATCTTCAACACCGTCATCATATTCATCATCGTCACTCTCATCAGAAGACTGCGAGGAACTGAAAGGGGAATCCCCCGACTCTTCACAAAGGTCTTCAATGTCCTCTTCACTGGAAGATGATGACACCAATATTTGTCTTTTGGCAACTGCGCCACCTTTTCTTTCCTGTAGTTCCATTTTTTCGGGTGTGTCTGTAGCAATCATGCACCTTCCCTTCTTCCGGCCACGGTTGGACTGCTGGCCTAACCTAGGTGTTCCCTTGAGAAAAGGTCTCACATATTCCGGTGAGATAGGAACTACTACCGCAGAGCTTGATGAAGAACTTGTCGCAGTGCCTGCTGTTTCAGCAACCAAAATACCGGTATTTTGATCTCCCACTTGGGCATTAACTCCAGTTGGAAGGGGACGATCAGACACTGCCGAAGACAAGAAGTCCTGATCAGAAAAGATATCCCTGTCAAAGGGAACAATTCCTGTAGCCCTAAAACCAGGTTTTATATTTTCTGGTGTTGCTCCTCGGTCCCAGCCAGAACTGCACAAATTTGGGAGAGCATAGATGTTCAGCGTTAGATTGGGGTTGGAGTTCATCCACGAATTAACTCCTGAACTGAAGAACCTTTTAAACGGACCAAATACACATTGGTCTTGTGGCTGTAGTCGGCTGGATGTGTGCGGCGGAATAGTCAGCACTACAATCCCATTTTCCTTACAAAAGTCCAAACTTTGAACACTTAAGTGTGAGTCGTGATTGTCCATAATCAGGAGCACGGGGCTTTCCTTAGAGCACCGCACATTCTCTTTAAAGAACTCAAGGACTTTGACAAAGTTTTCTGATGTCATCCAGCCAGACTTGTGTACTAGCCCAAGAGCACCAACTGAAGCCCCAGACATCATCCTGTTTTCATCAAAGCGCACCCGTGGAAAAATCCACACTGGTGGCAGTGCATTGCCATTAGCACAGATTCTCCCAACCTGTGTAACAAGCTCTCCGCGTTACTTGTCCTACTTGTTTCAATCCCTTCTGCGCAATCATCTTTTCAGTATGTGGAACAGAGGTTACTCCAGTTTCTTCCAAATTGAATATCAGACTTGGACGTAAACTGTGCCTCTTCATTACACATTCAAGTTTGTCGAAGAATATGCTTACAGTATGCCTGTTGAAAGCGGTCATCCTCGCCAAACTCGTAGCCTCTGGCATGCGTAAAGAAAGGTTAGGATGTCTTCTCATAAAACCTGAAAACCAGTTTTGACCAGCCTCTTTTCTTTCATCCCACGTGGGCGGCAAATCTAAACCGTTCTTTTTGGCATACTGGTATGCCAACTTCTTTGTCATATTTGGAGTTAGTCCGTAAAACATGCTTGAACATTGTAACCAAGCGCATTCTCCATCACATCCGGAATGACTTGCCTATTTTTGAAATTAGTGCTGAAAACCATGTTGTCGATGCCACACTCTTTGGCTTTCTTTACTAGGTAACCCAGTCGAGACTTCTTCACACCATATTGGCCTGCTGCAACACGCAATGACAATTCTCTATGTATCACATCCCCTACTGCGGCTTTGGAGTCTTCTTCATTTGACTCTCTGTCTGTCCGTTTTCGGTTAATTCGAACCATCTATAAAATAAATAAATAAATAAATAAATAAATAATGATTATTATAAAATAATACAAAAAGCAGGGGATACATTGGACACGTAGCCCCAGGCCTGTCCAATGTAACCCCACGTGGCAAAGGAAACAAAATGTACACTGCACTTTTCTCCATGTGAATGCTTTGGTTATTACATAGTCTCATTTCATATGAAACACATTCACTAATGATACAAAGAAATTACAAAGAAATTCTCTGGTAATGAAGTATCTAAATCACAACATTAAGCCCATCAAAATGTTATATATCAGCCCACAATTTTTTTTTAAATGAACTCACCTTCTTAATTTCAAAAGCAGGCCGCCATATTGCATATTAGCTGGTCTTGCATGTGGCTGTGCACAATATTCAGTTACAGGGGTACTAACTATTGCACCATGTCGTCAAATGTAAAGCTGTCCAACGTAACCCCGTGTCCAAAGTATCCCCGGTCTCCCCTACCCATTGCAATAGTTAGCTTTCTAATGAAATCTACCTAAAATGAGGCGTCCTAGTCCTACAAGACCACATACAAGAGATATTAAAAAGCCGATGACCTATTAGTTTTGGGTTCTTTGGTTAAATTAAGGGGGCTATAGGAGAACGGGAGCGGGGGGGGTGGCACCCCGAGTCCTACAAGTTCCTAGCATTATTGGTTCGTGAGATATTAAAAATCCGATGACCTATTAATTTTGGGTACTTTGGTTAAATTAAGGGGCCGGGGCGGGGGTCACCCCAAGTCCTAGGACATCTCATACAAGTCCCTAGCATTGTTGGTTCGCGAGATATTAAAAAGTCGATGACCAATTAGTTTTGGGTACTTTGGTTAAATTAAGGGGGCTATAGGAAAACCTACAAAGCGGAGGCAGACAGGTTTTTCTCTGGGTACTCCGGTTTTCCCTGTCACAATTTCATTCCAACAACACTCTCCACTACCATTTCATTTGTCATTCATTTAATCATTGCCCCAGGGGAGTGCGACAGGCTTCGGTACCTGGTAAAGTTCATATCCCCGCCACTAGATGGGGGCTTCATCCATTCCGTTCCCTGACTCGGTCGACTGGAAGCAGGCCGTGGATTTTCACTTTTCTACCTCTGATTAATAATTGGGTGAGTGAAAATGCATGTTTTGATGCGAGCTGGAGATTTGACTAGCTGGGTTGGAGTGGGGCGGGGGAGCAGCTTTCTCTTTCTTGCCTGTCCCTTGGTCTATGGCCCTTCCTAAAAGTATTCGTCACCCAGCTATTAATACACTAGCAGACAGTCTCACCCTGATATTATAAGTGGCCAGTCGAACAGTTAGGTAGCGTTAATTGTCTGTGTTTTGTAAGCTTTCAAGAGTGGTTTAAAAAGTTGGGCTTACCATAACACTATTGTATTGTACACATTTCCAACGGGTAGCTTTCTAATGAAATCTACCTAAAGGCACTTGCCAACTGAGTACAGTTCATAATGTACTGGAATATAGAGGCCACATGAATATACAGTGTGGTCCACCCGCCCCTTATTATTTAATTTTATGAAACCCAACTAACATCTCAATTCTCCCGATGGTCGATATTGCTCTGCGCTGTGACTGTGTGACAGCAATGTAATTGGGTCATGGGTCTAGCATAGAAAAACCGACCTTAAACTTTTCCCCGCCAAATACTATGGCCCATTCTACTAACATATGACTTATACTGCTCCTTGAAATAACACACACACACGTAATACGATCGAATTAATATCTTACGCCACGTGATCTGTAATAGTAGAAAGTTAAATCAACACCATAAACCGTGATTGAAGACTTTGAGATGGACTTAAACGTTTGAGGTGGGACGGCTACAGTAACTACAGCACGTTCAGCGATCGAATTGGTACGATATGCCACGTGACCTGTAATGGCAGAAAACTAAAAAACTGGCATGAATATTAACATAACATATCGAAGTGTTGCTCTGGTGGTCCAGGTGTTCGATTCCCAGCTCTGCCAAGAAATGTAATACTTGTCTGAGGGCTGAAATTGGGTACACGTAGCCTCGTGAAGCAAATATGATAAGAAGTGGGTTTGATTCCCACCTCAGCCACCCTGGAAATGGTTTTCCGTGGTTTCCCACTTCTACTCCGGCCAAATTCCGGGACGAATTCAATATTAAGGCCACGGCTGCCTCCTTCCCAATCCTTAATTGCAAATACATACATCATTACAAGCCCGCAATAACTCAGGTTATCAGACAAATTCTACACACACTCCCAAGTAAACGGGGCTAAATGACCGCGATGTTCCAGCCCCTCAAATGAAACAAAACAACAACATATTGAAGGATATTCTGATCGCCAGTACTTGCATCGAAGTATACGTATTCCTTAGAAATTCCCATGGTATTATTAGCATACTTTCCATTTTTGCAAAAAATGAAAGTAGACTTATGAGATCTACATAGGGCCAAA
This sequence comes from Meconema thalassinum, assembly GCA_946902985.2. Classification (NCBI taxonomy): domain Eukaryota; kingdom Metazoa; phylum Arthropoda; class Insecta; order Orthoptera; family Tettigoniidae; genus Meconema; species Meconema thalassinum. The sequence continues at coordinate 130,442,513 of OX336395.1, forward strand.
AATTGTGTGTCTGTCTGTGTGTGTGTGAATGTGTCTGTGTGTGTGTGTGTGTGTGTGTGTGTGTGTGTGAGTGTGTGTACTCTGAATGTCTGCCCCCTCTATCAATTCGAACACGGCGAAACCGAATTGAACGAAATTTGGTACAGAGGTAGCACTAGCGTAGAACACCTCAGTGTCATGTTTTATATCGCCACCATCTTGACGGAAACGTAATGGTGGCCACCCAAATGTTCAAAGCTTAAATCAAATTACGACTAACTTAATCATCCGATCTCTACCAAATTTTGCAACAACATATATTTGTATGGCAAGCGTCGTTTGACTGAACTACAAGGTCATCAGTCCATTAGTTTGCAGATGACGGCCATGTATGTGTGCAAATCGATTTCCCCTATCAATTCAAACACGGTGAAAATGAATTGTATGAAATTTGGTACAGAGGTAGCACTAGCGTAGAACACCTCAGTGGCATGTTAGTAGGTAATATAGGGCGGTTCTGGCGCAGGGGCTAATGGGCAAGATGGCCGCCGCGCGCAACCAGCCCTATGTTATTCTTATGGAGGGGTCAGTCAGAGCTGGCGCAGTGGCTAATGGGCAAGATGGCCACCACGACCTGAGACCGTGAATGACGTCACAGGGAGAGGTCGGCCGTGTAGTTGCTAAATGGAATATTTATTATTATTATTATTATTATTATTATTATTATTATTATTATTATTATTATTATTAGGTAATTATTGACTGATCATGTGCAATCCAGACCAGCTTTATATTGTCAACCACTTGGTGTAGTGGCTAGCATTCTTGGCTGTTACTGCGAAGGCCTGGGTTCGATTCCTGGCTCTGACAAGAAATTTAATTTCTGGTCTCACGAGTGGAACGGAGTACACTCAGTCTTGTGAGAAAAGGCGGGTTTTAATTCATACCTCTGCCATTCAGCCTAACCCAACTTCATTTAACCTCACCTAACCTAACCTAGCCTAACCTAACCTAACCTAACTTCAAAGTAATAGCAAATATGAGAGCAAATGTGAGAGCACACATAATAAACTAAGTTATAACCTAACCTAACCTAACCTAACCTAACTTCAAAGTCAGAGCAAATATGAGAGCAAATGTAAGAGCACACATAATAAACTAAGTTATAACCTAACCTAACCTAACTTAACCTAACTTAACCTAACCTAACCTAAAAGTGCGAGAAAAAAATGTGAGCAAAAAGTGTGAGCAAAAAAGTAAGAGCAAATGTGAGAGCACAAATAATAAACTTAGTTATAACCTAACCTAACCTAACCTAACCTAACCCACAGAAACCTCATTTAAAGATTTTAGATTTTGCATTTTAACATTTTACATTTTAACATTTTAGATTTTAGATTTTTTCATTTTATATTTTTTAGGTTTTACATTTTATATTTTTGATTTTTTTGTATTTTAGTTTTTAGTTTTTTTAGATTTTACATTTTAAATTTAAGATTTTTTGATTTTAGATTTTACATTTTACATTTTCCGAAAAGAGTAAACTATAAGGCCACATACCTAACCTCACTAAACCTAACTATACCAAACCTAACTTAAGCTAATCCAAAGGCTAATGCACATACACAAAGTATATAAGTGCTCATGCAACTATTCTTATGCTAGTCTTATAGGCTACTGTACAACAAGATCACTACCCCAACCGAGTATTTTTTTTCTTTCATTTTGTTGTTTACGCATTTGTCAATTTTCTAATTTCCCATTTTCAGTTTTTTTAATGTTAATTTTAAGTTTTACAATTTCATAATATGGAAACATGGAATTTGCATTTTGTTGTTTACACATTAGTCAATTTTCCAATTTTCCATTTTCAGTTTTTTTATGACAGTTTTAGGTTTTTCAATTTCATAATATGGAAACATGGATTTTGCATTTTGTTGTTTACACATTTATTAATTTCACAATTTCCCATTTACAGTTTTTAAAATGTCAGTTTAAAGTTTTTCAATATCATGATATAGAAACATGGATTTTCCAATTTGTTGTTGTACATTTGTCAATTTACGAAATTCCCATTTACAGTTTTTAAAATTTCAGTTTAATGCTTTTTCTATTTTGTCAATATGGAAACATGGATTTTCCAATTTGTGTTTTACATGTTCATTTTGCATTAGGAGTGGAGAGAGGTGGGTAGTAATTAAAAATGTACAAGCAGTGTCCATACAATATTTTTTATTTTAAATACATGTACACTATTTACACATAATACATTTTTATATATATATATATTCTTTTTTTGTTATAAATTGTACAGTTGTTTTTATTTTGTTTTCTATTTATATTTATTTTTTGATTAAGATTACTATTTTATTTTATTTTGGTAGTGTTATTGTTTTATTTCCTAAATTGTTTTATGTATTTGCTAGTTGCAGGCAGAAGATTTTGATATTCATAACTTAACTCTTTAAGCATGGTCAATGATTGAGTAATGACCATAGGCATGTGTACCTATACCATCAGCATCAATCACTCTTTTATCATCACTAGGACACAAAGCAATTTTGTTTAGTCTTATAGATGATATGTCATGTTGTTTAGAAGTGATAATGTTCATTGGTATTCTTTTTACATTGTTTTTCATGACACAATCCTTATAATCTTGAAAGCTTATACAATTTTTGACAACACCTCTGTTAATACCTTTAATCTTTTTGATTTCTTTACCATTTATGTCTAAAGCGTACATTTTAGCTCTAAGTCCAACAAATGCTTTTATAATTTGTCCACAAGCCTCGTCTTTAAATTTCCCCAACGTTTTCTTGTTTGATGTAGAGTAACATATGTGATTAGTAGGATAATCTGATGTGTCCAGGTGTTCTAGGAAATCCAACTTGTCTTGATATACATCTGGGGTGTTAACCAAATAAATGAACGAGTCGGTATCCATATACATGAGTTTAAGATTGTTCATTCCTTAATAGGGTAGCAGGACATCATAGTGGTGGGAATACATTAGAGTTTTTGAAATATCCAGTATACACATTCCAATATATATAGGCTTACTGAATACAATGTTACGTTTAGCCATGTGGAAAGCAGCTAGGTTGGGACCATAAATTGTTCTGTCGATGAATGTTGGTTTAGCTATTAGCTTTTCTGCCTTTTTGCTGTCAGTCACAAGACGTATGTCTATTCTTTTACGGATATTTTCCATTGTTTTCCCAAAAATGGCATTGTTGAATAATTTGTACAGATTTTTCTCAAAATCATTTCTGGCTTGTTTTCGAAGGTTGTTATTAAAATCAACGTATGCCTTTAACCAAGGTCTTTGTTTAAACTTTAACACACGATGAATTTTTATCAATTTTATTCCATGATCTAAAGCCTGTTTTAATGCCATGTAGTGAACAACATATCGCCTTCGATTTCCAAGATGAGGAATTAGTTTTTTCAGAGACGAATCCTTAGGTTGTGTACACTCTGGTAGGAAAGGTAAATCGTTGTGTAGATCATGAAGGTCAGATGGGTAATCAACATCAACGTCTAGAATGTATCCCACAGGATCGTCTTTCTTTAGTTTTTCTAGATCAACAGTATCTGGAGAAACCCACTGAAATCCACCATAAGGAAGGGAGTGGCACATAGCCCACCCGTATTGGTTGTTGGCATCATCATAGGTAATAAACTGCGATGGTTTCTCAGAATCATAGGTTTCCATGTATTTATTGTTAGCTTCAGCATACCGATGAGACACCTGGCATATGCCTCCACGTATTCCAGACTCGATTAAAAGAATCTGATCGTAATCCTGTAGCAATTCCAGTTCAATGCCTGTGTAAAGGAGCATTGCCTCGAAACTTAAACCAGGCGAAGTAAAGAAGTGTGCAGCATCCACTCGGTGTGTTTCTAGTGTTTTGTTTCTAAACGTTTCAAAGCTGTCTGCAAGAAGGAGTACATCTGATGTTAGGTAGAGGTCACTATATTCCCCTAGAGTTTTAATGTTGAACTGATTCCAGACATTTTTGGCATGTTCATAGTCTTCTTGACTAACATCTTCTTGACTTAATTTGTTAAAGAATGCCTCTTTTGGAGGTAAACACGTTTCACTTAACTTTTCCCATGAGTCAATGTAGTCATAACAAAATACCCCTTTACGAGTCATGAGCATTGCATTTTCTTTTCCAAAGTACTTGTCTGTTTCAGGGTATAATGTTAAGTTGGAAACTAAGTTTTCCAAACTACTCGGCATTAACCGAAACGTATCCACAAATCTAAGCTTAACATTTCCTACATATTTGGTAAAGGAAATGTACTTTTCTTTGGAGTTAGCGATAACATCCACTCTCTCAGTAGTACACCCCAATTGCTTTACAATGAAATTTGCGTCGTAGCCACTCATATTATGTAGAAACACAGGAACGGGGTTTCGTGTTTTACACCTCAAATTATAGTTATTGTGAGCACTTCCACGGTATTCCCCTGTAATATGGCAGTGGTCTCGAACTTTCCAGTCCTGTTGGGTAAATGGTTTTTGACACAAATAACAGGTTTCAGAACATTGGAACTCTGCTTCTTGAGCCTGAGTTAAGGCCTTTGGAACATTTAAGCTGTAAAGGCGATCAATTTCATTAGCTATTGAGATCAAACAGTCCATAAACTTTTCTGCAGCGTCAGGCCCACGATAAATAACAGGTTGGCTTGAAAGATTTGTCTTTATGTGTTCCACAGCAGGTGAGGGTTTAACGTATATACCAAAGCTCATAGGAACATGACTCTGGTATGGCACTGTATAACTTGCCTCAGGATTAGGTAGACATGTTTGATGGGGTAAGAGTATACTTTCAAAATCTGCATAGATAACGTAAGGTATTCTCAGCATTTTTTCAACATTTAAGAATTTCACAATGGGGTTTTTAATAGGCATTTCAACCCTAGCAATGTCATGCTGGACACACAAAGCTCTATGTTCTTTCATTTTTTCCATTCCTTGTTGTCCATATCGATTATCAAAGTGTGTAAAACACCGTTTACACGTATATATTTTATGTTCATGGCGGGTAATCTGATGTCTTACTAGTTTATCAAAATCTTTGATAAAGACGTAGTGGTTCTGGCCGGATGATGAACTTAGCAAAAGGAGGTCGCGATGGTCTTGCAGCTCTTGATCCACAACCTTCAGAGGGAACAATTTCTTGTCTTGTTCCAATCCAAATACATTAATGGATATATCGTTGGTTTTTTCAAATTTGGGAATGTCAGCTAGCGATGTAGGAAACGATATTACAGAAAAATCATACTTGTTTTCCAGGTCCTTGTATTTACTAATGCGATGAGCATCCTTTTTAACCAGTTTTGCTAAAATGGCATACATAAAACACTTTTCATTTTTCAAGTTTTCAGGATTAATGCAGGCTTTTCTTGCTTGTATAGCTGCTGGTAATGGAATATATGTGCTTCCACGCAAGGGATTGTACTTATTTATTTTCAATCGTACTCCTTCCACTGCTAACAAAGCCCAATTACTGCCTTTTAGCTCAGATTCCTCAATTTCCGTTGTTAACTTTGTAAATTGTGTTTCCAAGAAACTACTTAAGTCCGTTTCCAAAAATAGGGGCTGATTTCGTGTTTTAAAAGCACGATCTGTAATTTCATTGGTAGATGTATGAATGAATCTACATTCAGCCACAAGATTAACTTTTATCAACTTGTGCATTGCTAGTTCTTTCTGCATAGCTTGTATTATTTGCTGTTTGGACTCTTTAAGGTATGAATTTAAATCCTTGCACGTATCGCAACGAATGAAATAGGATTTAAGTCGACCTTCAATAGATGTCTCATATTCAATAAGTCCATTTTTGTCAGGGACCAATGACAGTAGGTAATGTTTTGTAGGCTCTGCCTTTTGTCTTTTAGCTGCCGACACAACATTACAACATTCTTCATGACGACGTCCATTGTAGGCATTGTTGAATGTACTACCACAGGTCTTGCACTCATGAAATTCACCACACGATACTTCATGTCGCTTCCTATGATAGTCTCGAAGAAAAGTCTTTCCACACTCTTTACACATATAGCTAGGAATGGCTTCTTCCATTATGAATGTTGATTTCTGCAAACAGCTGCTTACTGCGTATCACAGGGCTAGAGGTTGGTCAGTGAGACGGTCTTTCACGATGTGAACACCGTGAGAGGTAGTAGTCAACTGGTGATATTCTTGTGAAGGGTCCACTAATATACCCCTAGTCTAGACCAACAGCTCTTTACAGCGTATGACAAGGCTGTATACTGGACAGTGAGACGGTATTTCACGATGTGAACACTGTAACAAGTAGTAGTCAACTGATTATATACTTGCTAAGGGTTCTCTAATATACAATAGTCAAGACCAACAGCTACTTACTGAGTAGTACAAGGCTGTACAATAGTTGTTTTGACAGTCTTTCACGATGTGGTCACTGTGAATGGTGGTAGTCAACTGATGATATTCTTGATAAGGGTCCTCTAATATATCCCTGGTTAAGGGTAACAGCTGTTCACTGCTTATGACAAGGCTAAAGACTCGTTGCTTCAACGGTCTTTCACAATGTAAACACTGTGACAGGTAGTAGTCAACTGAAAATATTCTTATGGCCTACTCAAGGTTATCAGGTACTTACTGCATATCAAAAGGCTGTACACTCATGTGTGTTAGGCACTCTTTCTTGCTAAGGACCCCAATATTCCCTACACAAGGCTATACATGTTAGTTCTATACACTTAGTGGTTAATTGTATATTCAATTTTTGTACAAAGCTTATACAAGCACGTTTTTATGAGGTAAAACTTTGTTAAATAGCTGCATGCGACACGCAAAGTATGTTTCCGCTATCTAGCAGTGACTATGAGTACTACTTGAACGACCAGCATGCTACCTAGCGCTCCATTTCAATACTCGCTCACTGAACGAACAGCATGCTATCTAGCGGTCGATATCAATACTCACTCAATTACCAGCCTGCTACCTATCGGTCAATATAACAACTCACTCAACTACCAGCATGCTACATGGCTTTTTTTGGTCAGTTTTTTGTTGGCTTTTGTTGGCTTTTGTTGGCTTTTGTTGGCTTGTTGTTGGCTTTTTGTTGGCTTTTGTTGGCTTTTGTATTAGCTCTTTTATATTTGCTCTTGCTTGTGGGGGCTTATTTGGTCTTGGAAAGTATGTCAGCCCTTTTTTATGGCTGTAAAATGCTTACAGCCATGTTTGTAAGCAGCAACAACAACAACAACACACAAAATTCCAAAAAAAATCGAAAGTACTCTAAGTTTTATCAATAACTCTCAACTCTTACACTTACCTCTATCCCATGCATAGTCAAAAATTAGTGTATTTTTCAAATTTTTCAAAAAATATTTGGAAAGTAGGCTGTATCATTAAACTAAAAATCCTGAAAAGACATATGTTAACTCCAACACCTACTTCTATACCCCTCTCAGTCCAAAAATAGTGTATTTTTCAAATTTTCCAAAACATATTTCCAAAATGGGTTATATTTCCGAAATTAAAAAGTTAACAAAAATGTTTGTTTGACATAAATGAATGGCCTTTGTCTCCTCTACCACTGTACCAAGTCCCAGGTCTCCAGGACAAAAAAATAAAATTTTTAAAAAGGGTTTTATTTCTAAAATTAGGAATTTTACAAACACATTTTTCTGACGTAAATCAATGGTCATTACCCCCTCTACCCCCCACACTAAGTCACATGTCTCTAGGACAACAAAAATAAAATTTTGAAAATGGGCTTATATTTCCAAAATTAGGAATTTTACAAAAACGTTTGTCTGACGTAAATCAATGGTCCCTACCCCTTCTATTCCAACACCAAGTCTCAGGTCTCTAGGTCAACAAAAATAAAATTTGGAAAAAAATGGTCACTATTTTGGAAACTAGGAATTCTACAAAAAAGTTTGTTTAACATAAATGAAAGGTCTCTATCCCTTCTACCTGTAAACCAAGTTCCAGGTCCGTATGACAAAAATGAAAAAGTTCAACTGGGAAAGTAGGCGAATTTTCATATAACCAAACATTCTAAAATGTGTTCTATGGGCTTAAAAGAATGGCCTCTATGTCCTTTATTTTTTTAAATAAAACTTTTTTATTTTTTACACTTTTTTGAAAAAAGTTCAATTTTTAAAATCCTATATTTTGGAAAATAGGAATTCCACAAAAAACCTTCTTTGACATAAATTAATGGCCCTGACCCCATCTACCACCAAAATAAATTTCAAGTCTCTAGAATGAAAAATAACAGTAGGGGGGTGAGGGGGGTTCTAACCAGTGTCATGGCCGTCGCGTGGAATTATAGTTTCGGTCTGATGTATTTGTTTATTTGTTATGTGGGTCGTCTGAGTGAGTCGGAGTTTTCCTTTAAACAAAGGTGGTAAAAATTTCGAACACTTGCTACGTTGAATATACAGGATACCTTGCTTTCGTTCTACAGATCATTATGTCGTCGTCCAATCTGGCTGCGTACCATCGGATAAGTACGGTGCTTTTGAGGACCAAATAAAAAATCACTCGTTGGACCAGATATATATGCGTCCATAATACATCCACAATAAACGACATTAAGCAAAAAAAAAAATGTACTAGTTCAAGGTTCGAACCTACTACAATGCAACTTCGTTGACGCTACCCTAGCAGTTCTTGATTGAGCCACCGTAGCTACCGAGAACTATTGTGTATCGCTGGCACCTATTGAATCTATTCGTAGACACTTCCTGTCCAAACGTAAGAAGGTGTTAATCGGAGCCCTGATCGTTTCAATCATGCATTATATTTGAGGTCATTGAAAGAACACTGCCGCTATTGATTTATACTATAATCGCGAGGATGTACTCAACGGTAAAGTTGTACTATGGACATAAAGGAGCAGGCACTAATGGTTTTAGGATGACTGTGATATACGCGTTAGTTGGGTTGCCTTCCTCCAAAAAAATAAGGGGCTGTTGGACCACACTGTGTATATATACCGAAACTAAATTACTAGGCACTGAAAGTCCACCTCGCTGTAGTGATCAGAATGTAGTGATATAGCCAGTTATTTTAATAATGCTGCCATAATTTGACTTACAGTCAAGCAAACAACAATTCCTAGGCATCTGAAATAGTTTAATGTAATATTAGGGAAGAATTTGTTGGTTAAATTCATTAGCAGGTATTAGTTACACATGCAACTTAATACAGGAAATACTCACTTCTACAGCTTTCAGAAGGTCTGATTTACCACGAGGAATTTCAAAGGTGTTGAAATAGTTAGTACGAACTGTTTATAGATGCTGTCATATCAAAATAAACAATATTTAAGAAAAATACTTAGCATGTGGTCTTGCGTGTTTATAGAACTTAAGGGCTCAACTCAGTGTTGCCAATTCTACCAACAGCACGGCTTGAGAACTTAGACGGCGATGGTTATATCTTTAATTTAACATGTGTTTTACAAGAGGCGATGTGCAGTGCAATAAACAGATCAAATATTAGAGGCCATATTTTCAGTGTTGCTAAGTAGGCCCAGCCCATGACCCATATGATCGCTTTTGAGTAGGGCAGCACGAGTGTAAGGTACCCAATTAGATTGGGCAGGGAGTGACAATTCATCACCTACTGCCTAAAATAAAAATACATGAATCGTTTATACACATAATAAAACACTTCTCACATAAAGAGAAGGGGTGTATTAGAAGCATTTTATTACGTGTATAAATAATTATTTTATTATGAATTACACAATTACACAGGGAAATTAATTTGTACTCCTCGCCCAATCTAATTGGGTGTACTCGTGTTGAGAGAGTGGGAAGTAATTTTATTATTGTAGACTGTTCAAATAACTGTTTTAAGGGGCGGAACTATGAGGTCATCTGCACCTGAAGGACCCTTAAAGGTAAGACTTGAGCTATGGATTTTAGGCTAGTATTATAAAGCTTTTCAAGGGGAGCGTGATGGCGCATTGGCTTAGCTACTCGTCAATCACCCAGACGGCCGGAGTTCCGATCCCGGTGACAGCAGGGTGGAATCTTCACCTGAAAAATTATGTGGCGTCGGGTAGGGCATACGGCCTTAAATCCCCGGCCAAAACCAAAATGAGCCTGGTGGCTCCGGCAACCCTAATTAATTGGGATAAGCAGTAGAAAGTATTATAAAGCTTTTCAAACAATGGAATTAGGTCTTTAACTCATTATAAATCAATAATAATGTTATTGGTTTGAGGTTCCTTTCAACTACTGTGGCTTTTAGAGACGCCGGGTTGCCGGAATTTTGCCCTAAAGGGGATCTTTAATGTGCCAGTAAATCTACAGACATGGCTTCTTCGCATTTACACACCCTTAAATGCCAGCTGACGGTGCCAGGATTAGATCCTGCATCCTTTGGGCACAGCAGGCGAGAACGTTACCGCTGGGTCACGCAGTCAGTTGGTTATACATCAGAAGTATTTCTCGGTAGGATATCTATGAATGGCTTCAGTGGCATAGTCGGTAGCATGCTGAACTGCTATGCCCAAGATCGCGGGTTCAAACCCAGTCGAAGTCATCGAGCCCATGTCATAGATTTATGGCTTGTAAAATAACATCACCTTTTGATTATAATGATTGTTGTCTCAAAGGCCAGAACAGCAAAGGCATCTTCTCCTAAGTTTTTGACTGAAAATATTGGAGAAAGTTTCTGGGGATGAGAGGATTTAGACTTGGACCTAGTCCATAGCTTTGACAATGCGCATGCACTACGAAGATGGGTTGAGCAAATACCAACGCAAAACCATTTACTGTGGAGAGCTGACATATTTATGTGGCAAGAGCAGAATAGACTAGAGGGAATATGGGCAAAATCCTGAAAATTTCAATAGTAATAGGTAATGTGGTCGCCTCCGTAGCGTAGCGGTCAGCATGGTTAGCTGCCGCCCCGGAGGTCCTGGGTTCGATTCCCGGCTCTGCCACGAAATTTGAAAAGTGGTATGAGGACTGGAACGGGGTCTACTCAGCCTCGGGTGGTCCAAATGAGTAGAGGGGTTTCGATTCCCACTTCAGCCATCCTTGAAGTGGTTTTCGTGGTTTCCCACTTCGTCTTCGGGCAAATTCCGGGATGGTACTGCCCCCGTAAATTGAATTATATTGAGACCACGTTGGCTATATTGGCAAAATATGGATAAAGTTATGGCCGTCATAGTTGTGACGTGGATATTCATGACGTAAGCACGGATGACGCAGACTTCATGCAAGTAGGCTGCTTGAGCTGAGATTCTTGGTGACGTCATGATTTTGTTCGAGAAAGATCTGAGATTTACGACGCAGTCGCAGGGAAACATGGAATTGTGCTAAGGAAGAAGTTACGCGATTGGAGGAAAGGCTCGAACCAATGAATGATAGTTTGGAGGGAGACGGAGATTACTGAAACTACTATATTTAATTACTTTTGGAATGCAGAATTGTGGAAATCCATTTTCAGTTATGGCATTGATTTGGAATTTAGAAGAAATTAATTTTGAGTTTTTGAAATCTGAAAATCCGTCAAGTATTGCCAAAGTTAGAACTTCTAGCTATGACGGAGGAACAAGCTATGGAAGGGATGGATACGCCCCTTAAGAAGTTGATAAAAGGTCTTGCACAGCAGAGAGAAGCTCTCATATCTTGTCTCATTTTCGTGTCTTATAGTCGCATATGGTCAGACTTCGAGTGAATTACAGTGAAGCAAGTCGTCATTAGAACGTGTGGTAGAGCCACCGCATCGAACTAGCTTCGAGCCTGCAAGCAGTTCAATTTTACGGTGATTGAAACTAGGCGAAGTTGAAACGCACACATAAAGGAGTCTACAAGATTATACACCAACAGTTAGCTATTGCCTGTAAGCTAATTCAATTGTGCAGTACTATATTGAGGTGTGTAGCAAAGTTGAACATTTTCACGATTATAATTTGGAAGATATTGGCATTTTAAGACTGCAGACAAAAGTGATTTTCTCGCCACTTGAGAAACACTTTTATAATATCACATTCTACGTTACGGCTGACACGTATATTGCAACCGTGATACTTAAGATTGCATTTGGTGATATAACGCTACATTCTACAATGCAACAATATAATATGGCAGTTCTTTCAACTATTATAACGGAAATGGAGATGGAAGGCTAAGGACTTTAATGCAATTGGGACATATCAATGGAGTGAAATAGCAGCATGGAACTTCGTTAATCGCCATTCTACACAAGCGAGCATGTAGTGAACATCCAACTACACTCATGCATCGTGGTCCAACGCTGAATTATACCAAATGGCAGTGGAAACTATGAATATTTCTGCGGAAATAACTGCAATAAACTTCATGGCGAATTTCTACCAGAACTTCAGGGAACTATCAAGAGAGGCCAGGGTGGACCCGGCTCACAAAGAAGAGTTTTGCCAGAACTTCAGGGAACTTTCAAGAGAGGCCAGGGTGGACCCGGCTCACAAAGAAGAGTTTTGCCAGAAGGATGTCTATCGTCTACACGGAGCAGTGCAATTTCCGGAGGAGGAAGCAGTTCTATTCTCCGAGGGCGCTGGTTCCAGGTTCGAGGTCGGAGCACATCTTTACGTTGGTAAAATGGAACCATCAGCAGTCTTCTTTGGAAATTTTCCTCTAGAACTTCAATCAACAGATAAGGTAGTCGTGAACGTTTCTTGTTTTATTTGAGCCATTTAGCGATATCTGAGCAACCATTTTCCCCATATTTTCTGTCCCATATATTTGCCCCATATTCTTGCTTGATATTTCTGTACTCAGTACACTTTGATGATTTATGCCTTTTTCGACGATTTATTAAGACATTGTTATGTCATTGGCATATTTAAATAATTTTGGATCAGTTGAGACTGATATTTAGATTCTTTCAGTAATTTGCATATTTTTGGAGTCACGATTTGACTGTAAAGTTAATGATTTTCTATGGCAGATTTGAATTCAGACAGCGTGTCACTTTATTAAAGTAATTCTTTTTAGTAAATTACTTTGACCAATTTTCTGTCATCCTCATGAAAGAAGAATAATTAAAAGACTTTAGAGCGTTAAAATCTATTACTGTATCGACGATCTTGGAAATACTAGTCGTTTTATGAACATGATTGCAACATAGACATTTATCGTCAATTATGAAATACCATTGCATTATAGACAATTTTATGAAATATGAACTTTGATTACGATTTATTGAGTACACTATAGTAATGAACATTTGATAGGAGTTTTTCTCAATTCTAGATTGGAACAATAATGTTTGCATTCCACATTCTAATTGTATTCTATTCGACTATTTATGCAGTTTAGATGAACTTTGATTGAAGATAGTATTTTTATACTACGTTACTTTGAAGATATTAATCTCAATTTTGATAGACCAGGGAGGCGTGTATAATCGTATTTGCTATTAAATTTATTTGTGATTGGCAAATTTTTACTTCATATCGATTCATGAATGAAACCTACGAAGGTTAATATAATAACAGTTTGACACAATTAATGAATATAAGAATTTTTAAAGTGGAACTATGGATGTATAATCGTTAGTTCAGTGGACGTGTAAAAGTCGCTGATGAATAATGCCCTTGAATAAGTGAAGGAGGTTCCCACAGTAATAGTAATGATGTTGAAGAATTTGTTAGTGGAGGTTTTTTGAATGTATTGTGGAAGATTTTGATGCCATATATATTGAGATATATGATGAATTCTGGGCCTATTTTTGTGCAAATTTGTGAGTTTTGAGCGAAGTATTTTTCCGCTGAGTGTATTGTCCAGGTCCTTTGAAAATTAATCATGTGAAGTTACTGTTATAATTAACAAGAATGTTTAAATAATTTGAGATAACGATTTTGAATGGAGGTTACTGTCACAAATAATAATAATAATTATTAAAACTTATTAAACCTGAATATAACATTTAAATATAACTAACCTTCATTGGTCGATTATATCTCCACGATTTGAGTAATTATCAACCGGATAAACGTGTGGTTCAATGTATTAATAAATCTTAATAATATTAATATTGTAAATAATTATGTAAATATCTTTAATAATAATTTGGAACGAAAGGAATTAATAGAGGCGTGTATAATATTTTTCAATTGTCGTTTGACAATCTTATAAACAATTTAATTGTTATAAATAATTAATGAGCATTTGTTATAAACATTTAACGTTTTGTTATATACTCTAAACAACGATAATTAAACATGTGGATTATATAATTAAACAAGTTTTGGGATTATTAGAGTAATCCAGTGACATGTGAATGGAGCATTTAAAAGATTTGGGTGATAATATTTGAGTTGAGTTGAGGACATTTAAAGTGTTTTGAGAAGGAGCTAGGCTCTGATGTAACTAGCAGATGCTAACGTTGGCTGGACAGGTGAGTCCATTTGACGATGTAGGCATGCGACATGATGTAGGGTGGATCGCAGCTGGCCAGACAACTGGTTGATAGAGGCCAAGGTCGCCTACATAGCAGCCTTGCGGTTATAAATAAAAGTGTGATGTCTATTAAAAGAAAAACAATTGCTATATGTCTCGTCCCAACTCCCTTATCCATTCCAAGTGTATTATGATTATTACGTTCTTTTTGAGCTAGTGAAAGATAAATATTTGTATGTAACGTCTACAAGTCCTACAGGAGGACATGGTTATATTGACAATGGCTTCTGATTGCCACGTGTATTTTGTTGAACTTTTGTTATATTATTCCTTTATGTGAAATAAATTGTTGTACAGTTTAAAGTTTCTTGTTTTCGTCTTGGTTCATTTTAAATATCTTGGTGGAGGTTATTGTGAGGGCATACTTTTAAGTGATCCAGTTGGCAACCCAGACCCGAGATTAATTTGAATAGGTAAGTAAAGGTAATTATGAACCCCCGTATATTTTGGTGTGTTCCACAATAATTTCTTGTTAACTACTGTGCTCTAATCTCGGTAGTATCTGTCAGTGCCATTTTCATTGATGTAGCTGTGCCGGTGCGATTGATTATTGGCAATCCGATTGAGGGGCGAATATCTGACAGCCTACTATCCGGATTATCGGGGACAGTAGGATTGCCGACCCTAAAACGTGGGGCACGTTCAAAAAAACTGGATTACCAGGTTGAACGCCAGTAGAATTGACACGTTCGACTGAATAACATTGGATTACCAAGTTATTGCAGTAGAATTGGCACCGCAATTTTGTGGAGTGCTCGAATAACATTGGATCACCAAGTTATCGATGTCAATGGGATTGTGAAGACTCAAATAAAGAGGTTGATTCTTTGTTAGATGTCTTGGCCAATTGTAGAATTTGAGAGTGTGATTATATAGGGATTAAATGTTGTGTTGTATTAGGAAAATTACACTCAGAAAAGATCAGATCTTATACAATTTGAGAGAGGTTAAATAGGCTGGAAACTTAGAAAAATCGCCTATGATCTGGAGTCTTATTTTATTTGACCGGCTTATGACATGTTTAGTCATATTAAAGATAAAATTAAACTATTTGGATTGTAAATGTAAATTATTTGTGTTAGGATATTTTAAAATGAACCAAAGAAATTTGAACATGTGCTTGAGTTTATTTCAACATGAAATGTCTACGAAGGTTAATTATAAGGTAATTATAAGTTAGATTTAAGACAGAAAATTGCTCAAACTTATATATGGTGAAAGATGTTGCTCAGATGTTGTTATTTTGCTCTGTTTGATGTATGTCCCTAAAGCAGTTTATTCTTGAATATTATTGAAATGGCAGATGAGAGTATGAGGATGATGTTGGAGGAGTTGAAAGCTAGCATGAATAGCAGTATGAAGCAGATGATGGAGGAGAATTCTAGTAATATGTCTGTTAGGCTGGATGAAAGCATGAAGGAGATGGAAGCTAGGAATACTAGTCGAATGGAGGAGAATACTAGTCGAATGGAGGAGAATATGAAAGGTCTTCAGACTAGTTCTGCAAACTTAGAAAATAATATGTCGCGTTTACAGATCAATACCCAGGGAATCGAGAATGCTGTAACTGACATGCGCACAGACGTGTCCAATGTCCATAAAGATTTATCCAATGTGCATAAAGATGTTTCAGATGTTAATACTGATGTTTCTAAAGTACAGAAAGACCTTACTATGTTGAATCTTGATGTTGCTAATGTCCGGGGTGATATTTCATGTGCTAGAGCTGAAGTAATTGTTGTTAGGAATGATGTTGCTACTGTACAAGATAAGGTTGAAGAAGTTCAGAGAGAGATTAAAAATGTTCGAACCGATGTATCAAATGTGCAAGTAGACATAAATAATATTCATTCTGATGTAAATGAGATGCAAAGTGATATCACTAAGATACAAGTAGAAGTTAACACTGTTTTTGTAGACATTGCTAAAGTTCAAACTGATGTTAATAAAGTTAGAGAAGAAATTGAAACTTCAAAAACACTTTGTACTCGTAACATTAGTGCTTTAACAACTAGGTTAGTTGACGAGTCTGTTAGGACAACAGCTTCTTTAGCTGGATTGAAGTATGATGTAGAGGTCATGAGAACCCAAGTCTTAGATCATAATCGTTTACTTAAGGAAGACATTGAAGTAGATATTGCGGAAATGTTAACTGCAAACGTAACGGTGTGGAAAGATGAATGGAACAGGTCAAGTGGGGAACATGTCACTCAGATTCAGGAACGAATTGAAAGAAAACTTGCCAGTACACAGGTAGATATCAATAATGAAGTAGTGCAAATTAGAAAGGATTTGAGTATAAGGATGGATTCGCTATCCGAAAAGCAGGTAGAGGATAGAACTCAAATAGGTCAGGACATACAAGCATTAAAGGAACAAATTCATAAGGTTGTCTCTGATGTCAATGAAACAACGAGCAAACTTCAGAATTTGAAACTAGGAGAAGCTAGGATGATGGAAACCTATAAAGAAGAGTTAATTAGGAAAGTCATCACGGAAATCACAGATAAGGATCCAGAAGGATTAACTTGCGAAGACAATAGGAATTACGTCAGAAGATGTAACCTCGCTACAGAAGAGAGAGATATTAGTCCTGAGGAACGTTTATCCAGATTTCGGGAAGAAGAAGAGGATAGGAATATTGAACCTG
Organism: Meconema thalassinum; assembly: GCA_946902985.2. Classification (NCBI taxonomy): domain Eukaryota; kingdom Metazoa; phylum Arthropoda; class Insecta; order Orthoptera; family Tettigoniidae; genus Meconema; species Meconema thalassinum. The sequence goes on from OX336395.1 coordinate 130,459,620, forward strand.
AATGGAAATATCGTGATAGTGGGAAGAATTACATGGATTCATATCCGAGAAACGTGACAGTCATCCGAAACTTTGAGGACAAACCTCAAAAATTCAGTAACACTGATAGTCTAACACCGATAGAATATATCAGGAACCTGAAAGACTATTTCATTGAAGCTCACATTCCCAGGGAAAGAGAGATGAGAATTGTGGAAAGATTTCTAGCTGGAGGACCCCCTGAATGGTTCAGAGCATTTCGCTACACTTTCAGTAATTTCGACGAATTTGCAGAGGCACTGATAAAACGATTCTGGTCCATAGAAGCGCAAAATTCATTAAGAGCTGAAGTATACTCGAGGAAGTATTCAGGTACTCTTCTAACACGGTACGCTGATTTCTTCACGAGCCAGTTATCGCGCTTGAGATTTTTGCAACCCCCATTGTCGACAGAGCAGTTGATAGATGCTATTTCTCGTATGCTGCCTGTGGAGGTGAGAAGACTTATCATATCGTCAAACATCAGGGATTTGACCAGTATGGACGAGCTATTGAGAAGGCTTGACTACACGAGTCCAATGCCAAATGTGGTACAAAAAGGTCAGAGGCACGAATTCAAAGACATTAATACAGTCTATATGGATCAAGTTCAGCAAACTGATAAGCCTAATGAAGAGAAAACTGAAAATGTAGGTCCTCACAGGAATAATCATTTTCGCAACCACAGATCGCAAGGTTACGTCCATATCAGCAAAGAAGAGGCTGGAACAATAATAGAGGGAATTATAATAATGGAAGAGGTAGATACTACAATAACCAGGGCTACAATAGGAACTACAACCGAAATAACCAGTACCAGAATCGAAATCAGAATTCTCAAGGTCAGGTTATGACACCCGACAAGTATCAAGAGAGAGAGAAAGAAAGTCAGCAGTATCTTAAGGAATTACGAGAGAAGGAAGCTGAAAACCAAAAGAAAAGACAGGATGTAGTGATCGATCCTGGTCCTTCTACAAGCCAGCAGAACTTCGAGATTGGTAACACAAAAAAACGCCGATTTCTCAACGACAGTGAGAAACTATAAATACATTGCCACACCACACCTAATTACCATTAATAAAATTTATGAAGTTACTGATGAGGATTTATTAGAAGAGAGGGGAATCGTCAAAGAAGAAAGACCATGTGCCTTACCTATTATTTCTGTACTGATAGATGGTCAACAGTACAAAGCTCTTATGGATACCGGCGCAATTATTTCTATCATTTCTTATGAATGCTATCAAAGTCTGTTTAAAGGAGAAAACATGACAGTTTTACCTGTTTCTACCGTCAAAGTGAGAGGAATTTTCCAAGACAAGGCAGTGAAGTGCAAGATCCAAGTGTTGTTGAACTTTGAAATTAATGGAAGGAATTATGAACAGATCTTTATTGTGGTGAACAAGATCCATTTCGATATTGTGCTAGGAATCGATTTTATATCGAAAGTTGGAGCCATTATTGACATGAAGAATAGGATTATTAGCTTTAATGATGGGTACATGATCACAGAAGAGATCGAAGAACAGGACGTGAAAAACAGTCTGGAGATAGACCTTAGGGAAGAAATTTTAAATACCATTATCAATGAAGTGGAGAATCTAACAGAAATACCCAGTAGAAAAACTGAAGGATTTGAAGAAATTCAGGGGGAATTTGAGGATTTGATAAAGGAATTCCAAGATATTTTTTATGAAAAGCCTGGATTGATTAAAGACTATAAATATAAGATAAGGCTGACCGATGAAACCCCTTACCAAAAGAGAATATACCCCATACCTGAGAAATACTACCATGAAGTACGAGGGTTGATCAGAAAAATGGAGGTAGACGGGACTATTAAAAAACAGGCGTCGTCTTACATAAACCCCATCACTGTAGTGAAGAAAAGTAACGGTCAGATACGTCTTTGTCTCGATGCTCGGACCATCAACTTGAAGATTCTTCCAGAAAATGACCGACCACCTAAGATTAGAGATCTGCTTCGAAAGTTCAAAGGGAGAGCATGTTTCAGTGTTCTTGACTTGACATCTTCGTTTTACCAAGTTCAACTGGAAGAAGAAAGTATGCAGTACACTGGATTCTTATTTGACCAGACGTCATGGGTCTTCCAGACAATGCCTTTTGGAATGGTCAACAGTGGACCAGCACTCATTCGAGCACTTGATAGCAAGCTCACTGACGAATTAAAGGAAAATGTAATCTGCTACATTGACGATTTAATTGTATCTTCACCCAACGCCGCAGAACATAGTGCATTTGAGAAAGTTGTTTGAAAATTTAAGGGAGGCCAATATTAAGGTCAATTTTGGAAAATGTCAATTCGTGAAGAAGGAAATCAACTACTTGGGGCATACTATTGATAAGGATGGATATCATCCAAACATGCAGAAAGTAGATGCGACCACAAGGTTCCCAAAGCCAACTAAGGTGAAACAAGTCAGAGAATTTGTAGGCGCATGCCAATTCATCAGCAGCCACTGTCCGAGATACTCTGAAATTATGGCTCCTCTGTATGACTTACTCAAGAAGAATAATAGATGGAAATGGAGTACAGCAGCAGACGAGGCTTTTGAGAAAGCAAAGGAGATGCTCAGAGACAACGTTAAACTGGAGTACCCAGACTTTGAGAAGGTGTTCTATATTGAGTCTGATGCATCAAGAATAGGCATTAGTGCAGTCTTATACCAAAAAGACGAGGCAGGCAACAAGCACTACATTGCGTTCACTAGTCGGAAATTAAAGAAGCACGAGGAAAACTACTTTACGACAGAACTAGAAGCGTTAGCTTTTGTAACAGCTTTGCAAGCGTGGAAGAAAATGTTGCTGGGACACAAGGTTATCATTATTACAGATCACAAAGCACTTCAGTTTATGCTGCAAACTGACATGTCTAGTGACAGATTGACACGTTGGGCTTTGTTCACCCAACAGTTTAACGCCACTATCGTCCATCAGCCTGGGAAAGATAACTTACTGGCTGATGCTTTATCACGTAACCCTATCAAAAATGTGCAGATACACCATGTACAATTGGAGCAGCAAGATCAAGAGACCGTTAGGAGGTTAGCCCGAATCGGTGTGTCACAGAAGAGACACGCTCCAATCAGGAAAATGTACAGGTTCCTTAAGGGTTACATGGACAATACTGATGTTGACTATGCAGCTACACAGAGAGATTCACGACACTTTGTCTTGAGTGGAGACATTGTATGTAAGTATGCTGACTCTGCGCGTACAAAGCTCCGAATAGTCGTGCCACCTAAACTTGTTGTCAATTTAGTGTGGGTAGCTCATCACGCAACTGGACATGCAGGTCTGGATAAGACTCTTGATACTCTTAAAGAGAGGTTTATTTGGACTAACATGCGTTCCAGCATTGCTAATGTCATCCGTTCATGTGATAAATGTCAAAGAGCAAAGTATGCTTCCGCTCTATTAAAAGGGAAACCTAAGGCTATGATTCCTTGTAAACCAAATGAACTCATGGCGACGGACATATTTGGCCCCTGTCCGAAGGGATACCAGGGTAATCAGTTCTTGTTGGTTACCGTGGATGTCTTCTCAAAATTTGTAACAATGAGTCCCATGCAGAAAGCTAACACGAGGAACGTTGTAAGCAGACTGGAACATGCTGTATTTCCAAAAGCTGGTAAACCAGAATATCTACTGTCGGATCATGGAGCTCAGTTTACATCCTTAGAATTTACGGCAGATATGGAAAGGCTTGGTATTAAGCACATATTTTCAAGCGTGCGTTATCCAGAATCGAATTCTTCAGAAAGATATATGGCAGAATTTTCGAAATTTTGTCGAATTTTCTGTCCAAATGATCATTCTGGTTAGGTGAGATTTGTACCCCTTATTGAGGAATGTCTAAATTCTACAGTGCAGGAGAGCACAGGAGAGGTGCCAATGAGACTTCATCAAGGAAGAAACCCAGAAAGGCCGTGAGACAATCTTTTCAACCACGTTCCTGGAGATCCCGACCTAGGAAGGCAGCAGAGAATTGACAGAGCGAAGGAACAACTCCAGAAAGCAGCACAGAAACGACTGAAAAGAGTAGCTGGAAAACGTTTTGGTGCTCCCTTAGAAATTGGAAATCTGGTATTACTACGCAGACCTGTCAAGGCTGATGTGAGTAAGAAAATCTATCCCAAGTTTGGAATAGTATTTATGGGTCCGTTCAGAATTACGAATGCTTATGGAAACAACTGTTATGAACTCTACGATGATGAGAATAATGTCGTTTATGGCAAGTTCAATGCTGGAAACTTGAAGAAATATTATCCGAGAGTCAGCCAATAATAATTCAATTTCGTGTTCAAGTGAATTGAGATACTTATAACACTGAGTTTAAAAACAATTTGCGACTGTTTTTAAAACGTGGTGAAGGGAGAATGCCCCCGTAAATTGAATTATATTGAGACCACGTTGGCTATATTGGCAAAATATGGATAAAGTTATGGCCGTCATAGTTGTGACGTGGATATTCATGACGTAAGCACGGATGACGCAGACTTCATGCAAGTAGGCTGCTTGAGCTGAGATTCTTGGTGACGTCATGATTTTGTTCGAGAAAGATCTGAGATTTACGACGCAGTCGCAGGGAAACATGGAATTGTGCTAAGGAAGAAGTTACGCGATTGGAGGAAAGGCTCGAACAATGAATGATAGTTTGGAGGGAGACGGAGATTACTGAAACTACTATATTTAATTACTTTTGGAATGCAGAATTGTGGAAATCCATTTTCAGTTATGGAATTTAGAAGAAATTAATTTTGAGTTTTTGAAATTTGAAAATCCGTCAAGTATTGCCAAAGTTAGAACTTCTAGCTATGACGGAGGAACAAGCTATGGAAGGGATGGATACGCCCCTTAAGAAGTTGATAAAAGGTCTTGCACAGCAGAGAGAAGCTCTCATATCTTGTCTCATTTTCGTGTCTTATAGTCGCATATGGTCAGACTTCGAGTGAATTACAGTGAAGCAAGTCGTCATTAGAACGTGTGGTAGAGCCACCGCATCGAACTAGCTTCGAGCCTGCAAGCAGTTCAATTTTACGGTGATTGAAACTAGGCGAAGTTGAAACGCACACATAAAGGAGTCTACAAGATTATACACCAACAGTTAGCTATTGCCTGTAAGCTAATTCAATTGTGCAGTACTATATTGAGGTGTGTAGCAAAGTTGAACATTTTCACGATTATAATTTGGAAGATATTGGCATTTTAAGACTGCAGACAAAAGTGATTTTCTCGCCACTTGAGAAACACTTTTATAATATCACATTCTACGCTACGGCTGACACGTATATTGCAACCGTGATACTTAAGATTGCATTTGGTGATATAACGCTACATTCTATAATGCAACAATATAATATGGCAGTTCTTTCAACTATTATAACGGAAATGGAGATGGAAGGCTAAGGACTTTAATGCAATTGGGACATATATCAATGGAGTGAAATAGCAGCATGGAACTTCGTTAATCGCCATTCTACACAAGCGAGCATGTAGTGAACATCCAACTACACTCATGCATCGTGGTCCAACGCTGAATTATACCAAATGGCAGTGGAAACTATGAATATTTCTGCGGAAATAACTGCAATAAACTTCATGGCGAATTTCTACCAGAACTTCAGGGAACTATCAAGAGAGGCCAGGGTGGACCCGGCTCACAAAGAAAAGTTTTGCCAGAACTTCAGGGAACTTTCAAGAGAGGCCAGGGTGGACCCGGCTCACAAAGAAGAGTTTTGCCAGAAGGATGTCTATCTTCTACACGGAGCAGTGCAATTTCCGGAGGAGGAAGCAGTTCTATTCTCCGAGGGCGCTGGTTCCAGGTTCGAGGTCGGAGCACATCTTTACGTTGGTAAAATGGAACCATCAGCAGTCTTCTTTGGAAATTTTCCTCTAGAACTTCAATCAACAGATAAGGTAGTCGTGAACGTTTCTTGTTTTATTTGAGCCATTTAGCGATATCTGAGCAACCATTTTTCCCATATTTTCTGTCCCATATATTTGCCCCATATTCTTGCTTGATATTTCTGTACTCAGTACACTTTGATGATTTATGCCTTTTTCGACGATTTATTAAGACATTGTTATGTCATTGGCATATTTAAATAATTTTGGATCAGTTGAGACTGATATTTAGATTCTTTCAGTAATTTGCATATTTTTGGAGTCACGATTTGACTGTAAAGTTAATGATTTTCTATGGCAGATTTGAATTCAGACAGCGTGTCACTTTATTAAAGTAATTCTTTTCAGTAAATTACTTTGACCAATTTTCTGTCATCCTCAAGAAGGAAGAATAATTAAACGATTTTAGAGCGTTAAAATCTATTACTGTATCGACGATCTTGAAAATACTAGTCGTTTTATGAACATGATTGCAACATAGACATTTATCGTCAATTATGAAATACCATTGCATTATAGACAATTTTATGAAATATGAACTTTGATTACGATTTATTGAGTACACTATAGTAATGAACATTTGATAGGAGTTTTTCTCAATTCTAGATTGGAACAATAATGTTTGCATTCCACAGTCTAATTGTATTCTATTCGACTATTTATGCAGTTTAGATGAACTTTGATTGAAGATAGTATTTTTATACTACGTTACTTTGAAGATATTAATCTCAATTTTGATAGACCAGGGAGGCGTGTATAATCGTATTTGCTATTAAATTTATTTGTGATTGGCAAATTTTTACTTCATATCGATTCATGAATGAAACCTACGAAGGTTAATATAATAACAGTTTGACACAATTAATGAATATAAGAATTTTTAAAGTGGAACTATGGATGTATAATCGTTAGTTCAGTGGACGTGTAAAAGTCGCTGATGAATAATGCCCTTGAATAAGTGAAGGAGGTTCCCACAGTAATAGTAATGATGTTGAAGAATTTGTTAGTGGAGGTTTTTTGAATGTATTGTGGAAGATTTTGATGCCATATATATTGAGATATATGATGAATTCTGGGCCTATTTTTGTGCAAATTTGTGCGTTTTGAGCGAAGTATTTTTCCGCTGAGTGTATTGTCCAGGTCCTTTGAAAATTAATCATGTGAAGTTACTGTTATAATTAACAAGAATGTTTAAATAATTTGAGATAACGATTTTGAATGGAGGTTACTGTCACAAATAATAATAATAATTATTAAAACTTATTAAACCTGAATATAACATTTAAATATAACTAACCTTCATTGGTCGATTATATCTCCACGATTTGAGTAATTATCAACCGGATAAACGTGTGGTTCAATGTATTAATAAATCTTAATAATATTAATATTGTAAATAATTATGTAAATATCTTTAATAATAATTTGGAACGAAAGGAATTAATAGAGGCGTGTATAATATTTTTCAATTGTCGTTTGACAATCTTATAAACAATTTAATTGTTATAAATAATTAATGAGCATTTGTTATAAACATTTAACGTTTTGTTATATACTCTAAACAACGATAATTAAACATGTGGATTATATAATTAAACAAGTTTTGGGATTATTAGAGTAATCCAGTGACATGTGAATGGAGCATTTAAAAGATTTGGGTGATAATATTTGAGTTGAGTTGAGGACATTTAAAGTGTTTTGAGAAGGAGCTAGGCTCTGATGTAACTAGCAGATGCTAACGTTGGCTGGACAGGTGAGTCCATTTGACGATGTAGGCATGCGACATGATGTAGGGTGGATCGTAGCTGGCCAGACAACTGGTTGTTAGAGGCCAAGGTCGCCTACATAGCAGGTTGCGGTTATAAATAAGAGTGTGATGTCTATTAAAAGAAAAACAATTGCTATATGTCTCGTCCCAACTCCCTTATCCATTCCAAGTGTATTATGATTATTACGTTCTTTTTGAGCTAGTGAAAGCTAAATATTTGTATGTAACGTCTACAAGTCCTACAGGAGGATATGGTTATATTGACAATGGCTTCTGATTGCCACGTGTATTTTGTTGAATTTTTGTTATATTATTCCTTTATGTGAAATAAATTGTTGTACAGTTTTAAGTTTCTTGTTTCCGTCTTGGTTCATTTTAAATATCGTGGTGGAGGTTATTGTGAGGGCATACTTTTAAGTGATCCAGTTGGCAACCCAGACCCGAGATTAATTTGAATAGGTAAGTAAAGGTAAGTATGAACCCCCGTATATTTTGGTGTGTTCCACAATAATTTCTTGTTAACTACTGTGCTCTAATCTCGGTAGTATCTGTCAGTGCCATTTTCATTGATGTAGCTGTTCCGGTGCGATTGATTATTGGCAATCCGATTGAGGGGGCGGATATCTGACAGCCTACTATCCGGATTATCGGGGACAGTACCTTCTTCAAGGCCACGGCCGCCTCCTTCCCTCTTCCTTGTCTATCCATCCCTTACCTTCCCTCATGAGGCCCCTGTTCGCTTTGCAGGTGAGGCCGCCTGGGCGAGGTGCCAATCCCACCTCACCAGTTGTATCCCTTCCAATTCGATGTTCCCAGCTCTAGCACACTGCCCGTAGAGGCGGTAGTGGTGAGTTCCCTCGCTGAGTCGGTTGGTTCCACCAACCTGGAGGGTAAACGACTAAAAAAAAAAGGTAATGTGACTAAGATATAGGAGCTGAACATTTGTAATGTAGTTTGGTCATGCATCTCTTCTAGGAAAAAACAACCAAAACAATCATTTCAAATTCTTATTCCCGTTTCCCTAGAGCCTCCGTGGCTTAGGCGGCAGCACAACGGCCTCTCACCGCTGGCTCCGTGGTTCAAATCCCGGTCACTCCATGTGAGATCTGTGCTGGACAGAATGGAGGCAGACAGGTTTTTCTCCGGGTACTCCGGTTTTCCCTGTCAAAATGTCATTCCAGCAACACTCTCCACTATCATTTCATTTCATCTGTCATTCATTTAATCATTGCCCCAGAGGAGTGCGTCAGGCCTCGGCAACCGGCACATTTCATATCCTCGCCGCTAGATGGGGGCTTCATTCATTCCATTCCTGACCCGGTCGGAGACTGGAAGCAGGCTGTGGATTTTTCATTCCCGTTTCCCTAGTTGAAACCCCCGGTTCACAAGAATATAATAATAATATTATTGATTTTACGTCCCTTTTAAAAACACAAGAACCTCGTTTATCCTGCCCTCATTAATCCGGATCTCCGGTTTATCCGGATCAAAAATAATAAAACTTTATTTTTACTGTACAGTATTTCTTTTACGGGGTCGACTCTTCTTGAATGTCTTTTACGCCAAGGATAGTTAAGGACAGGAATTGGAAGTGATTCAGTCCCGGTCTATCAAAGGTAAGGTGCTCCGGGGTTTCTGGGCCCATGGGTCATTCATATCCATATTTGTGGGAATTATAATGTTATTTGGTTGGCACACCTTCATCTTCCTTGTTTCTCTCTAGAACAACAGGCATTACGTCATTTGGAGCCATTTTGTAGTTGTGAGAGTTTCAAAAATTTGTAAGAAGAAATATTTTCAAACGTCGTGTATTCACATGTTTAATGGGCTTCCGTAGTTGCTTGATAAGTACCTGTTTCCTTATTACTAGTCAGGCATAAACATAATGAATGGTTTTATACTGAACCATGCTGAGGATAAATGAACCCTTATTGATCTCCGATAAATAAGTATTCATAATTTATTATTATTATTACTGCAGCCCAGGCAGTACTTGTGGAAGTTGACGAGGATAAAGGCAAGGTAGCGTGTCGCAATGATTGCCACAGAAGTAGCAAGTGGTAGCTATTCTTGAAAACGGCCTGGTAATCTGAGTCCAAGGCCAAATTGTGTAATGACTTGCACCAGAATTGGAATCATAAAGGGATGGTCACGAGTTTCTTGCAACCGACCTACGATTGAATCACCCAATCAGGAGAGACCACGCCGAGATCACGCGATGGCGTCAGTGGTTAAAAAAAAGCGCGCGGGATTGATTATCTAAAGAACCGCCGATCAGAATTACCTCCACACGAGTGCGCTGAGACGTTTGAAGTAGTTGATGAAGATTGACACTAGTCCCGTGTGCGTGAGATGAAAACTCTGGAAAATTTTTCTTAATTTACCCCACTCTTCATCCCCCTGTCAGTTTCTAATAAATTAATCGACGACACGCTGTTCGAGGTCTTTTCGTTTTGGAGCTCTGTGAGCTAACTTCACGCCAGTTTGTACAATGATTTTAACGCTCTAATATTATTCGAAGTCATTTATTTGTGAGCTCTGATGAGCTAACTTCACATCAGTTTGTGTAGCGATTTTTAAAGCTCTAACATATTATTTGAAGTCTATTACTTTGTGGGCTTTGTGAGCTAATTTCACGCCAGTTTGCGTGGTGATTTAAAACTTGAATATTATCTTAAAGACAATTATTTCAGCTCTTTGGGGCAAGACGTGAGTAACATTCTAATTAGCGCTCACCCGACCGAAGGTCAAGCAGAGCAGTAGAGATTACCGAGCGAGATAGCGACTGTGAGTCAGTCAGACTTTAAAACTTGTATTGTCGAGCCAGTGACGATGGACTCGAAGTGTATATTTCTTGTAAATTTTTATTGTATTTTTCATGTGTGTATCGTGCGTGTGTGAGCGAGATTAGGGAAAGTCTTCGTGATTAATCGCATAGGACTATTTGTGGGCGAATTTAGTAACTCACAAGCGATTATAGCCAGGTCAAATTATAATAACATTGAACTTTTCTTCCAAAGAGACTACACCAAGATGTCCGACGTGTAGTCAAGAGCCGGAGTGATGTCCGACGCTTCTACGAAGACGACTATGGAGTGCTAATTTTCCCATAGGGAAATGGGCTGAGATGGAGGTCATATGTTCTACAAGCTGAGACGGTGATGTACAACAATTGATTATTCAATTATGTAGTTAGATTGGCGGGGGAACTTTGTTAATAGTTAATTTTAGTCTTTTCTTGTTTTGGAGTGGTTTTTTTTCGTACCGACACTAAATGTTTTAAATGTACATTGGCACGTGGCCAAAGTGTTTGTTGTGTATTTATTTTTTCTTGGGAGTCATATTTAATGTGCACGGCGCGTGTACGTGATTTTTATCCATGCAAATGCGAAACCCGTTACATTCGATAAGTGGTGCTTTATTAAAGTTCATATTTTGATAGGAAAGGGAGGTAATTACTGTAAGATGTTTGCCGAACAGGTTATTATTCATATTAGGGTTGCCAAGCGCAACAATTTAATATGTAATTGTAGAACACTTTAGTTCTAATTTGATAGATTTTTTGAGTCCTTTTCAGGTTTATTAGTCACTGGCAGTGAACGGAGGTGCCAGCAAGTGGAAAATATTTATGTCATTTTATTTCAGGGTCTGTCAAACCCATACGTGTGATTCTGTGTGTGTTATTGTGTCAGGTGTGTGTTGATTCTACGTGAAGAGGGGTAGAGGTCCTACCGCCCTCATATTTTTGTTGTTGTTGTATTTTGATGGAAAGGCAGGGTGCTCCAGGGAGACCGCTGTTCCTTGTCCATATGCTGATTCTTGGATTTCCTAGGGGAAATGCCGGGATATTTTGTTCTGACACACACACACGTATTATTGTGCTTTGGGGCACGCTCCTTCGAGGTTTTGTGACACGTGGGTTGACAGATATGCAGATTTCCACGAATCGCCCTTCTAGCCTGGTGACTTATTTTGTTAGGCAGTCCTACGTTCCGACTGGCCCCTTTAAGCTTTCAAGTAGCAAACCTGTTTCTTTGTGATGGTTATTTTGAACCATAATTAATTGGGGAGTTCGCCATGTGTGTGACGGATTATTGCATGTTGTATGGATAGGATATTGTGTTAATAGTGTAAATGTTGGCTCTGAGCCTAGTGATTTGTTTATGACTCAATTCATGTAATTTAGTATGTGACACCTGTGTGGTGTAGTGGTAGTGTACTTGTAGAATGACAGCGGTCATATGTGTATTTCTTTTATTGGTCACGTGTTAACTTACTTGTGTTGATTTGTGTGAGAAGTCTTAATTTTAGGCAGTAACGTTTTTGCTACGGCAGTTTTGATTCCAATTTCATGCGGAAATTATTGTGTTGTTTATTTTAAGTATAGGAAGTGTCGGTTTAGTTATTATTGTTGTATAGTTGTTCCCCGCGTCTGTCTAGCTCTAAGCAAAGTGGATTCGTCGTCTGAAAGTTTATTCTGGATGATGACGAATCATGCATTCGATTGTACTCATCGTGAAGCATGTAGAACAGCACACGCGCATACATTGTCACTATTTGTTGATTTTCTTTGGGACATTTGGTCCAAGTATTAATCTCTCCAGAGATTTGGCCTAGTTTTGGCATACTTTATTTATTCAGTGGGATTCATATGGGAGTTTGTTTTGTTAATTGTGTTGTTGTAAATAGCTGATCTGTTTATTAAATTCATTTGTTTTAACCCTGGCTTCACTTTTCCTGCGTGTTATTTTGTTATATGTTACCCTGCAAGTTAATGAAGCGCTTTAACAACAACTTACGATATGGACTGTTACACCCCCCGAAACTGAGTCTCATAAGCTTCTTTGCAAGGGTACATAAAACAAAAATGGCTGCCCAAGTGGGACTGTTGTTGTTGTTGCTTCGCTGATCTCATATTTATTTCGTTGAGAAATAATGCCAGGTCAAGCGGGCAAAGTAAATTCAGTAAATTGAGGCGATGTTGTACCGCCATGTGCATTAGTAAAATCACTGAGTTCCTATAGTTAGAGATATTGAACAAGGTTAGAATTTGATATTGTATTTGTTATAAACTTGTTCTGGCGTCCGGCATTAAAATTAGAAAATTTGCATATTATTGAACTCAGTCAAAGCAGGAAGGTGTTGCCTTATATTTGACATTTAATTAACTTCGGTTAATTGGTGTTCTTCGTAAATTCTGTTGGTTAGGAATTTAAAAGCAGATCACTAGGGAGTTATTTTGTTGTTTGGAAATAAGAGTAATTTATTCAGTAAATTTTGATTACTGAAATTTTTATTAAATTAGAATCAGTAATATTTAAATGTTATGACATGTATGCGTGAGTATGACTGAAATCTCGGTGCATGACCCTGTTTTTCTCTGATTATATTTGTGTATTGTGCAATGGCGAGTGTTGAGGAAATTAAGGGATTGTTGGAACAGATGTCCGCGAAAACGGAAAAACAATTAGAACAGTTGTCCGCAAAAACGGAAGAACAGTTAAAGAACATGAAGGAGGAAATAAGCGAAGACAATGATAAACAATTAAATAAACAATTAGAAAGTCAGCGTGAGAAGAGTGAAAAACAGCTACACGACATGAGCGGTAATATTTCGGTCCAATTACAGGTCCAGAAATTGGACACTGATAAACAATTAAACGAGTTAAATCACAAATTATCAGAACAGGCGATAACACAAATAACACAAACAGAGTGATTAGAGAAGATCACTTACGACATAAATCAAAGTGTTAGGGAGGTAGAGAAACTGGCAGGTGAGGTCGCAGAGAATAACGTCAAACAATTAGGTGAAATTAAAAAGTTGGAGGCGAAATTTGATAATAAACTCATACAATTTGATGAAATGGTGGCCGATAAATTAAAGCAAATCGAGGCAGCATGTGTCAACAACACAGCGGGAATAAAGAGCACACAAGAAAATTTACAGCAACAAATTAATTCAGTCGACAGCAACGTACTTCAATTAATCAAGGAAATCGATAAACTTGAGATCAAGGCCGAAACAGAACGTATGTACTTGCGTGAAAACTTAGAAGAACAATTAGTTAAAACACAAGAGGTAATCAGAGAAGAGGTAGGAGAACAGCTCATTAAAAATCGGGATAATCTGGAAGACCAATTAATTAAAACCCAGCAGGTTATAAGAGAGGAGGTTGGAGAACAACTAGGCAAAACACAGCAGCAGATACAAGATATAGGGGAACAGATGGAGAAGAATCAGGAAAGGAGCGAAGAGAAAATGAAGAATAGGATCCGAAGAGATTGGGAACAGCAGGCAAATGCAAATAAGGAAGACAGGCTGACGATTTTAAAGCGGATGCAGGCTTTGGAGGAAAATGTAAAATCTAAACTACAAGAACACTCAGATTTAATAATTAAAAATGAAATTAGATCATTAGAGAACGCTACATTAATTTCGGCTGAAAATACGGCAGAAAAGCAGGGAAGCATTGGAAGTCCGGTGGGCTTGAAGTTGGCTGAGGATAACAGCCGAGGTTAAAGTCCCAAATTAACGAGCAACGCATTCCAAGAGTACAGGGGAGAGACCTCCACACCACAACCAAACTTGGCATCCGCCCAAGTAATTCAAGTCATTAGGGGAAATGATTTCAAACCCGATAAATTCAGGGAGCACTCAGGAACCACTCCCAAAGCCTTTTTACGTCAGTTGACTGACTATTTTAATGATCAGCATATCGGTCCCGAAAAACAGTTGCGACTCGTGGAGAAATTTTTAGAGGGACCAAGCTTAACCTGGGTTTTAAGCTTTAAATATACATTCACCGACATGGCTCAATTCAGAGAAGCGTTTTTAAAGAAGTTCTGGAGCCCTTCTTTACAGCAGGGATTAAGAATGGACCTGTATACTCGAAAATACCACAGCACGCATCCGACCAGATTTTCAGAATTCTTTAGCCAACAGCTGGTGAAATTCCGCGATTTTGACGACCCCTCTAGCGAACAAAATATGGTTCTAACCATCGGGAAACAGCTTCCTATGAACATTCAACAACTGTTAGTAGCCGGAAATATTAAGACTGCAGTGCAGGCCGAAGAATTACTCCGACACCTAGACGAGACGAGTATGGTGAGTCCACAGACAGGGAGGAGAAATATGGAATGTGTCAACACGGCAGAAGTGGTTCAGGGACACCAAAATAGTCACAGCCAGGGGAACCAAACGAAAACTCAATCCACAGGAACGCAGTTTACACCGAGAAGGCAAGACTATGATGGCCGGAACCAATTCAACCAGAATCATCGAAATTTTCAAAATCACCGAGATAGATATAACCAGAACAATCCAAACCAGCAACATCAATGGGCGTACCAGCGGGAACACACCAATTGGAGGGGAAATCAAAGGCAGGGTAGACCTTACCAAAGAAAAGGAGATGGCAGGTGGAACAACACGAGGAACTATCGCCAAGAAAATAGGGGAGACTATCGCAACAATTGGGATGAGCGGTATGTCGAGTCTCAAAAGTACTTAGATCAATTAAACGCCGAAGAGACGGAGAAGGAGAAGTGGGGGCGTGCAATGGCGAACAGACAGAGCCCAGACAATCATCAAGGAGAGGGGGCAGAAAGTTTATTGAGGCAGCAGGAGAGGCGCGATGACAACCGGCGGAACACAACAAATGGGTCCCGGTATTTAAAAAAAACTTCAAATGAACTAAAACCTGATAGCCTGAAAATGAAGGACGCCAGGGAGCGAGAAGAGATGATTGTGGCCAATATAGAAGAGTGGGTAGCATTCCCGGACGATTGTCTGGAGGAAGTGGTGAAAGACCGAGAAAATGTCATCAGACAATTGCCAATTATTTACGCACATATTGGAGGTATGAGGGTGAGGTGATTAATTGACACAGGTAGCCATGTGAGCTTAGTCACTGAAGTATTGGTAAAAGAAATCGGAAGAAAACAAACTGTTCCAATTATGCCTGTCCCGTTAATGAAAGTCAGAGGGGTTATTCCTGACAAGACCATAAATTGTAAACAGCAAGCATATTTAGACCTGGAAATATTGAACCACACATTTTCGCAAACATTCATTGTCATACCGAAGATGAATTATAACATCATTTTGGGAGCCAACTTTATCTGTGATTTTCATGCTGTAATTGACTTACATAACAACACTGTAAGTTTCAAACAAGTTGAGGGGTTGAATCACGTGGGTTTAAACATGGAAGAGAGTCCAGTAGAGAGAGAGGCGAATACTTGGGTCATTGAAGAATGCACTAATGAGGTGATCAGAGATAAGAACTTGACGGAGGAGCAAGTAAGCCAGACAGCAGTGGTGGAAATTGACAGCCGAGATATTTCGCAGGAACTTTGGGTACATTTGGCGGAAGAAGAAATTAGCGGAACCAAATTTGAAATTCTACTTCAGGAGCGGCTTAAGGAGGCCATAGTAGGGGAACCTGATAGAAGGAAACTGGAAG
The DNA here is from genome assembly GCA_946902985.2 of Meconema thalassinum. Classification (NCBI taxonomy): domain Eukaryota; kingdom Metazoa; phylum Arthropoda; class Insecta; order Orthoptera; family Tettigoniidae; genus Meconema; species Meconema thalassinum. The sequence goes on from OX336395.1 coordinate 130,475,805, forward strand.
AAATTTTGAGATTACATAAAGGAGCTTTTGACACCATACCTGGAAAAGTTTTAAATTTTCAATATGCCATGCAAGTTACTGACTGGACCCCATTTAAAAGTAAATTGTACCCGATCCCAGAGAAACATTTTGCTCAGGTGAAGGACATCATTAATAATTTATTCGATTCCGGCATGATAAGGAAAACAGCAACCCCGTACCTGAACGCAATATTGGTTGTGGCGAAGCCAAATGGATCAATTAGGTTATGCCTAGACGCGCGAGTTTTGAACAGTAAACTGCTAGTTGAGCATGACCAAGCACCTAGGATCAAATATGTTTTGAAAGGCTTCCGTGGGAAGAAGATATATTCGAGTGTCGATTTGACAAATAGTTTCCACCATCTCGAACTTGAAGAAAAATCTCAACTATTGACGGGATTTTTATTCGACAACCAAAGTTATATCTGGTCTCGAATGCCCTTTGGCGTGAAAACTGCTGGATGTGCACTGATAAGAGCACTAGATAGGAATCTGACTGAGGAGGTCAAGAGCTTCACTACGAGATATGTTGACGACATATTAATTGCATCTGAAACAATGGAGGAACACTTGGTAAACTTAAACAAACTTCTGGATAACTTGAGAACCATGAACTTCAAAATTAATCTAAAGAAATCACATTTTTGCCAGAGCGAGATTCTGTATCTGGGGCATATAATTGATGTTGAGGGCGTGAGACCTAATCCGGCGAAAATTGATGCTATCAAGAAATTTCCCACACCAACTAGAGTCAAACATGTAAGAGCGTTTTTGGGAGTGACAGGCTTCTTCAAAGAAAATTGTCCTGGATACACAGAAACAGTAGCACCTATGCAAGAGATGTTAAAGGAAGCAAATCGATGGTCATGGAATGAGGAGTGCGACAGGTCTTTTAGAGCTACGAAAGACTTACTGGAAAACTGTGTGAAGCTTGGATATCCGGACTTTGAGAAGAGATTTATTATTCAATCAGATGCTTCATTGATTGGAATCGGTGCTATGCTGTACCAAGAGGACGCTGAAGAACCCAAGAAGAGATCATATTTGGCATTTACGAGTCGTAAATTGAGGAAGCACGAGAGGAACTACACTGTGACGGAGCTTGAGCTGCTAGCGATTTTATATTCTCTCCAACAATGGCGTAAGATGATCTTCGGCTATTCCATTATTGTCAGAACCGACCACCATGCATTAACATTTTTATTCAAGACGATGATGGCAAGTGAGAGAGTTACGCGTTGGTCCATCTACATACAGCAATTTGACATTACAATAGAGCATTGCCCTGGAAGGATGAACGTCATACCAGATGCTTTGAGCAGGAATCCTGAAGACGAGAACGAAGTAACAGAGGAAGTTCACCATATAACATTAACACCTAAGGCTCGTGAGTTTTTGGAGAAATTAAAGGAAATTCGGAAGGAGCAAGAAGCAGACCCATGGATGATGATGATGATCAAGTTCTACAGGAAGGAATTACAACCAGATTCACCTGAATACCGAGAAGCCCGTGCTAAAGAAGCGAGATTTCACTACTTAAATAACCTGTTGCATAAGTACGTGGATGAGCATCATACCAAACTGCGAATCCTAGTTCCAGCATCACTACAGAGAGGATTGACGTGGCATGTCCTCGAGAGCCTAGCACATATCGGCACGGATAAGACAGAAGCTACGATAGGGGAGACTTTTACTTGGCCTAAGATGCGATTCACCATTGTGGAAGTAATAAGAACTTGTGACGCATGCCAGCGCACTAAACTGAACAACTTCATTATGAAACAACCTCCAAGACCACTATTACCTCAAAAACCATGCGAGATGCTCGCTATCGACTGTTTTGGCCCTCTGGACAAAGGGAAGCGTGGATGCCGACACCTTCTGGTGTGTGTCGATGTATTTTCAAAGATGGTAGTGTTATGTCCAATCCAGAAGACGACATCAAAACAAGTCCTCAGTAGAATTCAGAACAAAGTTATTCCGATGCTTGGGAAGCCGGAATCCATTTTATCAGACCATGGTACTTATTTCACGAGCAATGTTTTTAGGCAAGGTCTGGAGAGCCTAGGATTAAAACATATATTTTCAAGCATTCGTCATCCTTGTGGGAATCCGAGCGAGAGAACGATTCGCTGTGTTGCCAAGTACTACAGAGTAATGATTCCTAACGATCATAATAAATGGGTTGACAAAGTAGGAGATATTGAGATGTGCATGAACACCACTAAGCACGAGTCGACGGGTCAAGTCCCACTAATTGTACACCACAACAGATTGCCGGAGAGGTCTTGGGACAAGATTATTCCATGTCCAAGGGATCCACTATTAGCGCATGAGTTGCGAATTCAGCGAACGAGAGAGCACATGAGGAACCAAGCGGACCGAAGACTGAGAAGGTACAGAGGAAAGAAGTTTCACCGGGAATTACAAGAACAAGAGTTAGTGCTGGTTCGTAGACCACCGATATCTGATCCCAAAAACGAAGTCTTTGCAAAATTCTGTCCAAAATTTATTGGCCCGTTCCGTGTCATTAAGAATCTGGGTAACAATGCTTACAGGCTTGAAGAAGTGAGCACTGGTGCTAAATCTGTTTTTAATAGCGCCAACTTAAAACCATATTACAGAAGAGAACCATTTGATGAATAAGCATGATCATGTGTGCAGAATCGTTATGGCAGAATTTTATTTTGAGAGCCAACACTCAAATGTACGTGGCCGTGGAGTGCTTGAGAGAGAGCGCGCTTTGTTTGTAAACAACAAGCAGCTGAGACGACAGGAGTGGCAATCACGTGAGGAGAAGGGGAGGTCTAGCAATAAGTATGAATGACATTCCGGCGAGGGAGCGCGCACACTAATTGGGTCAGTGGAGTGTACACTCGAGCAGCTGAGCGAGGTACTAAAGAGATGTTGTTGTTACTACTGTGGATATTGTTTTTGAAATCCAAATCAATCACTCGCTTCGAATTTCTAAACCATGCTGAGGATAAATGAACCCTTATTGATCTCCGATAAATAAGTATTCATAATTTATTATTATTATTACTGCAGCCCAGGCAGTACTTGTGGAAGTTGACGAGGATAAAGGCAAGGTAGCGAGTCGCAATGATTGCCACAGAAGTAGCAAGTGGTAGCTATTCTTGAAAACGGCCTGGTAATCTGAGTTCAAGGCCAAATTGTGTAACGACTTGCACCAGAATTGGAATCATAAAGGGATGGTCACGAGTTTCTTGCAACCGACCTACGATTGAATCACCCAATCAGGAGAGACCACGCCGAGATCACGCGATGGATGGCGTCAGTGGTAAAAAAAAAAGCGCGCGGGATTGATTATCTAAAGAACCGCCGATCAGAATTACCTCCGCACGAGTGCGCTGAGACGTTTGAAGTAGTTGATGAAGATTGACACTAGTCCCGTGTGCGTGAGATGAAAACTCTGGAAAATTTTTCTTAATTTACCCCACTCTTCATCCCCCTGTCAGTTTCTAATAAATTGATCGACGACACGCTGTTCGAGGTCTTTTCGTTTTGGAGCTCTGTGAGCTAACTTCACGCCAGTTTGTACAATGATTTTAACGCTCTAATATTATTCGAAGTCATTTATTTGTGAGCTCTGATGAGCTAACTTCACATCAGTTTGTGTAGCGATTTTTAAAGCTCTAACATATTATTTGAAGTCTATTACTTTGTGGGCTTTGTGAGCTAATTTCACGCCAGTTTGCGTGGTGATTTAAAACTTGAATATTATCTTAAAGACAACTATTTCAGCTCTTTGGGGCAAGACGTGAGTAACATTCTAATTAGCGCTCACCCGACCGAAGGTCAAGCAGAGCAGTAGAGATTACCGAGCGAGATAGCGACTGTGAGTCAGTCAGACTTTAAAACTTGTATTGTCGAGCCAGCGACGATGGACTCGAAGTGTATATTTCTTGTAAATTTTTATTGTATTTTTCATGTGTGTATCGTGCGTGTGTGAGCGAGATCAGGGAAAGTCTTCGTGATTAATCGCATAGGACTATTTGTGGGCGAATTTAGTAACTCACAAGCGATTATAGCCAGGTCAAATTATAATAACATTGAAATTTTCTTCCAAAGAGACTACACCAAGATGTCCGACGTGTGGTCAAGAGCCGGAGTGATGTCCGACGCTTCTACGAAGACGACTATGGAGTGCTAATTTTCCCATAGGGAAATGGGCTGAGATGGAGGTCATATGTTCTACAAGCTGAGACGGTGATGTACAACAATTGATTATTCAATTATGTAGTTAGAATGGCGGGGGAACTTTGTAAATTGTTAATTTTAGTCTTTTCTTGTTTTGGAGTGGTTTTTTTTTCGTACCGACACTAAATGTTTTAAATGTACGTTGGCACGTGGCCAAAGTGTTTGTTGTGTATTTATTTTTTCTTGGGAGTCATATTTAATGTGCACGGCGCGTGTACGTGATTTTTATCCATGCAAATGCGAAACCCGTTACATTCGATAAGTGGTGCTTTATTAAAGTTCATATTTTGATAGGACAGGGAGGTAATTACTGTAAGATGTTTGCCGAACAGGTTATTATTCATATTAGGGTTGCCAAGCGCAACAATTTAAGATGTAATTGTAGAACACTTTAGTTCTAATTTGATAGATTTTTTGAGTCCTTTTCAGGTTTATTAGTCACTGGCAGTGAACGGAGGTGCCAGCAAGTGGAAAATATTTATGTCATTTTATTTCAGGGTCTGTCAAACCCATACGTGTGATTCTGTGTGTGTTATTGTGTCAGGTGTGTGTTGATTCTACGTGAAGAGGGGTAGAGGTCCTACCGCCCTCATATTTTTGTTGTTGTTGTATTTTGATGGAAAGGCAGGGTGCTCCAGGGAGACCGCTGTTCCTTGTCCATATGCTGATTCTTGGATTTCCTAGGGGAAATGCCGGGATATTTTGTTCTGACACACACACACGTATTATTGTGCTTTGGGGCACGCTCCTTCGAGGTTTTGTGACACGTGGGTTGACAGATATGCAGATTTCCACGAATCGCCCTTCTAGCCTGGTGACTTATTTTGTTAGGCAGTCCTACGTTCCGACTGGCCCCTTTAAGCTTTCAAGTAGCAAACCTGTTTCTTTGTGATGGTTATTTTGAACCATAATTAATTGGGGAGTTCGCCATGTGTGTGACGGATTATTGCATGTTGTATGGATAGGATATTGTGTTAATAGTGTAAATGTTGGCTCTGAGCCTAGTGATTTGTTTATGACTCAATTCATGTAATTTAGTATGTGACACCTGTGTGGTGTAGTGGTAGTGTACTTGTAAAATGACAGCGGTCATATGTGTATTTCTTTTATTGGTCACGTGTTAACTTACTTGTGTTGATTTGTGTGAGAAGTCCTAATTTTAGGCAGTAACGTTTTTGCTACGGCAGTTTTGATTCCAATTTCATGCGGAAATTATTGTGTTGTTTATTTTAAGTATAGGAAGTGTCGGTTTAGTTTTTATTGTTGTATAGTTGTTCCCCGCGTCTGTCTAGCTCTAAGCAATGTGGATTCGTCGTCTGAAAGTTTATTCTGGATGATGACGAATGAAGCATTCGATTGTACTCATCGTGAAGCATGTAGAACAGCACACGCGCATACATTGTCACTGTTTGTTGATTTTCTTTGGGACATTTGGTCCAAGTATTAATCTCTCCAGAGATTTGGCCTAGTTTTGGGATACTTTATTTATTCAGTGGGAGTCATATGGGAGTTTGTTTTGTTAATTTTGTTGTTGTAAATAGCTGATCTGTTTATTAAATTCATTTGTTTTAACCCTGGCTTCACTTTTTCCTGCAAGTTATTTTGTTATATGTTACCCTGCATGTTAATGAAGCACTTTAACAACAACTTACGATATGGACTGTTACACCCCCCGAAACTGAGTCTCATAAGCTTCTTTGCAAGGGTTCAATACATAAATATGCTAATTACCACCCCTAGGCTTGTTGTTATTTGCCTGGTAGGAGTGGCCCAGTTACCCCAAAAAAGTTTCAAAGATGGGATAACTGGGCCATTATATGGTTATATGATTAGGTCTATGTGGTTTTACAAAAAGACGATGAAGGCTACATGGTTATTTTTTACAAACGGCATTTTCAGACGATGAAATTCAAAGAAACCGATGAAGAATCCTGCATTACAGCGTTTAATGTCGTACGGAAATCTCCACGACCGGTAACAAGTAGTTCCCATCGATTTAATAATATGATTGGTTTTGCAGCAGACCTGAGTGATCTAACCAACATATACTAAGTTTTCCTTAATGTATAAGGACCCATATACTAAGGTTTTGAACTCAAAAATTTGATTTGATTTTCTTTTCACTTTTTTGTCATATTTTGGGATTTCATGGTAAGATATTATGGTTAATTTCTTTGAATATATTTTGATTTCTTTGCAAGAAACAGGTGTAAATAAATACATACCGTATATAAATATATTACTTTTTCTTATTATATGCCTTTCTCTTTGCCTTTTTTATTAGGGTCTCAATACAACGTCCGGAATGTGACCTTATATCAAACAATTAATCACACTAGCCTGATATTTTTCCTAAATCAATTGAATGTATAACAATAGATCCACTTACCCCAGGCATTTGCTGCAGTGGTTTTATAGAATATAGCCTGGGGTGGTCCAGTTACCCCAACTTCACGGGTCAACTGGGCCACTAGGATAACAAAAATTATATATACTGTGCCCGTTTGGACCGGAGTCCGCACGACCACATATGCATTTTACCAAGAATCAGTCAGCACGAGAGTCAAAATATCCCGGGGCGCCAGATGGGTTAAAGCTAATCGCAAAAAAAAGACATCAAAATAAAAAATGCTTTACTGATTTTTGGCTCAATGCAACAATAAGGATAGAAGGAGATTCACCTGGGCATAACACAACATGTAAAATTATCTCATTTTATTCTAAATTTTAAAATTGACTGCAAAATGATGCTCAAGGTAACAACATTTCAGTGCGACGGCACACACTACTATTTACACAATGTACAGAAATTTTCCAACACATTGAACAATTGTCCTTGGAGACACAAGTCTGATTATCAGTCCTGTAGACTGTGTTCCAAAATTATATCAATTATTTACGATGAAATCCAGTTCAAATTTAATTGTCTTTATTGGAAATATTGTAGTTCACTGGTTGAATTTCTAACATGATATTAACACTCGTAGAAATTCTCACTGTTTATAATTGTTTATAGAATTTTTAACTTCCACTTATTTTTTCAGTTTCAAAAATATTGTCAAAAATATTATCTTTGACCCAACACTAATTATGTACACATATTAATAACAAAATCTAAAAAGTATTTGACCCTTGAGCATAGCATCGAAGAACTGTGCGAAGCACAACAAAATTTATTATTCCTCCAAAATTAAACATTTCGAGTAGTGACTCGATTATGAACTTCAAATTCCAAAGAAATATGATTTCTGAATCATCAGCTTGATCATAAAAAATTGTTGAACCATTCAACTATTTGATTTTCCACTTGGAATTATTATTAAGAAAAATATTTATATTTGTTGCTGTTTTAGTAACTTTCACAACTTGCAATTCTTGAACAGAATGCGGAAATAAGAATTGTAGCTTTATAATAAATTCATTTAGTTCATGACAATAGGATTGAAAACATCCTTTAAGTAATTCGTGGATACAGAATTATTTTTTAATTGGCAGTGGCCCATTCAATTATTTGTGTAAGAACACAATATCCCAACAACAACGGCAAAGGTCTTCCTCTGAAGAAGAATAAAATTTTATCATGACAAAACCGGGTTCTAGCAAATCCAAAGTATAAATGGAATACGTAAACAAGTTTGAAATAATTACTGATGGTTTGGTCATTCATTCGACGAAATGTGTGGTTCCAATACTCCTCCTATAAACCTGAGCCATCGAACCTGCTATTTGATTGATGCTAAAAAAAACCTCCTCATTCCTGCGACTTAAACATGCGCACCTGGGAATGGCATTTCAACTACTCCACACACATAAATTTTCTTCCCTAAATTTATACAATAAATCAAGCCTCTGCTTGTTATCAAAACTGGAAGATCTATAAACTTACAAGTTTATTTTATTTTACCATTCAGTTCAAACCGTGAAGTTACCACACTTGTGATATTCTCTATTTCACTTTCGAATGTGTGCCTACGTCATGATTTTATATAAACACCAAAAAAAATCCTAATTGATACAAATATCATTGGCTTCCTGTTTCATGCCTTTCCGTGTTATATGAAAAATATACTTTGCTCAATGCAAATATTAACTGTTCAACCAGAACTATAATGTTTGTGGAATACGGGCTTGCGCTATCCACTAGCTTTCGGAAAATCACCTGTTCAAAACTAGGAATGATTAAACTAATCCTTAAGCTCTCTCTCAACGAATGTGATTATTAGAAAATGTAAGATCCAATAATTATTTAGAAAAATTATGAAAATTATTATTATTATTATTGGATTATTATTGTTATTATTTCCTTAAATATGTTTAATTATTATTTCCTTATGTGAAAAAAAAACACATGTTCGACTCTTCGAATATGGACAAAATATCCATTCCTCAACAAAAATAAATATTAACTTCTACAGTTATATCGGCTGATTACGGTGATTCTCAAACAAAATGAACATTCAAATAAATGCTCGGTATGCTCGGTCATCGATCCTAAACTGTTCTGAGTGCTGAAAATACTCAGAATAACCCTAATGTGTCTTGCGTAAATCAATGCAAGATTTAAATACGAAGAAAAATAAATGTGTTGGTCATCTGCAGAAAATGAGTTTGTTCCAATTAGCTAGGCATAATATAAAAGTCAAATGTGGCTTACATTTCTCGTTGGTCTTGAAGCGTAGTGAACCTGGTCTGTACCAGATTTATCCAGATACATGCCCTATTGGACACGCACGTCTAATCCTTGTATCGGCCGCCACAATCTGTCTAGCACGACGTAGTGGAAATATTTCTTGAAGTTTGAAGTAACTGCTGATCCATTTTAATATTGACTTCAATTAAATCCATAGCAGTTCGCTTAAATGGGGTCAGATCCAAATGATCTCTTCTCAAAAGCGGCAGTTGTAACATAACTCACGGTAATCTTTTCAGTACAGGAAAACACTGATAGTCTAAAACAATCAACGGCTGTTCTGAAGATCGTTCCCTGGGCATGGCTTCACACCATCTATCATGCGCGAAGCAACATATAGTTTCCCTTTGTCGGCTAATGAACAACACCGTGATAGACTGGCCTTCAATATACTGAAAGATCTGAGTGGTTATTTAGTTACAATTTGTGAAACTGACAAGTTGGATTAAAATATCCAAGTATTGAATTGTTACTGGACTGTGACAGAATAATATCTAGACAAAGTCTAGCATATGTCCATATAGAAACAAAGTGTTTCACCAATGTCCGTAGAAAATAACAATCACCTTAGTGATTTCCTCTACCGGAAACTTACTACGTTCCCCACGTATCGTAGCACTTTTGTGACTATCACAATTCAAAGATATCTTCTGCGTAGATTCGACAACCATGTGCCTTGGCTCGACGTAGCAGCAGCACCTTGTCCTAGAAGAGCTTGGTTTGAAGTGAGCTGCTTATGCTTGGGCCGAGCGGCTTTTATACAAAACGGTCGGCTCCACGCTGGATCACGCTGAAATCTGTAAATCCTCATATCTCCGGTGTCTCTGGTCTGATTCACTTGAGACTAAGTGCATCCTCTTTCATTTGGCCGTGCCAGTAATCTGATCCAAGTATCAAGTCTCTACTCCATGGCTAAGTATTTAATCACCAAATAGTCTCGACCTTTGCTACTATTTGCCACGTCACTTAACATCTTCTTGGCTGCATAAAGTTTCCATTTCAATCTAGAAGGAAAGGAGCGCGATATTCAAATATCTCAACTTTCAAAAGCGGCTGTAACCTTTCTCTTGATACCTAGGTGTCTGAATCTTGGAATACCCATTCCTAGAATTGGGCACAATACTGTAGTGAGAAAAGATATAAAATGTTAAAAACATGCCTTAATTGGTATGTAATATGTTGGTTTGTTTATTGCTAACTAATCGTACAATATTTCACAGTAAACAATTGCTTGTAACTTGTTCCAAATAACAGGTTTATGAAGGTAAGTGGAGGTCATGTTGTAAAATCATGGCCTAGTTACCCCGGAGCACCTTACTGTTCCGGAATTCGCCTGGAATTGAGAACTGATGTTAGTAAAACGTCTTCGTGATCGTGCTGCGCACAAACACTACACAAATGTAAAACAGAAAAAACTCACACATTAATTTAGTCCATAAAACAGAGTTGTAAATGTAAGAAAAGTGTTCTTATGTTTTTTTGTACTTGAAAAAAGGTATTACAACTTATTAAGTATAACAAATTTAAAGTTTCCGCCTAATCAACACTCATTTAATATTTAGTTAGCTTATGGGTACATGTTTCGGAATTAGTACAATTCCTTCTTCAGCCCTTCATAATTCATGTTCAGAAACATCATAGACTAAAAAGACTAAAAAGACCACGTCCATGTAAGAAACATAACACACTAATATTAAAATATTATAAAAAATATTATAAAAACTGGTTGAACACTTTAAAACATGACATATTATGGACATTACATGCGATAAAACAATAAAAACATTCCAGCTGTTAACACATTCTTGAAAGGTATGCGCAGGTCAAATTGTGCAGTCGTTAATTTGTAAATAAAAACAAAGAGCACATTACATTAGTGTTCAGGACACAAATAACTTGCTGTACTGATAAATGTTGACATAGGTGGAGACTTTGTTCGGCACTTTATTAAAAGTGCGCTGACATGTGCTTAGTAGATGCAAACGGAGAAACGGATTATTAAGCTTGTATTTTGCACATTAACTGGGTGTGTTTATCTTGAGCCGAACGCTCCACGGACCTGAAATGAAAACGTTCAGTGGTTGGAATATGTTGAAGCCAAGGATTTAAAAAATTTTAAAAAACTAAATTCCGCCCTAACAAGAAATTTTGGACTTACGTGCAACGTTTGAGAGCAAAACGCCAAGGTCAATGACTATGGTGCTGGGTGGTAGGCTCCCACATCTGAAGCGAAAATTGGTACCAAAGTAAAGGAAATGACTTTGAATAAAGAATAGTTGCGTGGAGTACATTATGTTAGATTAACTTACCGGCGTGACTGCTAATGCGAGGCGATGTAGGTAAGGTCAAGTGCCTGGTTGTTTACGGTCCGATGTGTATGCAGGCTAATCCACTAGTGCTGTGAGTGGAGTCAACCTGCTGCCTGATACGGATGAGGGGCGCACATGAGCGGAGGGGAAGTGGAGGGTGGAACTGCTCGGGGTGGAAATGAACGGTGCGGCACTGGGTGGGACGGGAACCCGATGTCGACGAACTTGCTACTGTCTATGGAGGTTTTAATTTATTTATTTTTTTGGAGATGAGATGGTCTGCTAACGTATCAAATAATATATTGGTATCAAAATTTATCTTTAAAACCAACAATTCTAACTTCAAAAAATTCTTCAATTCAAGCAAAATCAATCACACCAACAAATATTCCAAATCGGGTGTTTATGAAATTAAATGTGATTCGTGCCCAGCCAATTACGTAGGCCAAACCGGTAGGAGCTTTCGCACTCGTTATAATGAGCATTTTTCAGCAATAAAATATAAAAAAATTTCGGCTATGGCATCCCATATGGAAGAAAGCAAACACAGCTTCACCAGCTTAGAAAACGATGTTAATATATTACATTATGTATCCAAAGGCAGTCTGATGAATATTTTAGAAAACATACACATCAACGTGTTCCAAAGGTCCAATGCACCCAAAAACTTGAATGAGATCAATTTTGATACCAATATATTATTTGATACGTTAGCAGACCATCTCATCTCCAAAAAATTAAAACCTCCATAGACAGTAGCAAGTTCGTCGACATCGGGTTCCCATCCCACCCAGTGCCGCACCGTTCATTTCCACCCCGAGCAGTTCCACCCCTCCACTTCCCCTCCGCTCATGTGCGCCCCTCATCCGTATCAGGCAGCAGGTTGACTCCACTCACAGCACTAGTGGATTAGCCTGCATACACATCGGACCGTAAACAACCAGGCACTTGACCTTACCTACATCGCCTCGCATTAGCAGTCACGCCGGTAAGTTAATCTAACATAATGTACCCCACGCAACTATTCTTTATTCAAAGTCATTTCCTTTACTTTGGTACCAATTTTCGCTTCAGATGTGGGAGCCTACCACCCAGCACCATAGTCATTGACCTTGGCGTTTTGCTCTCAAACGTTGCACGTAAGTCCAAAATTTCTTGTTAGGGCGGAATTTAGTTTTTTTTTAAATTTTTAAATCCTTGGCTTCAACATATTCCAACCACTGAACGTTTTCATTTCAGGTCCGTGGAGCGTTCGGCTCAAGATAAACACACCCAGTTAATGTGCAAAATACAAGCTTAATAATCCGTTTCTCCGTTTGCATCTACTAAGCACATGTCAGCGCACTTTTAATAAAGTGCCGAACAAAGTCTCCACCTATGTCAACATTTATCAGTACAGCAAGTTATTTGTGTCCTGAACACTAATGTAATGTGCTCTTTGTTTTTATTTACAAATTAACGACTGCACAATTTGACCTGCGCATACCTTTCAAGAATGTGTTAACAGCAGGAATGTTTTTATTGTTTTATCGCATGTAATGTCCATAATATGTCATGTTTTAAAGTGTTCAACCAGTTTTTATAATATTTTTTATAATATTTTAATATTAGTGTGTTATGTTTCTTACATGGACGTGGTCTTTTTAGTCTTTTTAGTCTATGATGTTTCTGAACATGAATTATGAAGGGCTGAAGAAGGAATTGTACTAATTCCGAAACATGTACCCATAAGCTAACTAAATATTAAATGAGTGTTGATTAGGCGGAAACTTTAAATTTGTTATACTTAATTACAAAACGTCAACACGGAACCTGAAATGACTCTTCTTCGAATAAAATATTACAACTTATGTTAATAGATTATATAACATGTATTTGTTTCTTAGTTTCTCCGGATCAGTACCAGTCCCACTTAATCCGGTTAAACAAGGTTCTTGTGTACTGAGATTTTTAGATAATTTAAGCAAATGAATTGTGCGCCTTTTCACGACTTTTATATTATCACAATCATAGGGTACATGTTTCGAGGGTTTGGTACCCCGTTCATCAGCCTTTAAAACGTTCTATCGACACTCAAGACATTGATAAATTCATTAAAATGTGTTACTACTGGTGGTGTTTGGATAGAACAACAGTCTAATACCCATGAACTACTATGACAATTAGCAGGTCATTGAAGGCAGCACATCTGGTGCAGTTAGCATTAATGAGAATGCAACATGGTTTGTCTGAAGTTTTCTTACAGCATGCAATGTAACATCCATTCAGCTCGATCAGCATGTATTAGCCTACTTTTCTCATTTTGCAAAAATGAGGAAGAAGTAGACTTATGAGATCGATCCGGGAATGGCTGCAGCTATCGAAACTAAGTTTGGTAAGAGTAAAGATCTATACCTGAATATCTCAAGGCCATATTTGAAATTGACGTCAGTGGTACCAACTGCTGAAAAATCGCTATTGAAATTTGAGCTCTGTGTTGGATATCTCAGACGTTATGCATCATTTGTGTTATTAATAGCAAATGTGCATTCTATCACCAGGGCTGCCAACTGTAGTAACTTACTCTATTAGGCTACGCTATTTCAGGTGTATTTCAAACTGCAGTACTTAGGAATGTTAGTATTATGAACTTGATTTCGTCCTTATTATACAGTAGATAGGTCTTTGTAAATTGGCATGCATGCCAGGACGATACAGACCCTGGAAGCACTACCCGTTGTTGCCTATTGACAGGAAGCTTTGTATTAGGGATAGGAAGGATCCATGTACATTGTATCGTGAAGCATGCTTGTGGAGAAGGAAATGGTTCAGGGAATCCAATGCTTTGGCCAGGTCAACGTAGATTACATCTAGCTGAGATTTTTGATCTATTGCAGAAATTATGTGATGGTTCAGAACAGTCAGGTTTGTTAAACATGATTTTCCAGGGACGAAGCCATGTTGTTCTTCTGATAGGTGTGGTTTGGTGAAAGTGAGGAGACGGCAATGTATTATTCTTTCGAAGACTGAAGAGAGTATAGGGACGATAGATATAGGTCTGTATGAGGAAATTTCGTGCTTGCTGCCCGATTTAAAGACAGGTGTGACATCACCTCTTTTTCATGAGTGAGGAAAAGTGCCAGATATAGTCTGTAATGTAATGTACGTACATGTTTTGACCTGACAATGAGGTTTTCAGCTCAATTAAGGTTGCAATCAATTAAGAATAAACTAAAATAGATGTACTTAAGTCTAATGTATTTTGATAAAACAATGTTTATGAGATCAATTGTAATTAAAAGAATGAACCAAATAATAACAAGAAGTTCCGTGACGAACTAAAGAGCCTACTTTTCTTGAAATTTACGATGCATGCCAATGATTAATCTATATGGATTTATCTACAATAATGACGAAATTAAATTGGTAATATCTAAATTTCTAATAAGTTCGAAATACTGTCTACCTGGCATAATGTAGCCCAATAGAGAACTACAGTTGGCAGCCCTGGTGACTGAATATATTCTTAGTTCCATCTCTTAAGGTACAGAATTCAAAATTTGGTTGAAGTCCAATAGATAGCATGGACGTTACATGCAGTTAAACATTGGATCTAACAGCGCACGTAAAATCATGTTGGCAACAATGACATACATGTATTGGTCAAAAATAATCTGAAATAATATGATCTATTGTTATGTCAATTTTGAATGAAATCCATTAGTTAGTATAGAAGTTACATGCATTTTAAAACTGGACCTATCAGCAGCTTAGAATCATGTTGGTAGCACTGATGTATATAAGTTACTCCAAATTAATATAGAATGTCAGGTACTATACGTGAGCATAGTTTAAAGCTGTCGGCTTGTATACTTTCTGATATATGGGTATTTGGATTAATACAAATGGAGAGCATTTATTAACAGTTGGCAGCCCTGGTGGCTCTTAAGAATACGCTCAGTCATATCTGTTTATGTACACATACCACATACGAAATTTGGTTGAAATCCAATTGATAGTGTAGAAGTTATATGCATTTAAAATTTTTACTTATTAGCAGGCTTATAATCATTTTGGCAACACTGCCATGTATGGCCTCCTGGAAATTAAACTGCAATATTATTATCTATACGTGTGCTAATTTTGAAATAGCTCCCATTCATACCTTCCAAAATATCCAACATGAACCTCAAATTTCAATTGCGATTTTTCAGCAGTTGGTAGCACTGACATCATTTCCAAATATGGCCGTGAGATATTCAGGTATAGATCTTTACTCGTACCAAATTTTGTTTCGATTGCTGCAGCCGTTTAGGAGTTGATAGGGGGAGACACACACACAGCCAGACAGACACACATTTGCCCGATCTCATAAGTCTACTTTTTCCTCATTTTTGCAAAATGTGAAAAGTAGGCTAAAAATGGATATCGTTACAATGTAATATTAATTGTAAATAGATAAAATATAATATATTGGGCTTTGCATTAAATTTTGGAAATATAGTTAAAATGACTTGTGTGGGTGGTTTTTATAGTGTATCACCAGTCAAGTAGTCGTTTTCATAATCAATGATGTGCCGTGTGGTGTTGTGGTTGTAGTTGGCTACCACTTCCATGGTCAGGCTTGATTTTTGAGCTTAGAGGATGGATGATGATAATATTGTTGTTTTAAGGAGCTTTAGATCTGGGTTATCGGCACCTAATGGTGTGGATGATCGTGAAAATGAAATGAAATTATAACTAAAACTAACTACATATTTGAAGAGGAAATGGAAATGCCTTTCAACACTCGAAGAATGAGAATTAAGGGACTCGGAAGAACAAAGAACCACGAACGGTAGAGAGGGAAGGGACCACCCTAAGGCAATGGGAGGAGGAGAAAAACCGGACTCAGTTCCGGAAGCCCTCGGGGTTGCCAACTCCCGAAATCACCAGACGTGAGCCCTTGAGGGTGTAGCACAATCCAGGGTGCACCATAAGTGGTGAGGCTACACACACACTGCCTCCTTTAGGGCCTTGAGCAGAAGGCAGGTGATACAATGAAAAGAAAACATGAGGTCTGACCCCTCGAAGAATGAGGGATCAAGAAAGATGAGACAAGGGCCAATTAAGGCGGAAAAGTAAAAGACTCCCTAGCCCTCGGACACCCTAATACCGTCGGGGTCGAGAAAGAACAAGAGTTGACCAAGGGAGGTCGACATGAAATATAACAGAGAGGAGTCCGGCACAAGTAAGTGGAAGTAATGCCGAGCTCAGCTGGGGTCCCGTGGTCGCCAACCCACGTCCCACAAGGTGTGAGCCCCTGGGGGAGCTTAGAGGATGGATTGTTGACTTTGAAGACTTATCAGGCCAAATGAGTATGCTTGTACTCCTCATGGTGTAAATGAAGCATTGTGGTTGTCACCTCAGGGGTCTGGGTTTTAATTCCCTGAAGGACTCCAGGTTCGATCCCAGCTGGGCTGTAGGATTTTAGCTTTGGATAGTTATTTCCCTTGCCTTGAGGATTGGTTGTTGTGACCTTCATTATTCATTCATTTCATCCATGTCACGATGTGCAGGTTGATAGTAACGAGTGTTATACCCCGTTTAGACGTCTCGGTCGCGATCCCGATTATCTCTGATCCGGATAATGTCCCATCGCGATCAACGGCATTTGTCATTGGTACGTGTTTAGACGTCCCATCATGAAACAACAGGATAATCGAGCAAAACAGCATGACATCGCTAAGATCAGCCAACTTTTGAATTCTTAAGTGTTATAGCAGATATTTTGAAGTATTTGTTATTCTTTTTACATAATTCAACCTGCTAATCTATATTCTTAAATATATACAAATTATGAGGAGATGTGTGGTCAAGGCCTACTCTTGGTGTGGAAATAAAAATATTTCAAAATAATTATGCACAGGTCTAGGATATTTATTGCACAAAATACTTCTTTGTTTGTCCAAAGTCGTTGGGGCCTATCGGAATCCCTTCTATGTCCATGACAATAAATTTATGTCTTTATTAATCGTCTTCATCGACTTTCCCCAACGCTAATAAAAAAAACGTGTTTAAATACTGGTATGTTTGTCTCCATCCATCATTTCGTGTCTCTCAATCTTCATATATCTGATATCAACCTACATAAATACAACCATCATGGCCAACATTACATACTTCGCGCTTTCACACCACAAGATAATACAAAATGGCCATCATTTCCACTGACTACTTCACTCACACAGCAGAAGGATAAAACACACTGACGATCGCAATGGCCATGAACACGATTATCTAGTTGTGGGAACGGGATCGGGCTGATCATGTTGGAGGGAAAGTTGATTGTGATAATGCAATCCTGTTGCGTTTAGACATCCCAACTTAATCAGGATCAGGGCCTGATCGTGATCGCAACCGGGACGTCTAAACGGAGTATTAGCACACATTAACTTTCAGTCAAGTTAACACTTCCTGCCGTGGTGCTCTCTGGCAACTTCTGTAAAATCTGTATGGTAAGATTGAATAGAGTTATTAGCCTTTCACGATACAAGTGCCGGTGGCCGAGATGGGAACTATTCTTAGCATATACGCGGCACGCAGTCATTCTGCTTGGTTGACAGGTACAGCCGTTCGGCTAGGAAATTACTCATCTCCAGTAGCCTGAGGGATCGTTCTAATCTCCGTGGTGACATGAGCTCCTGTTACGCTTGGCTGTGTTGTTGCGAAACAATTAGAAACGCACCATTGTAAATTATTCATTTTTCTGTTCTCAGTTCTCATGATAATTTCTAACACAAGTAGCGCACATAATGCTACTCGACTTATGTGCAGACTGCACTTCGTCATCGCTGTGTCCCCTCCTCGCACTGGAAGGCTCCAGGTGCTATTATCAACAAACGCTGGCTCTGGCAGGTGCAGCGGCACTCGTATCTTGA
This sequence comes from Meconema thalassinum, assembly GCA_946902985.2. Lineage (NCBI taxonomy): Eukaryota > Metazoa > Arthropoda > Insecta > Orthoptera > Tettigoniidae > Meconema > Meconema thalassinum. Next base: position 130,493,944 of record OX336395.1, read on the forward strand.
AAGGTTACTGCTGCAAACACTTTTATGTTGAAGTCATAATTTAATGCTCACATTGTTGACTGTGAATACAGATTTTACAGTTCCCATAGTTGTTTTTCTAACTAAGGATTGTTTTAATTGCGCAATTACATTGTGAACAATTGATTATTATTATTATTATGCCCAGACGCCATCTTGAAAGTATGGAGTGGCTGTCATTTTGCCTTGGTCATACCAAGCTACATATAAGGTTCTACTGCATCATGAATTTTCGTTTTCGCAGCTCATAAATTTATTTTTAAATTATGAAATTTCAAAATGGCCACTGCACGCTAACGCAGGCTATTTTATTAGCTTACCAGCCGTAGTACTCGGCTTCGCCTGTGAATTTATTTGTTTTATGGATGATAATGAATGCTACTAATGAACTGACACATGCAACTTACAAACTAACAGAAAAAATATGTTAAAAATATAACATTTTGTGGTGGTAATTAATAACATAATGAACGTAATATCCAAGACATTTTCCCCTAATGATAATGAACAGGAAAACAGCTATTTACTAACTACAGTACTGTCAAATCTAATTTACTATAAGTTGAAAAAAAAATATTTGAAAAAGTGAAATAAAAGACGCTGCCTATATATCATTGGGTGTTATATGGAAGAAAATCCAAAACAATCCAAAATTTGATCGCAATCGGATGAATTGTATATGAACGCATCGCCAACACTCATTTGTTTAAACTACTGGCGCGCTATCTATTGTAAATTGGATTAACTATGCCTATAACTAGGCTTGCCATACGTCCCGGTTTGACCGGGACAGTCCCGGTATTTTGCTCCTGTCCCGGTGTCCCGCCCGGTTTTATCAACATCCCGGAAAACGGCTGTAAGATGTAAAATATCTCTGTTCCGACATTGGACGTGTTTCAGAGTACGGTACATATTTTGTTTACCAGGTACATCAGCACCTGTGGAAAGGGTACTTTCACTAATGAACAATGTCGGGGTGGATGACAGAGCATTAATGAGAGAGTCCACTGCTAGAGCATTGATTGTATGTAAAATCAGCTTTGGCCTTTCTTGCTATGATTTTTATGAAAAGGTCAAGCTTAAGAAAGACATTAAAAAAAAGTACATTGAAGTCAAAAATATGAGTGGTTTGAAAGCAAAGATTAACATTCTTAACTCATTAATTAATTGTTTTTTAGTTTGACAAAAAAGTTTTCTTGTAATTGTTTTTGTAGTTAGACAAAAAGTTGTAGTTTTTCAAAAAATAATAAGACTTAGTAATTGTTCAATAATTTTATGAAGTATTTTAAATTGTATTTTATTAGCACTTTTTTCTAGATGGTAGACCAGAAAAAATATCATTAGAAAGGAAAAAATATATATTTTTATGTAGCAAAAATTCCTTTTTTATTTTTAAAAGGTGTGTAGAACTAACAATTTAGGGTGCCAGATGCCCCCCTCCCGTCACTTGCGAGGCTTAAAGAAAGCTTAAAACCCCCCAGCCCCCGGTAAGGCCATCCCATATCAATGTGTCCCGGTTTCACTCACCGAAAATATGGCAAGCCTACCTATAACCATCCCAGAAGTGTGCCAAACAACCTACCAAAATTTGGTCGCAATCGGATGAATTGTAGGCTATATGAACGCATCGCCAACACTCGTTTGTTTAAAATACTCGTGCGCTGTCCATTGTAAATTGGATTGACTATGCCTATAATGATTTCGGAAGTGTTCACAACAACTCACCAAAATGTGATCGCAATCGGATGAATGGTTTAAGAACGCATAAAAGACGAACAAACGAACATACTTTTTTATATATATATAAAAGATATAAGATAATACTAATAATAACACATCCTGCCTAAAATGCAATAGTACAACAATTTGGTACATTTATTGTAAATAATAGCCGGCCCTGTCGTGTTGGGGTAGCGCACCTGCCTCTCACACGGTGGCCCCGGGTTCCATTCCTGGCTCCATCAGGGATTTTAGAAACTAACGTGAGGGCTGAAACGGGGTGCACTCAGCCTCGTGAGGACAATTGAGTAGCTGTCTGACAGTGAGGCAGCGCCTCGATCACGAAAACCAAGATTAACGGTCGAGGGGATTCGATGCGCTGATCACGCGTCACTCCAATATCTGCAGGCCAAATGGCTGGGCAGCGGTCACTTGGTAGGCCTGGGCCCTTCATGCGCTGTAGTGCCAGGGGTTATTTATTATTTATTTATTGTAAATAATAATAATAATAATGAGAGATTCGGAGAAAATACTCTCAAAAATCACCAATATGAACTGTGATTACATAAAAACAAACAACATTGAGTAGGCAATGATATCGCAACCTTTATTACCAATTATTGTTAAGGGCATTCGATCAAATAAATTCAAGAGGATCTCAAAACAGTTGGACTCGAAATTACAGATACAGAGAACAACAATAAAATTACCACCCTTCTTAAGAATCACAAATTTTCAGCAGAAATGATGCACAGACGGCCTGTAGAGATTTTAGACGAATTAAGAACACTGCGATCAGAACGCATAAAGAGTATTGGGCAGATAAGAAGAATCAAACAATACAACCTTCGAAGAAAAAGTGTACATAGAAGACTCAAGTGGTCCAATGTGTCCAAAAATACTAATATATAAAAATGAGATGGTGTGTGTTACTCAATCACGCAAGAACCACTGGTCCGATTTAAATGAAATTTTGCATGAATGTAACTGATTTACCTGGTTAACATACAGGCTACTTTTGATTTCGATATTTTGCACTATTTAAAGATGGCGACCACTTTAGTGACGTCACTACGCCCTTTGGTTTCAAAATTTCGTATTTCCATTTCAAATAAAAAGAGAACACTATGAAATAGCAAACTTTTGTTGGCATATACGAGGTTCAAAATTTAATTTTCCATCCGGAAGGTCCTTATCACTTTTCATGTATCTCCAACGGTTAGCGATTAAACCTAAATTTGTGCCATGTTAGTCCCTACATGAACTGTTTTATTTATAGAGGTGGTTTGTGGGGTCTGAAACGAGGCGTTATTTTTAGTCTAATTTTATACTCTTGATGTCGATTATTGTATGTGAGTATTTGGAACTTTATACGCTGTTTTACAATGTTATAGAGCTTTCTACTTTGCACGGTATGCTTACTTACTGTTTACAGATTTGTTTATTGTTAACTGAACATTTCTGTTGGCCAATATTTATCTGCTTTTTGTCGTTTTTTACCATGATCAGCAACCCAAATTCACAGACTAATGTGTCGAAGTCTACCGACTGTCACATTAGTTTATTTAGTTTTCATAATTAATCTTACTGCAAAATTGGGAAAACTTATTTCAAAAAAGTTGGTATTTTGCCTTTCACGGTCAATGCAACCCCGCACAAAACACGGCGTAAACCTAGAAAAGTTGCAGAGTTTTAATTGCTTGGCCCTGAAATTCAATATACAATCATTTTGGAAGCCTTTATAGAGAGGTAAAAGACTGTTGTGTGTTTAGCTCTTGCAGTTAAGTACCGGAGGTGTTCTAGATAAGAATTGAGGTAGCGCGCAGTTTGCTACTCCATTGGTGGTCGCAAATGGACAACAAGAGCTCGCTGATGAGCCATCTCTGAGTTACTATCCGAAATCTCGCACAAGACACGGCTTAAACTTAGAAAATTTGCTGTGATTAATTTGTTTTTGTTATTATTACTTGGGATGATTGAAGTTTGTTCCGTTACTATTACTTATCACTAGGGCTCGGATTCGAGCATATTTGCATATTTTTTTCCTGAATAGTACACATTGAAAGAAGCCTTTCGGTGGTATTTTCACCTCTCTGGGACCAACAGAATTGAAATTTATCGAGCATATAAATGCATATAACCGCGGTTTTCAGAATAGAAGCATATAAATGCATATTCTTGTTGTTTTCGTCTAAATAGTTTGTTTTTCTTCGAATTCTCCCCCGAATTCGGGCCCTGACAACACTTAAGTTTCGAAAACAGAATTAATTATTGAAAAGCCTATCTAGTGCGAATAATAGAACCGCAGGCTTTTAACCTTTTGTGAGGTCGTTCTCGTCAATGAAACTTTTATTGACTGATTTAAGAAAATCATTCAAAACTGAAAACATAGAAAATTTCTTGTTGTACAGACCAATGCAGATCTACTTCATTGACTCGCCTAATTCTGAACATTTTGTAAATGAACTTTTAAACTGTACCCTTTATAAGAGCACTTCTCTTATATATACTTGTAAAACTTGAATGCGAGTATGTTGCAGTGTATCATACATACAATTAGAAAATAAAGCTCCCATTTAAAGGTATGTTATTGTTTGTTTTTTTTTCGTTTCACTTTCCTTTCTATAGGTTTTAACGGTGTTTGTCGAGCATATTCTGCATATTTAACCGCATATAATGGGTTTATAATGGGTTTTTCGAGCATATAATGGGTTTATAATGGGTTTTTAGAGCATAAAATCGGTTTTTCGAGCATATCTGGAGATTTTATCGAGCATATCGATCCGAGCCCTAGTTATCACTTACTATTACTTATTGCGGATATGATAATTGCTATCAAGTTTGATTTATTTTTAGCATAATGTTTATATGTTTAAATATAGTATGAAGACGTTATACGATAGGTGTTCACTATTTAAGACAGGTAATTTAACTTTTACTACATAGAAGCTGATATTTATTTCCAATATATAAACGCACTTTCTCACCTACAAAGCGGTGGCAGACAGGCTTTTCTCCGGGTACTCCGGTTTTCCCTGTCACAATTTCATTCCAGCAACAATCTCCACTATCATTTCATTTCATCTGTCATTCATTTTATCATTGCCCCAGGGGAGTGCGACAGGCTTCGGCAGCCGGCACAGTTCATATCCTTGCTGCTAGATGGGGATTTCATTCCATTCCCTGACCCGGTCGGTCGACTGAAAGCAGGCTGAGGATTTTCACTTTCCTACCTCTGATTAATAATTTGGTTAGTGAAAATGCATGTAGTATACTTGGTAACATGGAAATAACATTACTACATTACGAATGTGTGATTATATATATTGATGATTTAGGCCAGCAAGTACTAAAAGTTCAGCTAGTAATTACATATTTTTACTTTTTGTCACATATTTCAGGTATTTTATACAATCATAAAAAATAAATATTTTCCCGATTTTTAGCACCTAAAAATCCGAGTCCTAATGATGATGATGATGACTGTTGTTTTAGGGGCGGAACAGCAAGGTCATCCGCCCCTTTAATAGTGTAGGCCTACATAATTACGGTACCTACCCTTCTATAGTAATGAAACCCCCCCCAGAAGGAAATCTTGCGTACGCCACTGCTAATTAATTATGATTACGTTGAAGGCTGCATAGATGGGAGAAGCCAGCTGTGCGACCCTGTGTGAGCGCTTGCTCCGTCAGCCAGTGTGACAGAGGGGACAGCGAGTTTTGTAGTTCGCATTTTTTCAGGGGTTTCAGTTGGAGTTGCTGAGCTCTAGGTCGTGTATTGCAGGCCGTCGTAAGTTAGATGGGATTGGCTAAACCTTATTTTGGGCCAGGTTTTTTATTACGCTCCGGTTATGCAACTTTGGAAACGTAATAGAACGAACGGACGTTGTGTGTTGGTAGACCTAGCACCCTGTTTTTTATGTCTTAAATGCGATTGGCTTACACTGATACTAACAGGATTACAACCGTATTATGTTTTAGACTTAGATTAAACTTCTTGAAAACGAAATCTATAGTTATGGATTTCAGAAGTTGATCGCATATAATCATAAACATCATTACAGTGTCTGATATAATTGCAAAGATTGAGTTATATTTAAAGAATTGCACCTGTTGATATTAATACTATGATGGCAACCCTTGCTGCCGATTATCATTTCGTTTTTTTTTTTTACAAGATGGATAATAGCTACATAAGTACGTTTACTGCCAACATTACAAAGTGGACAACAAATTTCATAATGTATCAGTATATTGTTGATTACTTGTGATACATTTTGTCACAGCTAATATTGTCAAAGGTAATAGCTATTCATGTTAATTGATCCACAAAGGGACTAGCTCTGCGTAATATTCATAAAAATAAGCTGATATCTTAAGGATTTAGTTCCTTATGTTTCCCCTACCGAAGAGAAATGATTGTTTTTTTTGAAGCCGGATTATGGGCGGCTTTAAGGAAAATTATTTAACATGGGAGCTTGGACTCTGGTATTATATTCTCTTTGGTGTATTGTATTGTATTGGCAAGCTTCGACTGTGCTCGTAGCTGGTCGGTGCTGCTTGCAGTGTCGAGAAGCCATAGTTCAGCTCAGTGTATTGACACACGGACAGCAAAGGAGCTGTATAATATCAAATTACATCCACAGATCGCCGTTTAATGACAAAATTATTATTATTTGATGATTAAATTTATTTGTATCAGATGAGCAATTTTAGAAAAACCTAACTGTATTAGTTTAAGCACAGTCTAGCACTATAATTTTATCTCTCCTGTCTCCGCGGTCACTCTTGTGGTATAAGATTGATTTGTTTGAAATTTCACGTCACCGTCTTACATGACGCGCTTCAAATGCGTCTAATTTTTGAAGATCAGACCTGATCCAGAGATGACTGATTCTATGTAGAATCTTTTGTCAGGAATTCAGAATCTGGTCAATAATAAGAAGTATTTTTTTAAAATGCAAGATGCGAATTGCAGCTGATGGGAGAGCAAGTCCACCAGCATCAGAGACCTCTGTCGGTCATTGAAATAACTACTGGTAGAGATTCTGCTGGTCTTTTCGCTTAATGCAACGAAGCGGTGCAACGTGGTGCAGTGCAGCGCTTGGTGAAGCAAACCAGCACGGAGACGGATTGGCTTGGATTATTATTTTGATATAATAATTTAATGACTTCGCGTTTGTTTGGTTAAAAGCGGTAGCGTGAAGTTTAATATCGGATGAAAATATATTTTGACTTCGTGGCTGTAGTTTTATATGTGTACATGTGATTTTATAATTGCCAGGATATTCAGCAGAGTTATGTGTGCAATTTTGATGAGGTTATGGTATTACTTGGGCGGATATTTACACGACATTTTTAACAATCTTACGTTGCATATAATATGTAACATGCAAAAGTTACCTTCATTTGCACAACTAGTTTCCTTGTGCTATTGCTTATTGAAATACATACTTGACAATACAATTGGGTATTTATAAATGGGGGCTTCATAAATTCCATTCCCTGACCCGGTGGGTCGACTGGAAGCAGGCTGTGGATTTTCATTTCATTTATAAATGTGCTACCTCGAGCGGCCTACTGCATGCTCTAAATATTTTAACGTAGCCTAAAATGCCGCAATAGAAAACCTCAAAAGCGTAGAAAATCTCTGGTCTAACGTCGCACCTTTAATTCAAGAAGGGCCAAAATGTAACACGTTTTCACAATCAAACTCCTATTATAATTATTAATAACTCGTGACAAGACAGTGATTTTATAATTTAAACAAGTAAACATCGAAGTACGTACACAGAAAAATAGATCCACCTACTTGAAAACAAACTCGACTCTGCAGCTTTTCTTTATAAAACTATCAATAACTTCATCATAGAAAGAGGACTGTAGGCCTAATTTAATTTTTGCAAGCAATCCTTTTTGGAAGCCTTCATAGGGAGGTTGAGGCTGCTTGAACTTTTAGTTCTCGTAGTCAAGTGGTGCAGTTGCACCTTATATAAAGGGAGGTGGCGCGCAGTTCGTCACTCCTGTGGGGGTCCGGGCGGGGACACCAAGAGCCCGCCGATGAGCCTAGCTTGGTGTCCTAGGCGAAACCCCACACAAGACCCGGCACAAACCTAGAAGAATTGCTGAGTTTTAATTCACCGGCCGTGAAAGCCAATATACCATCTTTTTGGAAGCCTTCATAGGGAGGTTGAGGCTGCTTGAACTTTTAGTTCTCGTAGTCAAGTGGTGCAGTTGCACCTTATATAAAGGGAGGTGGCGCGCAGTTCGTCACTCCTGTGGGGGTCCGGGCGGGGACACCAAGAGCCCGCCGATGAGCCTAGCTTGGTGTCCTAGGCGAAACCCCACACAAGACCCGGCACAAACCTAGAAGAATTGCTGAGTTTTAATTCACCGGCCGTGAAAGCCAATATACCATCTTTTTGGAAGCCTTCATAGGGAGGTTGAGGCTGCTTGAACTTTTAGTTCTCGTAGTCAAGTGGTGCAGTTGCACCTTATATAAAGGGAGGTGGCGCGCAGTTCGTCACTCCTGTGGGGGTACGGGCGGGGACACCAAGAGCCCGCCGATGAGCCTAGCTTGGTGTCCTAGGCAAAACCCCACACAAGACACAGCACAAACCTAGAAGAATTGCTGAGTTTTAATTCACCGGCTGTGAAAGCCAATATACCATCTTTTTGGAAGCCTTCATAGGGAGGTTGAGGCTGCTTGAACTTTTAGTTCTCGTAGTCAAGTGGTGCAGTTGCACCTTATATAAAGGGAGGTGGCGCGCAGTTCGTCACTCCTGTGGGGGTCCGGGCGGGGACACCAAGAGCCCGCCGATGAGCCTAGCTTGGTGTCCTAGGCGAAACCCCACACAAGACACGGCACAAACCTAGAAGAATTGCTGAGTTTTAATTCACCGGCCGTGAAAGCCAATATACCATCTTTTTGGAAGCCTTCATAGGGAGGTTGAGGCTGCTTGAACTTTTAGTTCTCGTAGTCAAGTGGTGCAGTTGCACCTTATATAAAGGGAGGTGGCGCGCAGTTCGTCACTCCTGTAGGGGTCCGGGCGGGGACACCAAGAGCCCGCCGATGAGCCTAGCTTGGTGTCCTAGGCGAAACCCCACACAAGACACGGCACAAACCTAGAAGAATTGCTGAGTTTTAATCCTTTTTTAATCGACAACATAGCTAATGATGATAGCCTCTCCTGAATTTGAGTCGATCTGCAATATGTAATAATGCATCTCAGTGTCGAAAAAGAACGTTCTGCAGGGGATGTAGCAGCAGGAATTGTTGCTACCAGTTTGATGAGCTTGAAAATCACTGCCATACCCATGTACAATTTGTTTGTATGCATGAACTGCACTACAGTAATTTAAGTCTGAAACACTTTTCTCTTTCAAGTCAGGAGGTGAGTACGGTACGTCACACTTAATTCAGTTTTTAAGCGAACAATGTCGAAAAATTACCCATAGGTCTTTCTTAGGGCAGTAACATAACTGTCTGGAAACTTATTTCTGTGCTTTCACAATCCAGCAGCCAGAAGAACAATGCATTTGAAACACTCTCCTATTTGGACAAGTGCATTGTCGATAATTTCATTGAATAGACGTTAGTATTTTGATTTTTCTGGTTCACCACTTGTTGCACGATTTTTAGAGCACGGCTGTTCTCCTTAAACATCGATTTTGGTATCAACATGTCCATAAATACTATCAAAATTTTCATCTCACATAGACTGAGTATTTAAAAAGAGCTCAACCTTCTTGCCACAGTACTGTATATCCAAACTGTTTGTTTGTAAAATATTGAACACGGTATCGGAGAATGAAAAGATCTTGGAGAAAATTGCCAGCAGAAATCTAGTGTTGAACTTAAGCAAGAAGAACAAAAATCCTTGTGCTTTCAATGTAGTAGCTTTCTGTAGCTCTCAGACCAGAGCTTTCAACTACACATTACAAACGTGACAACTCACAGTCGGCCTTGGACAGAAGGAACCTGCGCGCGCATACATTTCTCGCTGTGTCGACAGCTCTGCTGAAGCTCCTAAGACACGTGCAAGCCTCGCTGTACTCGCCAAGATATATGCAACATGTGATTCGTTTAACGCAGATCTATTACAGATACGGTACATATTGTAATTTTTAAAATCTCGCCTGGTTTAGAAAAATATTGCACTTGCGCAGCAAGCATAGCTTGCTCGGAGAAATCGCCTCTGAATTCTTATGTGCTGTAGGTAGAGGATGGAGGTTGAGGGAATAGCATTACTCATAAAGCATGAGCAATACATGTTAGCAAGGGGTAGAACGCATACCGTAGGCTATATTAACGTCCAGAACGTTTGCCTATACCAAAAGTAAAAAAGGAAGGAAGCTTTTAGTTTTACTTGATCGTTAATCATGTGATCATGAGCCTCGCAACCTCCTTTTTACGTGGAATCCGAACCACGGGACATGGCATTTCACTTCGAAAATCTCACAGGCATTGACCAGGAATCGAACCCGGTCCACCTTGGTGAGAGGCCAACAGCTTGACCACTGCCCCCCCCCCCATTGCCTATATCAAACAGAACAACTGTGAACATGTCGTCCAGTAGCGTGGGTCCTAATGAGCACCGTTGCTGCATAGAGACTGGCGAGAGAAACGAAGAGAAGACTCCGCTCTATGCTCACCGTATACACATGGCCTTCCCTTTGAACACAAGCCGCTTCAAATTTATGTGCATGTATGAGAATGAATATCCATGCTTACAACGGAGTGCACACATTTTTACTATTGCAATATGAGGCAGATATTGTTATAAGATGTCACAAAAGTTATACATGCACAAGTCCTACTCCAGGTGTAGCGACTAGCATTCTTGGTATCAACATGTCCATAAATACTATCAAAATGTTCATCTCACATAGACTGCGTATTTAAAAAGAGCTCAACCTTCTTGCCACAGTACTGTCGCCCAAGAGGTGCGGGTTTGTTTTCCGGCCCAGCCAAGCAATTTAATTCTGGTCTGAGGGCTGGAAAGAGGTACAGTCAGCATTGTGAAGCAAACCTGAAAAGAAGTGGGTTGAATTCTCACCTCAGCCATCCTGGATGAGTATCCCATGGTTTCCCATGTCTACTCCAGACAAATATTGGAATGGTTCCTAACTTAAAGGCCACAGCTGCCTCCTTCCCATTCCTCACCTGAATTATAATTGCACACACTCTAAAATAGACACCACAGATTATCAAGCAAATTCTATACACACATCCAAGTAACGGGGCTAAATGACCAAGATGGCCAAGCCCCTCAAATGAAACATCATTATTAAACGTGACATAATCTACACTCCATGTCATTCTTAGTAACGAGGAAATACAAATACAGAGATGGAATAAGTTTTTGTTTATCGGGGATCAACTTGTGGTGTAGTGGCTAGCATAGCCTAATTACACTGCAACGGCTCACCAATGGAATTTGATCCCGCGCTTACGAAGCAGGGCTCTTATCGCTGCACCATGTGCTCTTTGGCTTCTTGCTAGCGTACGACGCACATGGACGTCGCACTGCAATTGCGAATAATTAATTTCTCGGAAAAAGCTGAGAAGCGCACCTTACTACTTGCACCTGGTATATGCCTGGCCATGGCCTACACGTGTACTGAAGATGGTTAGAATCGGTGACCCATGCATCGTATCCTCCCCTTATTAGCTGTCGCCCACGAGATCCAGATTCGATTCATGGCTCAGTCAAGAAATGTAGTTTTGGTCTGGGTTAGAACATGGTACAATATTGCCTTTTGAGGTAAAACTGAGAAGAGGTGAGTTACCTCACTTCGATTACAAGAACACACACACTTGGGGAAACCACAATAACGCAGGCCGTCTGAAAAATTTGTGTTATCACATTTGAATTCGAAAGCTTCTGTATAAAGCCATACACTCGGAAATTTGTATTATTTGTCGTCTTGCTGTGTAAAACTGTCTGCTGCCACTCGACTTCCTAAGGGACATAGTTATGAATTCAATATTTCAGCTCGCAGCACTTCTTAAAGCTTCACTACTGTACACTGCATTGATACACCAATACTGCCACTCAAGTTTGTATTTCCCCGGCGAACCTAAAATTTCAACATAATCTTTCTCACTCAATTTATCCCTCCAGTTCACGTGAGGATGTTAACTCCCGAGCGGCTGATCGTAGCGTCACAAGGTTTGAAAGTTAGCCTTAAGAGTTTTAGCTCTGTAACATAGGATTATCAAAATAATTGAATAAGTAATTATTTTCGGGCGCAGATAGAAATAAAGATTTCGTACGACACAGCTTAGCTAGCTTAGCTTATCTAGGCAATGTTCTGTTCTGTTGGCTGTCATGAGCGAGCGAATGTAGCTCCTACCTCATTTTCATAGTTTTTTTTATAATGTATAGTAAATGTATTCATCATGTATGAGTTAAAATGCCATAACCTTTTCGATTAATGCAGTTGAACAGCTCATGATAAACAAATGGAATCACATGTCACTTACTACAGTGCTGTAAGTTTTGTCTAATTTTTTGTGTGTATGTATATATGACTTACAATGATGATAGAGGATGCCCCAATAAAGATGAATTATGCCCCTAATGTTGCCCAAATTCCTTCTGTTCCCTCTAGTCTGGAATTGAATAACCCGCAGATGAAGTTTCATTTCATGGTTGGAAGATAGAGATAACTTTCACGGTCAAGAAATTAAACTCCAGCAATTCTTCTAGGTTTGTGCAGTGTCTGGTGCGGAGTTTCTTTCAGATATACCCTTGGTATAAATGACCAGTCGTATGCATGTGAAAATTTTAGAGACAGTCTACATTATATCATGTAAATACCCTTAACAGTCTTCTGTCACACCTGCCCAGCTCCTCTTTGGTCACTATTCTTGGCACTCGCACATGGCATTGTTGTCGGCACAAACCATACACTGACAGCGTGAGTAGAACACCGAGATCAGACTCAAAGTGCGCTGGGCAAAGAGACATTCAATGCGCACATCATTTGCACTGATCTCAAATTTATCAAAGCTCACTGTGCATGGATATACCATTGTGAACAGCCTAAGAGGACCATGCATTATGACCTGTATATTATAGTACTTCTTTGATGGTGGAACTAGAGCACCCTCAGCATTATCTTATCCCTATAAAGGTACCAAAAGATCGGAATATTGGATTTCATAGCCAACAGGGACGCAGTATAAACCTTGAAAAATTGCTGGAGTTTAAGAGATGTGTGGTGTACTTCAGTAAGACCTTGACATGGATTTACAAGATTTAATCTAATTGAAAACTCTGAGTGGCCTTTATGGGAATGGGACTGGGCAACTTAGAAACAGTGATAGAGATGAAGGTTGGCTTTGTCAGAGATCTATGAGTTGGAACTGCTGAGTGGAGCAGAAATTTCTGATAAAATGTACCTTAAACATTCAAAATCAATCCATTTTTATCAGGATTCTTCACAATGTTATGTATGTGAATCGCTCAGTTTATACATCCCTTGTAGCAAAATCACAATGCACAAGAATAATTAAAAACAAGAAGGTTTTGTCTAGAAAACAAACAAATAAATAATACAATTTAGAATTATACAAATACTGGTATGAATCCAGTACAGTGCTACCCTCCATACTAATTTCAATTTCTCCATTTGTTGACACTGCCTTAACAGCTTCTTAAATGTCTGAACATTTGGGGTATAGGGCTGAAAATGTCTCCTGCCTTTCACCACAATACTTGGCCCACTTCCTTTTCCACTGGCTTACAGAATGATAAAATGGCCTTGCCCCACTTCACACAAAGCTTTATATGCCCATTGCCAGCACAAAACCTATCCTGCAAGCACCTTCTGATTAAGAGGAGAGGTTACACATCAGTATATATGTGGTGGGCCATAAATATAACAAAGGTGGCGTAGTGGCACAGAGGTCAAGCTGTTGGCCTCTCACCACGCGGACCGGGTTCGATTCCCGGTCCATGCATGTGAGATTTTCAAAGTGAAATGCCATATCCTGTGGTTCGGATTCCACGTAAAAAGGAGGTCTCATGATCTCGAGATTAACTATCAAGTAAAACTACAATCTTCTTTACTTATAAATATAACAGTTTCAGACCATCATGTGGTGTAGTGACTAGTATACTAGGCTGTTACCCCTGAGGTCCCTGATTCAGTTTCCGGCTCTGCCAAGAAAATTAATTCTAGTCTAAGAGTTGGAATGAGATTCACTCCGCCTTGTGAGCCAAAGCTGAGAAGAGGTGGATTCGGTTTCCACCTCAGACATCCTAGAAGTGATTTCCAGTGTTTCCCCACTTCTACTCCAGGAAAATGCAGGGGTAGTTCTAAATTTAAGGCCATGCATGCTTCCGTCCCAATCAATTGCAAATATACACTACTAAAGACACCACATTCTGTAGGTTATTATACAAATTCTACATACACCTAAGTGCAGGGGTCTGATAACACAATGTCCAATCGCTAAATGAAAAGTCAGTCTCGGAAGCCAGCAAACTTCTACACCAGGAAAATGCCGGGATGATTCCTAATATATGGTCATGCTCACTCCACTTCCTTCCCAATTCTAGAGTCAATACCAAATATAACCACTGCAAATAATGATACCACACTAACATCAGACACAGTGGGAATGGTCATGAAGTCTCACTCTCTCCTAAGCTCCGAGGTCAGTTAACACACCAAGTGATGAATTATATATTTATTTATTTATTAACAGCATTTATATATTAATTTAATTTCTTTGTCCGAGCTTCAGATTTAAGTAGTCATTGTTGAAGCAAGATGACATTTTTCTATATAGGCCTACACTGCGTGCTATTTCTATGTGACCTCTGATTTCAATGTCGGAATCTAAACTGTCAGTGATGATATTCCCTAGTAAACCCACTCAACTGGAAGACTTCTTCAATATTATTATCTTCAATATTGGAAGATGTTAGGTTGTATATAATCAATCTAACTTAATAATCAACAAGGAAATTCGTCGAACAATACTATATTATGACAAAATATCACTTCCTAAAACTAGGGTACATGTTTCGAGCTATTCAAATATTTAGCACTTTTACAGCCCTCTCACGTCACCAACACATCACCGACACTCATCAATCAACATAATGAAAAACGCATTAAAAACAACTACCGTATATCTACAGACACACTCGAAAAAATGAAAATCCACAGCCTGCTTCCAGTCTCCGACCGGGTCAGGAATGGAATGAATGAAGCCCCCCCATCTAGCGGCGAGGATATGAAGTGTGCCGGCTGCCGATGCCTGTCGCACTCCTCTGGGGCAATGATTAAATGAATGACAGATGAAATGAAATGATAGTGGAGAGTGTTGCTGGAATGAAATTGTGACAGGGAAAACCGGAGTACCCGGAGAAAAACCTGTCTGCCTCCGTTTAGACACACTCGAATGCCCTTAAAATTTTATGAAAAGCTGTCTCTCCTTTTAGTGCATTTTTGCCCATGTTTTTACCAATTTGTACTATCTTGTATTCATAATTTTGCTGAGCTGGCTTGAACTTTTCATGTGAAGACGGATGTCCTTGGTTCATTAATGTATGGACTCGCTCCAACCCTAAAGAAACTAAATAAAGCTGTCACTATTCATCTGACAAGAGAAATCAAATAGTCTAAATAATTAAATGTGAAGAAGCTTACGTCAAAGCCAGGCGGGAACCTCATAAGCTAGGGTAGCAGGCCCAAATCCATGCGCCTCATGTCATGTAAACTGTAAAATTGTTACAGGCAAATTGTATTGAATTGTAAATAAAGTGAAGTAAACTAAACAACTATGTGTGTTGTTCCGAATGATGCCTGTTGGCTTACCTGCACGTTCCAGATGGAAAGGAATCGCCTAATGAAGCGAGCATAGCCTCGGTCCAAGTGACACGGCAGGAGGAGGATAGGCTGTGGTGAGAGTCCAACAGCTTGACCGCTTCTGCCTATCCTCCTCCTGCCGTGTCACTTGGACCGAGGCTATGCTCGCTTCATTAGGCGATTCCTTTCCATATGGAACATGCAGGTAAGCCAACAGGCATCATTTGGAACAACACATATAGTTGTTTAGTTTACTTCACTTTACTTACACTTCAATTAATTTGCCTGTAATAATTTGACAGTTTACATGACGTGAGGCGCGTTGATTTGGGCCCGCTCCCCCAGCTTATAAGGTTCCCGCCTGGCTTTGACGTAAGCTTCTTCTTCTTAGCGTTTTCCCGCAGGTGCAGGGTCCGCTGTCCGGATCTTAGCTCGCCACTTGTTATGATCGCGAGCATCATAAGGTGTTAGGCTGAGCACCTTCGTATCATGCCAGCGCTGTTTTGGTCTCCCACGTGGTCGTTGCCCATTGATTTCCAAGCACTGGGTAGAATTGGCTACTGTTCCTGGTGCAGCATGTAGGACATGACAGTACCATTGGAGACGTTTTTGCCGAGCCTTCTCAGTGATGGGTGAAATGCCCATTTGCTGGCGAATGATGTCGTTTCTTACATGGTCCAGGAGTGTGATGCCCAACGGAGCATACACATTTCCATGCTGTGTACTTGGCGCTCTGTCAGTTGGTCGACATTCAGCGCCATACAAAGCAACAGGATGTACTATCATGCAATATATTTTGGATTTCAGATGTAGTGGCATCCTTCTGTCGCAGACTACACCTGTAACTTCCCTCCATCTCATCAAAGCTGTGTTTATCCTGCTTCGCACTTCACTACCTATCTCACCACCGGGTGAGTTAGCCGTGGTGGTTACGGCATGACTGATGGCAGTCGCTCACATCCGGGAGGCGAGGAGGTTCGAATCCCCTCGCCGGCAACCTTGAAGATGGTCTTCTGTGGTTTCCCATCTTCCTTCCAGGCAAATGCCGGGGTTGGTCCCTAACTATAGGCCACAGCCACTACCTTCCAACTCCTCGTCCTTACATTCCAACTTCCCTCCCTCCCCAACGGTACTTGTAGCTCACCAATTGGGTGTCCGTCTCGAAGCGGCTACAAAAGTTTACGGTCTTGGCTAATGACTCTCCGTCAACTTGATAGAAGCCGTTGCTTGTGATGGTTTCAAGGTATTCGGTCTTCTTCTTATTCAGTCTAAGACCGTATCGCGAAAGACGGCTGTTCCAAACTTCAACTTGATGCTGCAGTCCTCCTCTGGTGGTATCAGCAAGTGCAACATCATCTGCGTATAAGAGAGTCCAAGGAACACAACACTCCTTTGCAGGTCTCGTATGATTGTGTCCAAGACCAGGATAAAGAGCAATGGGGACAATGAGGATCCCTGGTGTACACCAACTTTCACTAGGAAGCTCTCCGAGGTGCCGACGGCACAACGTACACAACTGGTGGTGTTTGTAAGCTTATTCACATTTAATTATTTAGATTATTTGATTTCTCTCGTCAGATGAATAGTGACAGCTTTATTTAGTTTCTTTAGGACAGGTCTGGGTTGGAGCGAGTCTATAAATTATAGAACCAAGGACATCCGTCTTCACATGAACCTTTCTTTAGGGATGAAAAGTTCAAGCCAGCTCAGCAAAATTTTGAATACAAGATAGTACAAATTGGTCAAAATATGAGCAAAGATGTAGTCCAAAGAAGAGACAGGTTTTTTTTATAAAATTTTAAGGACATTTGAGTGTGTCTGTAGATATACAATAGTTGTGTTTTAATGTGTTTTCTATTATGTTGATTGATGAGTGTCGGTGATGTGTTGGTGACGTGAGAGGGCTGAAGAAGGGCTAAATATTTGAATAGCTCGAAACATGTACCCTAGTTTTAGGAAGTGATATTTTGTCATAATATAGTATTGTTCAACGGATTTCCTTGTTGATTATTAGATTGGATCTGATGCTCAGAGTAGTCTGGTCGTGATTTTGACGACTGAAACCCATTTTTTTTTTTTCTTTTTACATTAATATGGAGTCTATATTCTTCAGATGTTGGCTGGTAATTGTTGAAGACCATCAAGACTACGGTATCACAGAAGATCGTTGCACCACAGTAGAACAAATCTATATGCCTACCAGTGAAGAAGTTGAAAAGTTTTATAGAAAAATAGATGGAATTCTGAGCTATGTCAAGGACGATGAAAATGTAATAATAATGGGAGATTGGAATGCTGTAGTAAAAAAGGAAGAGTAGGGAAGATAGTAGAAGAATTTGGATTGAGTGAAAGGAATGATTGAGGGAGCAGGCTGATAGAATTCTGCACTGAGCTCAAGCTGGTCATAGCTAACACATTACTCAACAACCACAACAGAAGAATATACCAGGAGATACAGGACATTTCCTAATTGACTTTATTATGTTGAAGCAGATCTTCTGAAACCAGATTTTGGATTGGAAAATATATCCCAGAGCCGACATAAACTCTGACCACAATCTGGTTGTTATGAAATGCTGATTGAAGCTGAAAAAACTGAAGGAAAGTAAATACCCATAAATGTGGCCAGTAGACAAACTAAAAGAGAAGGATGTGAACAAAAGTCTCAAGAGGATTATAAGGGAAGAACTAATAAAGAACCCTGAACTAACTTCTAATGCAGAGGAATGGGTACTTTCGAAGAATGAAATAATTAAGTCCACAAAAGAAAGCATTGATAGAAAGGAATGAATAGGTGGAATTGCTTGGATCTCTCAGAATATACAAGAATGCATCAAAGTTGTAACAACAAGAGATGAAAGGGGAAAAGCAGAATATACGTAGATGTCTTAGAAATGGGGTAAACAAGAGGTGCAAGGAAGCGAAAGCAGTGTGGTTGAAAGAGAAATGTGCAAGTATAGACAATTGTTTGAAAGTAGGAAAAGTAGATGCAGCTTTTCGAAGGATTATGGGTACTTTGGGGAAAGGAAGACTAAGTGCTGTAATATTAAGGACTTGGATGGAAAACAGATGAATGAAAATCCACAGCCTGCTTCCAGTCTCCGACCGGGTCAGGAATGGAATGAATGAAGCCCCCCATCTAGCGGCGAGGATATGAACTGTGCCGGCTGCGGAGGCCTGACGCACTCCTCTGGGGCAATGATTAAATGAATGAGAAATGAAATGATAGTGGAGAGTGTTGCTGGAATGAAATTTTGACAGGGAAAAACGGAGTACCCGGAGAAAAACCTGTCTGCCTCCGTTTTGTCCAGCACAGATCTCACATGGAGTGACCGGGATTTGAACCACGGACCCAGCGGTGAGAGGCCGGCGTGCTGCCGCCTAAGCCACGGAGGCTTTTGGATGGAAAACAGATAATAATATTTATTTATTTACATAGGTCCCAATGAGCCTGAGCTCGTGTTAGGGACAATCAAGTAACATAGTTACAGCATGGCATATATATAATTTTTGTACCATTATATTGTTTAGTTTAATAGTAACTTATATTAGATTGCTAGTGACTAACTTTACAGAGATGATTCGGTATGATACATTGCATTGCTTAAGGCTATTGGATATGGGCTATTCATTCCTTAATAGGAAGTCTTTTGTTTTCCTCTTAAATGTTTTTATAGAGAAACTTTCCCTTATGCCTAATGGTAGCGAGTTGTATTCCTTTATTATAGAGGACATACTTCCTTTAGTTCCAAATTTAATGGATTGATAATGGCTGGTGAATATTCGATTTACTCCTCTTGTTGCATAATGATGAATGTCATTTGCATGGGTAAAATGGATGTGTGTGTGTATCAATTTGTTTTCTAATTTGTATACAAATACTGTTGCTGACATAGCTATTTGTTTTTGCAGTGGCATAATTTTAGTTCTTGAGTATAATTCATTTGAGGGTGTGAGCCAAGGAAATCCAAAGATAGATTTTATAGCACGTTTCTGGAGTATCTCAAGTTCTTCTATTAGCTCCTTCTTACAATACCCCCATATGAAATTCATGTACATTAGATGTGAATGTATCAGAGCAAAGTATATATTTTTCAATTGTTGGCTAGTAAGACAGCTATATCTTAATCTGAAAATAATACCAGTTATAGGGCTGATTTTATGTTTTACATTTTCTACATGATTTTCCCAGGTTAGTGTACTATCTAGTGTGATACCTAAGTATGTTGCCGATTTAACCCTTTCTATTTCTTTGTTGGCTATGTTGACTATGTTTTTGGTCTCAATCTTGTATGATGGTTTATGGAAGAATAAATATTTTGTTTTAGTGATATTGATAACCATTTTGTGTGCTCTCAACCAATCCACCAGATTATTGAGATCATAATTAATATTTAGCATAATTTCCTATTCAGATGTTCCCAGATAGAGTATAAAAATATCATCTGCAAATAAGCTTGCCTTTCAATTCTAATAATACTATATCATTAATATAGGCCAAGAAAAGAATTGGTCCTAAGACAGAACCTTGAATATTATGTTGAGAGATGGAAAGCTTACATAGAGCATTTGTATAGGCGTAAGAAGATTGAGAAACATGTTATGGAAACGGAAGATGAAATAGATAAGGAGGAGAAAGGAGATTTAATGTTGAGATCAGTATTTGATGGAGCACTAGAAGACTTAAGGAGGAAGAAAGCACCATTTTCATTCGAAATTGATTAACTAACCCAGTTGCTGATCAGGTTATTTCTTAGTACGGTATGTAGGATTTATGAGACAGGTGAGGTGCCCTCTGCTTTTAAGAAGAATAGTATCATCCCTATATGGTTTTTAATATAAATAATTGTTTTGGGGCAAAAGAAAAAACTTTCTCACCCCACTATATGGCACCCTGCTCTCAATGATCCCCTATTAGCAGTTAGCACTGCAGCCTCCTCTACTTCTACTCCTTTCACTTTGAAATCGTTCAACACTGAAACTAACCGTCGCTTCCTAGATCTACCCCTGCTTCTCTTACCCTCTACAACCAAACTCATTAACATCTTAGTTAATCTTTCCTCCCTCAATCTCTTCACATGACCCCACCATCTGAGACGGCTCATACAAACAGCATCATCAAGTGATTCATTTCTAATTAGCCCTTTATCTCTTCATTACGAGCACCCTCCTGCCATTGCTCCCATCTATTTGTCCCAGCAATCTCTCGTGCTACCCTCATATTACCTCTGGCTTATGTATCTACCCAGCTCTCACTTCCATACAGCAAGGTAGGTCTACTGAGCGATGTAGGGAGAGTTTCCCCGCTACATCAACTTCTTTCTTGCAGAACACTGTAGATCACAACTGAGAACTCACTGCATTGGCTTTTTTACACCTTGACTCTGTTTCCATCCCCATACTGTGACCATCCTGAGAGAATATACAGCCCAATGTTCCACCTGCTCCAATTTAATTCCTCCTATCTGTCATTCTATTTTCTTGCATTTTTCCGTATTGACATAACACTCGTCTTTGAAATGTTGATCTTTATACCATACTCCCTACATTTCTGTTCAAGATCTAACATGCTGGCTTGCAAGCTTTTGACGGTATCCATCATTACAACCAGATCATCACCATAGGGCAGACTTCTTACCTGGTCTCCACCTAATTGAATCCCACCCAGTCAGTTTATGCCCTCCAGTAAATGGTCCATATATAAAATAAACAGTAGTGGTGAGAGGTTACAGCCTTGCCTCACTCCTATAATAACCTGGAACCAAGAATTCATCCTACCATCAACTCTTACTACAGCCTGATTATCAACATAAATAATTTTGATTGCCTGTAACAGCCATCCCACGATACAATTATCCCTCAGTATGCTCAGCATCTTTTCCTTGGGTACTCTTATCATATGCCTTCTCTAGATCTACAAAACACAAACGTCTGTTCCTCTCATAGCATTTCTCAATACCATGGAACATGCTAAAAATTTCATCCTGACATCCTCGTTTCATCCATCTTAATCTCAGCCAATGATCGAACTCTTCTTTCTACAACGCCTGAGTAAACTTTGCCCGGAACGCTTATCAAAGAAATGCCTCTATAATTATAGCAATCTTTTCTGACCTTGGTTATAAATTGGGGCGATTAGTGCTTTTGTTCATTCAGCGTATTTATCAATAGTATTTCTAAAACTCCTTGCAAACGTGGGGGGGGATCAAATTTATAAACTGCCAACCTATCAGCGTATTTTATTTTTGTGTCATGCTTGAAATAACACAGTAATGTAGGCCTAATGCTATAACTTGAAGAGGAAAAAAGGAAAAAAAGAGGATTTTTATTGTATTTCTAATTAAAATACAATCAGAATGTAAATACAAAACATAAAACATTTTTCAATGGCTGACAAAAGACCTGAACACTGACCGCCATGAATCTTTGAGCGAGATGTCATTTCCGAGTAGGTGGCTAGTAGATAGCAATGCTTTGTCCATTTTGTCCCATCGTAGATTGGAGGTAGTCCTCAACCTTCCTCATCACCAAGAAACCTCTCTCTGCAGAACAGCTTGAAGCAGCTACGATGAGCAGATTCATCACAGTGACAAAGTACAAACTCCACAAATTTAAACTAAGTAATCAACAAAGTTTAGACAGAAACTTATGAAATGCTGGAGCTCCATCAATTTAGGTAAACATCACACAAGTGTAGCACCAAACGTCTGACAACACTGCTTTTTGAACTCTATTGGCGCAATGAAGTTTAGCATAAGCAAAGGCGAGTGGATGATCACAACCAGGAAGAAGGAGAGAGTCACAACGGGAATAACAATTGGTGGGGAAGAATTGAGGAAAGTAGAGAGTTTCAAGTATCTGGGAAGCATGATACAAGAAAATGGAAGAAACAACAGAGAAATAAATGAGCGGCGGAGGCAAGCAGAATTATTCAGGAAAAGTGTTAGGAGCCTGGTATGGAGTAAGGATGTGCCTCAAAACAGCAGAAGGGTCATATATAGGACGTACTACGTTCCATTCCTGACGTATGCCTCAGAGACCTGGGTTATGAGAGGAAGGGAGCGAGCAGAATTCAGGCTAGTGAGATGAAATTCTTGAGAAGCAGTATTGGAGTGTCAAAGGTGGACAGGTTAAGAAATGAGAAGATCAGAGAATTAGTCAAGGAGGGAGCATTACAGGATAGGATAGAGGAATCGAGGCTTAAATAGTATGGGCATGTTAAGCGAATGGATGGGAGGAGGATACCCAGGAAGATACACGAGATGAAAATAGAGGGAAAAAGACCAAGAGATAAGTGGCTGAAGGGTGTGGAGGACTGCGTACGAAAGAAAGGACAAGACTGGACCAAGGTGGTGGGAAGACAGAAGACGATGGGGAGGCTTATGTTCCAAACAGACCCGGCCAGTGGCTGGAAGATGATGATGATGATGATCGGCGCAACACAGGGTGTGCTTAAAGCACGAGGGGAGAGTCGTTGAATTACTGTATTACAATCGTCAGCAATTTCTACAGCCAATACCCACAACAATAACATTGGACCATAATAAAACGATCAATAGTCCAATATAAATAGTCAAATGAGAAGGCGGGCCGAGACAGCGACGTCTTGTTTTCATGCAAGAATAACTGAAATGGACATGTAAATATAAACTAGTATTTTATTCATTAGTGTGGTATTTTAAGAACAATTTTTAATGCAAGTACAAAAAAAAATTTAGAGTTTTATTTGTAAAAATTTGTAAGTTTTTTTTTAACGCGTGTAAGAATTTGTAAGGGTTTTTTTTAACGTGTGTGTAACTATCTCATATGTTTCCATCACATTTCATTCACATCAACCATTTTTCATTAATTTTTAATGTTCAGTGACTGGCCATTATCACACTAGCTGATGAAGGGGCAAATTTTCGATGAAAATAATAGCCTCGAAACATGTACTAGTGTGTAAATAAACACAAAAAGTATTGACTAGACGGAACATACTATATTTCAATTTTTTAAACTATCATTCGTCAATGCAAATCATGAACAATGTTAACCCCAAACATTTAAGAATCTGTTCAGGCAGTGTCAACAAATGGAGATATTGTAATTTTATTATATTAGAGGGTAGCACTGTACTGGATTAATATTTGTATCATTATAAATTGTTTGTAATTCTCTCATTCCCTCTCGCTATCGGCCAGCCCCTCGCCCCGCTCTCACACGCATATTTATGTGTGTTGCACTGTAGCCTAGTAGGTTAGCTGTCAGGTTGTAAAGTCGTTCATCGCCGAGCAACCACAGTTCGAGTCATGCCTGAATATTATTTTCGTGAAGTAACTCACCATGATGATGTCATGCTACGAAAACGTTTGGCCGAGCTAACGATGATAATGTGTCATTACATTCTGCAATGGCTCACTATACACATGCATTCAGAGAGCACGTTCTGGCTCTCGTCGAACACGGCAATTAAAGGGTGCGTGAGGCAGCAATCCGATGTGGTGTTCCACCGAGATCTGCCCAAATATGGATACAGCAGTGGAGGGTGTCAGGGAGGATTGGTCGTCTACTGGGCACTGGTTTACAGCGGGTTTCAACTGTAGAAGAAGACCGCCATTTAGTTACAACTTTGCAGGAAAACCCATTCTTAAACTCGGTAGGGCTCATGCAGACGACTAATTTTCCTGGATGTCCATACACGGCCCGTAAACTATTAGCCTACGAGAAGCAGGAATTGCTAGCAGAAAACCTGCAATCAAAGAATGTCTTTCCGACCAACATATAGTCGAACGGTGTGCCTTTACTGAGCTGGAATTAAATCGTAATTGGGATCAGGTCATCTTCTCTGGCGAGACATGTTTCAGTTCGGCAGAGGTCAGACCGGTTTGTGTTTACAGGCCACGTGGATCCCGGTACAAGAAACAGTATGTGGCTTGGCGCATAGGTAATGGCCACATATCTGTGTCACGCTGCGGGTGGATGTCGTCTGATGGGGCTGGAGTGCTTCATCGGATAGGTGGATGTCTCACATCGGACCAATATTTGCACATCTTGCAGAATATTATGATTCCAAGTGTGAGAGAGCGCTATCCACATGCAGTACTTCAGTTCGTTCAAGACAACTCTCCAATCCACATGAGCAGGAGTGTTCAGGGCTGATTTTCTGAGCAGAACTCCATTGAACTGCTCAACTGGGACCCTCAAACTCCAGACTTGAACCCCATTGAGTATGTGTGGGCAAAGTGGAAACGCCATATCAGGGAAAACTGGCCTCACTCTCCCCCTCGTTCGCAGGATGCATTGTGGGAGATTATGTTGGAAGCATGGGAGGAGATTGCCCATTATGAACAGTACTTCAGAAATCTATTTCAGTCAATGCCACGCCGGCTACAGCAAGTTGTCGAAACCGGTGGATACTGGACGAGATTTTGAAGAAGTGTCTACAACAGCCCTTTTCGGGACTAACAATAAGCAAATTCATTAAGTCAGATTTCCCTTTGTATAGAGACACACATGTATTTCGTCCATGAAACATTTGACATGTTTAAAAAATAAACACCGCGAGTACGATTCCAACCCCGGTTCTTTGTCGTTTCACGCAACGCCTCTTCCCTTGAGCTAACTGGCAGTATGCAAAATGCTCATAATATTGTAATGATATTTCCATCATCTCATGCACGTCTATAACAGCTATCATAGACCCAGTGGTAATTAACTAACGGTTTATTGCAATATTTCGTTGTAAAACGTAAAAGGCGTCCAGTATCATGCGGTTCCACAATGGTATAACAGATTCCAACCCCAGTTCTTTGTCGTTTCACGCAACGCCTCTTCCCCTGAGCTAACTGGCAGTATGCAAAATGCTCATAATATTGTAATGATATTTCCATCATCTCATGCACGTCTATAACAGCTATCATAGACCCAGTGGTAATTAACTAACGGTTTATTGCAATATTTCGTTGTAAAACTTAAAAGGCGTCCAGTATCATGCGGTTCCACAATGGTATAACAGAAGCCATCAAAACAAAAAGAATTGCTGAGACCAAAATTGAACCGTGGTGGTTCGGCTTACTAACTTCACACACTTCCTCTACCCTATCACAGCCACTCTGTTAAACGCTTCTCATCCTTCGTCACTTGGGACGTGTCCCTCACTTCATGCATTTGGGCTGTTTCTCATTAATTGCACATCATTCTTCACTGTTATTCTGATATCTGCACAGTGACACTGTGTACTGATAGTTGCAATTTGTCCCGAACATGTCATTGAACAAAGATGGAAGTGCATCAATTTTGTTGCAACTGTGCAGCCACTTCCAAGCACGATGATACCCCAACAGGACTTTGATATTTTCCATGCGACAATTTATGATTGTCCATCTGTACATTTCATCAGAAATTTCTGCTCTACCCAGCAGTTCCAATTTATAGATCTCTGACAAAGCCAACCTTCATCTCTATCACTGTTTCTAAGTTGCCCAGTCCCATTCCCATAAAGGCCACTCAGAGTTTTCAATTAGATCAAATCTTGTAAATCCATGTCAATGTCTTACTGAAGTACACCACACATCTCTTAAACTCCAGCAATTCTTCAAGGTTTATACTGTGTCCCTGTTGGCTATGAAAGCCAATATTCCATCTTTTGGTACCTTTATAGGGATAAGATAATGCTGAGGGAGCTCTAGTTCCACCAGCAAAGAAGTACTACAGTTGAACTTGACTTATATGCATATCAAGGGAAGAGAAAATACTACTTGTAACTCAGAATTACTTAGAAATCAGGCTTACACAACACATGACATATTTACTGAAAAATAGACCTACATGTGTAAATCCTAGCAAACAATACATACATTAAGACAGAAAATACAGTACTGTATTACTTTGAACTTGGTCCAGCCTTAAAGAAATCAGATAGTTTGGCTTGTTTCACTTTTCTTGCATTAAGTGTATAAACCTCCTTTTGCAAACGTAGTAATAAATTCAAGGCATTTTCACTACAACTTTTCGCACTGATGTAACGCCTACCCACATCGATTGCACTTAAGAATAACTTCACTTAGTTCAGGTGTTTCAAGATTCAAGTCGTCACCTCCATCACTGTCACTATCGCTAGTAGCTGGTCCGTCACCACCAAGTTGTTGGCATACATCAGCAATAATCTCTTCATCCCATTGTAGCCTACATGCAGCCAGATTATCATCGAAGTACACAAAAGTATCGAAATCTGCACCCTCCGGTAGCGTTAGGTAATTGAAAATAAAAATCCACAGCCTGCGTCCAGTCGACCGACCGGGTCAGGGAATGGAATGAATGAAGCCCCCATCTAGCGGCAAGGATATGAACTGTGCCGGCTGCCGAAGCCTGTCACACTCCCCTGGGGCAATGATTAAGTGAAATGATAGTGGAGAGTGTTGCTGGAATTACATTTCTGACAGGGAAAACCGGAGTACCCGGAGAAAAACCTGTGTGCCTCCGCTTTGTCCAGCACAAATCTCACATGGAGTGACCGGGATTTGAACCACGGACCCAGTGGTGAGAGGCCGGCGTGCTGCCGCCTAAGCCATGGAGGCTTCAGCGTTAGCTAATTGCCAGACATAATTCCGTCCCCATAATCATCATTAGAGGCAGCCTCCTCCAGTAAGACACCAGCTTTGCGGAATCAGTTGCTGATTGTGGAGGATGACACCTGCTTCCAGGCAGCCGAAATAAAGTCCATGGCTTGTAGTAAATTAATGGAGAGAGTTTCATTTCCTGCATCACTCAGTGTTATTAAATGTTGAACCAGCATTCTTTTATAATGCACTTTGAAATTTGCAATGATGCCCAAATCAAGCGGTTGTAGAACACTGGTACAGTTCCACTCGGACATTCTCCAGAACGATTTGAGGTGTATGTGCTGCACATCTATCCATAAGAAGAAGGATCTTCTTCTGTTTCTTTTTAATTTTAATGACCAGTTTTTTCAACCACTGTTCCATTAGCATATTCATCCAGGAATTTCTGTTGGATTCATGTTCTATAGGTTTTGTTTTTGCACCCTAAAACACCTCGGATTTTTCGATTTTCCTATCACAAGTGGAGGGAGTTTGTCCGATCCATCTGCATTGGTGGGAAGAAGTACTGTTACTCGAATTTTACTTTTCTTCTCTCCATGGCAGGAGTCACCTTTTTCAGCTAATGTTTTACTAGGAAGGAGACTGTAGAATAAGCCGGTCTCATCACAATTGTAGACTGTTAATCGCTTATGATACCCTGCAGAACCTCTTCTTTCCAGTGTTGCACCGTGACGTCGTCCACAGCTTTTGCGTCACCGCAAATTGTTCTCCATGTGATTTCATGACGATCTTTAAATCCTTGCAACCATCCTGACGAAGCCTTGAAATCAGCAGTGATACTCATCAATTTAGCTTTCACCTTTGCCTTCAGCATGTCGCCACTAATGGTAGGGCTGCAGCCCACATTTGCTGGATCCATGTGAAAAGTGCTTTCTCCAAATCTACATACCTCCCTTTTCGTTGACGGCTGCGCTTTGCTGATTTCGAACGCAGTTTTAAAAACTCAACCAAAATAGCGTGGTATAAGCAATCCCTAAGTCTGAAGCAATTTCAGTTTTTGTTTTGTGTTCTCCTTGGCTAATCGAAAGCAACTGAATGATAAAACTACTGTTCAACAGAAAACACCAGATACCGGCAACATGTACATTTTACTTGTCCTTTGTTCCCATGAAAGAAATTCTCATATTCAATCAAAACACAGAGTTTTGCAGAGTGACATTGTTGACCCTTACTTACTGGCGGCGTAACAAAGGCCAACCGAGCGAGTTCCCTTCGCTCCTCCTCTAGCAGCATTGCTTTTGACCTTCACAATACTGCTAAATATTAAGTTACAAGCAAAGTTGGAGGTTTCAGCGCGGAAACAAAAGAAAATAAATTTGTTTGAATATGAGAATTTTTTTAGTGTGAACAATCTAGAGCATGTCCCACATGAGACAGAAACTCTGTGTTCTGTTTCAGCACCGAAACCCTACCTCTCTACTTCCATCTACACCGACAAAGAGAAAATTACATAAATACAGTACCGTAGTTTCTTTTATAACAACACGTGCTCATTAAATTACAAATACGCAAAACTCAGATGTATTTCACCGACACTTAATACGTATAACAGCGATTTACGTATAAATAAGGTTAAATTAACACGCTTTTAGATTACATTTTTCTGGGACCTGAAAGAAAGTTCGTACAAATACGAAATACGCAGAACAGAGTTACGTATAAAGCAGGTTCAACTGTATAATATACAGGTCATAATGCATAATCCAGATGGGTTCCAGGCACTTGTTTAAATGAGCCGTTCCTCTTAGGCTGTTCGCAATGGTATATCCATGCACAGTGAGCTATGATACATTTAAGATCAGTGCAAATGAAGTGCGCAGTGTCCCTTTGCCCAGGGCATTTTGAGTCAGTCTGATCTCAGTGTTCTACTCACGCTGTCAGTGTATGGTTTGTGCCGACAACAATGCAATGTGCGAGTGCCAAGAATAGTGACCAAAGAGGAGCTGGGCAGATGTGACAGAAGACTGTTAAGGGTATTTACATGATATAATGTAGACTGTCTCTAAAATTTTCACATGCATACGACTGGTTATTTATACCAAGGGTCTGCTGAAAGAGTTTTATACATCTGAAAGAATCTCCGCACCAGACACTGCATAAACCTAGAAGAATTGCTGGAGTTTAATTTCTTGACCGTCAAAGCCAACATTCCACACATATTTTATCTCTATCTTCCAACCAAGAAATGAAACTTCATCTGCGGGTTATTCAATTCCAGACTAGAGGGAACAGAAGGAATTTGGGCAACATTAGGGGCATAATTCACCTTTATTGGGGCATCCTTTTTCATCATTGTAAGTCATATATACATACACACAAAAAATTAGACAAAACTTGCAGCACTGTAGTAAGTGACATGTGATACCATTTGTTTATCATGAGATGTTCAACTGCATTAATCGAAAAGGTTATGGCATTTTAACTCTAACATTTATTTTTTTTCGTGTGGTCTCCTCAGAGACCTAGTGCAGGTCTTTCTATTCGACGCCTGTGGGCGACCTGCGCATCGGGATGAGAGATGGAATTGATTAAGGTGAATGAAATTGGAGAAGGATGTGGAAGGAAGCGGCCGTGGCCTGTCAGAAGGTACCGTCCCAGCATTTTCCTGGTGTGGAAAATGGGAAACCACGGAAAACCATTACAAGGACGCCCGACGGTGGGGCTCGAACCCACGTGTCTACCGAGTCAGCAGAGAGCTTGGCCCCATGACCTAACACTGCACTTTAGCCAGCGTAGCCACTACTGTCGGTAACTCATACATGTTGAATACATTTACTATACAGTATATAAAAAACTATGAAAATGAGGTAGGAGCTACATTCGCTCGCTCATGACAGCCAATAGAACAGAACATTGCCTAGATAACTAACTTGCTAAGCTCGCTGTGTCGTACAAAATCTTTATTTCTATCCATGCACGAAAATAATAACTTATTCAATTATTTTGGTGATCCTATGTTACAGAGCTAAAACTTTTGAAGCTGACTGTCGTAACCTTGTGACGCTACGATCAGCTGCTCAGGAGTCAACATCTGCACATGAACTGGAGTGAGTGAGAAAGATTAGATTGAAATATTTAGGTTCGCCGGGGAAATACAAAATTGAGTGGCAGTATTGGTGTATCAATGCAGTGTACAGTAGTGAAGCTTTAAGAAGTGCTGCGAGATGAAATATTGAATTCATAACTATGTCCCTTAGGAAGTCGACTGGCAGCAGACAGTTTTACACAGTAGGATGACAAATAATATACATTTCAGAGTGTATGGCTTTTTAAAGAAGCTTTCGAATTCAAAAGTGTGTGTGTTTTTGTAATTGAAGTGAGGAAACTCACCTCTTCTCAGTTTTACTTCAAAAGGTATATTGTACAGTGTTCTAACCCAGACCAAAACTAAATTTCTTGACTGAGCTGTGAATCTAATCTGGATCTCATGGGCGATAGCTAAAAAGGGGAGGATACGATGCATAGGTCACCGATTCGAACCATCATCAGTACACGTGTAGGCCATGGCCAGGCATATACTAGGTGCTAGTAGTAAGGTGTGCAAAGAAGAGAGAGAAGCAAGACACGCGCGATCCTAGCATCAGGATGGCAACTGAATGAATGGCCTTTTAAAACCACTCCTGCCATCTTGAGAGCAAACTACATTACTGCTTATTCACTTATTCCTTAATTCTAACAAAGGATATGGACGTATATGTAAAGTATTGAAGCCATATTTTCCAGTGTTGCCTATACAAACTGCTATTTGTAACTCTTCAGTAGGTCAACACGAATTTGTCCAATGACTGGGTGGGGGGTGCAATGTATATAATACATTAGCGTAGCCAAGATCGACCAATGGGGGGTTATAGTTACACAAGCCAAATTCTACGAGCATTTCGTCCCACAGCATAGCCATGCTCGCCAGTCTCTATGCAACAACAGTGCTCAGTAGAACCCACGCTACTGGATGACATGTTCACAGTTCTTCTGTTTGATATAGGCAATGAGGGGCGTGGCGGCACATCGGTCAAGCTGTTGGCCTCTCACCAAGGTGGACTTGGTTCGATTCCCGGTCAATGCATGTGAGAGTTTCGAAGTGAAGGCAAAGAATATCGCGAGAAATAACAACACAGAGACCTACTGTTTGGGCGCAAGGTGTGACATATCCACACCATCAGATGAAAGGACGATTTGTTTACAAACAAACAGTTTGGATATACAGTACTGTGGCAAGAAGGTTGAGCTCTTTTTAAATACTCAGTCTATGTGAGATGAAGATTAATGATGAACCAGAAAAATCAAAATACTAAGTCTATTCAATGAAATTATTGACAATGCACTTGTCCAAATAGGAGAGCATTTCAAATACATAAATAAATTTGTGTTCTTTTCGCTGCTGGATTGTGATTTGTTTGAGAAGCACAGAAATAAGTTTCCAGGCAGTTATGTTACTGCTCTAGAAAAGACCTATGGGTAATTTTTCGACATTGTTCGCTTAAAAACTGTATTAAGTGGGATGTAGCCTACCGTACTCATCTCCTGACTTGAAAGAGAAAAGTGTTTCAGGCTTACTGTAGTGCAGTTTATGCATACTAACAAATTGTACATGGGTATGGCAGTGATTTTCAAGCTCATCAAACTGGTAGCAACAATTCCTGCTGCTACATCCCCTGCAGAACGTTCTTTTTCGACACCAAGATGCATTAATACATGTTGCAGATCGATTCAAATTCAGGAGAAGCTATCATCAATAGCTATGTTTTCGATTGCAAAAGGATTGCTTGCAAAAATTAGATTACAGTCCTCTTTCTATTATGAAGTTATTGATGGTTTTGTAAAGAAAAGCCGCAGAGTCGAGTTTGTTTTCAAGTAGGATCTTATAAATAGAGCCAATTTTTCTGTGTACGTACTTCGATGTTTACTTGCTTGAATTATAAAATCACTGTCTTGTCACGAGTTATTAATAATTATAAATTATAATATGAGTCTGATTGTGAAAATTTGTTATATTTTGGCCCTTCTTGAATTAAAGGTGCGACGTTAAGACTAGTGATGTTCTACGTTTTTGAGGTTTTCTATTGCGGAATTTTAGGCTACATTAAATTATTTAGAGCATGCAGTAGCCTAGGCCGCTCGAGGTAGCACATTTATAAATGAAATGAAAATCCACAGCCTGCATGCAGGCGACCGACCGGGTCTGGAATTTATGAAGCCTCCATTTATAAACACCGTACCCAATCGTATTGTCAAGTATGTATTTCAATCTTCATAATAATAATAATGTTATTGGTTTTACGTCCCTTTTAACTACACTGGCTTTTAGAGACGCCGGGGTGGCGGAATTTTGCCCCGAAGGGGATCTTTAACGTGCCAGTAAATGTACTGACACGGCTCCC
Source organism: Meconema thalassinum (assembly GCA_946902985.2). NCBI lineage: Eukaryota > Metazoa > Arthropoda > Insecta > Orthoptera > Tettigoniidae > Meconema > Meconema thalassinum. The sequence goes on from OX336395.1 coordinate 130,526,491, forward strand.
TCGCATTTGCGCACCCGCAAATGCCAGCTGACTGCGCCAGGTTTCGATTTCAATCTTCAATAGCACAAGGAAACTAGTTGTGCAAATGAAGGTAGCTTTTGCGTGTTACATATTATATGCAACGGGAAGATTGTTAAAAATGACGTGTAAATATCCGCCCATGTAATACCATAACCTCATCAACATTTCACACATAACTCTGCTGAATATCCTGGCAAAAACTTATCATTTTTCCGTTCAATATAAAATCACATGTACACATATAAAACTACAGCAACAAAGTCAAAATATATTTTATAAACATTTAATGCAGCCAATGGCCAAAGAACATAAATACTAACTTAATACCTAAATACATGAATTATAACGTAAAAAAAATTCGCAATGTGCATTGGTATAACTAGTAATCATCCAAGCAGAACCGTGTTAGAGTCTCTCTCCTGTCTGGACACTTCAGCACATGATATCGTTCACAGAAATTGTTGCAACGCTTACACACGCATTCTGAGCACGGTGTGTGATACGATTTAGTCAAGCATAGGCGGTGATGGAAACCGTGTACTGCTAATCGGGTCACCAGGTGACGCAGCTCGTAGTTTGCTTGTGTCCAATCTTGTGTCATCATAGCATCTGTAGCGTAGAACTCGCTCCATATATCTTCCTTCTTCCGCTGCAGCACAGCAAGCGCTTGCGTGTAGCTGGCACTAGATGGCAAGAGCATTTTCATTCGAAGTTCTTCAATAAGGAACGGCTCTCTAGACAGCTCGTATACTGTGCGAGATCTGGTTGTTTTAGATACCCCCAATACTCTTTTTAAAAAATATGCTTTAACTTTCTCCAGTGTATATAGATTATTTCTGGTAAGATCAGGCCAGATAACTTCTATACCGTAAGTTAGTACTGGTAGTATTTTCACTTGGAATAGTCTCATAGCCGTTTCGAGGCTTAGTGTTTGTAAGTTTCTTATATCTTTAATTGCAATTATTGCTTTGGCAGCTCCTTCTGTTGTATGTTTGGTGAAGCACTTGCCACTTGGTTGCAATGTGACACCTAGATATTTAAAGTCATTTACTATTTTAAGTGCAGAGTCATTTATGGTGATTTGTATACCGGACGGTATTTTGCCCCCATTTCTAAAGACCATCATTTCTGTTTTTGTTTGATTTATGTAGAAACTGTTTTCTTGACACCATTTAACCATAACATCGACCGCCTCTTGCAATATGTGCGGGTTACTAGAGCTAACTGCTATGTCGTCAGCGTAAGCATAAATGTAAATATCCTTTCTGTCTTGGATGATTCTTATTAATTCTTCAGATGTAAGAATGAATAATAAAGGGCTCATAGGGTCTCCCTGGAGTACACCATTAGTCTATAGAATTGTATATGATGTAGAAAGGCCATCCGATATTTGTATGGTGTTGTAGGTGAGTATAGATCTAATAATTTCAATCCAGATTTTATCAATTCCTAAGGTATTCTCCAGCTTCGATATTATTAGTCCTCTGTCCAGTAGGTCGAAAGCCTTCGTGAAGTCTAAGAATACAGTATAGAATTTTTCTTTCTTTTTAAGTGCATCTTTGATGTTATTTAATAGTAATTCTACAGCCATTAACGTAGATCTGTTGTTTCTAAATCCGAATTGAGCATCGGGGAGTGATTTGTCGATAGGTTCCTTCAGTCTTTGTGTTATTATGTTAGTGAATATCTTGAAAGTATTACTTTCCAATGCGATGCCCCTGTATTTGTTGGGATCCTCAGGATCTCCTTTTCCTTTGAATAACACTTTAATTGTGGAGTTTCTCCATTGCTCGGGAATTTGTCCTGTTTCTAAACACTTGTTGAATAATTTGCTCCGATTTTAAACTTCACGCTACCGCTTTTAACCAAGCGAACGCGAAGTCTCCAAGCCAATTCGTCTCCGTGCTGGTTTGCTTCACTAAGCGCTGCCTCCTATATTCTTTGAAGGCTGCGCTGCTTCACTTCATTGCATTAAGCGAAGAGCCAGCAGAATCTCTACAAGTAGTCATTGCAATGACCGACAGAGTTCTCTGATGCTGGTGGACTTGCTCTCCCATCAGCTGCAAGTCAAGATGCGTACGTTCAAAGAACATACAATATAATTGTGACGTGTTTCACGCCACTTAACTGACATGAAAATAAAACCCTAACCTTAAAACTTCCATTCCTGCCAAAATTTACCCGTCCCTGTATTTCCAGTTGAGGCGAACGCCTCATAATTTCCTTCACTTACCAAATCTCTGAAGAACATTGCGGCCTATGCCAACAGTTGCAATTTGGACTGTGAACACCTTGTCGACGAAAACTTCCTGGATATAACATCGCACTCGCAGTCAAAACACGCGAGGTACAACTCTGGACCTTATGTGCACTGTTTCTGGAATTTAGTGTTCCCTAACCTCAAAAATAAACTTCCGAATTAAGCATTTATGAAAACAACATCGCCTGTATCGATTGTTCCGGCCACGACCATCGCGAGATGTATCGACCGACGGGAGATGACAAGTGACGAGCGCATAGCGACCGACCAGTGTGGCCAACTCTCACAGAAGTGAACACGGAAGTGTCTTATGGACTACGTTCAAGAAGCCAGGGGATTCTAGTGTGCGTGTGTGCTACTACTGCTCTTTATAAGTTATCCTACCATTTGATATATGTTGAAAGTTTGCGTGCGAACTCTCTCTCTTGGTGTCTGACTGTCAAAATAGAAACATCTTCTGGGGATTCGGATACCCCGGGCATATAGGACAGGTATCAGCCTCCTCGTGGGGCGGTATTATTTTTTTTAGTTGTTTAGTTTTACTTAAAATGTAGTGGCACAGGTAAGTTCCAGGAAGTGTGCTATTGTATTTGTTGTTTATCTACTTATTTTGGGGCCTTGTTTTTTCTTTCTGTGTAACTGCGTCGTGGAAATACATACCTCGTGGGTATGGCCCAACAGGTTGAGCTTCGGCCGAATAATGGGTTGATGTCTCCCACTGTTTAATATCTAAATTGTTTATCAATTTTTCTTCTTCGGAAGTAGTTTTCAATGTGGGAAATCTTCTTGTTTTTGGGCGTGGATTTTCTTTGTTGCGCAACAGTAGGCGTCCCCTTAGTTTGGGTCCAAATTTATTTATTTATTTATTTTCCTGTGATCACGCTTCTTGGAATTTTCCCAATTACAGCCATGTAGAGTTTTTTTTATTATTTTAGTTTTAAGGGGTCCCTGTTCCTGGTATTGCATCACCTTACGTCCACGTGGTGGTTGTAGTTTACGTGACGCTCTTGCCTTGGTTTTTCCTCCTTTACGCCCCAGCGCGTTTCATTTTTGCATTTCCCATACCTTGTATTTCTGTTTCACCTTGGGATTGGTTCAAATCCCAAATTTTGGGAGTAGCGCCCTGTGGTGCAATCGTGCCTTGGTGTTCCGTTAGCTTCCGCCATTTTAAGAGTAGAGCCTAGTTCGCGTCGGGCCCTATGGCGGTCGAGTGATACCGTCCGCTCCGTTTTCCTGGAGTTTGCCATTTGTAATGTAGTTTTTTCATTTAATTTCTATTCATTTTCTTTTACGTTTATCCTTGGTGTGTTAGTTGCCCCCAATTTTCAATTCGTGTGTAACTTTGTAATTTGTCCTTTCATTGTGTAACCTCACGGTGGCATTTTCGAGTTATGTTTGTTCTGGGATTTGTGTGCACGTGTTTCCTAGTTCAAACTTTGTGTAAATCAATTTGACTAGGGATAACTTTCCCTTGTGTACCTGATTACTAATTGCAAGATATTACCTTTCTGTGTACCTGTTCATTTCATAATCCGGATGGTGTCTTAAAGCATGTTAAGTGGATTGCCGTGCCACAGCGTTACTGACCTTGTGACCGTCCTTTCGAGGGCAATTAATTCATGTGATAGAATCAGTTTGTTATTGTAATCTCTGTCCCTAAGAGTGTAGTTCCTATTTTATATTTGATACTTTTATAATACAGACCCCTTTTATATTTTGATTAGTACTTTGTTTGGCCTTAAACGTCCCATCCCCACCCTCAAGACAGCTGCGGTGGAATGATCCTCACCAGGTAAGTCTTCCACTTTTCAAGCTTGTGGATAAAACGACGTACTTCCTCTCTTGTACATCTGAGGGGGTCACCCGAGTACGTTGTCAACACCGGCCGCCGAGGTAAAGCCATGTTATGTATGTATTAAGTTTTTGGGTGGGGTCATGCAGCCTAGTTGTTGCGCTGATTACGTTCAGGTTAGGTCGGATATTTTGAAGGTGCATTTTAGTTCACCGTTAGCAGAGGCCAAGTATGCAGGCTGGGATTACGCTGGGGCACCTACCAGCCAGAGCTCGATTTGGTCGTGGTAAAGTGAGGATGCTGGCTTTAGGTCGGTTTTGCGATCCTCGGAGGTGCTGTTATTCCCTTATGGTTCATCAAGAAGGCGGACTTAATGTTCGTTTCTCCTTTCTTCGTCTGGGCCGGGTAAGCAAGTGTGATGGGAAGGGACTCGGTCGAGCGAAGGTTGGGGTGTATATAGGTCCTTCCGATGTCAACTTCGCCTGGTATGGGACAGCGTAGTAGTGACTCGGGAGGGCGACAATTTTGTAAGCGTTTTTTAAGGGAACACTCTGCTCACCTTAGTTGTGGAGAGTCGGGATGCATTTGTTGCTATCCGTCATGGTAAGATCCCTATATTTTTTGCTTGTGCTATGGTATATCTTGTGTTATGGTGTCTTGGTGACTGCTTATTTTGCATACTTGTGCGTAGATGGGGAAATGTATTACTTGGGGTGGGAACGTTTATTGGGGAACTCTGACTGGATGTGTGATGGATGACTGTCGTGTGTGTTTCTGGTTTGTCCTTCTCATTTCGGTCTATTGATCTGGAAATTTTGGTCTGTAAATTTACGGATGGTGATATTCGTATCATGGTCTGGTACTGTAAGCATTGTAGTGTTGAATCTGCCGACAAGGTGAAGCAGATCTGGAAGGAGGTCCGCAAGTCCATTCAGGTTTCTCACGAGCGACTCGCTCAAAGATACAATCAGGGACGGAAGCCCGTCAACCTCGACGTAGGAGACATGATATATGTCCAGGACCATTCACCTAAGCTATTAGGAAACCAAGTGTCAGGAAAATTGCGGCCATTTAAAATTTTATCCTTTGTCAGTCCTGTTTCAGTGCTGGTGAGCGACCCTGAAAGGAAGAGGATCTTCAGGATTCACCTCTCACAGTGCAAGCATGCACACGAGGCGCCCAAGCGAGTCTCGGTTTAGTCGACAACTAAACTGGTGGTATCTTTGTTTTATTTCATGCCCCTTTTCTTTCATAACTGGTAATGTGATCTTTGGTAAAGTTTTCCCCCCAAATCTACGGAGAACTTGCGTCTCTGGAGGCGTTGCTTACCCAAAATGTTGTGAGAAGCGTGTTGCACCTTGTTATATGAGGAAACGGATCGTTTATCGGTCTTTATGATGTGTGACAGGCTTTTCCCAAGATTGGTAAGACCTAGTTGATATGTAGGATTCATGTTGATGACCTCAATGTGGAGGTGATATGTGGTTATGCCTGCATTGTCGAGGCAATATTATGTAAAGCATAGGATTTGGAATTGCTTTGGATGTGGTAACTTCTTTGTTGTAAACGTAAGGTGATTTTTTTTTGGGGGGACGGGGGGCCCCGCCTTTTAAAAGGAGTAAAATTGTATGTTTTTCAAAATCAAATCTCTGATGTACCACGGCTGATACCTGGTGAAAACTTAAGCTATCCGAGTAATTAACTGTACCTGCCTTTCTGGCAACTAGTAAATTCTGTGCCATGAAACGTGTCTGTCACTCTGGTATGTCCTGCTACTCGTGTGCTTAGCATTTCAGTGCTTGGCCCGTTGGAAATGGAGCTCCCTGTGGATGTGTCGGACTGTGCTGTTTCTCCGCGGGATCAAGTGCAGCTCGGGGCGTCAGGGATACCCTGGTGGACATGTGGATGGTGGCGAGACTGGGGAGCTGCTGGCGGGGAACTGGGCTCGTCATCGCCCGTTCTCCATCTGTAGCTGGGTCATCAGGACATTTCTACCTAGACCTTTCCAGCTAACATGAGGAGCGGAACCACCACCGAGACAGTGCCATCAGCTTGTCGCTGCGTGAATTTGAACCTTGAACATTCAATGAAGTCTAGGCCCAAAAATTCCTTCAAACATATGTAAATCTGCAGCCGTACATATGAGGTGATCCACTCCAGATCTGTCACATCAACATACGCAAATGCTGTCCACCCCGCAGTTTGCTTTCGGGGGAGGAGGATGTGACGTGTTTCACGCCACTTAGCTGACATGAAAATAAAACCCTAACCTAAGAAATTCCATTCCTGCCAAAATTTACCCGTCCCTGTATTTCCAGTTGAGGCGAACGCCTCATAATTTCCTTAACTTACCAAATCTCTGAAGAACATTGTGGCCTATGCCAACAGTTGCAATTTGGACTGTGAACACCTTGTCGACGAAAACTTCCTGGATATAACATCGCACTCGCAGTCAAAACACGCGAGGTACAACTCTGGACCTTATGTGCACTGTTTCTGGAATTTAGTGTTCCCTAACCTCAAAAATAAACTTCCGAATTAAGCATTTATGAAAACAACATCGCCTGTATCGATTGTTCCGGCCACGACCATCGCGAGATGTATCGACCGCCGGGAGATGACAAGTGACGAGCGCATAGCGACCGACCAGTGTGGCCAACTCTCACAGAAGTGAACACGGAAGTGTCTTATGGACTACGTTCAAGAAGCCAGGGGATTCTAGTGTGCGTGTGTGCTACTACTGCTCTTTATAAGTTATCCTACCATTTGATATATGTTGAAAGTTTGCGTGCGAACTCTCTCTCTTGGTGCCTGACTGTCAAAATAGAAACATCTTCTGGGGATTCGGATACCCCGGGCATATAGGACAGGTATCAGCCTCCTCGTGGGGCGGTATTTTTTTTTTTTTAGTTGTTTAGTTTTACTTAAAATGTAGTGGCACAGGTAAGTTCCAGGAAGTGTGCTATTGTATTTGTTGTTTATCTACTTATTTTGGGGCCTTGTTTTTTTCTTTCTGTGTAACTGCGTCGTGGAAATACATACCTCGTGGGTATGGCCCAACAGGTTGAGCTTCGGCCGAATAATGGGTTGATGTCTCCCACTGTTTAATATCTAAATTGTTTATCAATTTTTCTTCTTCGGAAGTAGTTTTCAATGTGGGAAATCTTCTTGTTTTTGGCCGTGGATTTTCTTTGTTGCGCAACAGTAGGCGTCCCCTTAGTTTGGGTCCAAATTTATTTATTTATTTATTTTCCTGTGATCACGCTTCTTGGAATTTTCCCAATTACAGCCATGTAAAGTTTTTTTTTATTATTTTAGTTTTAAGGGGTCCCTGTTCCTGGTATTGCATCACCTTACGTCCACGTGGTGGTTGTAGTTTACGTGACGCTCTTGCCTTGGTTTTTCCTCCTTTACGCCCCAGCGCGTTTCATTTTTGCATTTCCCATACCTTGTATTTCTGTTTCACCTTGGGATTGGTTCAAATCCCAAATTTTGGGAGTAGCGCCCTGTGGTGCAATCGTACCTTGGTGTTCCGTTAGCTTCCGCCATTTTAAGAGTAGAGCCTAGTTCGCGTCGGGCCCTATGGCTGTCGAGTGATACCGTCCGCTCCGTTTTTCTGGAGTTTGTCATTTGTAATGTAGTTTTTTCATTTAATTTCTATTCATTTTCTTTTACGTTTATCCTTGGTGTGTTAGTTGCCCCCAATTTTCATTTCGTGTGTAACTTTGTAATTTGTCCTTTCATTGTGTAACCTCACGGTGGCAGTTTCGAGTTATGTTTGTTCTGGGATTTGTGTGCACGTGTTTCCTAGTACAAACTTTGTGTAAATCAATTTGACTAAGGATAACTTTCCCTTGTGTACCTGATTACTAATTGCAAGATATTACCTTTCTGTGTACCTATTCATTTCATAATCCGGATGGTGTCTTAAAGCATGTTAAGTGGTTTGCCGTGCCACAGCGTTACTGACCTTGTGACCGTCCTTTCCAGGGCAATTAATTCATGTGATAGAATCAGTTTGTTATTGTAATCTCTGTAATCTCTGTCGCTAAGAGTGTAGTTCCTATTTTATATTTGATACTTTTATAATACAGACCCCTTTTATATTTTGATTAGTACTTTGTTTGGCCTTAAACGTCGCATCCCCACCCTCAAGACAGCTGCGGTGGAATGATCCTCACCAGGTAAGTCTTCCACTTTTCAAGCTTGTGGATAAAACGACGTACTTCCTCTCTTGTACATCTGAGGGGGTCACCCGAGTACGTTGTCAACACCGGCCGCCGAGGTAAAGCCATCAAGTCCCGTAAAGGATGTCTTGGGGTCGCCGTTGGTAAGTTTCCCTCAGGTTGGCAGGCCCTCTAGGGAGTTTGTCGAGCTGAGCGGGAGGTTGTAAGGAGAGTGAGAGGGGGGGGGGGGGTGACAGTAATACAAATAATATCTGAGGATTTGTTCCTCCTTTCTTCATATCGACATATTACTCGTAAAGATGCACTAGTAGGTACCCGCGGCTTCGCACGCGATGGAAATGGAGCATTATTGCTGATAATTGGTCTATTCTATTACAGCAATCCAGGCCGGGTGGGTCCATTTCAATTCAGAAAATTCTAATGCCTACAGTATATTAGTATGAGCTGCAAAATGTGAATTCCATAGAGTTGAGTTGTTACTCTACATGAACACATTTTAAAATTATGTTTTTGGTTTTGGCATGTTTTGCAGAGACATAACGATTTTGTTGTCTTGATACTCGTGAGCACGCCACATAGCCTACAGTTGCCCTTGGGGAAAAAAAATGGTTTTGTCTAAATGTACACCTGCTGCTATTGAGTGTATGTCATTGTGCTTTGTTATTAGTAGTTGCGAATATTGTTTAACGAGGGAACTGCACTCTTGGAATGGCAACTCTATCGGAATATGGGAAATTAAAAGTATTTTTCCTTCAGCTATTCAGGGTGTAATTTTCCCACAATTATTGATGATTGGAACGTCAACATGTCGCTATTAATAGACCTATGGTAAAATATCTCTCACCTTGGCCTCTTCCATTGTTATATCCTAGGGATTGAAATTCTCTAACAATCCTTTTGCCTCACATGCCTCTCTAAATATTGAAAATCCCTGATTATTGTGTTTTCAGAGGTCTTTGAAAGAGGTTGCTCTCGCACATGGTGTAGATGCATTGTCAAAGAAAAACATTCCATGTAACGAACATGGACCGTGTAACCTGTACCGAAAGCTTCTGCGGATTTAACACCAGACTAATTCTGAACAACTGTTCCATGAACTCGGGAAAAGGTGGTGAGTGTGGATTTTGGCGGAGTGGATAATCGCTCGTGGAAATAATTTGTAGTAAAATAGACTGGTTGACAATTCTGTAAGTATGTGTCGGTGGGATGCCTTACGGAAACGCTAAGAGCCACCACACAGCTTCGTTGCTACTGACATAACAACCAGATTGATATGTTTGTACTTACTATACGGGATTTGTGAGCTCTGTGTTTATGAAATTGAACGTAGCTTGATCGATACCTTTATTTATTTATATTTATATTTTAAAGGGCCTAAATCTAGCGAATGCAGTGGGCTGTCTGACATTTCAATTGGACAGTGTTACTCGTCGGATTCCTAACTACCGACCTTGAGCTTTATATACATGGATGAAAGGCAGCCTATAAGTCAATCCAGGGTGTAAGCTACTACTGTATCTCCATTTCAAATTTCATCCAAATCCGTCCAGTCGTTTTAGTGTGAAGAGGTAACAATCACACTCACAAACTTTCACGAATATAATATACATAGGGATTTCGTACTATTGATATTACATTAATGTGATATGTCTCACGAATCTGACGGCAAATCCAGTACAGATCTGTGAGATATATTAATTATTATTTACAACATATACTGTATACAGATTGTATTTCAAAACAAGAGTGCATGCAAAAATGAGAAAAATATTAATATTAATGTAAATAATTAAGAACACAAATAATAATAACATGAAAATGGGGCTGCAAATAAAAGAGCCATATGAAATGTATCAACGTATTAAAAATTCACATAATACATCATAAAATGTAAAACGAGCCTTACAGTAGTCGCATATGATGTATAACATCTGACATGTTAAGCTACTATGAAATTGAGATGAAATATATGTGAAGTCAATTTTTTTCGGCTGTAGGCCTACTCCTCCAGTTTTTAATTTTTTCTCACGTTTCTTTTGTCGATAATTTCACATATATTCTGCTCTGGATTTGCCCATCTCTGCAAATCACAAAATCATGAAAAAAATTCCTCTCGGCACGCCGGAAGGCGGAGATAGATTTCACCGGGCAAACTATGGGATAGGCTATAATAGGCAAAATATGCAGGTTTTCTTAGAAGGATCGGACCTCATTTATTGCAAGAAAGTATTTTACAATGTAATTGGAGTTCAATTAACTTTTCTTTCGTCTTACTATGCATGTTTTTTACATTTTATTGTGTTAGGGGGACGGTAACCTTCTTGTCATTTGGGGTCCATTTTTATACTTGTGGTCACACCGTCCTTATGCAAGGTTTGGAACTGATGTGTAACTATCTAACAGTCTGTTACTTCTTCACGTCAAATTTTATCTCCCGCAGAGATGTTGGTTGATTCCTCAGTTTAGGGCTGCGACAACGCGGTCATGTAACCCCGTGTTCTTTGGGTGTGTGTAGAATCTGTGTGATAAACGGTGTTAATTGTGATGGCTGTATTAGTCTGTAATTCAGGTAAGGACTGCAGACGGTCAATTTCAAGTAGTAGTTCCTAATGTTGGTACCAAATATACCGTCAACGACACCTAGCTGTGAACTTGGCTACTAGATGCCACTGCAACCAGTAACTTGCAACGAACGTTGGACTTCCCCTCTGAAGGAAAGCATACTGAGGGATTTTCAGCGCTCTTTGAAAATCCGACGACTTCGGCCGGCTTTGAACCCGCGACCTTGGGCATAGAAGTTCAGCATGCTACCAGCTAGGCTACGTCACCGAAGCCGCTTCCCACATAGTCAGATGGAAAACTGAATGTGATCTCGTTGTCATGGCAACCTCTGATAGCTCATCCCTCATCAATTTAGAAGCGTTGCCATGGTAACCTCTGATGGCTCTTGGCATTTTCTTCTAATTCCGAAATCATTTTTCTCATCCCTTGGCGTAATGGTGGGTTGTATAAAAATTCTTTCAGACAAAAGTTTTAGGTAATTATTAGGGGAATATCGTCCATTTTGTACGGTTTTGATATTGTGCCTATTAAGAGAGATATGATTAATGCTTCCCGAAAAACTCATTTTTTCCACCCCATTGGCCAATGGTTGGTGCTATCAAGAAACTTTTTTAACATAAATGTTTGGCACTTATCCCTCACACAATATGAACTTTGAAGGGATTCGATATTTCACATATTAAGAGATTTATAGTGATACTTCACTTTTTCGAAAAAAAAGCCCCCCATTTTACCCCCTTTGACCGATTTTGCCCATTAACGAACTCGACTGAGATTTTAAGGGATAGATATTATGTAAAATATTCAAAGTGATTGGTGAAAAATTACGGCAGTTATCGTGTCCACAAGAAACTGATATATATTGAACCCTTGCAAAGAAGCTTATGAGACTGAGTTTCGGGGGGTGTAACAGTCCATATCGTAAGTTGTTGTTAAAGCGCTTCATTAACATGCAGGGTAACATATAACAAAATAACATGCAGGAAAAAGTGAAGCCAGGGTTAAAAACAATGAATTTAATAACAAATCACCTATCAATACAAAAGAATTAACAAAACAAACTCCCAAAAGACTCCCACTGATTAAAATAAAATATGCCAAAACTAGGCCACATCTCTGGAGAGATTAAATACACGGACAAAGTGTCCTTAAGAAAAATCAACAAATGTGACAATGTATGCACGCGTGTCGTTCTGCATGCTTCACGATGTGTACAATCGAATGCATGATTCGTCATCATCCAGAATAAACATTCAGACAACGAATCCACATTGCTTAGAGCTAGACGGACGCGGGGAACAACTATACAACACTTAAAACTAAATCGACACTTCCTATACTTAAAATATACAACACAAATAATTTCCGAGTGAAATTGGAATCAAACTGCCGTAGCAAAAACATTACTGCCTAAAAACTTAGGACTTCTCACACAAATCAACACAAGTAAGTTAACACGTGACCAATAAAAAAAATACACAAATGACCGCCGTCAAATTTACAAGTACACTACCACTACACCACACTGGTGTGACATACAAAATTACATGAATTGAGTCATAAACAAAATCAATTGGCTCAAAGCCAACATTTACATTATTAACAAAATTCTATCCATACAACATGCAACAATCCGTCACACACATGGCGAACTCCCAATTAATTATGGTTCCAAAATGACCATCACAATGAACAGGTTTGCTACATGAAAGCTTAAAGGGGCCAGTCGGAACAAGGACTGCCTATCGAAAATAAGTCACCAGGCGAGACGGGCGATTTGTGGAAATCTGCATATCTGTCAACCCACGTGTATATCGAAGAAGCGTGCCCCGAAGCACAATAATACGTGTGTGTGTGTGTCAGAACAAAATATCCCGGCATTTCCACTAGGAAATCCAAGAAAACAGCAAATATGGACAAGGAACAGCGGTCTCCCTAGAGCACCCTGCCTTTCCATCAAAATACAACAACCACAAAATATGAGGGCGGTAGGACCTCTACCCCTCTTCACGTAGAATCAACACACACACCTGACACAGTAACACACACAGAATCACACGTATGGGTTTGACAGACCCTGAAATAAAAAGACATAAATATTTTCCACTTGCTGGCGCCACCGTTCCACGCCGTGACTAATTTACCTGAAAGGGACTCAAAAGAAATCTATCAAATTAGAACGAAGGTGTTCTACAATTACATCTTAAATCGTTGCACTTGGCAACCCTAATATGAATAATAACCTGTTCAGCAAACATCTTACAGTAATTACCTCCCATTTCCTATCACAAATATGAACTTTAATAAAGCACCACTTATCGAATGTAACGGGTTTCGCATTTGCATGGATAAACATCACGTACACGCGCCGTGCACATTAAATATGACTCCAAGAAAAACAAATATACAACAAACACTTTGGCCACGTGCCAACGTACATTTAAAACAATTAGTGCCGGTACAAAGAAAACACTAAAACAAGAAAAGACAAAATAAACTATTTACAAATGTTCCCCCGCCAATCTAACTACATAATTGAAAACTCAATTGTTGTACATCACCGTCTCAGCTTGCAGAACATTATGACATCCATCTCAGCCCATTTCCCTATGGAAAAGTTAGCACTCCATAGTCGTCTTCGTTGAAGCGCCGGACGTCATCCCAACTCCTGACCACATGTTGGACATCTTGATGAAGTCTCCTTGGAAGAAAAGTTCAATGATTATAATTCGACCTGGCTATAATCGCTTGTGGGTTACTAAATTCGCCCACAAATTGTCCTATGCGATTAACTACGAAGACTTTCCCTAAATATCGCTCACACACGCGCAATACACACATGAAAAATACACTTAAAAATATACATGAAATACACACTTCGAGTCCAACGTCACTGGCTCGACAAACAAGTTACAAAGACTGACTGACTCACAGTCGCTATCTCGCTCGGTAATCTACTGCTCTGCTCTGCTTTGACCTTCGTTCGGGTGAGCGCTAATTAGAACGTTTACAAGTCTTGCCCCCTAAGAGCTGAAATAGTTGTCTTTAAGATGAAATTACAAGTTTCAAATCATCACGCGCACTGGCGTGAATTTAGCTCACAAAGTAATTGACTTCAAATAATTAAGAGCGTTAAAAATTTCTACGCAAACTTAGCGTGAATTTAGCTCATCAGAGCTCACAAAATAAAATAACTTCAAATATATCAGAGCGTTAAAATCGTTATGCAAACGGGCGTGAAGTTAGCTCACAGAGCTCACGAACAGAAAAGACATCGAACAGCTTCACGTCGACCAATTAATTAGAAACTGACAGGGTACGGAAGAGTGGGGTGGATTTAGAAAAAAAATTCAGAGTTTTCATCTCACACAGATGGGACTAGTGTCATTCTTCTTCAAATAAATCAAACGTCTCATCGCACTCGTGCGGAGATAATTCCGATCGGCGGTTCTTTAGATAATCAATTCCGCGCGCTTTTTTACCACTGACGCCATCCATCGCGTGATATCGGCGTGGTCTCCTGATTGGTTGATTCAATTGTAGGTCGGTTGTAAGTAACTCGTGACCATTCCTTTATGATTCCAATTCTGGTGCAAGTTGTTACACAATTTGGCCTTGAACTCAGCTTACCAGGCCGTTCTTCAAGAATAGCTACCAGCTCAACCTCTGTGGCAATCGTTGCGACACGCTACCCTGCCTTTATTCTCGTCAACTTCCTCAAGTACTGCCTGGACTGCAGTAATAATAATAATAAATTATGAATGCTCATTTATCGTAGATCAATAAGGGTTCAATATATATATATATAAACTTTTGAACTGACGGTGGTTTTGGGGTCTGGGTGACACATACCTCAGCCTGTTCATAGATGTTGACTCTCCGAGCCGCAAGTTCACTACTGCCAGGTGTTGCTTCTCGCTAGCCGCTACGTGAAGGACTGTCGTCACATCTCCGCTTTGGCCAATCAGACGCCGCCAGCCAGTGGAATTTCTCGATTGTTCTACGCCCTATTTAAGAAGCGGTTCTCCTCTTCAAGATTCAGATCCAGATTCAGATCCAGTACGCCAGATCCAATACGACAGTACCGCATTACCGCATCACTTCATGGTGTCTTCCAAAGCTTCGTTCCATGGGGCAGATACCTGACGGCATGCTTCTACAGTAAGACGGTGTACTCAGCACGTCACACCGATACGCTGGAGATTACTACGCATCAATGTCACAACTAGATGAGCTGTTGCAAGGCTCAGATTACAGTTCTCACCGCTACGCAAGATGAAAGCTTGCTTGTTACTTTCGCTCTTCAGTGTACTTTGGTTCTAAAGAAGAAACCTTCTTCAAGCCGATACTTTATTTCGAGATGCTGGACATCGCAATCACATAGTACAGTGTTCTTAAACTACAAACTACAACTACCAAACCAGCAAGCTCTGGCCACGGCCGACCTGCAGCACTGCAACCTCTCTAGTCAACATAAATAGCCACGGAAGATAAGTTACATTCTTTTATTCTCTATTTTTATCACTTATCTTCTATGTTTTAATGGTTTTAATATTGCTTGCAAGTGCAATTATTTCCAAAAATAGTGTGTCTTTCAAATGAACTCTTGTAAATAGCACCAAGTTGTGCCAACCTACTAATTTTTAAACCCAAGGGGTTTCCAGTAATGTATAATATTTATCACTTGTTTCAAACAACAAATAAAGTTTATATTATATTAATGCTTAAATGTTCAGTGTTAAATTTAGACTTAAAGTTGAGGATAAAGAACCAGGCCGCACTCCCCTAGCCCAAAATATTCAGTCTAATAGCTCCTTTCACAGTAGTTATTTTGTCCAGGCATTTGCCTGATGCTTTCTCCCGTTTATGAGAACGAACGTGGGCTGTTCTTCACATAACCATATGGTACCGAATCCCGGGAGTGCGTTTTGTAAACATTTGTTGAAGCAAGTCTGTATATTGAACCTTTCTCAGAAATTAATATTTGAACTAATTAACAAAATTTATCTCTCATACTGAACATTAAGTGTATAAATTGCTCAAAAATTGTGATTTCTAATTCTTTTGGAAAGTTTCAGCTCGGAGTTCATGCTTGGCACTGGAAGAGGAGACACAAAAACAAGTTCCACATTTAACCGTTGGAGGGGCTGCTTTCTCTCTCTTCTGGCAGGCTGTTGTACGCGTTCACAGGGAAGTCGTGAGTACCTTCACAACAAACTTTCACAATGCCAATTGACGAAAAACTCATTAATGCGAGGGCTTCGGTCAAGGGCAAACTCACGCGTTTTCGCACTTTTCTATATGAGCTCACGGAAAAAGAACGTAATAGTGACATAATTTCTCAAAGACTGAAAGGTTATGAACAGGCCTTTGAAAAGTATGACGAGATCCAAAGTAATATTGAGACACAATATCCCGACCAGCAAAGTGATCGCTCCGAGGTTGAAAATTTATATTATAAGGGGTTTGCAGACGCAAAGCAGCTTTTAAGAAGTTTAACATTGCGGGAAAAGCAGGAGAAAACTCCTTCAGAATCTTCTTCTTTTCCTTCCCGTGTTATATTACCGAAAATAGAATTACCTAAATTTACCGGAGATGAAGCTACATGGGAACCATTTTTTGAATTATTCAATTCATTGATTCACGAAAACGATTCTCTTCCTTCAATACAGAAGTTTCATTATTTGCGTTTGTCCTTGCAAGGCAACGCACTTAAACTCATCCAAGAGCTTACGTTGACAAATGAAAATTATGAAGTAGCTTTGGCACTTCTCAGAGATCGGTTTGGGAACACTCGTTTAAAAACTCAACGTCACATACAGGGTTTATTCAATTTACCTATTGTTCAAGCTGATAATCTTGCCTCGCTTCGTAATCTGATCGATGCTGCAGAACTTCATATTCGTGCGCTTGCCAATTTGGACCAACCAGTTGACCATTGGGATCTATTTTTGATTCATCTCATTTCTGTTAAATTAGACACTAAAACTTTAAAAGATTGGGAAGCAGATCTGTCGCAACATTCATTGTGTACCTATGAAGCTATTATTAAATTCTTAAAGGCGAAATGCCAAATTCTCTCTGCTGTAGCCAGCCAAAAGAGTAGCTCTACCTTCAAACCTTCCTCTAATAGTAAGGACATCAGCCCCACTCAGAGAGTACTAAGGTCACATGCCTTTTCTACCAATATTCGGTCTTCCAATCAAGCACAAGCTTGTGTTTTGTGTCAACAACCACATAACTTGTACCAATGCGCTCAATTCAAATCTTTATCTGTGGATGAAAGACGCAAATTAATTACCACCCACAAGCAGTGCTTTAATTGCCTATCAGGGACACATATGATAAGCAATTGTCATTCTGAACGGTTATGTTTTCACTGTAAAGCAAAGCATCATACTCTCCTGCATAGGCATGAAAGATCGCGGTCATCAGCAACCAATAGTTCATCCGCTAAATCTCATTCTGAGACTTTGCCGAATAACGCTCAGTCTTTTACTCAAAGCTCTGTTTCGTTCAGTAAAACTCAAGTTTTATTGTCCACTGTCCAAATTCTAGTGAAGAATGTTCACGGAAAGTGGGTTTCTGTAAGGGGATTGTTAGATAATGCTGCAACTAACAATTTTATCAGTGAATCGCTAGTTCGCAAGTTAGGTGTACAAATATGCCCTACTTCTATAGAAGTTACAGGAATTAATGGTTCCAAATCGCAATCTCTGAGTTATGCTAAAGTGGATGTAAAAGATTCCAATAATCTCGGCATTCATTTAAATTTAGATTTTTTAATTATCAATTCCATAGGTAATGACACCCCCATTACTTCTTTTCAAGTCCAGGGTTGGAATATTCCGCATCATTTGCAACTTGCAGATCCGAATTTCAACAGAGCTTCATCTGTAGAAATTCTTTTAAGTGCCAGCATTTTTTGGCAATGTTTACATCCGGAAAAGGTTAAAGTTGCCCGTGATGTTTTCTTTCGTAGGACTGATTTCGGTTGGATTGCCACTGGGCAAATATACCGAAACCCCGTTCAACAAAAATCTCATTGTTATTTTGTTGGTGCTGATTTAAATCAAGAATTAATTAAGTTCTGGGACATTGAGGATATTCAAGTCACCTCACCTCATTCTCGCAATAATGAGATCTGTGAAACACACTACGTAGAAACCACTGTTCGCACTACTGAAGGCAGATTCGTGGTTACTCTTCCTCGCATTTTTAACCCCTCTGTTATTACAGAATCACATTCCAGAGCTCTCAAAGCCTTATTCGCAATTGAAAATCGCTTTAAAAAGGATGCTCTCTTAAAAACTCAGTATACTTCCTTCATGGAAGAATACGAATCAGCGAATCACATGGAAGTAGTTCCAAAATCTGAAGAAATTAGTAATCCTCCTAAAGAAATAGTATATCTTAATCATCATCCAGTTTGGAAAAATTCTTCCACCCGAGAACAGATAAGAGTAGTTTTTAATGGGTCATCTCCAGATGCTAATGGTGTTTCTCTCAATGACACTCTGCATTCTGGACCCGCTATTCAGACAGATCTTACTTCAGTTTTACTTAACTTTCGTCTATTCCCCATTGCTGTTCTTGCTGACATCAAGCAAATGTATAGGCAAATTCTAGTAAATTCAGAACAACGTGATTTGCAAAGAATTTTGTGGCGAGACGGAAATGCAAAACCCATAAAAATATTTCGTTTAAGAACAGTGACGTACGGTCTTAAGCCGTCTGCGTTTCTCGCAATACGATCTCTTCACATGTTGGCCGAACAAGATGGTCATCTTTTTCATCCTCTAGCTTCTGAAGTTTTGAAAACTGCATTTTATGTAGATGATTTTCTGTACTCCTTTCCTAGTATCTCTGACGCACTTCTTGTTTGTGAAGATTTAAACTCTCTTCTTTCTGGTGGTGGGTTTACCCTTCATAAGTGGAACTCGAACTCAACCGACTTTTTATCTAACTTTTCACAAGTAACTCCTGTTGACCAATGTGTTGCGCTTCCTATTGAGGAATCAGCTATTAAAACCTTGGGTGTTTTTTGGTCTCCTTCTTCAGATACCTTTTCCTATCAGGTACACTTATCTGAGTTTCACCCTCAAACGAAAAGGCAATTATTATCAGAAATAACGAAAGTTTTTGATCCCTTGCAGTACATTGCTCCGGTGGTTATTACTGCAAAAATTTTCTTACAAAAACTTTGGTTATTGAAAGTTGGTTGGGATGATAAGGTACCCTCCCCCCTTTTGGATGAGTGGTTGAAATACCGCAAGAGTTTGTTAGATCTTTCTCAAATTTCTATTCCCCGCACTTTAATTTCGGACCTTTCATGTCAGTATTTCGATTTGCACGTATTTGCAGATAGTTCTGAAAAGGCATACGGTTGCTGCGCCTACTTAGTAGGCCGCTCTTCCAATACTTTACCCGGATTTTCCAATTTAATTTGTGCAAAATCAAAGGTAGCCCCACTCAAATCCATATCTTTGCCTAGATTGGAATTATGTTCTGCTGTAATGGCTGTGGAATTAGCCAGTAAATTAAAAATCAATTTAAATTTGAAATTTTCGAGCACATGGTTTTGGAGTGATTCTTCCATCGTGTTAGCTTGGCTTTCAAAACCTTCTTCACATTGGACCACTTTTGTGGCTAATCGCGTTTCTAAAATACAAGAGTTGTCTCATTTTGACCAATGGAATCATGTTCCGGGGAAAGAAAACCCCGCTGATATAATTTCACGTGGCTGCTTGCCCAAGAAATTAATTTCTCTTAAATTATACTGGAATGGTCCGGCGTGGCTCAGTCAGGATTTCTCTTGTTGGCCTCGTTCATCTAATGCGCTCGCAGAAGATGTTCCTGATGCTCGCATTGTTACCGCTTCCCTTTTTCTAACTTCTATTGCTACTAGTCTCTTTCAGCGGTACTCTTCATTTAATAAATTAATTCGTGTGGTAGCATATTTATTTCGATGGAAATTTCTTGTTCTTGATCAGCCTGTGAAACCGCAACCCTTTCTCACTAAAATGGAATTGGAATTTGCTACTCGTAGAATCTTGTTTCTGATGCAACAAGAAGTATTCTTTCTTGAGTATCAGACGCTTTTAAGCAAAAAAGCTTTACCAAAGTCTAGTAGGCTGTTACCTCTCACCCCTTTTTTGGACCAAGATGGGTTAATAAGAGTGGGGGGCAGGCTAGAATATTCTAGTTACTCAGATGAGAAAAAACATCCCATTATTCTCCCTTCTAGACATCCTATTACTACTCTCATCGTAAAGAAATTTCATTATCAGAATTTGCACGCTGGCACCCGCACATTGCTTTGTTTAATTCGCGAGCAATATTGGCTCATTAACGGTGTTCATGAAGTTTCTTCTGTTATTCGGAAATGTATACCTTGTTTCAAATCTAAGCCCCCGCCAATCACGCAAATTATGGGAAACTTGCCATCTTTTCGTTCCGAACCTAGTAAGCCTTTCGCCCTTACGGGTATCGATTATGCTGGGCCTTATGTCTATCAAGTTAATTCCCCCTTATCTAAGCGAAAGTTGTTAGGTAAACTTTATATTTCTTTATTTGTGTGCATGGTGACAGGAGACATTCACCTTGAGTTGGTTACAAGTGCTTCTACTCCTTATTTTATAGCAGCCTTTTCTAGATTTGCCGCTAGAAGGGGTGTTCCCTCCGAGGTTTTTTCAGATAACGCAAAAATTTTTGTTAGTACTTTTGATCTTTGGAAAACTGCGCTTACCTCCCCTTCTGCTAAGGAACAGTTTTCTAATTTTTCTCATGCTAAGGGATTCAAATGGCATTTCACTCCCCCTTACGCCCCCCATCATGGTGGTCGTTGGGAATCTTGCATAAAGCTCACGAAGAGACAGCTGAAGAAAACCCTTGGTTCAGCCATCCTTTCCTATGAGGAATTCAATTCTTTAATTATTCAGGTTGAGGGTATCGTAAATTCTAGGCCGCTCACGCCTTTGTCTAACGATCCTAAGGATCTTCTTCCCTTAACACCTGCTCATTTTTTAATAGGCTGTTCTTTAGCTTCTACGCCTCCTTTGCTGAGTCGACGTTGTGATCTCGGGTTGCCTATTTTTTGGAGAAAGTTAGAAACTTTGCGAAACTCCTTTTGGCGCCGTTGGAAGCTGGAATATCTCGGCTCACTTAACAGGAGAGAGAGGTGGCGGCTTTCCCAGCCTGATGTGCGAGTGGGAGATATGGTTCTTTTGCGAGATCCAAGTCCCCCTCTCGTATGGAATATTGGTAGGGTAACTCACTGCCATCTAGGTCGTGATAGGCATGTGAGAGTTGTAGATGTTCTCACTAGTAAAGGAGTCTATACTAGACCAATTTCTATGGTTGCTATTTTGCCTGTTGAGGCTTAGTGTCATCCTCTTTCATTGTTGTTCATGTTTTTTCCAGATGATTCTTTGATTGTTTTCTTTCGGGGGTCTCGGAGCATGATCACTTTCGTGATGTTTTTAATGTGTTGTTTTCTTATGCCGCATTTGTCGGTCAAATGCTTTGAGACCACCGAACTATTAATGTATTTAATCACATTTATGTTTATAATATATAATGTAATTCTCGAGTGATCACTCGTAACGAACAAAATTTCTAAGACACATACCTCAGCCTGTTCATAGATGTTGACTCTCCGAGCCGCAAGTTCACTACTGCCAGGTGTTGCTTCTCGCTAGCCGCTACGTGAAGGACTGTCGTCACATCTCCGCTTTGGCCAATCAGACGCCGCCAGCCAGTGGAATTTCTCGATTGTTCTACGCCCTATTTAAGAAGCGGTTCTCCTCTTCAAGATTCAGATCCAGATTCAGATCCAGTACGCCAGATCCAATACGACAGTACCGCATTACCGCATCACTTCATGGTGTCTTCCAAAGCTTCGTTCCATGGGGCAGATACCTGACGGCATGCTTCTACAGTAAGACGGTGTACTCAGCACGTCACACCGATACGCTGGAGATTACTACGCATCAATGTCACAACTAGATGAGCTGTTGCAAGGCTCAGATTACAGTTCTCACCGCTACGCAAGATGAAAGCTTGCTTGTTACTTTCGCTCTTCAGTGTACTTTGGTTCTAAAGAAGAAACCTTCTTCAAGCCGATACTTTATTTCGAGATGCTGGACATCGCAATCACATAGTACAGTGTTCTTAAACTACAAACTACAACTACCAAACCAGCAAGCTCTGGCCACGGCCGACCTGCAGCACTGCAACCTCTCTAGTCAACATAAATAGCCACGGAAGATAAGTTACATTCTTTTATTCTCTATTTTTATCACTTATCTTCTATGTTTTAATGGTTTTAATATTGCTTGCAAGTGCAATTATTTCCAAAAATAGTGTGTCTTTCAAATGAACTCTTGTAAATAGCACCAAGTTGTGCCAACCTACTAATTTTTAAACCCAAGGGGTTTCCAGTAATGTATAATATTTATCACTTGTTTCAAACAACAAATAAAGTTTATATTATATTAATGCTTAAATGTTCAGTGTTAAATTTAGACTTAAAGTTGAGGATAAAGAACCAGGCCGCACTCCCCTAGCCCAAAATATTCAGTCTAATAGCTCCTTTCACAGTAGTTATTTTGTCCAGGCATTTGCCTGATGCTTTCTCCCGTTTATGAGAACGAACGTGGGCTGTTCTTCACATAACCACTGGGGGATGTGAAACGCGAAGATATGTCGAAATTTTCCGGAAGTCGAAACATGGTACCCATTGCATTAGTTAGCTTTATAATGAAATCTACCTAAAATGGGGCGTCCTAGTCCTACAAGACCACATACAAGAGATATTAAAAAGCCGTTGACCTATTAGTTTTGGGTTCTTTGGTTAAATTAAGGGGGCTATAGTAGAACGGAAGCGGGGGGAGGGGGGTGTCACCCCGAGTCCTAGGACACATCATACAAGTCCCTAGCATTGTTGGTTCGCGAGATATTAAAAAGTCGATGACCAATTAGTTTTGGGTACTTTGGTTAAATTAAGGGGGCTATAGGAAAACCTACAAAGCGGAGGCAGACAGGTTTTTCTCTGGGTACTCCGGTTTTCCCTGTCACAATTTCATTCCAGCAACACTCTCCACTATCATTTCATTTGTCATTTATTTAATCAATGTCCCAGGGGAGTGCGACAGGCTTCGGTACCTGGTACAGTTCATATCCCCGCCACTAGATGAGGGGCTTCATCCATTCCATTCCCTGACCCGGTCGACTGGAAGCAGGCCGTGGATTTTCACTTTTCTACCTCTGATTAATAATTGGGTGAGTGAAAATGCATGTATTGATGTGAGCTGGAGATTTGACTATAGAGCTTCTCAACCTTAAAAGACAGTATGGAATTAAATGTAGTATTTGCCTCTCACTCGCACTCGTATGTCCTGCAATTAGCTTCGTCCTCTTCTACCCCGGCGATATTGCCATTTCCCAATAATTGAAAGTGACAAATCTAAGAAAATGTTTGCGTGGTATTATAGAGAATTTCCCGCTCTTTATGATGGCGTAAAAAAAGCCATACAGTAAATAATTAACACATGGCCCAATTTTCACAATTACGATATTTTAGCGCGAATCTATATTTTTGCATTTATAAAACTTATCACGCCATAGATAGTGAACTAATGATCGCAACAGATCAAGAATTTATTTTTAGATTGCCTGATGTTGGTAGAAGATACCCTACTTCTCAGGGCAGTAATTATTTTCATAATAAGAAAGTTATGATTTTTTTTCTTAAATGTTACTTGAAAAATCTGGGATGGTGTCACATAAAAGTTAGCTAGCGAGAAAGTTTTTTGTTGTTGACTTTACGTTGGTGACTAAGCGAGAAGAAATGTTCATTAATGTCTGAAATAGTTTTTA
Source organism: Meconema thalassinum (assembly GCA_946902985.2). Classification (NCBI taxonomy): domain Eukaryota; kingdom Metazoa; phylum Arthropoda; class Insecta; order Orthoptera; family Tettigoniidae; genus Meconema; species Meconema thalassinum. Next base: position 130,550,192 of record OX336395.1, read on the forward strand.
AAACAAACCAGAGCTCAATATTAGGTAGCAATCATAAGTTATAGCACTTCGCTTAGTCCTCCCGCTCAGCTCTGACGCACCTGAACTTAGTTTACTAACGTGGCCCGCAGGCTATCTCCCCCGACTACGTTTGAAGGAGGGTAGGTGATGATGTGAAGTAAAACTAAGAAATGAAGTGGATTTTGTGTTCTTTATAAATTGTCGCCTCGTTGCGTTCTTGGCTGTCACTGTGGAGGCCCGGGTTTGAATCCCGGCTCTGCCAAGAAATGTAATTCCGGTCTGAGGGCTGGAACGGGGTGTACTCAACTCCATGAGACAAAACTGAGAAGAGGCGGGTTCGATTCCTACCTCAGCCATCCTCGAAGTGGTTTCCGTAGTTTGCCTTTGTTCGTCCCGGGAATTAACAACGGTTCGTTAATGGTGCAGAGTTAACGTTTCTGTGCCAAAAAGAACACGGTAGACACACACGACAAAATGACAGGTGAAGTATATGAAAAGTGGTTCGCCGAGTAATATTGTTGCTCAATGTTCCCAAAGGATCTAGCCTAGTAATAGACAATGTAGGCTATCACAGCAGAGAAATATGTTCTTGCTTGTCACCTTACCACACCACCTTACCACAGTGAACTTAATCCCATCGAAATGGTATGGGCGTAAGTGAAGAACTATATAAAATTGAACAACGTCTCGTTCAAGAAACAAGAAATGAATAATTTAATTTCGGCTGCATACCCCCACTTGACCACACAAAATTGGGTAAATTACGTGGACCACATTACAGTATATTATTATTATTATGTCATATTATAATTTATTATAACCTATGATATTCGAGAAAAAGGCCTGATCATATTAATGAATAATTGAAAATTATAAATTATTATAATGTGTGCATTAAAATTGCGCTCTGAGCTTCGGTGTATCATAATCTAAATATTGTACCGTCTTTCGCTTCAAGGCATGAGGTACAATTATATACAACAAACAAATATTTTGGAAATTTCCCGAGTTTTGCGTAAAAGCACTCCTGTATACGAGTTATGTTACATCAAGTGCCGGGGGCGTGGTGGCTCAGCGGTCTAGCTGAATGCCTCTCACCAAGGTGGTCTGGGTTCGATTCCCGGTCGATGCATGTGAGATTTTCGAAGTGAGCTGCCATGTCCTGTGGTTCGGATTCCACGTAAAAAGGAGGTCCTGTGGCTCATGATCTCGCAATTAACGGTCACGTTAAACTACAAGCTTCCTTTTTTCCATCAAGTGCCCGGCCTTGCAGAACTTGTATATGCAGCAGATCTGGCATCAGCGCGCTCCATTTAATGCGTGCTCCGTACTGTCTTTTATGGTAGAGACGCACTATAGCTGAGTTGGAGTGGGGCGGGGGAGCAGCTTTCTCTTTCTTGCCTGTCCCTTGGTCTATGGCCCTTCCTAAAAGTATTCGTCACCCAGCTATTAATACACTAGCAGACAGTCTCACCCTGATATTATATAAGTGGCCAGTCGAACAGTTAGGTAGCGTTAATTGTCTGTGTTTTGTAAGCTTTCAAGAGTGGTTTAAAAAGTTGGGCTTACCATAAGACTATTGTATTGTACACATTTCCAATGGGTAGCTTTCTAATGAAATCTACCTAAAGGCACTTGCCAACTGAGTACAGTTCATAATGTACTGGAATATAGAGGCCACATGAATATACAGTGTGGTCCACCCGCCCCTTATTATTTAGTTTTATGAAACCCAACTAACATCTCAATTCTCCCGATGGTCGATATTGCTCTGCGCTCTGACTGTGTGACAGCAATGTAATTGGGTTAAGGGGCTAGCATAGAAAAACCGACCTTAAACTTTTCCCCGCCAAATACTATGGCCCATTCTACTAACATATGACTTACTGCTCCTTGAAATAAAACACATACACGTAATACGATCGGATTAATATCTTACGCCACGTGATCTGTAATAGTAGAAAGTTAAATCAACACCATAAACCGTGATTGAAGACTTTGAGATGGACTTAAACGTTTGAGGTGGGACGGCTACAGTAACTACAGCACGTTCAGCGATCGAATTGGTACGATATGCCACGTGACCTGTAATGGCAGAAAACTAAAAAACTGGCATGAATATTAACATAACATATCGAAGTGTTGCTCCGGTGGTCCAGGTTCGATTCCCAGCTCTGCCAAGAAATGTAATACTTGTCTGAGGGCTGAAATTGGGTACACGTAGCCTCGTGAAGCAAATATGATAAGAAGTGGGTTTGATTCCCACCTCAGCCACCCTGGAAATGGTTTTCCGTGGTTTCCCACTTCTACTCCAGCCAAATTCCGGGACGAATTCTATCTTAAGGCCACGGCCGCCTCCTTCCCAATCCTTAATTGCAAATACACACATCATTACAAGCCCGCAATAACTCAGGTTATCAGACAAATTCTACACACACTCCCAAGTAAACGGGGCTAAATGACCACGATGTTCCAGCCCCTCAAATGAAACAAAACAACAACATATCGAAGGATATTCTGATCGCCAGTACTTGCATCGAAGTATACGTATTCCTTAGAAATTCCCATGGTATTATTAGCATACTTTCCATTTTTGCAAAAAATGAAAGTAGACTTATGAAATCTACATAGGGCCAAAAATTGTGTGTCTGTGTGTGTGTGTGTGAATGTGTCTCTGTGTGTGTGTGTGTGAGTGAGTGTACTCTGAATGTCTGCCCCCTCTATCAATTCGAACACGGCGAAACCGAATTCAACGAAATTTGGTACAGAGGTAGTACTAGCGTAGAACACCTCAGTGTCATGTTTTATATCGCCACCATCTTGACGGAAACGTAATGGTGGCCACCCAAATGTTCAAAGCTTAAATCAAATTACGACTAACTTAATCATCCGATCTCTACCAAATTTTGCAACAACATATATTTGTATGGCAAGCGTCGTTTGACTGAACTACAAGGTCATCAGCCCATTAGTTTGCAGATGACGGCCATGTATGTGTGCAAATCGATTCCCCTATCAATTCAAACACGGTGAAACTGAATTGTACGAAATGTGGTACAGAGGTGGCACTAGCAAAGGGCACTCCAGTGTTATGTTTTATATCGCCGCCATCTTGACGAAAACGTAATGGCGGCCATCCTAATGTTAAAAGCTTGAATCAAATTACGACCAACCTAATAATCTGATCCCTACCAAATTTTGCAACAACATACCTTTATGTATACAGAATCTTTTGACCACACTACAAGGTCATCAGGCCAATAATGTGTGGATAGCGGCCATGTATGTGTGCAAATCGATTCCCCCTATCTTTTCAAACACGGTGAAACCGAATGGAACGAAGTTTGGTACAGAGGTAGCACTAGCAAAGGCCACCTCAGTGTCATGTTTTATATCGCCGCCATCTTGACGGAAACGGAATGGCGGCCACCCAAATGTTAAAATCTTAAATCAAATTACGACCAACCTAATCATTTGATCTCTACCAAATTTTTCAACAACATACCATTTTGTGGGAAGCATCTTTTGACTGAACTACAAGGTCATCAGCCCAATAGTTTTCAGATAGCGGCCATGTATGTGTGCAAATCGATTCCCCACATCAATTAAAACACGGTGAAACCGAATTGATTGAATTTTTTTACAGAGGTAGCTCTAGCAAAGGACACATCATATTCATGTATAATATCCGTATAGCACGTTGCATTTCAAGAAGCTACTACAACCAACATTCAATTATACTCCTTGAAAAGCACAAAGAGTTATAACAATACCCATGCATTTAGGAGAATGTAGGCAATACGTTCTTTACCGAACATCTTGTTTTGTTATTAAATTTTAACAAAAAGTCATAGCATATCTTTAGGCCCGTATCACACGCCACTCGCTGGCAAGGAAGCTGCTGTGATCGCTGGTACGAAATCCTTTATGATTATGTTCTCTTCGTCAGTACACCTGCTTGTATGACCGAAGTGTATCACACGCTAACATTTTGGATGCTAAGTTGTATGAAATAAAACCGAAGGGCTGTCGTTTGAGGGCATTATTTGCAGTTATGTCGCCTTATTAACGTAAAGCGTTCGCGAAACTTCCTTTAAGTAAATTAGAAAACATGCTAGGTACTGAATGAATGCATTCCAATCAATATTTAAGATCTAACTGTAATAATTGGTTATTTTACCATACGCGTTAATAAGAAGCGCAATAAAACCACCAGAGTGTGTTGGAAATGTGTGCAAGTGTTATTGCGTCCCCTCACTCTTTCGAAGATCCCGGGTTCAAGACTATCCAACGGCATTTTTTTAAAATTCTTTTTAACTATTTTATTATACCCTCCATACCTCGTACAGCAAGATTTCAACTTGGTTTTGTTCACATTATCTACGAAGATGATAGGGAAAGTTATTTTCTTGTCTCATTTAAATGGCTATTTTCCCTAAACACTGTTCAAAACCATGGATGGATACTATTCGTTATATTTTTTTGGTCGATTTTACCCTCCAGGTTAGGTTTTCCCACGGACTCAGCGAGGGATTCCATCATTACCGCCTCTACGGGCAGTGTCCTGGAGCTTGAAACACCTCGTCTGGGGGATACAACTGGGGAAGTGGGATCAGCACCTCGCCCAGGCGGCCTGCAAAGCGAACAAGGTCCTCTTGAGGGATGGGAAGGGAGGGGCAGATCGGGAGGGATAGGCAAGGAAGAGGGAAGGAGGCGGCCGTGGCCGTACGGTAGGTAACATCCCGGCATTTGCCCGAAGGCGAAGTGGGAAACCACGGAAAACCACTTTTAGGCTGGCTGAGGTTGGAATCGAACCCCCTCTACTCATTTCGACCACCCGAGGCTGAGTAGACCCCGTCCCAGTCCTCATACCACTTTTCAAATTTCGTGGCAGAGCCGGGAATCGAACCCAGGACGTCCGGGGTGGCAGCTAATCACGCAGACTACTACGCAACGGAGGCGACTCTATTCGTGATAATTTGAATTTTAATAGTTCAATATTTATAATAATATGACACGTTCTGTAATTACTGCCTTGCTGCGAGGCTCAGCGCACAGTGGGTCAAAATCGAAATCTAGGGGGACAAAATTATGTTTACGTTTTAATCATGAATTTAGAGTGAAAGCAACCTATATAATTTGTTTACTTCATAATAAACATCAGTTAAGACCCTTTTTAAGCTACGACTACACATGCAAGAAATTGTCTATGACTAGGAGTTGGATAGAGCATTCAGTTATCTCTTCAGAACAATTTTTTACCCCTAATTTACTTTTAACAAAGTCACAAAGTTCCAGTTTTGACATAATCGTCGAACCCAGTGCTTCAAACAGTTGTGAACGTGTGAGAACTGGTTGCGCGGCATCTTCTAAAGCGTAAAATATATAATTAAGTTGCAAAAAGATGCAAAAAATCTTATAACAGGCGTAAACTACAAGACTTTATCTACATTTTAACATTAAGTAGAAAGTGACGCAGAGTGACGCGACATACTAAAAATCTAAGTGAAAATATAATTTTAAAAATAATAGTCAAATATTATATAATGCAAATATAGCTAAAATTACGTAACAATTACGCCCATTAATAACTATAACACGTTACAAAGATCATTCCTTCAGTTCCATGTTCCATCTTAAAGCATCACACTAACCACAAAGACAACCAAACCACAGTCACTTACATTCACCCTCCAATTCAGACTGCTCGAACAGTGGTGACAGATTTACACTAAGATGCGTTTATATCCCAGAATAGTGAGTGGCAATTATATGACAATGCTGTAGAAGCAATAAATTTTGATTTTTTAATTATGAAAACAAATAATTTTGTCCTCCTAGATTTCGATTTTGACCCACTGTGCAGCGGTAACGTTCTCGCTTGCTGTGCCCAAGGTTGCAGGTTCGTATCCTGGCGCAGTCAGCTGGCATTCGAGGGTGCACAAATGCGAGGGAGCCGTGTCAGTAGATTTACTGGCACGTTGAAGATCCCCTTCGGAGCAAAATTCCGGCACCCCGGCGTATCTAAAAGCCAGAGCAGTAAAAAGGAACGTAAAACCAATAATGTTATAAATATCTGTATTTACTGCATGTTTGGGGCAGATGATCTCGTAGTTCCGCCCCTTGAAACCTCACTAACTATTATTGTAAGTGTATAGCAAGCGCTTTTCGCACAGACGCCGTTATAGTTTCGGTCTGATATATTTATTCGTGAGCCTACCCACATAACAAATCTATTTGCTACGTTGAATATACAGGATACCTTGCTTTCGTTCTAGAGATCATTATGTCGTCGTCCAATCTGGCTGCGTACCATCGGATAAGTACGGTGCTTTTGAGGACCAAATAAAAAATCACTCTTTGGACCAGATAGATATGCGTCCATAAAACATCCACAATAAACGACATTAAGCAAAAAAAAAAAAGTACTAGTTCAAGGTTCAAACCTACCACAATGCGACTTCGTTGACGCTACCCTAGCAGTTCTTGATTGAGCCACCGTAGCTACCGAGAACCATGGTGTATCGCTGGCACCTATTGAATCTATTCGTAGACACTTCCTGTCCAAACGTAAGAAGGTGTTAATCGGAGCCCTGATCGTTTCAATCATGCATTATATTTGAGGTCATTGAAAGAACACTGCCGCTATTGATTTATACTATAATCGCGAGGATGTACTCAACGGTAAAGTTGTACTATGGACATAAAGGAGCAGGCACTAATGGTTTTAGGATGACTGTGATATACGCGTTAGTTGGGTTGCCTTCCTCCAAAAAAAATAAGGGGCTGTTGGACCACACTGTATATATGAAAAAAAATGAAAATCCACAGCCTGCTTCCAGTCTCCGACCGGGTCAGGAATGGAATGAATGAAGCCCCCATCTAGCGGCGAGGATATTAACTGTGCCGGCTGCCGAGGCCTGACGCACACACTGTATATATACCGAAACTAAATTACTAGGCACTGAAAGTCCACCTCGCTGTAGTGATCAGAATGTAGTGATATAGCCAGTTATTTTAATAATGCTGCCATAATTTGACTTACAGTCAAGCAAACAACAATTCCTAGGCATCTGAAATAGTTTAATGTAATATTAGGGAAGAATTTGTTGGTTAAATTCATTAGCAGGTATTAGTTACACATGCAACTTAATACAGGAAATACTCACTTCTACAGCTTTCAGCAGGTCTGATTTACCACGAGGAATTTCAAAGGTGTTGAAATAGTTAGTACGAACTGTTTATAGATGCTGACATATCAAAATAAACAATATTAATGAATAATACTTAGCATGTGGTCTTGCGTGTTTATAGAACTTAAGGGCTCAACTCAGTGTTGCCAATTCTACCAACAGCACGGCTTGAGAACTTAGACGGCGATGGTTATATCTTTAATTTAACATGTGTTTTACAAGAGGCGATGTGCAGTGCAATAAACAGATCAAATATTAGAAGCCATATTTTCAGTGTTGCTAAGTAGGCCTAACCCATTAGATCGCTTTTAAGTAGGGCAGCACGAGTGTAAGGTACCCAATTAGATTGGGCAGGGAGTGACAATTCATCTCCTACTGCCTGAAATAAAAATACATGAATCGTTTATACACTTAATAAAACACTTCTCACATAAAGAGAGAAGCATTTTATTACGTGTATAAATAATTATTTTATTATGAATTACACAATTACACAGGGAAATTAATTTGTACTCCTCACCCAATCTAATCGGGTGTACTCGTGTTGAGAGAGTGGGAAGTAATTTTATTATTGTAGACTGTTCAAATAACTGTTTTAAGGGGAAGAACTATGAGGTCATCTGCACCTGAAGGACCCTTAAAGGTAAGACTTGAGCTATGGATTTTAGGCTAGTATTATAAAGCTTTTCAAGGGGAGCGTGATGGCGCATTGGCTTAGCTACTCGTCAATCACCCAGACGGCCGGAGTTCCGATCCCGGTGACAGCAGGGTGGAATCTTCACCTGAAAAATTATGTGGCGTCGGGTAGGGCATACGGCCTTAAATCCCCGGTCAAAACCAAAATGAGCCTGGTGGCTCCGGCAACCCTAATTAATTGGGATAAGCAGTAGAAAGTATTATAAAGCTTTCAAAACAATGGAATTAGGTCTTTAACTCATTATGAATCAATAATAATGTTATTGGTTTGAGGTTCCTTTCAACTACTGTGGCTTTTAGAGACGCCGGGGTGCCGGAATTTTGCCCTAAAGGGGATCTTTAATGTGCCAGTAAATCTACAGACATGGCTTCTTCGCATTTACACACCCTTAAATGCCAGCTGACGGTGCCAGGATTACATCCTGCAACTTTGGGCACAGCAGGCGAGAACGTTACCGCTGGGTCACGCAGCCAGTCGGTTATACATCAGAAGTATTTCTCGGTAGGATATCTATGAATGGCTTCAGTGGAATAGTCGGTAGCATGCTGAACTGCTATGCCCAAGATCGCGGGTTCAAACCCAGTCGAAGTCATCGAGCCCATGTCATAGATTTATGGCTTGTAAAATAACATCACCTTTTGATTATAATGATTGTTGTCTCAAGGGCCAGAACAGCAAAGGCATCTTCTCCTAAGTTTTTGACTAAAAATATTGGAGAAAGTTTCTGGGGATGAGAGGATTTAGACTTGGACCAAGTCCATAGCTTTGACAATGCGCATGCACTACGAAGATGGGTTGAGCAAATACCAACGCAAAACCATTTACTGTGGAGAGCTGACATATTTATGTTGCAAGAGCAGAATAGACTAGAGGGAATATGGGCAAAATCCTGAAAATTTCAATAGTAATAGGTAATTTGACTAAGATATAGGAGTTGAACATTTGTAATGTAGTTTGGTCATGCATCTCTTCTAGGAAAAAACAGCCAAAATAATCATTTCAAATTTTTATTCCCGTTTCCCTAGAGCCTCCGTGGTGTAGGCGGCAGCACGCCGGCCTCTCACCGCTGGGTCCGTGGTTCAAATCCCGGTCACTCCATGTGAGATCTGTGCTGGACAAAACGGAGGCAGACAGGTTTTTCTCCGGGTACTCCGGTTTTCCCTATCAAAATTTCATTCCAGCAACACTCTCCACTATCATTTCATCTGTCATTCATTTAATCATTGCCCCAGAGGAGTGCGTCAGGCCTCGGCTGCCGGCACAGTTCATATCCTCGCCGCTAGATGGGGGCTTCATTCATTCCATTCCTGACCCGGTCGGAGACTGGAAGCAGGCTGTGGATTTTTCATTCCCATTTCCTTAGTTGAAACCCCCGGTTCACAAGAATATAATAATAATGTTATTGATTTTACGTCCCTTTTAAATACACAAGAACCTCGTTTATCCTGCCCTCATTAATCCGGATCTCCGGTTTATCCGGATCAAAAATAATCAAACTTTATTTTTACTGTACAGTATTTCTTTTACGGGGTCGACTCTTCTTGAATGTCTTTTACGCCAAGGATAGTTAAGGACAGGAACTGGAAGTGATTCAGTCCCGGTCTATCAAAGGTAAGGTGCTCCGGGGTTTCTGGGCCCATGCGTCATTCATATCCATATTTGTGGGAATTATAATGTTATTTGGTTGGCACACCTTCATCTTCCTTGTTTCTCTCTAGAACAACAGGCATTACTTCATTTGGAGCCATTTTGTAGTTGTGTGAGGTTCAATAATTTGTAAGAAGAAATATTTTCAAACAACGTCGTGTTTTCACATGTTTAATGGGCTTCCGTCGTTGCTTGATAAGTACCTGTTTCCTTATTACTAGTCAGGCATAAACATAATGAATGGTTTTATATATCAATATGCTAATTACCATCCCTAGGCTTGTTGTTATTTGCCTGGTAGGGGTGGCCCAGTTACCCCAAAAAAGTTTCAAAGATGGGATAACTGGGCCATTATATGGTTATATGATTAGGTCTATATGGTTTTACAAAAAGACGATGAAAGATACATGGTTCTTATTTACAAACGGCATTTTCAGACGATGAAATTCAAAGAAACCGATGAAGAATCCTGCATTACAGCATTTGATATCGTACGGAAATCTCCACGACAGGTAACAAGTAGTTCCCCTCGATTTAATAATATGATTGGTTTTGCAGAAAACCTGAGTGATCTAACTAACATCTACTAAGTTTTCCTTAATGTATAAGGACCCATATACTAAGTTTTTGAACTCAAAAATTTGATTTGATTTTCTTTTCACTTTTTTGTCATATTTTGGAATTTCATGGTAAGATATTATGGTTAATTTCTTTGAATATATTGTGATTTCTTTGCAAGAAACAGGTGTAAATAAATACATACCGTATATAAATATATTACTTTTTCTTATTATATGCCTTTCTCTTTGCCTTTTTTTTATTAGGGTCCCAATACAACGTCCGGAATGTGAACTTATATCAAACATTAATCATACTAGCCTAATATTTTTACTAAATCAATTGAATGTATAACAATAGATCCACTTACCCCCAGGCATTTGCTGCAGTGGTTTTATAGAATATAGCCTGGGGTGGTCCAGTTACCCCAACTTCAAGGGGAAACTGAGCAACTAGGATAACAAAAATTATATATAGTGAGAAAAGATATAAAATGTTAAAAACATGCCTTAATTGGTATGTAATATGTTGGTTTGTTTATTGCTAACTAATCGTACAATATTTCACAGTAAACAATTGCTTGTTACTTGTTGCAAATTACAGGTTTATGAAGGTAAGTGGAGGTCATGTTGTAAAATCATGGCCTAGTTACCCCGGAGCACCTTACTGTCCCGGAATTCGCCTGGAATTGAGAACTGATGTTAGTAAAACGTCTTCGTGATCGTGCTGCGCACAAACACTATACAAATGTAAAACAGAAAAAACTCATACATTAATTTAGTCCATAAAACAGAGTCGTAAATGTAAGAAAAGTGTTCTTATGTTTTTTTGTACTTGGAAAAAGGTATTACAACTTATGTTAATAGATTACCGTATATAACATGTATTTGTTTCTTAGTTTCTCCGGCTCAGTACCGATTCCACTTAATCCGGATAAACAAGGTTCTTGTGTACTGAGGTTTTTAGATAATTTACGCAAATGAATTGTCCGCCTTTTCTATTATCACAATCATAGGGTACATGTTTCGAGGGTTTGGTACCCCGTTCATCAGCCTTTAAAACGTTCTATCGACACTCAAGACATTGATAAATTCATTAAAATGTGTTACTGCTGGTGGTGTTTGGATAGAACAACAGTCTAATACCCATGAACTACTATGACAATTAGCAGGTCATTGAAGGCAGCACAACTGGTGCAGTTAGCATTAATGAGAATGCAACATGGTTTGTCTGAAGTTTTCTTACAGCATGCAATGTAACACCCATTCAGCACGATCAGCATGTATTAGCCTACTTTTCTCATTTTGCAAAAATGAGGAAGAAGTAGACTTATGAGATCGATCCGGGAATGGCTGTAGCTATCGAAACTAAATTTGGTAAGAGTAAAGATCTATACCTGAATATCTGAAGGCCATATTTGAAATTGACGTCAGTGGTACCAACTGCTGAAAAATCGCTATTGAAATTTGAGCTCTGTGTTGGATATCTCAGAAGTTATGCATTATTTGTGTTATTAATGGCAAATGTGCATTCTATCACCACGGCTGCCAACTGTAGTAAGTTACTCTATGAGGCTACACTATTTCAAACTGCAGTACTTAGGAATGTTAGTATTACGAACTTGATTTCGTCCTTATTATAGATAGGTCTTTGTAAATTGGCATGCATCTTAAATTTTAAGAAAAGTAGGCTCTTTAGTTCATCACGGAACTACTTATTTTTTAATGTATTTTAATATTTTAAGGTGTTCTCTTTTAATGAATTGACCAATGTCTTGAGTGTCGATAGAAAGTTTCAAAGGCTGATGAACGGGGTACCAAACCCTCGAAACTTGTACCCTTTGATTGTGATAATATAAATGTATTGAAAAGGTGGACAATTCATTTGCTTAAATAAAGTCAACATGTACCATAAAGGAGGTGTTCATTCCTAGTGAGGTTTTTAGGGACGCTGAGGTGCCAGAATTGTGACCCGAAGGGGATCATGAACGAACATGCCAGTCAATCTACTGATACAGCTCTCCCACATTTGCACACCTTCAAATGCCAACTGACAGCACCAGGATTCAATCCTGCAATCTTGGGAACAGCAGGCGAGAACGTTACTGCTGCACCACACGGCCAGTCGATTCACAAGTTTCTTCCGTATAGCCTGTTGTCTGTAGAAGAGAGTGTGCCCCGTAACTCAACACAAACATGCAGACTGTTGAAGAGGTCGTCAATTGTCCATAACAATATGACTGTTCCAGTGGATGCTGTGAGGTCAGATGCCAGTTGTCATGCAGTACTATGGCGGTACCGTCGTGCCCTTACAGCCAAATAATGGTCCACTCGTTCAGATTTCATACGTGGTCGACCCTGCCCTGGTCTTCGGGACACATTTACGGGCTCTACAAACTGTCGCCACATCCGTGAAACAACAGAACGATTCACATTAAGCCATCGAGCCACATCACTTTGCAACTGTCCTGCTTCCATTCTTCTTATGGCCCTCCACCACAGAGGGTCTTCTATGTGTATTCTCTGCCATTCTGCACCGTCCGTGCATGTATACACAGCGAGTGTTGATGTGGAACTACCCAGTAAACACCACCCCATTTGATAGGTGTGCTAATGTCATCGTTGGCATGGTTGTTCGATGACAGGAATGCTACCTTCCGTGCAGAACATGATTGTACGGACATTTGTTGACAGTTTGATGAGTATATCGTAAATCAGCCACAGGACGGAGAAATAGCAGTTTGTTGCTTTAATATTGAACACCAGTGTGTGTGGTGCTTGATTTGTAAAAAAAAAAAAGAGGTTCCGGTACTGTGGGCTACCGGGTGGTGGTGGGGCTTTATGGAATACCCGAGTAAGTTAAGCTGAAGAGATTAACATATTGAACTAGAGCAGCCTCCGTGGCTTACGCGGCAGCACGCCGGCCTCTCACCGCTGGGCCCGTGGTTCAAATCCCGGTCACTCCATGTGAGATCTGTGCTGGACAAAACGGAGGCAGACAGGTTTTTCTCCGGGTACTCCGGTTTTCCCTGTCAAAATTTCATTCCAGCAACATTCTCCACTATCATTTCATTTGTCATTCATTTAATCATTCCCCAGAGGAGAGCGTCAGGCCTCGGCAGCCGGTACAGTTCATATCCTTGCTGCTAGATGGGGGCTTCATTCATTCCATTCCCGGTCGGAGACTGGAAGCAGGCTGTGGATTTTCAACTAGAGCAGTGATACATATGTTCAAAAACGATATTTGTACGATTTTCTGAACACCTTTAAAAATTAATCAGTGGACAAAGTAGCAATCTAATTTTGATTGCAATTTTGAATTAAATTGAGACTGCTGTAGCAACATATTTCTTACCATAGCCATTGGCCTATATTAAATTTTAATGTAGGCCAACTAGGCTACCATTCAAACAATGTACATTAATTCATTTTTTTTGCGTAATTTAAAAAAATTAAATACATGCGGTTTGAAAATACACACAAGTTCACCAACAACTTTTATTTCTTGTTTTGTAATTTTGTCTTTACAGTTTTCTGAAATAATTATTTATTATAAAAGGTACTGTACTTAAACATGTTTTACCTCACAGTTTATAAAATTGTCCAAAGTTTAGAAAGTTGTTCGTTGTATGTGCCTCCTCTCTCTCACCTTCCTGTTAGTATCCAGAGCGGAGTGCCGTCTCCGAAGCAACCAAGATTCCACGTACTTTGAAGTACAATCCAGTCAAAGACCAAGTGAACCTTGACTTACAACTAACCTTACACAGTTCTAAAAATTATGTTATATATTCGACTTTTCCCCCGTACAGAGGTTTCGGTACGGCATACCGGTGCGTACCGTCACAAATCTAGCCCTGTATATATATACAGTATATATATATATATATATATACAGAGGTCTTTTATTAACATTTAATACTCTCTTTAGCGACGTAGATGGCATTGAGACAAGTAATTTGATATGGGACACTTAGGGTCGCAAGTGTCCGGAAATACCTTAACAGTGAACCACAACTGTTAAACATATGAAGTCATCAGGTGACTGCTCAGCTCGAGCTCCCTTACGCACACCAAAGCAAACGTTGAATATCATATCACTCTGGTTCCGTGTCTTAATGTCAACAAACAATCTGCTTCCACTTGAAAGGAGAAGAGAGAGAACCAAGAAAGCTGATGAATTGGCCCCCTGATTTGAACCTCGAATCCCACTCGCCAGAGTCACACGCGCAGACGCAGAGCCAGATTGATATGACATTCAACGTTTGCTTTGGTGTGCGTAAGAGAGCACGGGCCTCACCGCTCGAGCTGAGCCGTCATATGTTTAACAGTTGTGGTTCACTTTTAAGGCATTTCCGGACACTTGCGACCCTAAGTGTCCTATATCTAATTACTTGCCTCAATGCCATCTATGTCGCTATAGAGAGTTGTAAACGTTAATAATAGACACCCTATATATATATACTGAAATGTTTCAATTTGTGCAGTACAGTATATTACACTCTAGACCTTGTACATATGCTTTTTATGAAGTTGTGTAATTAAAATGACTTATGTGGGCGTTTTTTATGGTGTATTATCAGTAAAGCAGTAGTTTTCATAATCAATGATGTACCGTATGGTGTTGTGGTTGTAGTTGGCTACCACCTGCATGGTCAGGCTTGATTTTTGAGCTTAGAGGATGGATGATGATAATTGTTGTTTTAAGGGGCCTAACATCTGAGTTATCGGCCCCTAATGGTTTGGATGATCATGAAATGTAAATGAAATGAAATTATAACTAAAACTAACTACATACATATTAGAAGATGAAATGGAAAACAAAAAGAAGAATAAGGGAAACAAAAGACAGGGGGGAAGGGAATGCCCTCAACCCTCCAAGAATGAGAATTACGGAACTTGGAAGAACGGAGAACCACGAACGGTTGAGTGGAAATGGAAAGAGGAGAGGGACCACCCCAAAGGCAAAGGAAGAAGGAGAAAAACCGGACTCAGTTCAGGAAGCCCTTGGGGTCGCCAAGTCCCTAACTCACCCGACGTGAGCCCTTGAGGGTGTAGCACAATCCAGGGTGCACCATAAGTGGTTGGGGCTACACACACACTGCCTCCTTTAGGGCCTTGAGCAGAAGGCAGGAGATACAATGAAAAGAAAATAAGAGGTCTGACCCTTCGAAGAATGAGGGATCAGGAAAGATGAGACAAGGGCCATTTAAGACGGGAAAGTAAAAGACTCCCCAGGCCTCGGACACCCTAATACCGTCGAGGTCAGAAAAGAACAAGAGTTGACCAAGGGAGGTTGACAGGAAAGATAACAGAGAGGAGCCCGGCACAAGTAAGTGGAAGTAATGCCGAACTCAGCTGGGGTCCCGTTGTCGCCAACCCACGTCCCACTGGATGTGAGCCCCTGAGGGAGCTTAGAGGATGGATTGTTGACTTTGAAGACTTGTATCAGACCAATGAGTATTCTTGTACACCTCATGGTGTAAATGAAGCATTGTGGTTGTCACACCAGGGGTCTGAGTTTTAATTCCCTGAAGGACTCCAGGTTCAATCCCAGCTGGGTTGTAGAATTTTAGCTACGGATAGTAATTTCCCTTGCCTTGAGGATTGGTTGTCTGTGACCTTTATTAATCATTTCATCCACGTCATGATGTGCAGGTTGAGAGTAAGGAGTGTTAGCACACATTAACTTTCAGTCAAGTTAAGACTTTCTGCCCGTGGTACTCTCTGGCAACTTCTGCATAGTCATACATGGTTCCGTATTGACAATTGTGAAATTGTGCATATATAAACAATTGTTACCGCCCAGTCAATACTATTTATTAGTTGAACAAGTTATTTACTTGTCATCCTTGGTACATGTTTCGACACCTTTAATATTATTGGTGTCTTCATCAGCCATATAACAATCTTCAAGAATATAAAATTAGACTGATCACAAACTGAGTTAGGCCCATATGAGGCCTTATTTGACTCTGTTTCCATAACCAATTGTTTCTTCAAGTTTTTTATATGTTTCATCTGTACTTTTAACTGCATATGTTCCTTTTATGTATGTCTTTCATCATCACAATACCATCTTTATACTTTTCCAAGTTAATTTCTTCATGTTAACAAATGTTTTAGTGCTGCCCGATGTTATTTGGCTGATGATGACACCAATAATATTAAAGGAAGGAAGCTTGTAGTTTAATGTGACCGTTAATCTCGAGATCATGAGCCACGGGACCTCCTTTTTACGTGGAATCCGAACCACAGGACATGGCATTTCACTTCGAAAATCTCACATGCATTGACCGGGAATCGAACCCGGACCGCCTTGGTGAGAGGCATACAGCTAGACCGCTGAGCCACCACGCCCCTAATATTAAAGGTGTCGAAACATGTACCAAGGATGAAAAGTAAATAACGTGTTCAACTAATAAATAGCATTGACTGGGCGGTAACAATTGTTTATATATGCATAATTTAAGTATTAAATCTGTATGGTAAAATGTCTTCTGTATTTACTCTGAATAGAGTTATCAGCCTTTCACGATATAAGTGCTGGTGGCCGAGGTGGTAACTATTCTTAGTTTATGTGTGGCACGCTGTCATTCTGCTTGGTTGACAGGTACAGTCATTGGGCTAGGAAATTACTCATCTCCAGTAGCCTGAGGGATTGTTGTATATTCAATGCCAAGGTATGGTAATAATTGCTTGGGAATGGAGTTTCGACTCCCATAGTGCACTGGCTTGCTCGTGACGCGGATACACATGTATCAAATACGTCTTGCAATGGCCTTCCCAGTGTGCATTAGACAGTGTCTTGGTGAGGTATGCTTTGGCCAACTGAAGGGCCCAATAGCACACCGGGGCGAGGCACTGTCGTCTTGTTGAGTTGTGCTGGAACATTTAGCACTATTTGCGTTTGAATAGCTGTGCTGTTGCGAAACAATTAGAAACGCACCATTGTAAATTATTCATTTTTCTGTTCTCAGTTCACATGATAATTTCTAACACAAGTAGTGCACACAATGCTACTCGACTTATGTGCAGACTGCACTTCGTCATCACTGTGTCCCCCTCCTCGTCCTGGAAGGCTCCAGGTGCTATTATCAACAAACGCTGGCTCAGCCAAGTTCAGCGGCACTCGTATCTTGAAAGGTTAATGCTGCAAACACTTTTATGTTGAAGTCATAATTTAATGCTCACATTGTTGACTGTGAATACAGATTTTATTCACCCGGCAGTGGTCTGAGATTACTTACACTACAAAAATATCCATAAAATACAAACTAATAACGATATTTTACTGACATTTTGTATACGTCAGCGAGTTCCCACAGTTGTTTTTCTAACTACTGTCGACCAAAGTATTATGTGTACTCAAGTTTGAAGGTTGTTTGTTAAGTAACCAATAGACATACATAAAATCCAATACCATCAACATTTTCGTCGTTCTATTCTACGTTAGTTCATGTAGGTTTGGATTTTTAAATTTATATTTTAATATTTTTTTATCGCAGTTGGAACACAAAAAGTGCACGTTTTTAAGCGTGTTTCAACCATGCGTCACATTTAAGAATTATTATCTCAAAAGCCCGTCATCAGATCGAATCCAAATTTTAACACAATATACACTGGAATGTTGTATAACTGGTTTATTAATTTCACAATTGTGTGTGTCCAAGAAACAAAGTTGTTATCATTGTTGTAAGGTAACTTTTTCTCGGCTCGGGGTGGTTGGAAAATGTAGTTCTTGGTTGCGTTGTAATCGGTATACATCAAAAAGTTATGCTGTATGACTGTGAAATGCGTAAATTAATTCACTTATTTTATATCGGTTTGTATTTCTACGGGGAAATAACACATGTTTCACCTGCTAGCCGCTCCGGCAAACGCTGTACAACATGTTGGCAACAATGACATACATGTATTGGTCAGAAATAATCTGCAATAATATGATCTCTTGTTGTGTTAATTTTGAATGAAATCCATTTGTTAGTATAGAAGTTACAGGCATTTTAAAATTGGACCCATCAGCAGGCTTAGAATCATGTTGGCAGCACTGACGTATATTAATTACTCCAAATTAATCTAGAATGTCAGGTACTATACGTGTGCAAATTTTAGAGCTATTGGCTTGCATATTTTATGAACTATTGATATTAGGGAAACAAAAATAGAGACACCATTTTTTTAACAGTTGGCAACACTGGTTGCTCTTAAGAATACGCATAGTCGTATCTGTTATGGTGCACATAGCACATACAAATTTTGGTTGAAATCCAAATGATAGTATAGAAGCTACATGTATTTAAAGTTGGACCTCTCAGCAGGCTTAGAATCATGTTGGTAGCACTGACGTATATAAGTTACTCCAAATTAATACAGAATGTCAGGTACTATACGTGTGCATAGTTTAAAGTTGTCGGCTTGCATACTTTCTGATATATTGGTATTTGGAAAAAATAAATTGAGAGCATTTATTAACAGTTGGTAGCCCTGGTGGTTCTTAGGAATACGCTCAGTTATATCTGTTTATGAACACACAGCACATACGAAATTTGGTTGAATTCCAATTGATAGTGTAGAAGTTATATGCATTTAAATATTGGACCTATCAGCAGGCTTATAATCATTTTGGCAACACTGCCATGTATGGCCTCCGGGAAATTAAACTGCATTATTATCTATACGTGTGCCAATTTTCAAATAGCTCCCATTCATACCTTCCGAGATATCCAACATAGAGCTCAAAATTCAATTGCGATTTTTCAGCAGTTGGTAGCACTGACATCATTTTCAAATATGGCCGTGAGATATTCAGGTATAGATCTTTACTCTTACCAAATTTTGTTTCGATTGCTGCAGCCGTTTAGGAGTTGATAGGGGGGACACACACACAGACAGAAGGACAGACAGACAGACACACATTTGCCCGATCTCATAAGTCTACTTTTTCCTCATTTTTGCAAAATGTGAAAAGTAGGCTAAAAATATGTTAAAAATATAACATTTTGTGGTGGTAATTAATAACATAATGAACGTAATATCCAAGTCATTTTCCCCTAATGATAATGAACAGGAAAACAGCTATTTACTAACTACAGTACTGTCACATGTAATTTAAAATAAATATATAAAAATAAATTTAAAAAAAAAGAGAAATAAAAGACGCTGCATGAATATCATTGGCTGTTATAAAAGTAAGAGAGCAATAGTGTATCCACTAAAAGGATACACAGAGAGTTTGTTTTATATGCGACGGGGACCCTCGCTTGCCCACTCGTCTGTCTCCCGCCAGGCACTTTGCCGTTATGCGGTGCTCACGCGGCACCGAGTCATCGAGTATAGGAATTTGTACTTACCTAGTTCACAGCTGGTGCTGAAAATGTTCGCCATTCACTGCTACACATCGCTGGCACCTCTTTATGAAATTGTCATTTACTCTCTGAAGTTCCTCAGCACAGATTGACTGTATTTCAGCTGTAATATAGCCTTTAAGCTCATTTATAGTGTGAGGGTTTCTCGCATACACTCTATTTTTAAGCGTCCCCCACAAATAAAAGTCACATGGTGATAAGTCTGGGCTTCGCGGGGGCCACACGTTCCGACTTAATCATCCTAGTACTGAAGATGCAATGCAATTCTGTCATGGATGCTTTGGCAGTGTGAGCAGTGGCAGAATCTTGTTGAAAGCAAGTCGACAATTGCTCTCCGTAAGTCAGTTCGTCAAAAAATTGGTCATAGTTCAGTTTAATTGTGTTTTTACTAGGAAAGTTTTGGGGTAGTTCTGATTTCTTTCATTTTATATGTATTTTGGGATGCTGAATCCGAATCTGAGGTTTGCGGACAAAATTTCGTGACGCAACATTGAAAAAATCGCAAAAAAGCAAAAAAAATCTGCTTTTTTTTCGTTTTTTTGCCTAAAACTCGAAAACTATTAAATTTTAGTAAATTGTTTGTTTACAGAAATTAAAGTAATTAAAATTCTCTACAAATATCACTGCTTAGTTTTTTTTCAGACCAACGAATCGGTCTCAAATGCGAGTTGAAAATTGGCAATTTTCAGCGGTCTCTGCAAAACACAATTTTTACATTCCAAAACTTTATTTTTTATTAGAATGCTGTTATTTGATAAATTTCTCCTAGTTTACTGCACGAGTAATCAAAACAAAAAAAAGGATCGAAATTATTAAAATTCAGTATCAAAAAAGATAGGACTCAAACAAAATAAAACTTACGATATCGTTACTTATGATCATAAAATTATTAATAATATTACAAATTGTAATATGCAAAAATTATATGAGTCGTTGTCTTTTAGAAGGTCCTGGCTGAGGTTCTTCGGTGGCGATGGGTCCCGGTACATATTCTGCTTGTTCTGGAAATTGAAAGAGGTGGTGTCATTTCTCAAGGAGAGATGAGGATTGCAAAATAGATTGTGAGATTAAACATACCTTCCGCATCGTGCTGAGGTTCTTCGATGGCATCGGGTCCCGGCTCAGGGTCTGATTGCTCCATCGTCAGCGTTAGGGGTCGTTCTCCTGGAAAATAAAAGAGGTGGTGAGACACTGACTTGTGATTATATATCAAGGAGAGATGAATGAATACAAAATAACTTTTGAGATTCGACATACCTCTGTCTCTTTCTTCAGTCTCTTCTATGTCTATGTCAGAGCTGTCTTCCGGGGGCTCAACGTTGTCGCACAGACCTTCGCATGATGTGCAGATTGGGGAACAATGAAGGCCCGCCTTCCTGCATCCACAATTGCGTTGGCAGCCCTTTTTACATTTACATGAAATGTACCGTAGTATTGAGTTTGGTGCAGGGTCCAAAGTGGTTGGCACTGGCACGAGACCACTACTAGTTCTTTTCCACCCCCACTCACTTGGGTCTTTTTGTTGCTCGTCAGGTGTGGCTTGACCGGATAACCACTGCTGCACCTGATAGTAAACTCTAAGTGAATGTTCTCGTGCAGCAGCTTCGGTAGGGGGTAATGAGGCAATGTTGGTCTTATTTTTGTATGATGAGGTTACGTATTGTCTGTATCTCAAATCGTTCAGACTGGTCTCTTTTTTTTTTCCATATAGAGCCATGAGAAACATGTTTCCTGCTGTGACAATCTCATCTTGATGTGCGTTAGGGTCTTTGAAAGCTTCAATGACTGGTTGTAAGTCATTGTTATTCTGCAGGACTATCAGAAATTTCAGTTTCCCCTGATTAAACAATGCAGAAGTAGTATCACAACCACTCATCGCATGCAGGAATAATATATGGTCTAATGGGATTTTCTCAGCAGCCAGATGAGGGTTGTAGAGGCTTTGCGAAATCTTTCCTTTTTCTGGTTTCAGAAAAAATACATTATTTATATCACGGCTACACAGGCCAATCAAAATGACCAGAAGGTCGATATCTTCCCCCACCACTGTCACATGTTCGTTTGACCGGGCCATCTCAAGAGCTGTTGTGATAATTAGGATATCAGCATCCTCCACAGCATGCTTTGAATCAATTTTTGCATCATGAAGTTTCTCCATTAACATATATATTAACCGGCTCTTGTTTTTTGAGTTTGGAAGAAAACTATCCTGCGAGACAGTGGGCACCATCATTTCCGTAAATGATATTGCAGCAGATTGTTTTCTTTGTGCTCTTCTCAATCGTTCTATGCGCTTGGTGCTATCACAAGCCTCGTCAGGATAGCCGTCGAAAATGACAATGGCACTTGATTTGTAGTTTGATTTGACATATGATACATAACTGCTGCAAATTTCTGCAAGTGTCTGACCGTGGCGCCATTTGACCCGGTGTAACAAAAAAAAACGTCTATGACATATTTTGTATCGTTCAAGTCAGTCTGTTCAGTCGGTGTAAAAGCGTTGTACAAGCTGGATTTTGTTCCTTTCCTCATCCCATGCTCGTCAAAAAAAGCAAGAGGATAGGGGCTAAGTTCGTAACGTAAAAATTCTCGCAGCTCTTCATCTGAATGTTTCTCGATGGTCATTCGTTGAAAAAGTGTGATTGGATTGATAACTACAGCCCTGTCTTGTATTTGAATAGAGCTGTTCATGATCGCAAGAGGCAGCACTCTTTCGCTTCGTTTGAATTTTACAGCTTGAAAATCACCACCAACAATGCGCTGTATACCTTTCATGCCCACCTCCTTGGACAAATGGCATGTAATCCTCTCATCTGCGACAATACCTGTACTTAAATATATTAGTTCACTGGTGTCTGGGAACGGAGGATGTTCATAACAACAGCAGACGCAGTTAAGTTTTTAAATTGGTTCTTAGAACATATAACGCTCATATTCGGCAGATGGCATTGTAGGCTTTTGAAAGTCTCATAGGCGAACTTATAGTGGTGCCCTTCATCACCGTACAAAAGTTCATGGTGATATCAGTAATAGTTTCGGGGATATGGAATGCAATGCCGGTGAAATAATTTGCACAGCCGCCTTGTTGGATGGGTGAGACGTAATAAAATTTGAAAGGCACGGTCGGGGTTTGCCGAAATAGTGCTATGACCTTACTTTTGCATAGAATTCTCCGTGTGACTCGGTCTTTATTGAAATCAACTTAAAAACTAGGTGAAATTAACTGAAAGCATGTCAATATAAACTAAAAAGTGGGTTTTGCAGAGACCGCTGAAAATTGCCAATTTTCAACTCGCATTTGAGACCGAACGGTTGGTCTGAAAATAAAAACTAAGTAGTGATATTTGTAGAGAATTTTAAGTACTTTAATTTCTGTAAACAAACCATTTACTAAAATTTAATAGTTTTCGAGTTTTAGGCAAAAGAAACGGAAAAAGCAGTTTCTTTTCCTTTTTTTTGCGTTTTTTTTTCAATGTTGCGTCACGAAATTTTGTCCGCAAACCTCAGATTCGGATTCAGCACCCCAAAATACATATAGAATGACATAAATCAGAACTACCCCAAAACTTTCCCACTAGCGGCCCTTTAGAGTACAAATTGACTGAACTATCAAGGATCACATTGAAGTACAAGTTCTTATACTCGGTGACTGAGTGCCGCGCGAGCGCCGCATACCGGCAAAGTGCCTGGCGGGCGACAGACACACAACGCGAGCGAGGGTCCCCTTCGCATATAAAACCAACTCTCTGTACAATGGGATTATTGTTCCATTATTTCAGTATTCTGGCAGTTATACGGAAACAAGATAGGAATACACGAACATAAATAAAGCAATGCATCACCGCGAGTCGAGCTCGTCAAATTACGTTAATGGGTTAAAGAGCTAAGTATAGGCGAGGTCCTGTATTGTGTTCCTCCACCCCCCACCCATCCAATTTTCTTAGTTTTAAATATAGGCTAGGTGTGTGTTTCTATCTCCCAAAATTTTAATAATGGCACCTCGTGGCGTTAACGAACAGCTGATTCCTCACCTCAAGTTAAAACGCAATGAGAGTGAAACGCGAATTATGATCCGCGTCGTCCTGGCTTGTTATTGGCTGGCAATTATTACCAGCCATTGGCTGCCCGCGGGTTTGTTTACAATTATCACCAACATGGCGGCGAGAGGAATAGATTTCTACATCAATTAAATTGCTAGAAATCTATTCCAGTTCATGACAGTATGAAGTGCAAATCACTTATCGATGAGGAATTGTATGTACGTTTATATTTAAATTGAAGCGTGACACTGTTCATCAAAATTTGTGAAAATAAAAGTACAAATCGACACTCTTGCCAATCAACTGAAAGTTTCTACTACTTTGGATGTAAATCAATTGGCTGTCGTTTCCACCAGTTTTATTCATCAGTTCGAAATACATTCAGTACAATGACCTTTTCTGCACTATAAAACTACATTATAGACCATTTATAGATAATTTCAGCTGCATATTGATGTTGCTGTCTGCTTATATTTACCAATTTCATGACATGTAATTTGTAGGTTATGCCTAATAAGGCATATAATTTAAGTGGCCGTTTGTAATGTGAAGTCCTTACTGTATTTATGTACAAATATTATGGTTTAACTAATGAAGCAAGGATTAAAAGTGCAGTTTGCACTGCCACCTTTTTTTTTTAATGATATGTAGTTTCTCAGTCTGGTAACTTCTTGGATTTGCTTGAGATAGATTTATAGTAATATACTACCTTATTAACCTGCAGGCTGAGTTTTTTTTAAAACATGCCCAGGTGCATACAGTAGCATAAGACCTACTGCAAGCTATGTCGATCCTAAATGTAGGCCTATTATAGTGCTCATGTCAAAGGTTGTCCTAAAGTTTTAACTATTGAGACTTGATTTGCATCGAAGATAATTTCAGCTGAGTCTGGCAATGCTTCATAAACTTGGACGTGACTTCACATTTTCATTTTTCCTATACAGCTTTTGATACCAACCACAAATCACAGTGTTTCAAGATTTGCTCTCATTGAACATCACCAATACTTTTTTTTTCCCCTGGTGGTGGGCTGTGTTGGAGTCTACAGAAAGTAAAGTTGAGAAATAAAAATACATCTTAGGTTTCCATGACACAGTTGCATTTTATCCTACTATATCTCCACTCAATATACCAATCCTACCAATGTTTCCTAATTCCTCATGCTGCATAAATAAACATGACAGATTACACCATTAGCAATGATGACAGTAATTTATGAATTGCTAAAATGTTTTTAAAAGATAAACCCTGTATCATCAATCCATTTAAACATTCCCACAGAGCTCTAATCAGAAGCTCATTTTATGTGCAACAGCCATGTAGAATAAACCTCCCTCCCAATAATTTGTAGGCCTGACCTGAACATAATCCATGTTAAGAGCTGTTTTTTGGTTCACAGGAAAACCTGCCATTTAAAATCTTGCACATAGGCTACTAATCATATTATGGTGCAATTACCTACGGTAATTTTAAAAATCCTGGCTATCAACTACTGATTTAAATATTCCAGACATCTTTCTTAACTCCACTTTTACTGACAGCATGTAAGTCCTTACTACTGTCTTTCAAGCCATTGACCAGTTATTTTTTTCATGAGGAACTATTTTAGTCATTCTTCTCTATGTGAAATACAGTTGATGACAACTGCCTGGAAGAC
Source organism: Meconema thalassinum (assembly GCA_946902985.2). Taxonomy (NCBI): domain Eukaryota; kingdom Metazoa; phylum Arthropoda; class Insecta; order Orthoptera; family Tettigoniidae; genus Meconema; species Meconema thalassinum. Next base: position 130,575,348 of record OX336395.1, read on the forward strand.
TCGGGTGTTTTTTCTTGTGTCGCTTCTCTGGTTGCCTACGACACTTCCTAATTATTAACAGAATGTTTCATTTAATTGTTGTATCCAATTGACCAACTGGTAATATATTATGGCTTGCTTTAATATTCCTATGATACACTTTTAGATCCCATACATTAATGAAATATACAACAACATAGGCTGACATGTTGAACCAATCTCCCATTCCCTAACACTCCCAACTAATGGGACATAAGCTACCTAGTGGTTGGTCTCACATTGCTTCCATCTTCATGTACCGTACTAGGTCTAGTAATACCATAGGTATTGTGACTGTTTCTTCAACTCCGTCAAGGAAACTAATTCTGAACTAAGATCTGGAATGGGTACACTGTCCCACGAGGGCAATCAAGGACAACTTGAATCATTCAAGTGATTTTTCTATTTCATTTTACCAACTAACCAGGTGCCTGGAAATGCTAGTGAAGGAGGCAGCTAAGTAGGCTAGCCTACTAGTATTCACCATTCAGAGAACATTCTCAGCGACTTGTCTATGCATAGGCCTATGACACAATTTTCAGAAATTGATCCAGTAGTCACAGAACACTAATGGTGCCCAGTACTCACAGCTTAGCATAGGACGGAGTGGATTCCAGCCACAGATTAACTTATGATCTGTCAACGGGTTTTCAAACAAATTGAGCACACACCCAAGTACAGGGGTCTTGACCATGATGTTCCAAGCCTCTAAATGAAACACTCCTCTTTAAGACCTTCTGGTCTTGCATCCATGGTCGATCAACATTCTCCTGATCTGTGTTCTCAAGTTTCTGATGGTTATGGACATTATTTTTATCCTGATACATGCCCTATTCTTAATTAGTTCAGCATAAGATCATTGAATCCCCTTAAGAAAAATAGGGAACATCCATGTGTTATTTGACCATAGGAAAGGGAGAATTTAAAAAACTGAACCTCTAGGGACATTGATACAGATGACTCCGAGTAAGTAGGCCAGATCAAAATGAACATTTTTCAGTGTTGCCATAATAAAGTTTGATAACTTTCTACCGTTCAACATGAATAGGCCTATATTGGATTGGAAATATTTTTATTATTTGCAGAGGTTACAAGGATGACTTTTTGATGTATCATTATTTTGTTAAGCGAACATAAGTTCCAAGTCCATATCGTGTTGGAACCCATATTTCAGTGCTGCCTTAGTAAACGAAATATTCAATGTTTTTCAGTCGGTCAACACGGTTGCACTTAATGGTAATGAGCATTATTCCTAAAACCAGAAAAAAAACTGTAGGCTACATGCAGACCTAACATGTCAAATCAATCATGCCTACAAGACAACAAAAATGCTCTATGAAAAACTATTAAAACCCCATAATGGTAGTCAAAAATAATCTCAAACCACCGCCACTATTTCGCGAAGGTGCAGAAAAATCTTAATAAAGTACAGCTATTCGTAATAGTTGGTACTGTTGTGTTAAACCGCTACTGAGTGATAGGCCCCCGAAATATAACTATTTATCTTAATGTCTACAAGATAACGAGATTGCCAAAATCCACAATGCCACCCACAAATCTATAGAAGGCAACACTAAAAATGGCTTATCTAATCCACAAGTCACCCACCCTTCACCAACATTAATATTTGTAATTTAACTAACTTAGGTTATGTTAAATTGAGGTTAATGGCGGAATTGATTGCGGCTGTGTGGCGGGAGGGACCCAATAAGTGCTCAGCCAATCAGGGACGTTTTGATTGGCGACCATGCTCGGAAAAATTTTAGATCGTTTTGATTCACTTGCCTTCGTTAAGCCCCCACCCTAGGCCGTGGCAGCGAACAAAATGGCGGCTTAGCGAACACGACGGGGTGCCATTATTAAAATTTTGGGAGATAGAAACACAGCCTAGAATAAATATGTCCTATTTTTCCTAGCAGGTTCTGGAGATTTTACTGCTAGCAGTGAAAGTCGTATCCATTTCATGTTGGAACTGAGAACAACTTGGGCCATCAAAATACATGCAATCCATAATGTTACTTATCTTATAATGAATTAATCAATGATGGCGGCTTCGGTAGCGTAGTTGGTAGCATGCTGAACTGCTGTGCCCAAGATAGAAGGTTCCAACCCGGCCGAAGTCGTCGGATTTTTAAGAGCATTAAAAATCCTTCAGTATGCCTTTCTTCAGAGGGGAAGTAAAGCCGGCGGTCCCATGTCATAGATTTATGGCATGTAAAAGATCCTTTCACAGACTAAACTTGTGTAAAGCTAAATTGTTAGGTTGAATTTCGTCGGAACGCTCTATCAAAGTTCCAACGTTCACCACTAGGTATCATTGATATCTGGTATCGAAAGTTGGAACTACTTGAAATTGAACGGAACTTGTAGCTCACCCTAATAAGGGTTTCCGCTGGAAGCAGCAACAGACTCAGGCGAGCCGAACATGTTCTCGGACACTCCCGGCACTAAAAGCCATAGGATAAATAAATTAATTGTATTAGTTTTACGTTTCTTATAACTACTGCGGCTATTAGAGACACCGGGCTGCCGGAATTTTGCCCTGAAGGGGATCTTTAACGTGCCTTAAATCTACTGATACGGCTCCCTCACATTTGCGCACCCTCAAATGCCAACTGGCTGTGCCAGGATTCGATCCTGCAACCTTGGGCTAAGCAAGCGAGAACGTTACCGCTGAGCCACGCAGCCAGCTTACTTATCTGACTAAACTAGATAATGTTCATTGAAACTTTTCCGTCCAATCAATACTTCTTATATTCTGAACATAAGATCTACATAGTTCTCAATAAGTACATGTTTCGGGGCTTACATGGCTCCCTTCCTCAGTGCATTTTAAGGCCCCTCATTTTCACCCTGTTGGGCCGATATGGCCCATTAACGAACTCGACCGAGATTTTGATTGGATATATTTTATGTACAAGATTGAAAGTGATATACATCTCTCTGCACATAGTATAAAACAAAGTCCCCAATTCTTCGAATATAACGGGTAATCTCGAGAACCACTGGTAGTGATGTAAAATACCCAGGTAGTTATAAATCGGGGTAAATACCCAGGGTATATACTCGGGTAAATACCCAATTTGGGTAAATACCCGGGTATTTTAAATTTTTCTTTAAAAATCCTATGTTGTGGTAAGTTGAACCTTAAAAAAGGGTACCGGTATGCAAACTATTCTACATTAACTTTTCAGAAATGTAACAACATTAGATAGTTAATAAAATTAAATTTAATTAGAATTGGGACTTAAAAACAGAATTAGAATTGGGAATTCGATCAGGAGATATAAACTAACAACTCCACTACAGTGAGAAAGTTAGCTTAAGTACAGTAGGCATCAAACAAACAATAGAAAATGGGAGGGAAGTACAGTGTCAGTTTGAATTCTAGGTAGGATGAGCTGAGCACTGTTGCCAACCCATATGCTAGCTGGCATACATCTTCACCCATTATAGAGCCCACATACTACAAAAACTTCCTGACATGCATTTATATTATTTAGAGTACTGTATGATTTAAACATTTTTTTTTTATATTTAAAATTGAATGAAAAATGACTTAAAGCACTTTTATTAACTTTTTTTTTTCAAATGTCCTTTCTATTGAATATATTTTATTACCTTTTGAGTTTTGGCATACACATTTCAATTAATATGCATATAGCATATTTCTACAAAAGTAGCTTTTCCCTCCCACATCTTTGTTGCTCATTTCCAGTATCGTAATAAAACTCGACCTTCTCAATATCTTGGTAGGCCTATTTATTAAAAATTTAAAATACAACAACCAAAAGGTTTTATCCAATATTTTACTTTAGTTTAAGGAAAAAACACACTTAAAGACAAGGTTACAGTGCCAAAACATATAAATACCCAAAAATACCCGGTCGTCCATTCTTTTAGTTTTGAAGGATCAATATTGTTCCTGATTTCAGTGTAAGGCATGAAATACCTGTGTTTCAGTCCTTGTTTGTCCAACACTTCATCAACACATCAAAAAGTGTTGTACAAAGTTCAAAAAACTGAAAATACCCTCATTTTGGGTATTTAATTGGCCACTGGGTAAATACCCAATTTATATTTACCTTCCCACTGGGTATTTACCAGGCCCACATCACTACCACTGGATGGATTTTGTGTAAAGGATTTCTCGAAGAAGGTTTCTGTAGAAAAACATTTATTTTATAACCAAAGGAAGCCGATCAGTAACGATTTCAGTGAATCGAGTCAAAGGAAACCCTGCCGTCCATACGCCTTTTAAGCTTACGCTGGGTAAACCATTAAAATTATATACTATGAGTATAAGAATTATGCAGCATGAAAAGTTCTACAAAAAAAAAGTCCGCGACAGCATATCTCTATCTTTAAAACATCGCCCTCTATAAGAGTTTTTAAGTTTTCATTTCTTCCAACAATCTCCATTCAGTGGAAATTTAAATTACTAGCTTCGGAGCAAGTTTACGAGCTAGCGAGCGAGCCTATCATCCCAGCTTCATCCAGCATTAAGCTATCGAGTCGTGTTGAGTTAAGACTTCAGAGAAGAGTGTTTGGAGTTTCGCTGTTCACCTCGGCTTTTCTGAATTGCATCTGGGACCTGCAGTCCATGCGCCTTTTAAGCTTACGCTGGGTAAAACGTTAAAGATACTGGGCGAAGCTGGGGTAGGTTGCTAGTAAATTATGTATAAACTTTTGAATTGTGGTTTTGGGGTCTGGGAGATGTGAAACACAAAACTTTTCTGGAAGTCACAACATGGTACCCATTGCAATAGGTAGAGTCTAATGAAATCTATCAAACACATGAGCCTAATCTTTGTTTGTAGACTACTTGTATCTTGAACCCAAACATTGACCCTTCCACGGTATGGCAAGGGAGAGTTCAATTTGCAACAGCACACAAGTGCACCTTGAGAGTCTAGGTTATACTGCTTAAAACATCTTTGGGTTATACCACTGTCTGGACCAAAACATCGGTCACTACTGGGTTAGACTACTGTCTGGACAAAACCATTGGTCAAGGTAAAACTAGAGGAGGCCAAATCCAGGCGGGAAAAGTTCGGTAACGCTGCACGATGTATCTCTCCCTCATAACGTTTCTAAAATACAAAAATTAACCAAAATACCTGTAGTTATGATCAAGAAAAAATCTGGAGATTATGTAGTAATAGATGCTTAATCCTCCGCTGTATATAACCCACCCCCCATCCCACATAGGATCACGACATATACATGAATTTCCAGCTGTGTCCGCCATTTTTGCCGTTAATTATGCACGAGTACAGTATTGCCAACCTCGCACTTATGGTACTACTTTGTGTATGCCCTGTATCGTGAAAAAAAAAAAAAAAAAAAAAAATTACGCCGAGCTTGAACTTGAATACTGTTCTATGTACAAAACGAACCAGACCCCTTGCCTGTAATGCTCTCAGTAATTTTTGTACAGGCAGTCATCTAACCAAGTAGCGACCAATGGTTAGGTTCAGACACCCATTTTAGTTCATCAGTATTTTTGTGTCGTCAGGTGTATTTTATATCGGACATGTTGCCAACTACTGATGTCAATGCGTGCTCCTCGTTGCGAGCGCTCGCTGTGGCAGTTTCACATACTAAATATGCTGCAGTTGTTAAATAAACAATAAATTTAAAAAATATTTACGTGATTTAGCACATATATCCGGTACAGTCGGTGCAGAAGTGATCAAGGTTAGTAATTACGATTGATAATGTCCCCCCAAAAGATGAAATAAGCTATGAAAATGATATATTGTTGAAATGTAAGCGAAAAAGAAGAGTGATACGTCATACAGAATTAATAACAATTCTTAAACTACTGAAATTAGCCAAAATACTTTCGAAAGGTAAAAAAAGAAATTTGGTCTATGACCCATCCACCATCCCCTATTTAGATCACAACTTATATAGATAAAATTCCAGCTAAGTCTGCCATTATATATGTGAATTATGAACAAATACAACATTGCCAACCCCTCAATAATCTTCATCCAGACCAGAGGTTTTTGCCTAGACCATTTTGCTAGGTATCGCGGCCTAGCAAATATATACACCCCTGGTTTTTGTCACGCACAGTGGGGGTACACACCAATCAATAATCTTTATGCAGGCCAATGGTTTTGCCAATTGGGCCTATAACCTAGATGTTAGGCCCCTTAAAACAGCAATTATCATCATTATCGGTTTTGCCAATTAAAGCATTTTCACATAATTACAATATTACACGTGTCATGTGGTGTATTTTGCATCCCACATGTTGGCAACAGTAATGTGACGTCAATGTGTGCGCCTGAGTAACAGTTGAAAAGACCTCATGCGCCTGACAAACATGGCTGCCGTCGTTGAACGAGCATGAAATAAAAACATAAAACACATTTCCTTAATTTAGCACATATTTCCAGTGCAAGAGTGATAATTACTAATTAATGACTCCCAGAATGTGAAACAAGTTATGAAAATCATACACAGTCGACTCTCGATAATTTGACTCGTTAATTTGAAGTTTCTTCCCTGCTCCTTGAAAAATACTCAATAAATTGAAAAGAAAAATCAATGTAATCGGTAATTTGAAGTTGTAGGAAAGGCATCTTGCTCGCCAACACTCTATAATTTGAAGTCGGTGATAACAGTATTGTTAACATGCCCAGAGCTTGGAAATATCTGTTCCCGTAGGAAACAGGATGGAAAATTGTCCGATTGAGCTATGTACATAACAAATTCACAAATAAATTTGATACAATGGTCCGGCTAGCTCAAAACAGTTGCCAGCGCTTCGCCCCAGTGTACCAATGGGCTCTTCAGTTGGTTATGGCACACCTCACCAAGACGCGTGGCTAGTACATACTGTGAAGGCCGCTGCAAGGCACAAATGTTGCCACGAGCAGCGCCAATGTACTATGGAAGTCATAACTTCCTTTCAAAAATAATGTTAGCTTACCTAGCCACGCGTCTTGGTGAGGTGTGCCATAACCAACTGAAGAGCCCATTGGTACACTGGGGCGAAACGCTGGCAACTGTTTTGAGCTAGCCGGACTATTGTATCAAATTTATTTGTGAATTTGTTATGTACATAGCTCAATCGGACAATTTTCCATCCTGTTTCCTACGGGAACAGATATTTCCAATATGGATTAGCAAGGTAAGCTAACATTATTTTTGAAAGGAAGTTATGACTTCCATAGTACATTGGCGCTGCTCGTGGCAACATTTGTGCCTTGCAGCGGCCTTCACAGTATGTACTAGCCACGCGTCTTGGTGAGGTGTGCCATAACCAACTGAAGAGCCCATTGGTACACTGGGGCGAAACGCTGGCAACTGTTTTGAGCTAGCCGGACCATTGTATCAAATTTATTTGTGAATTTGTTATGCGCAGAGCTGTCGTTTGTTTATATCAATAATAAGATGTACGAGTGAGTTCGCAGTCTCAAGTCTTCATTTAAATGTTTGATTTGTGTAATTTTTAAGTATCAAAATGAGTTCAAGAAAGAACAAGTGTCTTTCCATAAGTGAAAAAAAAAGGTTGTGAATCAAACTGTGGAGGATAGAAAGTTAAAAAGGGATGTCGCCAAACAGTTCGGCATTTTACCATCGACATTGTCAATGATTTGGAAAGACAAAGTTTACATCACCGGAACTGCCTTAAGTGCGAGTAGAAAAGAGTCGCGTCAGGGTAAATTTCCCTGTCTTGAGGAGTGCTTCCTCAAGTGGATTCGTCAGTGTGGAGGACAGATGTTGTGAAATAAAACTCAGTATGCGAGTTTACAGTAATAAAATCACGAAAATCAACCCCTTGTTTATTTGAATTTGTCCCTCCCTCTTGGTTATTTGAACTCTAGGTAAATTGAACTTTTACTCTGGTCCCTTGAGTTTCAAATTATTGAGAGTCGACTGTATTATCATACGAGGTGCTACCCCAAAAAAAATATCCAAGAATTTGATTCTACCGGTCAAACCAGTAGTAGGACGACATTCCGCCGCTAGGTGTCTTGAGATACAAGTCTTAGCTACAGTGGTACAAAGTTGCATCTTCTTTGGCGCATGCAGTTGCGAGTTGTATTGGTGTGTTTCAGTTCTTCGGCGAATTGTCAAATGGATAACGTGAAGGAGCAAAGGATTTGCATCAAATTCTGTTTCAAGTTGAAGAAACTGGAACCCATCGCATGCAGACAGGCATTTGGTGATGAGTGATAGTGCACTGAGTCAAGGAAGAACATTTGAGTGGTTCAAGCGTTTCAAGGCCGACAATCTGTGGAAGATGATAAACATTCTGTAGATCGTCAACATGTACAACACCGGCTCATGAACGTTAGTGACATTATTCATGAAGACTGAAGGCAGACAATTCACGATGTTTGTAACAGACTTGGGCTGTCTTACAGTACACGTCTGCCAGGATTTTAGGCGACTGAGGGAAAAACGGCCAGAGTTGTGGAAAAAGAAAGACTTGTTGGTGCACCATGACAACCCACACGTCCTTGCCAAAAACAACATGGCAACAGTCCCCCACCCTCCCTACCACCAGACCTATCCCCGTGCAACTTTTACCTGTTCCCGAAGATGAAAATTGTGTTGAAAGGGTGACCTGTTGACTCCATTGAAGACTTCCATGTGGAATCGCAACGGGTCCTGAACACGTCCTGACACGCACCACTAACAACTCACAACTGTATGCGCCAAAGATGACACAACTTTGTATCGCAGTAGCGAAGACATGATGTACCTTGAGACACCTAGCGGTGGAATGTCGTCCTACTACTGGTTTGGTACAATCAAATTCTCGGATATTGTGGGTAGCACAACTCATATATTAGCCAAGTAGAAGTGTAAAAGCCAGGATTTGCTCTCCTCCAGAATTAATGCAATAACACCCCCTAACAATAAAAATTAAAACTATAAAAGACCCCAACATGGATTTTACACTTGTATTTGGATAATATACGATATGATTGTCATGACTTATTTTATATTCTGGGAGTCATTACAAATTGAAATTACTGGCCATTATCACCACTGCACTGGAAATATGTGCTACATTATATAATTAAAAGAAAAATTCTTATTCAATCAACAATTGCCATATTTGTCAGGTGTACGAGGTCTCTTCAACAGTTACCAATGCGCACACATTGACGTCCCATTACTGTTACCAGCATGTGATTGATATGAAAAAGCATTAGCAAAACGATTGGTCTGGATAAAGATTATTGATGAGTGGTGCCGGATGCACAGGGTTGGCAATATTCTACTTGTCCCATAATTCACATGTATAATGGCAGACACAACTATACTATAAAAGTCGTCATCTACAAAAGGGGTGGGTGGGTTATAGGCGGCAGAGGAGAAAACATCTATTACTACATCGTTTCCAGAATTATTATTCATCATTGCAAAAGGTATCATTAATTCTTCCCTTGACCAGAACCTGGAAGATTATCGAAAGAAGATAAATATATGATTCACATACTTTTCTGGGAGTCATTCGGAATTTAAAATACTGTCAATTATCACAGTTGCACAAGAAATGTTTGTAATATTACGTAAATAAAGGTTTTTATTTCTTGCTAGTTCTACGACGGCAGCCATGTTAGAGGCGCACACATTGACATAATATCATGTCCCATCACTGTTGCCAACATGTCCAATACGAAATACACCACACGACCAATGTAAAGTTGTAATTATGTGAAATAATTGGCAAAACCATTGGCCTGGATAAAGATTATTGATGCATGACTAACCCCACTGTGTGATAAAAACCTGTGGTGTTTATATTGGCTAACATGGCCTGGTGCTACCTAACAATTATTGGTCCAGGCAAAAACCATGGGTCTGGATAAAAATATTGGGCTAGGCAAAAACCATTGGCTTGGGTGAAAATTATTAATAATTTTATTAATGCAGCCAATGGCCATGTAGCCTACTTTTCTTTTCAGGACGGGTCAGGGAAGGGATTTTGGAAGGAAATCGGCCGTGGACCTTTTGAAAGGAACCGTCTCGGTATTTGCCTGGTGGTGAAAATGGGATACCACGAAAACCATTTTCAGGACGGTCGAGGTGGGATTCAATCCCACGCTCTATCGATGCCACCGAGGCCGGTGGGTGAAACTTGGCGCACTTTCACATTAAATTGACGGCGCTCTTCTGTTTTTCAATACCGGTTAAGAAATAGTACCGAATGCGTGGGGTTGACAATACTGTACTTGTGCATAATTAATGCCGAAAATGGCCGACACAGCTGGAATTTTTACCATATAATTCATGATCAAATTCGGGACTGCAGGTGGGTTATAGACAACGGAGGAGTAAACATCTATTACTATATCATCTCCAGATTTTTTCCCTACCATTACTAAAGGTATTTTGGCTAATTTCAGTAGTTGAAGAATTTTTTACTTTGATTCTGGTCAAGCGAAGTTGTACCGAGGTATTTTGGCTAATTTCCATCGTGTAAAAAAAAAAGATTATTTGGGTCTCCTTTAGTGTTACCCATTGTATAGAAAAAATGTATATCAACTCCTTTCTTCAATGAGATTACTGTATCAATTCCCGTATTAATTTTTCACGATCAAGCCTGCTGACATTGTCTAGGAAAGAGTTCTCTGAAAAACTTAGTGCCCCTGGCAGGATTTAGACTAAGTCCGTAGCTTAAACAATAAGCCTTATTCTTAAAAAGAATGCTTTGTCAAAATATACCCCTTTGAGGCTGGCGTATAATCTAGCGGGGGGGGGGGGGGGGGAACTTTTCTTTATAGAAGAACTCCGACTGGTTCACCAACTACCAACCACAAGACAATACAACGATTTGCTACAAGAACTACTTGCAAAAAAGGAGATCCAAATTGGTTTCTACTCCACAACAGCCATGACGTCAACAGAATGAATTGAGACACACAGTGACCCGATTCGTGGTGCATGGTTTTCACCACAGGATTTGTGATACTTAGGTGGTCCTTGTGGCCACACCAGAGTGCATTTGTAAATTGTGTCAAAAGTCATGCGATACTTACCATGCTCTCGTGTGTACTAGAAGGTTATCATCGCTTACAGAATTTTGTAAATAGTTAATGTAATGCACTTAACCTTAATAATATCTGTAACAATAAGAAGATACCAACGCAAAACAATTTTCTGTACGAGCCGAGATATTTATGTTGCGAGAGCAGAATATACAAGTCACCAACTGATTATGGAAAATGACTAAATTCTAGCAGACCTATAGTTGTAATTCCTAATATTATCCGTTAACACAAAGGTATACATGACATTTAAAAAAAAAAAAAAATGTCATGTGACCTCCTGAGAGGCCGTGTGCAGGTCTTTCTAGGCGACGCCCATGGGCGACCTGTGCATCGGGATGAGAGATGAAATAGATGAACATGAATCAAACTGGGCAAGGATGTGGAAGGTAGCGACCCAAACTTTAGTACATCAGCAATTTTCGTCCACACAGTAATCTAAACTCGCTACAGGGGAGTGTGGTGAAGTGCATTATCACAGTCTAAGATTAGTTGGATTATTATCCACGTTTGGTCCGTATTGACGATTCTAAATGAAAACCAAATGGGATTATCTTTCCGCCTAAAAGGCGGATAATCCCATTTGGTTTTCATTTATCACAATCTGTCGAGAGCTGAGATGTTGGTATTCTCTGAAATTTTGCATTTGTATTTATGGACTTGTAATATAGTTTGGTCATACATCAGCACTGAGAAAGAAGAGCAGAGTTCCCGATTGTGGGCATATTAAAATATACTGTGACATTAATCTTTAAAGCCAACACATGTTACTGTTGATTCCATTGCTAGTTGGTTCACCACAATGCTCCAAGAGCCCAAGTGTAGCCCGACAGACCTCAGAGCCCATATTTACAGAATTAAAGGAAATCTTTACGGATAACACTTTCTACACGTCCACACAATATTTGTCGATATTCTTTGATGTGTAACATCTTTCCACTCGGTTGCTGGATATTTTTGTGGGAGTGATTTTGAAAAATGGGACGGAAGTGGAACGGAACGATCTAGCTGGCAGTGGTGGATCAAACGGAAGTGTGTATCACGCACAGCCAGCTGGATGCCTGGATCAATCGATCCAGCTGGCAGTGGTAAGATCCAGGAAACAATGAGTGCGCGGTGTCGGAAATTGATACCATTTCTGACAGTAAACGCTTGTGCAAACTCTGGTGTCAACTGATTGAAGCACATGTTATACGGGAACTAGGCAAGCCTTCATGAACTATTGCAGAATACAGTCTCTTTACTCACAAGAGGGTCTATTCTTAAGGCATTTTAAACTCAATTTCACGCAGGAACATTATCGAAACAAGCAAAATATAACTGAAACATTTCCGTAATGCAGTATTATTGGACCGTGGAAATAAGTCACCATTTTGTGCATTATATTTGCGTGCTCGAAATAGCCGTGGTGTTAGCGACCCTGACTGTGAATCTAGAGATCTCGGGTTCAAATCCCGGACGTGATAGATGTTTTTGCTACCAGATTATCATTTTAAACGATATTTATCATATCAATATGACTCATTTTAACAGAATCCATATAAAATTACGTGTTGGTCTGTGAATCAAGAGGTCCGGGAACTGGGCAAGCCTTTCATGATCTACTGCTGTGCACATTGCATTTACTCGCAAGTTGGCCTATTTATAAGTAATTTAAGGTTATGAGCGGTGTCGCATCTATTAATCTAGTTGATCCATATCGTATTCTTTATTTAGGCTAGTGCTGGTGGAAGCTACAAATCATCTAATAAAATGAGTTCCGTATTATAAACTACAATATCTGTAAAACACTCCCTTTTACAATAGATTAAATATTTGTGCCAATAATAGTATAAAATACTGGTGTATCAACAATTTCATGTGAGGTTTCTTCTATGTCAGATGTTACACATCATATGCGACTACTGTAAGGCTCGTAATTTTTTTTTCTGAAACTTGGATTTAAATGAATAATGATCAAGGATAAAAATCAAACAATGCTGTATTAAGAAGTGTCGATTTTCAACAAATTGTACATTATTTTAAATTGACTACTAGGCCTAGCCTACTTGGTTCAGTTCTATGGGATGATGATTCAACACCAATGTCATTGCAAAACCTCTGCAAAGTAAACAACACATAGATCAGTAGGCTATAACATTGTATAGAAAAATGTTTATGGATTCAATTTTCTTGTTGATCTAGCTAGTTTCAACAAATTTACCAAACAAAAATCAACAAAAAATAATGCACAATACACTCCTTAAGCAACTCATCACAGAATGAAAATTTAAAACTTTCTCGCTTCACAAGACATACTTCACTGGTATACAGATGAACAGTTCGCATTCATTCTATGCACTAGGGTTACACTACAGAAAATAGAATTGCACTACATTCTTTGTCTTTCTCTCTGCAATCTATTGCTGTAGGCTTTTGATATTAAGTTCCAAGAATCCATGTATCGATCCATGCACATAGCTATGCATTTCTGAAAAAATGCAAAGAAGAACTTGTAATTTGACAATAACTAATGCTACACAAATACATAATTAAAGCAGATTTAAACCTTGATTAGATGTGCGAATATCAAATGAAACAACAAACTCCTTCATTTATTTATTTTGAGATATGTCCTAGGTGTTAAGCAACTTCGATCACACTAAAATATCAGTCATTAGGTCTAGGCTCCTATCGCTTAAAAGAGGTTATGCCGGCATGCAATCTTCAGATGAAAATCTCTTTTCATACCGTACCTGCTCTGAGCTGTCTAACGAAGTACCTGGCTTGCAGATGCACTTTTTAAAGCATTTTTCCGTCATTTTCTGGAAAGAAATAACACAATAATTTAATAGCTCGTGAAGAAGTGTGTTATCATGCGAGGGAAACTCGGATAACATACCGTAAGAAGTTCTTGAGCATTGGCAACAGCAATTTGCTGTTTCAGTTGATCCATTAGTTCATCTTTCTGCGCACTACTTAATGAACCTGTCGATAAAGAATCCATTGTGTATTATAATGAAAACGAACGCGAAAATTTATCAAATATGATTTACACCAGAAACATTCCATTAACTAGTCAGCCATGGTTGGTAGCAAAGAATATGGTTGGTAGGTTCAATACACTGCAACCAACATAATGGAAATCTTCTTTACCGAAGAGCATTTTCTGAGACTATGCATACGATTTCAACAAAATAAGTGGGCTATTCTTTATTTGAAATAAGAGTTTTTATTCACAGACAAGAGCCATGATTTGGACAAACATACTTTCGTGCGTAAATACATTTTATAATATTACTCAATAGTTACATCATCCTTGATATTACTGTAATGTTAGTTAACCTGGGTATGTCAAAGATTACAGAAAAGAAAGCACCATCGCAAGTAGCTGTGGACACATACGTCTGCCGCCACAGTCGCTCGTCCGCTGTGAACGCAGCAACATATCCGTCGCTTTCGTCTGGTGTTTGTGTGTGCGGTGAGCGGTGTGGTGTGCGATTTGCTATCCATATTTAAGTGTGTTGTTTTCGTCTTTATTTCCTTGTGCTTGGTGACGATTTATGTAAGTACTATACATTCGGAAATTCTTCGCCGCAATGTCGGAGAAGAGTGGGGGAGGTCAAATAGGCCTCCCACCGGATAATCCATCGGCGGTTATTATTGATGGTTACGCCAACATTGAATCAATGCATATTGTGGATGAACATGAGAACACTAAAATGTCGGAAGTTCGGGCTATTCCTGTGGTCCAAACCCCTGTACAACCTCGTACTCCTCCTAGTGACTATCGCTACTACTCAAATCATACGGGGCCGTATATAGTTTTCGTTCAAGGCGTTGAGCCTCAAGCGATTGGACATTTGCATCCAATGGCCTTGGGACGGTTGTTTTATGAACGTAAAATCCCAGGAATTCAAGAAATCCAACGAAAAGGGCGCAATCGGGTTCAAGTTCAATTTAAGTCACTACGAGATGCCAATTCATTTTTGGAACATCCGGTGTTAAAGGATAGAAATATGATGGCCTTTATACCATCGTCAAGCATACAACGAGTGGGACTCATTCGGGGGGTAGATACCTCCCTTACGCAGGAGGAACTCATGCGTTTCATTGACTCTCCTGTACCTATCGTACGTTTACAACGTTTTTTTCGTACTAAAACCGTAGATGGAAAATCGGAAAAAATAGCAACGGGCACGGTGAACATTTTTTTCGAAACTCAAAACTTGCCTACTCATGTCAGCATCTTCAATGTTCTCTTAGAAGTAAGTTTGTACATTTTTTCACCTCTTCGATGTCAGAAGTGCCAGAGGTACGGGCATGTGCAACTTCACTGTAGGGCTCGGGGACCTAGATGTGGACAATGTGCGCAGGAGCATTTAACGAGTGACTGCAAAGAAGTGATATTCAAGTGCGTTAATTGTCAAGGCAATCATATGGCAGGGGCGGTGCGCTGTGAGGTGCATCAGCAGCAAATAGAGATAAAGAGGCTGATGTGTACTGAAAACAAATCATATAATGAAATTGTGAAGCGCCAGACAAGTACCCCTTTTCACCCTTTAGCACTTCCCCAACAATTCCCCCCTTTGGCAGCATCACCTAGTGGGCAACGATTTGATCCTCCGCGTAAGCGTAAATTTTCAGAGTTGGTACATCCGGCTCCGAAATTGATTACACCTTTGGGATATGATAGGTCGGCATATTTGCAACTGATAGAAACCCCAAGCGTGGAACGGATATCACCACTTGAGAAGCCCAGCGAACCGGGCACATCCGGTGTCCGGCGACTGGAGCCCGATTCGGGGCCCGATAAAACTGCTCCTACTCAAAAAATCCTAGACGAATTTACAGAACTCATGGAGCTTTTAGGCCACAATGCACAGTGGGCGCACTGTGTTAAAAAGTTATTAGATAAAATACTGCCATTACTTCCACCCCTCGAAAAACCACTACCAAGGGGCACTGGTGCACTTTGTCAATAGTTTTTTTTTTTTTTTTTTTTTTTTTTTTTTTTTTTTTGGTTGATTCGTTTCGTCTCTTTCTTCATCTCATGTCGTTCATAGGTGAAGGATGTGGCTGCTGCAATGGAACTGTCGGAGTGTGGTAAATAAGAAGCATGAATTGTTTCATTTAATATCGACATATCACCCTGAGATCGTTTTTATCCAAGAAACGTGGCTATACCCACATTACCGTTTTCAAATTCCCAATTATACGGTCTTTCGTGAAGATGGTCCGGGATACGGAGGCTTAATAACCCTCTGTAAATCGGATTTACAAATTACTCCGCTGTCTTTGCCGTATCACCTCCCTTTTTGTTATCATCAATTTTTTCGGGTGGGGGATATATATGTTAGTCATATCTATTGCCCACCACGTGTTCAGGGCACGCAACAACAGTGGCACATGTATTTTAAATACGTGTCACAAAGATCTAAGCATGTTATCCTAGGTGATTTTAATGCACACCATGGCCTCTGGGGCAGTGAACGAACAAATGCTAAAGGTAGACATATTGCTCATGCGATTGCCACATTTTCCTTAAATGTGTTAAACGACGGTTCTCCTACGAGATTGACACCCCCGGGCAGTCCAAAAAGTGCGGTAGATTTAACCCTCACTACCCCGGACTTGTCGCATAAATTAGATTGGAGCACGATCGGGGACACGCATCAGAGTGATCACTTCCCTATTTTAATTTTTTATGATCGCACTGGGGTCGCACCATCGATACACCGGGGCACTAAAATAACTCGTTCTTTAAAATACTTTGATTTCGACCTCTTTCAGACATTCATTCAGGATAATCTGGGCCGTATCCCACCCCTCCCACGTCAGAAATACTCTCTTTTGTATCACCTTATTCAGCAATATTTGGATTGTTATCACCCGAAGCGTTCCATTCCGTATAGTAGGTTCCAACGCCCTGGGACTATACAGTGGTGGGATGCAGAGTGCGCCTTACTAGTAAAAAGACGGAAGGCGTGTTTACGAAAATATCGGAAACATGGTACACATGACAATTATATCTTGTATAAGCGCGTCACAGCCACGATCCAACGAGTATTTAATGAAAAGAGACGAGACGCATGGAAGAATCACATCAGCTCATTAAATGCCACAACCTCTTTAACTAAGTTATGGTCTACCATCAAAAGTTTGTCCAATACTCGTTATATGGGGCCGTCTACAGGACTTAGCCGGCAGGGTTTTCAAGAATTTTATATAAATCTCACGCCAGATACAGTTATCAATATGGGCCCGCTTCCGTCTTATACAGCTTCAGATCATTTCCATGTTCTACTGCAACCTATAACGCACGCGGAAGTTCAATCTGCTCTTCGAGGTACGAAATCGACAAGTCCTGGTGTCGATTCTATAACATATCAGATGGTTGCCTATCTTCCAGACAAGGCACTCGAGATACTTATTTCTGTATATAATGAAGTATTACGTTTTGGCACGTTTCCCACTGAGTGGAATATCTTTGAGGTCCTGCCTATCTTAAAAATCTCGAAGGACGCACGTGACCCTCAGAATTATCGTGGGATCAATTTAGGCTCCTGTGTGAGGAAGATATTTCAAAAAGTATTATTGCAACGTTTGCAATGGTGTATGGAATATTACAACTTATTCTCTAAGTATCAATTCGCATTTCGTAAACGTAGCAGTACTGTCGATGCTATTTCGATTTTCTTAACTGATGTGTTATTAGCTAAAGGACGTAAACATCATACTATTGCTGTTTGTCTGGATATTAAGGGGGCGTATGATGCAGTAGATCCCATGATTTTACAACGGAAACTGCAGGAGCTTCATTTCCCCTCTCCATTTCTTTGTATTGTTCACAATTTTTTAACTCATCGGCGTCTCATATTACGTACCCCCGAGGGGAAGTTGGACCACCGTCAGACGTCTCAGGGCTTGCCGCAAGGGGACATACTTAGTGGTTTTCTGTTTTCCATTTATACTCAACAATTAGAAGCGGTGATTTTGCCTTATGCCCGTATCATACAATATGCGGATGATTTTATGATTTATTGTTCCCGTGACTCGTTGCATCAATGTCGAACAGATTTATATCTTGCATTAACTCTAGCCCATGAATGGCTAAGTAATCATGGCTTGGAAACATCTCCGGGTAAGAACTCTGCTATAATTATCACGCATCAACGGCGGTACGATCAGAGCCCTATTTTATTTCGACAGGGTACCATAGATGTTGTGCGCAATATCAAATATTTAGGCATTTATATTGATGATAAACTCCGGTGGACACGGCAGGTGCAATATCTTGAAGTTAAAATCGAAAAACGGTTACAGGTCCTTCGAGCTTTGACAAGGCGTCGTTGGGGTGCGGACCCCGCATTATTATTGACAGTGTACAAGAACATTATTCGTTCACAATTAGATTACGGCAGTTTCTTTTACGATCTAATGGCGAACAGTCGCTTGTTAATGTTAGATAGACTACAATATAAAGCCATCCGCATCATTCTAGGGGCTTTGGCCTCCACCCCCACGAGTGCATTGTTGGTGGAAGCCGGTGAGTTACCTTTGTCACATCGACGCACATTTATAGCGGGCAAATATTTGGCCTACAAATTGTCGTTAGTGGCGTCTCCGATTATCTCTAAATTACAACTTCTGATGGAATATTACGCACAAAATCGTTTAGATCGCTCACATAAACCGGCACTGGTCATAGCTTATGAGATTTTACAACCCTTCAGGAAGGATGTGTTACAAACCCGTTTAGCACTTCCATATACAATCCCCTACAAGGTTTTGCATACCCAACCTAAGATTCTGCATAATTCCTTTCCATTGCTATTTCAAATGTTCAAGCATCATCCGAATATCATTTCGCGTGCATTTCGAGATATTCAGGATTTGTATTCCGATTATAAGATTTTTTATACGGATGGTTCAAAGATGGTTCGACCGGATCGCGTGGGGTCGGCTTTTTACTCTCCTGATTTACAGGTTAGTCGCACTTATTGCCTCCCCCCTCATCTTACAATCTTTACAGCTGAACTCTTTGCTATACGCCAGGCTTGTCACTATATTCATGCCCATCGTTTACATCACGCGCTAATATGCACGGATTCTTTGAGTGTTATTAATGCCTTACCTCATTTTCTGCACTCAAATAATTGGTATCTCTACCAAATAGTGCAATATTTCCATACATTCACCCTCACAGGACAAGACGTGGTCATCATGTGGATTCCTGGGCATTGTCATATAGCAGGAAACGAAACAGTCGATCTCTGGGCTAAGAATGCGGCATGCGGTCAGGGAACAGTGTATAATATCGGGATACCGTATCCGGATATAGTACCGATAATTCATCAGCGAGTCGTTAGTGCTTGGCAAAATGAATGGACCGAGATAGCAAAATGTAAAGCAAAACATTTTTTCTTAATAAAACCATCCGTAACTACAGCGCCTTGGTTCCGGGTCGGAAAATATTCGCGGCGTCATATTATTACCATCATTCGAATGCGGTTCCAGCACGCTCTTACACCAGTAGCTTTGGAGCGCATGCATCTCAGGGACAATGATAGGTGTGTATGTGGTAGGGCACGAGGTACTTTACATCACATATTGTTTCAGTGCGAAACCTTCAATCCGCAGCGGGACATTATGTTGGAGAAATTGAGGCGACTTGCTTATCCCTTGCCGTTAAACATCGCGTCACTTGTACATAGTCCTACAGTTCCATTGGTGGATGCTATTATGTCATATTTGGATCACCTTCCATTTCAATTGTAAAATCTTAGGTGGGCTCTTAGGGGGGTCCTTCCCGTTATTCTTTCTGGTGCTCCTGGGTGTGGTTTTCGGTTTTTTGGTCACCCATATACATATACGGATAGATCTTGTTTCCCTGATTTCTCATATTTGGCGTGTGCGATAATTATATAAATTTAGACATCAGTGCTAAAGATCAGCTTCGATAGTGAAGAGGATAATGTGGACATCAGTTGCAATGTGATAAACGAAGTTCAAGAGATTAGTGGTTTTGAACATATGGACCAATTTGCTGCGGCATTTTACTGCGATGGCTACTGTAGACTATTCCCATGCCGGATGTTATTGGGCGAAGAAGCTTCTGTGTCCAGCAACGCAACACAAACAACAACAACATACGTCTGCCGACAGTAATGATACTTCACCTGATTGGTCAGAAGAAACTCATTGCCTTGATTTGTGATTGGCCACCTAATATACCCCTTCCATGTGTATTTTACTGTTCCTTTCCGCTGCCTGTACGTGACAAACATCACGTGACCGTTCGAGTCAAAGATTTGTTGAAATGCCGCGGCATCTTTGTGGGTCGGACCGCCATTGCGGAAGGAAATGAAGCCTGGAGTTGATTATTATTTATAATCAAAAGTAAGTAAAAGTTATGCCTTTCAACATGTACTGAACGCTTATTTTATTCATTAGGGAGTGTTTACAATATTTCCTTTCTTTTCAGACGTACGCAGAAGAGCCGAGGTAAGAGTTTAGGGGGCAGATGACA
Organism: Meconema thalassinum; assembly: GCA_946902985.2. Classification (NCBI taxonomy): domain Eukaryota; kingdom Metazoa; phylum Arthropoda; class Insecta; order Orthoptera; family Tettigoniidae; genus Meconema; species Meconema thalassinum. The sequence goes on from OX336395.1 coordinate 130,595,901, forward strand.
TCATAGTTCAGTCCATTGAAACCCCAATAACCAACTAACTAGAGTTTCCGAGGAGAAGATTTATACGAAACAGCCTGTAAGTTTTATTTATGAATACAATTTGCCGTTATTTTATTCACTTTTCCAAAGGGATTATTTTTTATATTCGTTTTATCAAACCTTAATTTCTGCCTCATTCCTTGTGTATACAGCGTATGTTATTAAGCCGAGGTACCGTACTGAAAATGGGCATATGCAAAATTCACCAGTAAAGTGTTTTACTTGTTAAGATACAATATAACATTTGAGAATAGGCGTTGCCCGGAAATTGCCTTGATCACTGCAGCATCATGCCCAAATTGTTAGTGTCCGGTTGGCAGTATTGATATTGCGAATTTTCAGTCTGTCAACACAATAGGCCTATGTTCCCCATTATTGAGACTGTAGCACTACAGAACACGAGACCAAAGGTATAAAAAAATTTAGGTAATGAAATTTGCCGAAGTACCTTTAGTAATGGCATCCTGAGATGTTAAAATAATAGATGTTGACTCCTCCGCTGCCATAAACCCACCCAGCCATCCCAAATAGATACACGACTTATATAGCAGAAATGAAGTCTTTTGTAGCCATCTTGCTTTCTAAGTCAGGAATGCCAACCCCACGCATTTGGTACTATCTCACATCGGGTATAGAACGAGTAAACAAAAGAGCGTTGATAAAGTAATGTAATGAAAAATTGCGCCAATTGTCAGTGTTTATTTATGTATTTATAATGCTTTACATACAAAAACCCCCTTGCTTGTGGTACTAGCAGTAATTTTCGACCAGGCAGTACCTAACCTAGTAGCGGATAAAAATTCTATCTTATTAATGTTTTACATACAAAAACAAACCTAACCTGGGGCTTACGCCCCAGACCCCCTTGCTTGTGGTACTAGCAGTAATTTACCAAAAGACAGTGCTTAACTTAGTGGAAATTTGTAACAATTTCAAACTTTACGTGTCATATGGTGAATTTTGTATTGGACATGTTGGTAACGTACTCAGATGTTCGTTTTTCGGGTGTCACATGACGTATGACGTAGTGTCCAAGATGGCGTCCATAGTGAAATGAAGACGATGCTAAAAGCATTATTTTCGTAAATAATCAATTAAAAGGGATTATTCCGGTGCAGCAGTGGCAATTGAGAAAGTAAAATGACTCCCAACATCTCCGAGAAAGGTTTGTCAATCATAAATACTATATTTTCAGTAATATACCTTGTTGAAAGTTACGACGGCTTGGTCTCCTGTTCTGTAGTTTTAATGATATAAAATACACCACCACTAGGCAAAACCCATTCGTCTGCGGCTGGAAACAAGAATCTGGGCACATTAGGCTGCAACCATTGAACTGGACATGTTAGACTGTAACCATTGTCAAAAACCATTAGATTAGACTAAACGAAGGTTAGAATGGTCGCGGGAAGCTTGCGGGGCACGGTTGAAAAAAAAGAACATTGATCTGGACGATAGACCACCTGTACAATTAGTACCGTATTCATGGGGCTGGCAATACGGTTGTAATGCTGATTATGGCAGACACAGCTGGAATTTTTAATATATAAGTCATGTTATAATTAGGGATGGCGGGTGGGTTATAGATAGTGATGTGCTTGAGCTCGGCTCGAGCTGCTAGAACAGATGACGTCAGAGTTCTAACTTTTGTGCGTGCCGTGACCTATCGGCATGCTCTTACGAGCCCAGAAACCTCAAGAAGGCTGTGTTCGAGCATTGTGCTAGGCGGTACCGGCTCGTGCTGTGTTTGCTATGCACTGCTGTATAGTTTGTGCATTTAACCCCTTCAAACTGTATCTGTAATGTGGAGACAGCCACAATCTGTCTTTGTGCGATGATTCGATGCACATGTCTCCCCAGAATATACAAACTGCTGTAACTTTTTACCAGCCCTTCTTGGGCGACTGATTTAAAACTTCCCAAAATCATCCTCCTATTTTTGATCGGAAGTACTTCATCATATACCACACAATTGAAATGGCAGGGTCGTGGAGTGTTGGACACACATTTGGTCAACCTAACTGGTATCATTTGGGCGTTCAACTATTAGGTGTAATTCCCTATAAAGAAAACTAATTATAACCTTCAAAATATGTGTATTAATATCAACTTTAAACATATGGCGGGGACTCTCGTCGAACAGACTATGGTTTACTATCTTCTCTCCTCGGCAATGACGAAAACATGTGACCCAAAATGAATGTTGGAATATAAAGATGTTTGTTACTCACTCATCGACGATCTAGCAGATAATCTACGAGACATGCTCGATAGATCAGTTCTCCCCAGCATTTCTAAGATTTTCCACACGTGGTTTGAGGTTAGAGATGTTTACTGGTTTACATAGCCACATCTCTGCGAGAGAAATGAATGTGCTTCCGTACCCAACTTGAATTGTGCTAACAGAGATAACATCGTTGTGATATGTAGCCGTTTCGAGTACATTCACAAGCCATGCTTTCAACAAAACTGTTTCTCCAAATAGGCCTACGCCAAATTACGAGAACGCGACCTTTCCAATCAGACGCTACAATAGAAGTGAAGCCCCGCTATACACGAACATCCCACCTCTCATCCTGTAAACACATGTTTTCGTCTTTCTCCGCCAGGGTCATGATACCCTCCAACCCATACAAAATACACCAATAATCTCGAACCCATGTATATTTCTTACAACTCGTGGCGCGAAACTCTTCTCTGACGTCAGAACCTTACACAATTTACACAAAGCTTTCTTCAAGACAAGGGAAGTTATTCTCGGCCCAATCTAAATTTGGCCTAGAGTTTCCTGCTGTTGCAACATCTTGTAGCTTACCTACACAATCCGCTGTCTTGTATACTGACATCTCCCATACAAATTAAATGAAATATTCCTGACTGAGTCCCCGAGATACACAAGATATATATACACTAAATAAAATGAAATTCTACAACCTAAATGATGATGATGAACAAGAAAAGAAATGGTATGAACAAATTACCCTAACCTGACTTCTCTTGCAGTCAACCAAATAAGGGTTTGGGAACATTGTGACCGGAACAGTCACAATACGCCCCCATGTGATTCACACGGGTGAAACAAGTGTGGATCACAAACACTCAAACAAGCAACGCACTGAAAACACAAAGAATTACACTATTACATAAGTAAACCCTGGAAGACATATATACATACACACTTGTCAAATTTTCACACATTCTCACTCTCTCGAATGTCTTATTGTGTCCATTTCCTAGCCTCACTGATTTCTCTCAAGTGTCTTAGGTCTACCACTTCATTTTCTTCGTCTCATCATGAGACCCTATCGCTTCACAAGCCATGGTATTTGCCTGCACAGGCCTTATCATACCATCTATCCATCTAACACTCGATGCCACTTTGCTGGTTAGCATTCTTCGTCACATCTCTTGAGTTTTGTCATGCCATCACGTTATGTTGACTGATTCTCTAAGAGTCCATGCCATATTATTTTACAGAGTGATATCTACGGAGATTCCTAATATTATGTGTACTGACAGACTTACCATCCGGGTCCGTTAAACTATAGGCACACTCACCAATACGTTTAACCACCTTAAAAGGCCCCTGAAATAGATGAAAAAACTTCCCTATCTCCTTATCTACAGCTGAAGACGGATATGGAACCCTCAGAAGCACCTGATCGCCTACTTCAAAAGAATCAAACTTTACCCGCTTCTGCTGGCGCCTACGCTTATTCCCTGCCTTGATTAAGTTGTCCCTAGCCAGCTGGATACAAACATCCTTCCCAATCTCCTCTCCCGTGACCAAACCTAGCATTCTAGCAAGCTCATTGGTAGGCTTCCTACCATACTGAATTTCATAGGGAGTGCATTTTACACTCTCATGGAACGTACTATTGAACCATCGTTCAATATCTCCTAACTTGGAGAACCACGCATTGTGGCGATTGCTCACATAGGTGCGAAATACTCTCCCTAATTCTCTCATAACTCGTTCGGACAAATTCCCTTGAGGATATCGAATAGATGAGAATATGTGCTTGATACCCAATTCACTCAACTTGGTTTTCCAGATCTTTGAGGTGAATTGACTACCGTGGTCTGATAGTATCCTGAGAGGCACCCCAAACTCAGGTACATACTTATCAGTGATCTGTAGGACACAACCCTTCCCGGTCGCTTTTCTCAGGGGATACAGTTTGACGAGTTTACTGAATGCGTCAACAACCACGAAGATATACTGATATCCAAACTGAGCTTTAACCAATGGACCATACAGATCGACACAGAGTAAATCCCTTGGTTTTTCTGTGATCACCATTTGCCGAGGTCCCTCAAGAAACCTCGTTGGGCATTTACACCGTTGACACGAGTCACAACTTGCCAGAACTTTCCTAATCTGCCTTCCCATGTTCTTCCAAATGAAATGCTGCTGAACAGCAAAAAGAACCTTGCTTGATCCAAAATGCCCTAAAGCCTTGTGATGATACCAAATCATCGTTACCTGCAATGAGCTTGGCACACACACTCTCCAGGCACCTTCATGGCACAGCCTAGCCAAGAAACCACACTCCAACTTGTACCAATACTTTCCAATCTTAATTCTACTATCCACATCCATACCTCTCAACTGAGTCAAGATATCACCTAAGACCTCATCCTTCTCCTGCTCTACAAGCAGATTCCTTAAGCAGCGTATCTCATAATCACACTCGCTTACCTTGGTTACGCAGATAACAACACCTTCCTGTACCTCCAGTACCTGATGACCCTCATCACCCCCAATGTTTCTACTCATGAAGTCAGCCACAATGTTCTCAGTACCCTTAATATGCCTTACCTCAAAGTTATATTCACTTATAGCCAATATCCACCTTGACATCCTGTTCGAAGTGAGCTTGCAGGATCCAATAAAAAGTAATGCATGATGGTCAGTCAGTATCTGCAACTTACTGCCCAACACATAACTCCTAAACTTCCCTAGAGAGTATACGATTGCTAACATCTCTATTTCAGTAATTGTATATCTCTTCTCCGCCATGCTTAGCCCTCTGCTTGCTAATGAGACAATCCCTAGATTGCCCTCACTATCCTCCTGACACAAAATGCCTGAGATGCCTTGCATGCTCGCATCAGTCATCAAAATGTAGGGACAATCCAGACGAGGATACCTAAGCATGACAGTCTCTACAAAGCCTCTCTTCAACTCCTTAAAAGCCTCATCGTGCACCTGGGTCCATACCCACTTAGTACCCTGCTTCAGCAATTCCCTAAACGGTTCTACAAGACAGGAATATTTAACTACGAATCTACGAAAATAATTGAAACCCCCTAATATTGACCTCAATTGTTTGGCGTTACGTGGTGTAGCAGTGTTGTGAATCTTGTCTAATCGTGACTGTTCGGGAGACACCCCTTGTGTTGTGATAGTATGCCCTAAAAATGTGATTGATGTTGTGCAAAACAGAGACTTCTTAAGTTTAATTGTAAATCCCCCGTCCCTTAATTTCCCCAAAACAATGTCTAAGTGATCCAGGTGTTCCTTTAATGTGTAAGATGCAACAATTAAATCATCTATGTACATTGTCACAAACTCGTGTGTGTCCCTCCCTAACACTAGATTTAAGGCCCTAATCAACGCTGAACTGCTGGTCTTTGTTCCGAAAGGAACGACCCTGAATTGGTACAAACCACTCTTAAAGCTAAACGCAGTCAACTTCCTGTCCTGTTCTCTCAACGGTACCTGCCAAAATGATGCACTCAGATCCATAGTGGAAAACCATTGCTTACCATTGAATTTCTGAACCAGTTCCTCAACACATTCTGGCCTCTGTTGGTCCCCAGATATCCTACAATTGAGCTGCCTGGCATCAATACACAACCTGACCGAGCCATCACTCTTCCCAACCACAACTAAGGGATTCAGATATGCACTAGTTGAAGGCTCAATAATACCCTGATTCAGCATAATGCCTATTTCTTTCTCCACAGCATCAGCAAATTTGTGAGGTATCGGGTACTTGGGTCCTGAAAATGGAGAATGATCTACAATTTCGAACTGATGCGTATAGACATGTGTTAGCCCTGGCTTGTCACTGAAAACTTCTTGGTTTAGCTCTAAAACCTCTAACAACTTATCCCTCTCCTCAACACTTAAACCACTCTTATCCACAGCCTGCTGGAGTTGATCACACTTATCACCCTCCACAGCAATGTGACATAAATCCACAACTTCCTCCTCATCGTCAGCCTTACCTTCTGCCATATCCCCTACAGTGACCTCAGTAACACATGCCTTTACTGTCTTATCTACACTCTTGCATTTCATTCTCATCTCCTGGCTTATATTCCCCCTCACAAAGTTGATGACACCCCGGTCAAAATCAATAACAGCACTATGCTCGTTAAGCCAGTCTATCCCCAAAATCATTTCATAAATTAGGTTAGGAATTACCAAGCCAGTCTTGTGGTCAACTTCATTACCAAACCTCATGGGCAACAATACCTGCTTTCCCACTCTTTGGGATTTATTACCAACAGCAGTTACCACATATGTCGACTTAACTGGAATTTCTTCCAACTTACCACCGTCCTTGATTAAAGTATCATAAAATCCCTTACTGATGACACTTCTCTCACTCCCCGAATCCACCAATGCCTGCACTCTCTTACCTAGTATGCTCAACTCAACAGTTGACATAAAAGCCTCCTTCTCCCCGATACATGAGAACTCCTGCTGGTCAGCTAGCAGATCCTCCCGACTCATAGGCATAAAATCCTCCTCACCCACAATAACACACTGCTTGACTTCATTTCTTACGGACTGCCTGACTGACCTCCCTGCACAGCCCGTTCGGAGTTTAAAGCTCCTTGACCACCTTGTTCTTGTCTCCTCTGGTTCACCTGTACTCTTTCGTTACCACCTTCCTGACGCCCCCCACCTCTCTGATAGTTACCTTCCTGTCGCTGTGAATTATCCTGACGCCCCCCACCTCTCTGATAGTTTTCCTGCCTCTGCTGATAATCTCTTTGCTCCTGATTAAATCTACCCCTATTAAACTCCTGATTATTCCCCCTATTGCCCCTAAATTCCTGTTTGACCTCTGGCCTCTCCATGTGCTGCTTGCCTAAAACGTCAAAGCTCGTAAGAAGCTCTTCCAACTCTTCTACCGTCCTTACCTTCTGCATACAAGCTGCCTCCTGAATTCTAGGTGGGAAGTGCTTCAACATGACCCTAACCACATCACTGTCAGAGGTCAGCCCATCCAAATTCTTCCAAATAAGTACATGTGCCAAAAAATATTCTGTCAGGGATACCCCTTCTCTCTCCTTATATTTCCCAAAAGTTAATTTTTCCCTTTCCCTGGACTGTACCCCCTCCCCCCAGAACTTAGCTTTGAATTTATCCCTGAATTCCCTTAAACTATTCATGTTAGGCCTGTATATTTGGAACCATGCTTTCACATCCCCTTGAAATGAGTTAGACAAGATCTCCAACACTGTTTCCCATTCGACAACCCCGTCTTCTAGATCCTTGCTGAATTTCTTCTCAATGGTTTTTAAAAACTCCATAGGGTTGAACTGCCTTGAGTTAAATTGTGGCAGACCAGGGTCCCTGAGTAGCAAACTAGATGGCATCACAACCCTTTGACTCATCGGTCGCTCTTTCAACTCTCTCCTGACCTTTATCAGCTCTTCCTGCAGCTTTTCGTTTTTCTCGGTCAATGCCACCTGCTTCCCTCTCAGACCCTCAATCTCTCCCAACTTATTTTCAACGGCACCTACTCTATCTAAATATTCCCTCTTATTCCCACTTACAGTGTTGCATATCTCATCACACTTTCCCGTTACATTCTGTACTTCTGCCCTTGAACTAGCTATCTCTGACTTAATTTTCGTTATTTCCACATCTTGCTGGTTCTGATGGCCTTCCATTCCTTCTAGCCTACTTGTGATCCCAGCCTGATTCCCCTGCATTTCTGCCCTGATTTCCTCTCCCTGTTTGCTAATTTTCCCACTTAATTCCAGGTTCATACTCTCCATTCTACTATTAAGGACAGACTTATGGTCCCGTATTTCTTTGCTGAGACTCTCTATCCTTGTGTTCGTGGCCCTGTTGCTCTCCTGAATTTCCTTACTTACAAATTCCTTCACTTCTACTATCTGTTTGGTCACTGACTCTACCTTCTCATTTACAGAGCCTACCTGCTCCTTAATTTCCTTACTCATAGATTCTCCTTGCTTCTTAATCTCTTTTATTTCACTCAGTAGCATTTGGATCAAACTATCGTTCATAACCCCCCCATTTACATTTAAGTTACTACCTTCAGCGATCAGCTGCGACTCAGTAGTAACAATGGTAACATATGTTCCCACTGTCTTTTCCACATCTTCCTCACTGCCACTTCCCCCAGTTTCCTGATTACCTGACATTTTACTGTTTGATTTACACACAACCCTTGACCTTAATTCTAAATTGTCTGATGTGGACATACCCCTTAAAACAAAACAAATTACCGTGAACCCTAATACTCCTAAGGTGTCTATCGGCTGTGTGCATATGTGCCCTAATGATACCTGCTAGGTTTCCCTACTCTTTCCCCACGTTGAGGTGCTATGTTGTAACTTTTTACCAGCCCTTCTTGGGCGACTGATTTAAAACTTCCCAAAATCATCCTCCTATTTTTGATCGGAAGTACTTCATCATATACCACACAATTGAAATGGCAGGGTCGTGGAGTGTTGGACACACATTTGGTCAACCTAACTGGTATCATTTGGGCGTTCAACTATTAGGTGTAATTCCCTATAAAGAAAACTAATTATAACCTTCAAAATATGTGTATTAATATCAACTTTAAACATATGGCGGGGACTCTCGTCGAACAGACTATGGTTTACTATCTTCTCTCCTCGGCAATGACGAAAACATGTGACCCAAAATGAATGTTGGAATATAAAGATGTTTGTTACTCACTCATCGACGATCTAGCAGATAATCTACGAGACATGCTCGATAGATCAGTTCTCCCCAGCATTTCTAAGATTTTCCACACGTGGTTTGAGGTTAGAGATGTTTACTGGTTTACATAGCCACATCTCTGCGAGAGAAATGAATGTGCTTCCGTACCCAACTTGAATTGTGCTAACAGAGATAACATCGTTGTGATATGTAGCCGTTTCGAGTACATTCACAAGCCATGCTTTCAACAAAACTGTTTCTCCAAATAGGCCTACGCCAAATTACGAGAACGCGACCTTTCCAATCAGACGCTACAATAGAAGTGAAGCCCCGCTATACACGAACATCCCACCTCTCATCCTGTAAACACATGTTTTCGTCTTTCTCCGCCAGGGTCATGATACCCTCCAACCCATACAAAATACACCAATAATCTCGAACCCATGTATATTTCTTACAACTCGTGGCGCGAAACTCTTCTCTGACGTCAGAACCTTACACAATTTACACAAAGCTTTCTTCAAGACAAGGGAAGTTATTCTCGGCCCAATCTAAATTTGGCCTAGAGTTTCCTGCTGTTGCAACATCTTGTAGCTTACCTACACAATCCGCTGTCTTGTATACTGACATCTCCCATACAAATTAAATGAAATATTCCTGACTGAGTCCCCGAGATACACAAGATATATATACACTAAATAAAATGAAATTCTACAACCTAAATGATGATGATGAACAAGAAAAGAAATGGTATGAACAAATTACCCTAACCTGACTTCTCTTGCAGTCAACCAAATAAGGGTTTGGGAACATTGTGACCGGAACAGTCACACTGCGTACTGAACATCGTTGGAGTTCACAGAATAAAGTTGACGGGTCACAACACGTTCTTCGTACAATGATGCGGTAAGAGTATGTGTATAGGCTATAAGTGATTAATTTCTTCCGTTGCAGGAACATATGTTTGCTACTATCCTCGACGTATTACATCCTTCCCAGAAGCCAAAGGTGTATCAGAGATGGGGGGTGGGGAATAATCTTATTAAAATTATTATTAGCCTAGGTACAATTTGATTTACTGTATCGATCGTATGGTGACAATGGGGCAGAAGATGGCTAGATGCGGAAGGATGTGGCCGTGGCCTGTATTAAGGTACAGCCCTAGCATGTCCATAGTGTGCAAATGGTAAACCACGGACAACCATCTGCAGGACTGCCCAGTTGGATTCTAACCACTAACAGTCTAATACGTTCACACATACCGTACGCGAGCGAAAGGTAGCAGAAAATATCGTCCGGGCCGTCAGTGCACCCCCTACTTTATGAGTGGGGTCGCCTAACAGTTCAAACAGGTTCGATTCCCTATCGAGCTACGTTGTGTAACGTGCCAGTGCGAGCCCGCTCGAACTTGAGTATCATTCGCTTCTGCTGGAACAGAAGACGTCAGTTTGAACAAGATCGAGCTTTGCACGACCTTTTGAGTGCACTGCGACCTATCGGCGTGTTCTTATCAGGCCAGAATCCTCAAGAAGGCTGTGTTTGAGCATTGTGCTAGGCGGAACCGGCTCGTCCTGCGTTTGCTGTGAACTGCTGTATAGTTTGTGCATATAACCCCTTCAAACTGTATCTGTAATGTGGAGACAGCCACAATCTGTGTCGGTGCTTTGATTCGATGCACATGTCTCCCCAGAATATACAAACTGCCTACAGAACATCATTGGAGTGTACAGAACAAAGGCAACGGGTCACTACACGTTCATCGTACAATGGTGCGGCAACAGTATGTGAATATGCGAAACCAAAGACGTATCAGTGACGGGGGCAGGAATAATCTATATTAATATTGTTATTATTATGTACGATTTGGTTTACGTCGCACAGACAAAGATAGGTCGTATGGTGACAATGGGACAGAAGAGGGCTAGGCACGGAAGGATGCGGCCGCCTTTAAGGTACAGCCCCAGCATGTGCCTGGTGTGCACGGAAAACCATCTGCAGGGCTGCCGACAGTGGAATTAGAACCTCTAATAGTCTTAATACGTTCACACACAACGTTCGCGAGGGAAACTTTTCAGAAAACAATGTCTAGGCCGTCAGTGCTCCGCATACTTTATGTGTGAGGTCGGCTAACAGTTCGAACAGGTTCGATACTGTATCGAGCTACGTTGCATATCGATTCGGCACGAGCCCTCTCGAACTTGAGTATCATTCGCCTGTCGCTGGTTATAGTCAGCCGGGGAGTGAACTAGATCATTCCCAGATCAATTTTGAATCATTGGAAGAGGTATTTATTGCAAATTTCAGAAGTTAAAACCTTTGTCAAAACTCATTGCATTGCCCAAAATGAAGGTAAGGATGGTCGGGTTGGCGGGCCACTGTTGACGACACATTAGACTGTAATCATTGTCAAAACCACTGTTTCTTTCATTTGAACCCCTCACAGAACGCTACCTATACTGCCTATTCAATTAGTACCGTATGGGTACACAAAAACCTAACCTTCGTCCAGACAGTCTTCTAACCAAGTAGCGGCCAAGGGTCTCTTTCGTCAAGGCAGTCGTCGAACCAAGTACGGTAGCGATGTATGGCTTGTTCTGGTCCAATTTTTACATCAGTAATTTTCGTCCAGACAGTCATCTAATCTCGCTACGAGTGAGTACGCTGAAGCGCATTATAGGAGTCTGTCAAGAGCTATGAGACATTGTTGGTGTTCTGAAATTTTGCATCTGTGACACATACTATAGTATGGGCTTTATACATAGTTCGGTCATGCATAGGCACTGCAAAAGAAGAGCCAAAATTACTGCTTGTAGTACAGGAAAGGGATCGGGTGGATATGCCCCAGGTTAGGTTTGTGGCTGTATGTAAAGCCTTATTCGATGTTCACTGCTTTCGAACTTAGCAGCAAAACTGGCACCAAACGATAATGTTGGCACTGCTGAAATAACGCAATAACACCCTCGTAGTCTTTTTCCGTAATCAGTTGGCGACTCTCTTATATTCTGCTCTCGCAACATAAATATCTCAGCTCTCCACACCAAAAACATAAGTTTGTTTTGTGTTTGTATCTTCTCATCCTATCTGAGAGAGAGTGTAACTTCCTAGCGCATGCACATTGTAAAAGCTACAGACTTGGGTCTAAATCCTGCCATTAGCACTGCGATGGTACCGTATGCGTGGGGTTGGCTATATTGCATTTGTCCCATAATTCAGTCACAACTGGAATTTTACTATATAAGTTTTGATCAAAAAAGGGGATGGAGGATGGGTTATAGTCAGTGGAGGAGAAAACATCTATTACCACAGCATTTCCACTATTATTATTTATTACAAAAGTTTATGGTGTTTGAAGCCATTTTTCAGTGTTGCATTAGTAAATGAAAGTTTGGTGCTTTACAGTGGGTCAACACGATTGTACCCAAATGAGATGAGTTATTCCCTAATACTGAGAAAGAATTAAGGTAAATGCACCAATGGTCGTCATGTTAAGACAGATTTAGTCAAGAAAATATGTACACCTTATACATTTTGGTAAATTTAATCAACAAAAGCACTGTACCTAACCTCAAACTCTACTCAAACACTAGGAAACTCTCAATATCAAAAATATTCTTTTTTTGAAAATTACGTATTTTTTAAAAAAGTTTTTGCCCTAGTCCTCGGCACTATGCCTTTGGATTTTTCCTATATTTGTCACCCGTTTGCACCAATAGCCGTCACGTTGTTAGTTTTCCTTGTCTGCTGTTTATAATGCATTACCATCAATTGTTGCGGAAGACCCCGATTTATCGACTTGGAGGCTAACGTTTTTGAAAAACAATACAGAATTGGGAAAAAAATTCCATTTTTTGGTCTGTATTGACAATTGTAATTTGTGTTTAACAAAAAAAAACTCAAAACAGTACCAGTAATAGGTTTTTTTTTAAATAAAAAATGAAATATTAAAAAAAAGACATCGGGAAGCGGGAAGAAAATATCGTAATTCTGCTCTAAACACATTTATTATAAGTTATTTTTGTATTAATTTAAAGTGCAATATTAATGATAATTGAAATTCGAACAATATAACCACAAGAACGTGTATTGATGTAGGCTTCCCCGGTCGGTGTTCAAGCGAGAATGGTCATTTTCCTGGCTGTTATGCATAGCCACATAAAACGTGAGACCAGACCCTGGTGTAACATAACGTCTGCGTTGAACAATCTCCGAGGGTCTGACAAGATAGATTGTAAGCCGTTTTCCACCAAATAACAATAGGTTTTAATTTGATGTTCTGTAATATTGCAGCATGGTTTACTGTCAAATTTTGAGAGATTCGTAAAGACAGGCTTGGATTTCTTTTTAGGAAAGATGCACACCTTTTCCTCCCTGGTCGCCCATCTTTGAGAGGAGAGAACCTCTTCAATTCTTTTGTGAAGCGCTGGCCGCTGTTTTGCAAATTGTCCTTTGTTACCGGGAACCCCGCTTTTCCTAGTGAGATAACCCATTGAATTAACACCCTTTGTTAATAAGGAACTTGGCCCCATCTTCCTCTCTCTGGTTTTTCTTTTAATTTTGTCCGAAAGGGCGTTTTCTCGGAACACCATTCCTCTCCGCGGCCGTTGTTATACTCATGCCATCCTCCTCAATGACCTTAGTAGCAGCTTCCATTTGCTGAATATCGTAGGCTAATTGAGAAATGTGCGTTTCGAGATATTACTTGAAAGCATATATTTAGTCTTAGAATATATTTTTCATCTCAACTTGAAAAGAATCCCTTTTAGCTCACCTAAAAACCCTAGACCTACTGATGATGATAATAATAATGTTGTTATACGCCCCCAACTACTGCGGCTTTTAGAGACCCCGGGGGTACCGGAATTTTGCCCCGAAAGGTGATCTATAACGTGCCATAAAATCTTCTGACACGGCTCCCTCGCATTTGTGCACCCTCAAATTCCAGATGACAGCACCAGGATTCGATCCTGCAACAACAGGCGAGAACGTTACCTCTGAACCACCACACCAGCGTAGGCCTACGGCCGTCTCAGAGACAGATCTACATAATATCAGCACACTGTAAATGTTTATTGGTTCTAAAACGTTAACGCAAACTTTAACAATATCGTGCACTAGTGTTAGTCACGCATGTGCTCTAAAGATCGTCAGCTATGACGACTATTGGACACGATGATCAAACGACAATTTAGTTAATGCCGGACACTTCAGAACTACATTATAAGTATATTGCCGCTGTTAGTTAGATCTTACAAGGAGATATGACAATGTGCCAATTTTCATCACAAATGACGGGCTTTGGTAAAGTACGTGTTTTTAAATTCAGTGTATGTCACCAGAATTTCTAACCAAACTAGGAACGTGAGCACGAAATAGCAAATCGCATTAAGTTACAGAAACAATTACCCACTATATCACACACTTGTAACATTTTAAAATGTCGGAATGTAACACGTACGCACATAATTAACTGGCATGCCTGGTTAGCACATGCGAGAAGCAATATGCCGCGTCAGACAGCTCAACTCACACAAGATGTTTGACGCTGGGAATCGCCTATTACATCGCACGCATGATTTCCCAAAGTTCCTTATCGGCAACGAAGGTATGACAAATCTCGTAAGACTTCGTGCGTTGAGAAAGACCCATTGACATGCTTATTATTTGTACTTATATACGAGAGTGACGACGACTGGCTCAGTGACGAAAACCGGTACAGTTACCTTACATGAGATTAATAAATTTTGTTTATTACAAAAAGGAACTGGCAGCGTGGCTCAGGGGTAACGTTCTCGCTTGCTGGGTCCTAGGTTGCAATTCGTATCCTGGCACAGTCAGTTGGCATTTGAGGGTGCACAAACACGAGGGAGCCATGTCAGTAGATTTACTGGCACGTTAAAGATACCCTTCGGGGCAAAATTCCGGCATCCCTGCGTTTCTGAAAGCCAGGGTAGTTGAAAGGCACGTAAATCATTAACATTATTATTGTTTTATTACAAAGGGTATTTTGGCTAATTTAAGTAGTTTTGTAGCTCGTTCACCACTCCTGAACTGTTACCTTTAACCATAACAAAGGCTAACTGTTTTTAGGAAACGCCGCATTCACACTTCAATCAGGAAGGTATGAACATTTTAACTCTGCAGTAATAAACTGACTGTATAACAGGTTGCCATGTTGGATAAGGCTTGAGTCAGGCAATACTGCCAACTTTACCACACTGCCCTGTTGCCAGGTTAGACGAAAATTCCTCTTTGTACTAAAGTTGGGTGGGGTAAAACTATTGGTCGCTACTAGGTTAGACGACTTTATGGACGAAATTTACTGATTGCACAGGGCGGGGCAGAAGATGCGCATGGGTTGCACTGCCTCGTATTGCGTCATTTTCATACCTTTCTAGGGAACGGTTACGATTGAAATTACGGTCCATTATCACTAGTGCAATGGAAAAATAAGTTAAATTACGTCAATATGGATGTTTACCTCTTGCTGATTAAACGACTACTGCCATGTTCATCAAGCGCGTGAGCTATTTAGTAATTCTTGGTCTAGAGCAGTGGTTCTGAACCCTTAGAAGTGTGCGGACCACTCAGCCTGAAATTGAATCATGTACGGACCACCCCTTCACTCAATACACCTTATCAGTTGTAACTCTTCACAATAACACTTATTTTAAAGATATTTCAATTCAAAACCTGATAGTCATCGCCGCAAATACATTCGGACGATTCTCGTTCAACGGACATCGTTTTCGAAATCTCCATTTATTGGCCACTTTTTTTATACGTGCTGGTGGACCCTTTTCTCCCGCGGACCACCGGTTCAGATCCACTGGTCTAGAGAGACTTATTTCCATTCTTCTTCTTCCTCGCCTTTTCCCGTTACGCGGGGTCGACTTTCTCAATCCTGAGGCGCCAGTCATTTCGTTGTAAAGCATCAGCAGCAGATAGGCCCAATACTCTCGTGTCCGTATGGACATTCGTCATCCATGTTGTTTGAGGTCTGCCGCTCCCTCTCTTTTGTGTAGCCATGGAAAGGCACTTCTTCGCTACATGATTTTCCGGTCTTCGTATAACATGACCATACCACCTTAGCCTGGACTCTAAAAGTTTCTCAGTTATAGGCGCTACTTTGAAACATGTTCATTACGGATTTTATCTTTGAGAGTAACTCCACCTGCCCAACGTGACATATGCATTTCAGTGGTATGTAGCTTTTGCTGATGTGCCTTGGTA
Organism: Meconema thalassinum; assembly: GCA_946902985.2. Lineage (NCBI taxonomy): Eukaryota > Metazoa > Arthropoda > Insecta > Orthoptera > Tettigoniidae > Meconema > Meconema thalassinum. The sequence continues at coordinate 130,612,114 of OX336395.1, forward strand.
GTAGCCCATGTTTGGTCTTACGGCTGTTTTATAAACTTTACCCTTCGTTCTTGTGTGTTGCTTCATGATTCTTCATTTTAGAGATGGCTTTTCTAACTTCCGCTTCTGTGATTTCATTAATAGCTCCTTGCGTCGTAGGTAGTTCCACTTCTTGTCGCCTGGGACAAAGACAAAGGGGAGCATATGTGACTAACACAGGGCCACCACCTAATAATTATTGGTCTAGGCAAATTTAACTTTTACAAAAACAATTAGTAATGTATGCATGGGGTTGGCGTTACTGCACTTGTGCATAATTCACATTGATAAGGGCCAGCACAGCTGGAATCTTACTCTATTTCATGATATATAAGGGAAATCTAATTTGAATCAGTAGTTTAGTAAATTTTTTCAAGGATTCTCTTCTCCTCAACTGTTACCAGCTACTCTTGAGATCATAGAAGTTGACTCATGCTTCAAGGATGCCATGTAATTCTATGCGTCAGGGACAAACGACTTGCCTTTCAATATACTCTTACCTTCTGTGCCCACCGTTATTACTTTTTTTTACTATTGCACTGTGTGTTGAAGTCTTGTTATGTGCATCAGAACTTTCTGTTATGTTTTTCTCTCTGATTTTATATGATAAAGGCCCAAATACCATTATATCAGGTATTTTGTAAAAGATGACACATCAAACAAGCAAGGAAATTTCAACTATTATTAGGTTGTGTGTTGTACAGAGTGTGGGTCTACAAACCACATAGGCGGACGCTAAAAGTTACAACGTACAAAACATGTGGGACACAACCTGTGACATCCAGCTCTAACTTCCTTAGCCCTGCCTGCGAGCAATTATGTTGGACATGCTAATGCATAAAAAAACAAAACTGTCTCCACATAAGCTCAGAGGTAGAGTAACGGAAGCCAAATCTGGAAGTTGTGAGTTTGTGTTGTGCTTTCTACCCTCCATCTATATGGTTTGTACACTCTTTGTAAAATCAACGACCTAATAGCCATGGTCCTCTATAGTCATTTACAGTGTATTTTCTTACATGTTTAGTGCCTTATAAATTACATTCCACATGTATTATATTAATAGCTTCATGTTTGTATTCTTACAGATCTGTCCACTAGATCCAGTTGAACAGCAAGTTGCATGGAACAGACCTGGGCGAGAATGCAGTTTCAGTTGTGTGGTTCTTTTTATAATATGCAGTAATTGTATTTCTTGTACTACATTGTGTAATGCAAAATAAATATTACTTTTTCAATTATCAAACTCCTGGGGTTTAAATTTGATTGTTTCTCCTTCTCATAATCCATTTGCAAGAGGGTCATGGTATTCAAACAAGAATTCGGAACCTATGCAGGAATGATACGAGTTAGGTCATTCCATAGACTGATTTGGAGGTTATGTAGGATAGGACAATATGCACTGGAATTTGAAGGTTGTCTGGAAACCTGACTCAATTGATTTTATAGCATTTAGCAGTTAATAGATTGTTGTTTTATTTGACCTAACATAAATTCAAAAGGAACTAATAATATCAATATCTATCTACATATATGCACAGTTCACGCCACGATTTTTGGCCGGTGAGTCCTGATTGCACAGTCATACAGAGGACAGATGGCGAGCCTCGGGCATTTGCAATTGATGCATGAGTTTCCTTCCACGCAACTGGGAACTCTCGTATCAATTTCACATGCGTGAGGCCCGCAGACTGCAATCAGGACTCGCCAGCCAAAAACCGTGGTGTGAACTGTATATTTGCTGCCAGAGTTACATAATGAACGACATATTTCAACCTATTAAATATAATGTTGACTGCCTGTAAAACATTTAATCAAAGATAATTATATTAGGTAATGTTAATTGATCCACAAATGATCTAGCTCTGCAGAATATTTATAAAAATATGTGATATCTTGGGGATTTAGTTTGCAGTATGTTTCTTTTTTTGTCTGTTTTAAGGAAAAATATTTGTGTGATTTGTTTTTGTGAAGAGCTGAGCAAGTGCAGGGTGGCCGCTTTCTGGAAAACTCAGGGAATTTAAATTGCATAGAATAAACAGGAGAAAAATTTGGCAGGATGAAAAATAAATATCTTGACGTAGGATTGAGCATAATAATAATGCATCGTTCGCAGTATTGATCAATCTTGCATACAAGATTAATTACCGTTAAGATTAAAAATTAAATACCGTAATTTGACCGTTCTGCCATTTCTTCTTTTCGGATTGTTCGCCTTTCAGGATATCCCAAGTCAGAAAAATTAGCTTTGCGAGAAAGAAATATGGCTCGGGTATTTATACCTTCTTCCGCATAAGTTGAGTGTAATAACAACACGCCAGAGCCGCGAAGAAGAGCTCTTCCCTATACGAGTGCACTACCTTCGATTCAAATATTACAGACACTGTATAATTGTAAGCTGGCTTTAACTTCACGTCGGTAAGAGGTATGAGCTCTTCTCCGAGGCCCTGGCGTGTTGTCATTTGACTCTCAATTTATATAGAATAAGGTATAGTTGAGTGTAATGTGATTCACTGAACAGATGGCGCAAAATCTGAATTGAGTTTACTTATGTCCCAGGCATCCTTCCTGTACTGTTGACTTGTGTATGTAAATCATTTGCAGACTGCCAAAGAGTTTTTTTTTTAATAAGCGATGAGCGAAGAGACATACAGGTAAATGGAATTTCTTTGGATATACTGAGTAATAAAACAAATTGGTTTATGTACCCTAAAATCACTCAACAATTTACACTTTTGTATTTAGTATTTTTTTAAGATCATGGAGGGATTATAGAAATTTAATCCAGAATAGCTGCAACCGTCAAAGTACCCAGATTTTCAGCCTTGGTTAGAAGTTGTTCCCAAGAACGCAAAACATTCTTTTTGTAACCTGTGCAAAAAAAGGATTCCTTTGAGCAACGTGGGCAAGAGAGCAATCACTAGCCACATGACAGAAAATTTCACAAAGCATGGATCACCAACCATGTGACTGCGCTTTTGTCAGTTCGAACCATACTTCAGTTTCGTTGTTTTATATACCGTGTCAACAAGACTGAGCTTGAACAGTTTGATAGGAGTAAATCTTGCCCGGTTCATTTTTATACTAAACAGTTCAAGGGCTTGGAAGAATATTAAGATGTGTGGCAGATCATAGAAATCATCCTCATATTTTCTCATGGTAACACCTTTGTGGAGGTTTATTATTTTTCCATTTTTTCCAGTGGAAAACATTTACGACCAAACTCTCAGCGATGAGAAGAGCATGGGATGGAATTCGGATTCAGGTGGATAAGATGCCATAAACATAGATGATGGAATGGTTCGTAATGCTTGTGGGGCTAGGGCTAAGGAAAAAATCGCTATCGAAGAACAAAAACGACGAGAAACGGAAATAGAGCAGTTGAGTCAGTACGAGAGAAGAAGAAGAAGAAGAGAGGATAAAGTGTTAATGGCATTAAATAAAGAAAAGGAAGAATTGTTCACAAAGCAACATGAGCTGGAAATGAAAATAAAAACTTTGAAGAAATAACTTCAAACTATTCAAAGTCGCCTAAATGAAATGAAAATCCACAGCCTGCTTCCAGTCTCCGACCGGGTCAGGAATGGAATGAATGAAGCCCCTATCTAGCGGCGAGGATATGAACTGTGCCGGCTGCCGAGGCCTGACGCACTCCTCTGGGGCAATGATTAAATGAAATGATAGTGGAGAGTGTTGCTGGAATGAAATTTTGACAGGGAAAACCGGAGTACCCGGAGAAAAACCTGTCTGCCTCCGTTCTGTCCAGCACAGATCTCACATGGAGTGACCGGGATTTGAACCACGGACTCAGCGGTGAGAGGCCGGCGTGCTGCCGCCTAAGCCACGGAGGCTCTTCAAAGTCGCCTAAATATCTGTGATTAAATATTATACCTAAATAATTGTGATTATTTCGAAACATGTAAGGTATTTAATTTGTGAAAGATATACATTGTCGTAAGAGACTATGTGTTATGTATTTTACGTTCTATAATGAATAAAAGTATTTACCGTACATACATTTTGTTTTATTTTTTGAAAATAAACATAAATAGTATACTTATAAAAGTATATGTGTTGATAAAAGGTTAAATTTAACACTGGAAAATAATTTTAGGTAACCAGCGGTCACCCTGAGGTGGTCCAATTTTCAATTTTAGCAGTGCTACCAACTAATGTGTAAAGTCACCAAGCCTTCAGCAGAAGCGATAATGTGCACTCTGCAGTTCAAATTTTGTATTGGCTTTTCAATATTAGGTAGCCAACATAACTGCAGGTTGACCACCATGACAAGTTCCCATCGATTTCAATTTATACTACTTTCTTTGTCATGTAAGCGGCCAATACAGTGTATACGAGACCATATTGAAATTGATTTCAGTTTTCATTTAAATGTTAAAGGGTTACCATAAGACCTATTTATTCCTGGACACTTACAAATTTTAGGTAATGGAAAGGGCAGATTTTCTTTTTGGAGAATTTATCATCCTGGTTTTCCACAAACAGCCCTTTAAAACTTTGAAAATAATCGTATGTCACAATATATTTGCCAGATGTCAGCACATCGCACTGCAATGGCAGGACTGTTACAGGTCAGGAAAAAGTCAGGGGGAAAAAATCTGGTCAGGGAAGTCTGGGAAATTTTCTGCCAAGTCAGGGACCTTTTTAAATTTTAATTTCTTTGTTACCTCAGCAATAATTTTGAAAGAATCAGTGACATGTACGTTATTTACCTATAATAGTGGAAAAACAACTAGATGCACTGAACGGAAATATTCAGAAGTACGGCCTGAAAATCAGTATATAGAAAAGCAAGACCATGGTGATGACAAGAGGGGAAAGACAAGGAAAGGGCACTGTAAAAATTGGAAGTCAGAGTTTGGAAATTGTGGACACGTTCAAATACCTAGGAAGTGAATTGATGCAAACGGGTAGGTTGGACATGGAGATTGGCAGGAGGGTACAGCAGAGCAATGCATTCTATCAAAGTGTAAGAAAACTTGTTTGGGATAAGGAAGTACCAAGGAAAAGCAAGGAGGTAATGTATAAAGTGTACTATGTTCCCATATTAACTTATGCAGCTGAGACTTGGACCCTGACAAGCAGGCAAGAGAGTAGAATCCAAGCCAGTGAAATGAAATTCCTAAGAAGTATGATAGGAAAGACAGAGTGAGGAAGGAAGTTGGAATGGGAAAACTAAATGAGAGAATTGAGAAGAATAAACTAAGGTGGTTTGGACATGTAAAGAGGATGGAAGAAAATAGAATACCAAGACAGATGCTGGAGGTGAAGTGCAAGGGTAAGAGAGCAAGAGGAAGACCTAGAACAAGGTAGATTGATTCAGTGAGGAACAGCGTAAGAAAAAGAAATCTGGACTGGGACAAGATCGTGGAAGAAGAATGGTGGAAGGAAAGAGGAAAGTGGAGAAGTGCCATAAATACCCCGACCCGGCAGGAGCTGGATAAGGGGAAATGATGATGAATATTATTTGACTATTAGGTCATAGTTTTTATGTCATTAGTTATACCAATTGCAATAACTTTTTGAATGTAAGAAGTTTCATTGTGAACTGAGTCTAATGACAAAGGAAGTTCCTTGTCCATTGTTTTATTTATTTCTTTTTTGTTAATTGTCCATGTTAATTTTTTTAAACCGATTAATTTATTAAAATAGTCAGATGAAGCCAGTATTTTTCCATGCCTTCTGAAGTGCTCACGGAATCTGAAACGGGCCAATTCTTAAAATTCTTTCTTTAAGCCTTCTTTACAATCTCTAAAAAGAAACTCTTTTTTGTATGAAATAGCTTACAAATCTCGTGTAATTCAGTAGCTGGAAAAAAAAACCGAAGAAAGGTTAGCATGGATGTGTATTTTAAAAAATAAGAAAATAATCAGCGTATGTCGTGGGATTTGGAAGATGTAAATCAGTAACAATCGTTTGATCAATTAGACAGCTTTTATTTTTAAAATATGTTCATACGGTGATCAGAATAAAGTATTGGTGGTCAGGGGAATGGGATCTTAAGTCAGGGAAAATGCAAATCTTGGTCTTGTAACAACCTTGAATGGGAATGCAAACATGATGGCAATAATAAAGTTTTATGAAGGTAATCATGTACGCTCTGGAGTTTTATTCTTGTACTGATCTACCATAGTGATGACAATCGATTGGTGCGAAATATATCCTTACCTCCTTTAGATATATTTCTTGAGTTGTTGATTCATTGTAGAGACTTGGGGTGTTTCTGATAACCTGTATGATGGCTGTTCTAGAGCGTGAATTTTTAATTCAGGCTAGGAATTTGATAGGAGCCTGCTGTGGCCTTAATTTGGGTACCATCCCAGAAATTCGTGACTGCATTTCGAATCACGGCGCTGACAGCAGCCATCCTGATTATGGTTTTCTCTAGCCTTGTTTCTTCAATCCCTCACCGGCAATTAACCTCATGTGTGTTTTATTTTCGTTAACCCCTCACAAAACCCAAATTATACTGTAATTTGATAATGGTTGTCATATAAAGGGGCAGAACAGCGACGTTATCTGCCCTTCCTAAGAGATAATCTCTACTTAGTAAAAAACAAAGTCCCCCATTTTTTTGCCTACTTTCGATTTTTGCAAAAAAATGAAATTAGACTTATGAGATCTACACAGGGCCAAAAATTGTGTGTGTGTACTCGGAATGTCTGTCCCCCCTATCAATTCGAACACGGTGAAACCGAATTGGACTAAATTTGGTACAGAGGTAGCACTAGCAAAGGACACCTCAGTGTCATGTTTTATATTGCCGCCATCTTGACGAAAACGTAATGGCGGCCACCCAAATGTTAAAAGCTTAAATCAAATAACGACCAACCTAATCATCTGATCTCTACCAAATTTTGCAACATTGTACCTTTGTGTATGAAGAATCTTTTGACCAAACTACAAGGTCATCAGCCCAATACTTTGCGGATGGCGGCCATGTATGTGTGCAAATCGATCCCCCCCCTATCTCTTCAAACACGATGAAACCGAATTGAACAAAATTTGGAACAGAGGTAGCACTAGCAAAGGGCACCTCAGTGTCATGTTTTATATTACCGCCATCTTGACGAAAACGTAATGGCGGCCAGCCAAATGTTCAAAGCTTAAATCAGATTATGACTAACCTAATCATCCGATCTCTACCAAATTTGGCAAAATTATATACTCATATGGCGAGCATCTTTTGACTAAACTACAAGGTCATCAGCCCAATAGTTTGCAGATGACGGCCATGTGTGTGTGTGTGCAAATCGACTCAACCTATCATTTCAAACATGGTGAAACCGAATTGAACGAAATTTGGTGCAGAGGTAGCAATAGCAAAGGGCACTCCGGTGTCATGTTTTATATCACCCCATCTTGACGAAACCGTAACGGCGGCCACCCAAATGTTAAAAGCTTAAATCAAATTACGGCCAACCTAATCATCTGATCTCTACCAACTTTTGCAACATTATACCTTTATGTATAAAGAATCTTTTGACCAAACTACAAGGTCATCAGCCCAATAATTTGCGGATCGCGGCCATGTACGTGTGCAAATCGATTCCCCCTATTTCTTCAAACACGGTGAAACCGAATTGAACGAAATTTGGTACAGAGGTAGAACTAGCAAAGGGCACCTCAGTGTCATGTTTCATATCACCGCCATCTTGACGGAATGTCGGCCACCCAAATGTTAAAAGCTTAAATCGAATTACGACCAACCTAATCATTTGATCTCTACAAAAATTTGCAACAACATACCTTTTTGTGGGAAGCATCTTTTGACTGAACTACAAGGCCATCAGTCCAATAGTTTGCAGATAGTGACCATGCATGTGTGCAAATCGATTCCCCATATCAATTCAAACACGGTGAAAACGATTTTTTTTTTTTTTTTTTCAGAGGTAGCACTAGCAACGGGCACCTCATATTCCGTAGGCCCTATAGCACGTTGTATTTCAACAAGGTACTACAACCAACATCTAGTTATACTCCTTGAAAAGGACAAAGCATTATAACAGTACCCATGCATTTAGGAGAAAGTAGGCTATATGTTCTTTACTGAACATCTTGTTGATGTGTCTGGTAATCTCCAAAACCACTGGATGGATTTTGATGCGGTTTTCACCATTCAGTAAAGGATATCTGGAGGAAGGTTTCTGTAGAAAATTACTTATTTATGATCAAAGGAAGCCTAGCAGTAACGATTTCAGTGAAAAATAAACTCTCGTCCGTGCGCTTTATAAGCTTACGTTGGGCAAACCGTTAATAATATCAATACTGTATGTACACTTAAATTAGAGGTAGTATGACCCTGTGGGCTTGCGCATATCTAGCGTGGTCGATAATGATATGGGGGTTTAACATTCCTGTGGGGCGTGATGGTGCCTCTCACCAAGGCGGAACTGGTTCGATTCCCGGTCAATGCATGTGAGATTTTCGAAGTGAAATATCCTGTCCTGTAGTTCGGATTCCACGTAAAATAGAGGTCCCGTGGCTTATGAGCGCGAGATTAAAGGTCACGAAAATCTACAACCTACCTTATTTTTTTAACATGACGTAAAATTGAAAGTTCTTTTATCGTGGCAATAACTTAAATATACTACTACGGTCTCTTTTATTTGAGCATCCTGACTTCCAGAATTTGATTCTTTAACCTCGGAGGTGAGAATTTAACCGGCAGTCTTGTAGCTTTCTTAAAATAAATTGAGGCGTTCAGATGCAAAAGGGACATTATCCACTTTTTTTAAAAATTACAGGAAGAGGGAAAAACGTATAGTCATTCATATAGTTGTGCAATTCTTGATTTCTGTTCACTAACTCATTAACATTTGATGACAAAGGTTAAGCCAGCAATTTTCAGTTACAGAAGTCATTAGAAGTTAACAAAAGTGTATTATAAAATGGATAATGTCCCTTTTGATTGGGAATGAGGCAAAAAGGACATTATCCACTTTTTCTAAAAATTACAGGAACAGAAAATAACGTAAAATTACTCATATAGTTATGCGATTATTGATTTCTGTTCACTAACTCATTATCATTTGATGTCCGTCCGACTCAGCACGGCTCTGTTAGCTCATTGCCGCATTACATCGTAAGTCTTTACATAACATTTAGGGTTTTTAAAGTTTTATTTTATCTACCACTTCATTCTCTCATACATAGTTTCATTTCTTTCCAGTTGAGAATGGTCACCCCTTGCTTGGGCTTTTGAAGCTAACATTAGAAATAAACCAAGAAAGACTGCCAATCCCGGCTGAGGATTTTATTGAGCTTTTAACTTAAGAAAATGTTTTAACAACTTTTTAATGTGTTACAGTGTATACTTTTAGTCATCTATGTGTGTTTTCATGTACAATTTTTAACTACATCCAGTATATAAAGGGAATGTTTTAAGTGCTGCCCAAATGAAATAGGCTGATGAAGACGTCAGTAAGTGTTAGACGTCGAAACATGTACCATGTGTTAAAAGACAGGTGATTGTATCACGAAATTTTAATAAACAGTATTGACGAGGCGGAACCATTTGGAACTTTGTTCTTAATAAAGTTTAAGTCTGCAATTTCCAGTCACAAAAATCATAAGAAGTTAACAAAAAAAAAGTATTATAAAATGGATAATGTACCTTTTGATTGGAAATGATGGATTGGATAATATGCATTTCAAAGATAAGTTTTATTATAACAATTACAAAATTTGCATTTGAAAACTGAATCTAACAGAAACTTTCAAATATTTAGAAGAGGAGCATCATGTGACTCCGTATTCATGTCTCTTATTGGTGGATAATGTCCCTTATGCAGAAAGACGCAATATTCATTGTGTAACTTAACCAGGATAATGTCCGTTTTGACGTAAAATGCTACTACTAAAATATGAATATTTAATTCCACAAGATAGCAGTATCAATAACTCTAATTTCACAAAAAGTGGATAATGTCCCTTTTGCATCTGAACTCCTCAATTATGAAAATACCTGTCTGACGAATCCTTGCCGGCGGTAGATGGATGAACTAAAGCTGTCAGCTATGGATGCAATCTGTATTCCTAGAGATATCGGTACTGCTCGGGTCCAAGCTGCGTGAACCTGAGAGGAATGTGGATCGCGCATTATGAGAAGTGATGGTGTCGAGTGATTAGGTTTCCCGGTCCGTGCTTAGTAACATAACCAAATACATTGGTCGGTGACTTACTCATTCGCAACGCCACACTGGTTTCAGCAAAAACCCTATGTTAGCAATATTGGAATAGACGGGAATATCAGGTAACATGGCGGCCTGTTGACAGGCTTCTCAATTCTCGCCTGACTCTCCTCTGCCTCTGCCCTTCACCCCGCAAGTTCACAGAGCTTAGACCCGTGCAGTACAGTGTCCACTGTATGTCAATAGATCATTGTGGCACGAGCATTGCGATTGGTCAGTTGGGTATTTCAAATTTGTGATATGGGAATAGTTTCAAGAGATTCATACCCTTAACGGAAAAGTAGTATGTAACTACAGTAGAATTGGTATTATTAGCAGCAGAACAACACACAATCTCTTAGTGTCAACAGCGCTTGATGCGGAGTGTACATGCCTTCCCTCTTACCTCACACTCGCCCTGATCCGCCGATTGACAGATGTAGAAGCCGTGCTGTTGGTAGAATTGGCAACACTGTGGGGAGGCCGTAAGATGTGAAAAACAAGCTAAGCTCACGTGCTAGCTTTTGTTGATGAATACAGTAATAGGACAGAACTTTAAATCAGTCTATTGCTTACTCTTCCAACACCGGTGAAATTCCTCGTAGTAGATCAGACCTGCTGAAAGTTGTTGTGCCATTTAGGGCTTTGCGACATCGTGGTCATGCAGCCCCATATACTTGCGTGTGTGTAGAATTTGTCTGATAACTAGTGTTATTGTGATGGCTGTATTAGTAAATCAATGAGGATTGGCCGTGGCCTTAATTTAGGAACTAGTAGAAAACCACTTCCAGGATAGCTGACGTGGGAATCGAACCCACCTCTTCTCAGTGTACCTCGTTCCAGCCCTCAGAATTAAATTTCTTGACAGAGCCGGGAATCGAACCCAGGACTCCGCGATGACAGCCAAGAGTGCTAGCCACTACGGGGCGAAGTGCTGAAAGTTGAAGTGACTTTGTTGTTTTTTTGTGTTACGTAGTATGTAGAATCAATGATTTTAACAATCAAACTCTTCACTAATACTTCATTACAATATTTCAAGACGCCTAGGAAGCGTTGTGTACCTTGCTGTGAGGCAAATTATGTCAGCACTATGAAATTAAATGGATATGCCGCTTTGTTTATTGCCAGAGTTGGTTTTTGGATAAATTCGAATCACCCTGGTAATTAAAGTGGCATTCTCATCAACATGTTCGGCTGGCTGTGTGGCTCAGCGGTAACGTTCTCGTTTGCTGTGCCAAAGGTTGCAGGATCGAATCCTGGCGCCGTCAGCTGGCATTTGAGGGTGCGCAAATGCGAGGGAGCCGTGTCAGTAAATTTACTGGAACGTTTAAGATCCCCTTCGGGGCAAAATTCCGGCGTCTCGAAAAGCCGCAGTAGTTAAAAGGGACGTAAAACCAATAACATTAACATTATTATCTTTAACATGTTCACAATCAGTAAGGGGGGTGTGGTGGCTCAGCGGTCCACCTGTTTGCCTCTCACCAAGGCGGTCCGGGATCGATTCCCGGTCAATGCATGTGAGATTTTCGAAGTGAAATGCCATGTCCTGTGGTTCGGATTCCACGTAAAAAGGAGGTCCCGTGGCTCATGATCTCAAGATTAACGGTCACGTTAAACTACAAGCTTCCTTCCTTTTCACAATCAGTAGATACCAGTTACGATGAATTGTTTTGGAGGTATGGAGTTACTCGATGATGACCGCAAAGTTGATATTACAGTACCTTTTATTTACTGTATGTCCTGGACTGATATCATGAACCTACTTTTACATTTTTAGGCTAATAACATGTATCCTTGCTACCCCGAAAATTATAAATAATTATAAAAAGAAACTTTGAGATCAGTCGTAGAACTCCTTCTGCTTCGTCCGCTTCGTAGCCTAGTGGCTAGCAAGGCTGTCACCGCGGAGGCCCGGGTTCGATTTCCGGCTCTGCCAAGAAATTTAATTCTGATGGCCGGACGGGGTACACCCTGCCTCGTGAGTCCTCGATTCCTACCTCAGCCACCCTGGGAGTGGTTTTCCGTGGTTTCCCACTTCTACTCCAGGCGAATGCCAGGATCGTTCCTAAATTAAGGCCACGGCCGTCTCCTTCCCAATCCTCATCTGAATTAAAACTACACACACTAATACAGCCATCACAATAACACAGGTTATCAGACAAATTCAACACACACCCAAGTACTTGGGGCTACATGACCACGATGTCGCAAAGACCCTAAATGAATCAACAACAACAAAGGTCTTTCGGATCCGTCTGTTAAATAAATAATCATCATCATCCTTTCATGTAATAGCCTAGTCCTAGAAGAACTGTTACGGTCTATATAAAAGATATGCAGTTTCATGGGGCGACCTAGAGATCTCTCCCCATAGGGACAGTAGTTGACGACTGCTTCAGGGGTCCTGATTCTGTCCATCCTGTTGAAAAATAATGATCCTTCTCAGGGTTCATGTTGAGACTCAGGTTCTAACATCCAGGGTTCGATTCTCTGATCTGTCAAGAAAGTTAGTCTGAAGATTGGAACAATGTTCACTCAGCCTTGTGAGACAAAACTCAAAAAAGGTACGGTAGGTTTAGTTCACTCTTCCACCTTCCTGGAGGAGATTTTAATAAGTACCCCCATTTCCACTCCAGGCAAATGCCGGTATGGCCACGGTCACCTCCTTCCCAATACTAGTCTCAGCTACAAGTACATGGAATACTACAGACATCTCAGTAACACAGGCTTTCAAGCTAATTCTACACACATCCAAATATCAAGGGATAAATGGCCACGATATCCAAACAACATAATATAATGCTATTGGTTTTACGTCCCTTTAGCAACTGAGGCTTTTAGAGAGGACGGAGTGCAAAATTTCACCCCGTATGAGATCTTGAACCTGCCAGTAAATGCTGACACGGCTCCCTCACATTTGTGCACCGGCAAATACCAACAGACTGCACCAGGAATCGATCGTTCTTGACCAGCAGGCGAGAACGTTACTGCTGCGCCACTCAGCCTGCCAAACGAAACAACAACAATACAGTATAAAATAACTTCGAGCATTTCGCTATGCTTTCAGTCCCATGGCAAAACGTAATGCCACAGACAATGGACTTCAATAGGATGTAGGCTAGGAGTTTTTGGCCTGACGAGAAGAACTCACTGGGAGTCAAAAAAATTGGATATCCAAAGAAATATGAAATTTTCTTATAGGGATATATTATATGTATCCGAATCTTGTGAACGGACTGCAAAATATTACAATAAAAAGAAAAAAAAGAGTGCCATATCCCCTCCAGGGACGTAGGCGACCTGAATTAGAGCCCTTGACTAAGTCAAGGGATCACTAACCAGGCATCCCGAGCCGGAGTTTGCGTGTGGTAGGGTGGCCAGTTCCTTTCCACTCCTCCTTCTACCATAGCTCCGGCAGGTTCCCATTTTGCATCACGAGACCCCGCACCAGACCATACCAAGATTTTTAAATTCTCGGAGGGGACAGCCAACAATGCTAGCCACTGCGCCATGAGGTGCTAACAATTTTACAAGAAGAACATAAAATGTATTTAGTAAATAAACATTATGATAATAGCCTATCTTCGCAACCAGAAAAGCAGCAGTCTTCATAGAGCTCAGAACGTCTAAATAACCATCGCATAATTCATACGATTGTGAAAGGCCTTCGATTTGTTCTTATGATAAGACTAACTTTTTCGGTCAGGAGCAACGAAAATTACGTTTAAAATACATATTGTACATAATTAAAACGTACAAAAGAAAAACATATATATAACTTACTGTGACCTTTAGCGCCCAATCTAGTCTGTAAGTCTCTATTTTGGAACAAGTCGCCACCATGATTCTCTATTAGCAGTTAGCACTACGGTCGCCTCTGCTTCTACGTCTCTCACTTTGAAATCGTTCAAAATGGAATCTAAACATCGCCTCCTGGGTCTGCTTCTCCTTCTCTTACCCTCTACAGCCGAACTCAATGTAATATCTCCTCTCCCATTCTCTTCACATTACCCCACCATGTGAGTCAACTCATACAAACAGCTTCATCTAGCGTATTAATAACTATAAGGTGCGTTCAAAAAGTAACGAGCTGGAGGCATAGTTACAGAAACCAGTACCTGTATGTTAGAAGTATTGGTCCTGGCTGTTGAGGCACTTGTCCCACTGTGACACGAGGCGGTGAATGGCTATCTCATAAAATTCCCTGGGATGCGATGTGAAACAGTTCCGCACGTACAGCTGGACGTCGGCGTCCGAGGTGAATCGTTGGCCCCGCAGAGCCCTTTTCAGGGGACCAAACATGGCGTAATCGCAGGGAGAGAGGTCTGGACTGTATGCAGGGTGGCAGAGAACCTCCCATTTGAATTTCTGCAGGAGTGCCGCGACGGTGTTGGCCGTATGAGGTCGTGCATTGTCGTGGAGCAGAATGACCCCACGGGTGAGATTGCCTGGTCGTTTTGTTTTGATCGCTTGGCGAAGGGTGGTCAAGGTTTGCGAGTAACGCTGGGCATTCACTGTTGTCCCGTGCGGCATGAAGTGTATCAGAATGAGGCCACCTTGGTCAAAGAAGAACGTCAGCATTACCTTTCCTGCACTCGTGTGGATGGTCTTGCCTTTTTTGGGTGGTGGTGACCCTGGATGCTTCCACTGGAGGCTTAGTCGTTTCAATTCTGGTTCGAAGTGATGACACATGACTCATCTACAGCCACCACTCGTGCCAGGAACCCATTCCCTTCCCTCGCATAGCGCTGCAGATGACCAAGACAGTGGGCCATTCGACATGCTTCCTGGTTTGGTTGAAGACTGTGGGGCACCCATTGGGCACACACTTTGCGCAAGTGCAGTCGTTCCTTCATGATGGTGTGCACACTTCCGACGCTCAATCCGACCACGGCGGCTATGGCGTTCACTGTCACTCGGCGGTCCCGGGTAATTAGTGCATCAACCAGCTGGACGTTGTCATCGGTAATGCAGGGGGGTGCCCCAGACCGGGCATCATCGGCTAACGACACCCGTCCTTCACTGAAGCGCTTGTGCCACGCCTTGACCCTTGTAAGGGACATGCAGTGTTCACCGTACACTTGTGATATTCGGCGATGAATGTCCGTTCCCCCTACTCCTTCCGCTGTCAGAAACCGAACAACACCTCCTTGCTCTTCGTTTGACGCCTCCATGTCACTGTTTGCAATGGCAGCGTTGGACGATTGATGCATGCTGCTGCTCGCTTTGTATCGTCACGTGACGTGCACGCGTGCCCTCTAGCGACGGGCTGTGACCCTCCACGCTCTGGTCGGAACCACACCTCGTTACAAACGCCACAATTAGCCGATGTCGTCACCGGTTTGCGCATTCCAGCCTCCGGCTCGTTACTTTTTGAACGCACCTTATAACTTAGCCTTCATTACAGTGCCCACGCTATAACTGTGCTGGTCAGCTATACCATTGCTTCCAGGTGAAAAATGAAAATCTACAGCTTGCTTTCAGTCGACCGACCAGGTCAGGGAATGGAATGAAGCCCCAATCTAGTGGCGAGGGTATTATGAACTGTGCCGGCTGCCGAAGCCTGTCGCATTCCCTTGGGGGCAATGATTAAATGAATGACAGATGAAATGAAATGATAGTGGAAAGTGTTGCTGGAATGGAATTGTTGACATTGATAACCGGAGTACACGGAGAAAAACCTGCCTGCCTCCGTTTGTCCAGCACAAATCTCACATGGAGTGACCGGGATTTGAACCACGGACCCAGCGGTGAGGGGCCGGCGTGCTGCCGTCTAAGCCACGGAGGCTTAATCATTACTTCCAGGTAAGGTACTGTATATCAACTGTAGGCCTACTAGCCTGAACAAAAATATTTCTCAAATTGGCACGCTGACAATAGTGTGGCAAACACTGCGTGCATTAGTCGGTCGACAGAACTCCCCAGCCCCACAAAGTGGGGTAATGTCTTATGAATAGGAGCTGAAAGCTCGAATTCTCAGAAATGCACAGCGGGCACTGTTCGAGTACCCTCCAGCCATCGCTCAAATCCATGTGTCCCAACAATCATTCGTGCTACCCTCATCCATTACCTCTAGCTTAGCCTATGTAATCCTGTGTCTACCGAACTCTCACTTCCATAACGCAAGGTCGATCTCAATTCTGAGCGATGTAGGGAGAGTGAAAGCTCACTTCATTAGCTTTTCTACACCTGACTGTTATTCTGAGAGAATGCACAGCTAAAGTTTTTTTCGCTTCGCTATCATTTTATCCTCCAGGATCGGCTTTTCCCACGGACTAAGCGAGGGATCCCACCTCTACCTGGTGCTTGAGACTATGGGTGGAGGATACAACTGGGGTGTGTGACCAGCACGACGCCCAGGCGGCCTCGCTTGCAAAGCGAACAGGGGCCTGGTGAAGGGATGGAAAGAGTGGGAGGGTTTGGCAAGGAAGTGGGAAGGAGGCGGCCATGGCCTTACGGTAGGTACTGCCCCCGTAAATTGAATTATATTGAGACCACGGTGGCTGTATTGGAAAATATGAATAAAGTTATGGATGTCATAGTTGTGACGTGGATACTCATGACGTAGGCACGGATGACGCAGACTTGAGGCAAGCAGGCTGGTTGAGCTGAGATTCTTGGTGACGTCATGATTTTGTTCGAGAAAGATCTGAGATTTACGACGCAGTCGCAGGAAACAAGGTATTGTGCTAAGGAAGAAGTTACGCTATTGGAGGAAAGGCTTGAACCAATGAACGATAGTTTGGAAAGAAGACGGAGATTACTGAAACTACCGTATTTAATTATTTTTGGCATGCAGAATTGTGGAAATCTATTTTCAGTTATGGCATTGATTTGGAATTATGAAGAAATTAATTTTGAGTTTTTGAAATTTGAAAATCCGTCAAGTATAGCCAAAGTTAGAACTTTCAACGATGACGGAGCAACAGGCTATGGAAGGGATGGATACGCCCCTTAAGAAGTTGATAAAAGGTCGTGCACAGGATAGAGGAGCTCTCAGATCTCATATCTCTCATACGCTTAGATCTCATACGCTCAGATCTCATATGTCAGATCGCATATATATTTCTGGTGATTTATAGTCGTTTTCAAGTGATTCAGTGAAGTAAGTCGTCTTTAGCGTGCATGGTAAAAGCCCGGCGCATCGAACGAACACGAAGCAGTTCCATTTTACGCTGCTCGAAACTAGGTGAAGTTGAAACGCTCACATTAACGTTTCCACCTGATAAGATATAAAGAGTTAACTTCAGCCTTTATTATAATTCAATTGGGCAGTACAAAATTGAGGTGTGTAGAAGATTTGAACAATTTCACAGTTATACTTCGAAAGATATTGGCACTTTAAGGCTGCCAACAAAAGTGATTTTCTCGCCACATGAGAAACACTTTTAAAATTTCCACATTATGCACTACGGCTGACACGTGGATTACAACAGTGATATTGGAGAATACGTTTGGTAATACAACGATACATTCCACTATGGAACATTATAATCTTGCAGTACTTTCAACGATTATAACAGAAGTTGAGATGGAAGGCTAAGGCTTTAATGCAATTGGGACATATATCGATGGAGTGAAATAGCAGCATGGAACTTCGTTAATCGTCTTTCTACAAAAGCGAGCATGTAGTGAACATCCAACTACACTCATGCATCGTGAATCCATCGCTGAATTATATCACATGACAGTGGAAATATTTTCATACTCCACAACTATGAATATTTCTGCGGAAATAACTGCAATAAACTTCATGGCGAATTACGACCAGAACTTCAGGGAATTTTCAAGAGAGGCCAGGGTGGACCCGGCTCAAAAAGAAGAATTTTGCCAGAAGGATGTCTTTCGTATACACGGAGCAGTGCAATTTCCGGAGGAGGAAGCAGTTCGATTCTCCGAGGACGCTGATTCCAGGTTCGAGGTCGGAGCACATCTTTACGCTGGTGAAATGGAACCAACAGCAGTTTTCTTTGAAAACTTTCCTCTAGAACTTCAATCAACAGATAAGGTAGTCGTGAACGTTTCTTGTTTTATTTGAGTCTTGTAGCGATATCTGAGCAACCATTTTTCCCATATTTTTGTGTCCTATCTTTTGCCCCATTTTCTTGATTAATATTTCTGTACTCAGTACACTTCGATGATTGATGCCTTTTTCGACGATTTATTAAGACATGGTTATGTCATTGGCATACTTAAATAATTTTGGATCAGTTGAGACTGATATATTAGATTCTTTCAGTAATTTGCATATTTTTGAAGTCACGATTTGACTGTAAAGTTAATGATTTTCTATGGAAGATTTGAATTCAGACAGCGTGTCACTTTATTAAAGTAATTCTATTCAGTAAATTACTTTGACCAATTTTCTGTCATCCTCAAGAAAAAAGAATAATTAAAAGATTTTAGAGCGTTAAAATCTTTATCATTGTCGACGATCTTGGAAATACTAGTCGTTTTATGAACATGATTGCAACATAGACATTTATCGTCAGTTCTAATTACCGTTGCATTACAGTCAATTTTATGAAATAGGAACTTTGACTACGAATTATTGAATACACTATAGTAATGAACATTTGATAGGAGTTTTTCTCAATTCTAGATTGGAACAATAATGTTTGCATTCCACAGTCTAATTGTATTCTATTCGACTATTTATGCAGTTTAGATGAACTTTGATTGAAGATAGTATTTTATTGTGCAGTTTAAAGTTTCTCGTCCTCGTTGTGGTTCATTTTAAATATCATGGTGGAGGTTATTGTGTGGGCATACTTTAAGTGATCCAGTTGACAACCCAGTCCCCGAGATAAATTTAAGAGGTAAGTAAAGGTAAGTATGAACCCCCGTATATTTTGGTGTGTTCCACAATAATTTCTTGTTAACTATTGTGTTCTAATCTCGATAGTATCTGTCAGTGCCATTTTCATTGATGTAGCTATGCCGGCGCGTTTGATTATTGGCAATCCGATTGAGGGGGCGGATATCTGACAGCCTACTATCCGGGTCATCGGGTACAGTACCATCCCGACATTTGCCCGAAGACGAAGTGGGAAACCACGGAAAACAACTTCGAGGATGGCTGAGGGGGAATCGAACCCCCTCGACTCATTTGGGCCACCCGAGGCTGAGTAGACCCCGTTCCAGTCCTCATACCACTTTTCAAATTTCGTGGCAGAGCCGGGAATCGAACCCAGGACCTCCGGGGCGGCAGCTAATCATGCTGACCGCTACGCTACGGAGGCGACTACTGCTTAAGTACAGTACTTAAAATGATCCACCTGCTCCAAATTAGAACCTCCTACCTGGCATTTTATTTTCTTGCATTTCTTCCCTAGCGACATAACCGTCATCTTTAGAATGCATGTGGGATTTTCGAAATTAAATGCCATGTCCTGTGGTTCGGATTACACGTGAAAAGGAGGTCCCGTGGCACATATCGCGAGATTAACGGCCATGTTAAACTACAAGCTTCCTTTTTCTTTGGAATGCTGATTTTCATACCACATTCCCTACAATTCTGTTGTAAGTTCTAACACGTTGGCCTGTAAGCTTTCGACGGAGTCTGTCATTACAACCAGGCCATCAGCATAGGCCAGACTGCTTACCTGGTTTCCACCTAATTGAATTCCACCCATACAGTTCATGCATTCAGCAAATGGGCCTATATAAAATAAACAGTAATGGTGAAATATTACAGCCTCACCTCACTCCTGTAACAACCTTAAACCAACCATCAACTCTCACTGCAGCCTGACTATCAACAACTACAAAGTACTGTAGGCCTAAATAAAACTCCACAGATATATTTTTTTGTGGGGGAGGGGGAGCTTGAAAATGGGAATGCTAACTTGATACTTAAAGCATGTCAAGAAAGGAACAAAGATAGACAGGCCCGCACTTCCTTGTCCTAGGGCCCATGTTCGCTCTCGACAGCCCTGCTAAATATAGGCCTACACATCAAAAGAGTTTTACATAACACTTGCTTGCCATGATGCAGAGCGTATGTGGGATTGTGGGCGAGGTTATCACAAAAGAGACGGCATTCTGACAAATCCTGCAGACTTTATTCATGCGTGAAAAGAAAATTACTCACTGGAAGACATTTGGCCGACCCGTTAAACAGGTAAGCTACTGATATCTGTTGTAATCTTGCCATCCTGTGACGTTCCAATAAGGAACATGGCCACCACGGGCGTTCAGCAGAGCTCTTACTCGCCGTGGCATACCGATACCACAGATCAAGTTGTCCAGGTCCTCGGCAGGCGATCCCACTCTTTGACGCCGGCCTCGATGCTCTCTTGGTGGGTTATGGAAAGGCGTGGACGCTAAGCAATAGCACGCTTCAGCATATCCCAGACCTGTTCGATACAGTTCATGTCCGGCGACATCGCAGGCCATTCCATTCGTGCAATCGTGGACTCCTGGAGGAAGTCTTGTACCACCGCTGTTCGATGTGGTAAGTATAGTCTATGCAAAACTTTTGAGATGTGTATAATATCCAAATGCTGCACTACCTGTAAATTCAATACAAGGTTTTCGGCCACCTTCCCTGTATGAGTGTCAATTCTTATCCAATCCCAAAATTGTGTTGTTATTGCTAATATTATTATTGACCGACTGCGGTGGCCGAGAGCGCTAACTCTATCTCGCTGGCATCGGGAAAGCGTGGCATTGAATTCCAACACGACCGCCCTGAAAATGGTTTTCGTGGTTTCCCATTTTCACCCCCAGGCAAACGCCGGGACGAGTCCTTTCAACAAATTTACAGACGATTTCCTTCCCAAATCCCTTCTTTAATTAGACCCAAGTTAGTGGTCACCTGTCACCATCCCCAGTTGTATCTGCTGACTAAGTATGTTTAGCTACCAGGCACCGTCCTTGTGATGGTAGAGGAAGGATACATCGCAGAGTGATTTCATATCTGTTTATCAGTGCCTTACACTATATTTAGATTACACTGAAGGGGGTCACTGAAAAGACAAAGCCCCACTTCGCATTTGAGATGCGTCAGAGCTCCGTGGGTGAGCCGAGCAGGGAGGATTAGCGACTTTAAATATATTATTACTAGCAACCCACCCCGACTTCGCCCGATATCTTTAACGCTTTACCCAGCGTAAGCTTAAACGGCGTTTTTTTTTCCTTCGATTTCAATGAAATAGCCTACGACCTAGGCTATATCCCTTTTTCGTCTCGGCATTATTAATTAATTATATTATCATTAGATAGAATGTGCTACGATTTCTTGTCAGACATAATTTAAGAATGCGAGGTTCATGAAACACAAATCCTCCTTCCGTTCAATCCAAACTTGACTGTATTCTGCGGAACGAAAGCTGCAACACTGGGGTGATAAAGACACTTATAGTGGGTGATGTGTCGGCCCCGTGGTGTAGGGGTAGCGCGCCTGCCTCTCACCCGGAGGCCCCGGGTTCGATTCCCGGCTCCGTCAGGGATTTTAGAAACTGACGTGAGGGCAGGAACGGGGTGCATTCAGCCTCGTGAGGACAATTGAGTAGCTGTCTGAGAGTGAGCCGGCGCCCCGGTCACGAAAACCATGATTACGGTCGAGGGGACCCGATGCGCTGACTACGTGTCACCCCAGTATTTGCAGACCAATGACAGGGCAGCGGCCGCTTGGTAGGCCTATGCCCTTCATGTTCTGTAGTGCCACGGGGTTAGTTTTGGTTAGTTCGTGGGCGATGTATTGAAGATAGAGATATGCTGTCCAGCACTTTTTTTTGTAAAACTTTTCATGCTGAACAATTCTTACAATCATAGTATACAGATATTTTTAGCGGTTTACCCAACGTAAGCCTAAAAGGCGCGCGGACGACAGGTCTTTTCTTCGACTTGAATCACTGAAATCGTTACTCGGCTTCCTTTCGCCATGAATGAATGTTTTTTACAAAAACCTTCCTCGAGAAATCCTTTACAGAATGGTGAAAACCGCATCGAAATCCATCCAGTGGTTCTCGAGATTACCCGGAACATCCAAGAATCGGGGACTTAGTTTTATTTTAAACTAGCAACCCGGGTCCGGCTTCGCTCGGAAACTGAAGCATCATTTATATAATTTATGGACGAATCATAATTCATAGCAGAATTCTCTTCATCGGACCACAAACGATGAACATATCTTCCCTGTGTCCTAGGAACTTTCGGGATGACTCCCTTTGTCTTTGTGAATTCTTTCTTTCTTTCTTTCTCTCTCTCGTGACAATCGAGAAATTATTTGTTGCTCAGTTTCATCGTTACGTGATAAGCGTATTTTTTCGATTTCAATGAACTACGACCTATATCCTTTTTCCGTCTCGGCATGATGGGTTTTAAAATCACTGACTGGACTATTAATTATATTATCATGGAGATAGCAAGTGCATCGAATTCTTGTGTGACATAATTTAAGAATGGGTAGGTGCATTAATCACAAATCCCCCTTTCGTCCAATCTAAACTTGACTGTGTATTCTGGGGAACGAAAAGTTCACAGGCGAAGTAGAGAAACGCCGAGTTGCATTTCCAGGGAAACTCAAAACACATCCACTCTTCTCTGAAGTCTTGACTCGACACGGCTTGACAGTGTCAGAGGTGATAGGCCAGCTCGCCAGCCATGTTAACTGTCTCGAAGCTAGTAACTGAATGGAGATTGTTGGAAGAAATGAAACCGTAAAATCACTTATAGTGGGCGTTGTATTGAAGATAGAAATATGCTGTCGCGGCCTTTTTTGTACAACATTTCATGCTGAACAATTCTTACACTCATACTAATAGATATTTTTAATGGTTTGCCCAGCGTAAGCTTAAGAAGCGAACAGACGCCAGGTTATTTTTTCGACTTTTTCACTGAAATCGTTACTGCTTGGCTTCCTTTGATCATGAATACATTATTTTCTACAGATATCATCCTCGATATATCCTTACTGAATGGTGAAAACCGCATCAAAATCCATCCAGTGGTTCTCGAGATTACCCGGAACATCCAAGAATCGGGGACTTTGTTTTATTTTAAAAGTAGAGAAGAGATTATTTTTCTCGGGGCTCAGAGGTAGAGGGTCCGCCTCATGCTACCGAATTCGATTTCCGGCCGAGAAAATCGGATTTTTGAAGGGTGGAAAAATTCCACGGCATTCAGTGTCGTACGACATTTGATGATTACAAGACACAGCGTAGGCCTATATGCTAAATTGGCAAAAGTTTTATCCGTATTGACTAATTGTAATAGGTAGGCCTATGTATTGGCAAGGCAGATTACACAATACATATTAGACACAAATAATTCAATCCCAGTCACATGTAGCCCACTCAAGTTCTGGTTAGTCCGTTAGTTGAGGGGAATATCTTATACCGGTATATGTATTTAGGGTACCATACCTATAGGTCTCTGCTGGTTAAGCTCTCACCTCCGAGGTTAAGAATCAAATTCTGGCAGTCAGGATGTTCAAATAAAATTCTGAGTTTTCCAGAAAGCGGCCACCCTGCACTGGCTCAGCTCTTCACAAAAACAAATCACAAATATTTTTCCTTAAAACAGACAAAAAAAAAGAAACATACTGCAAACTAAATCCCCAAGATATCACATATTTTTATAAATATTCTGCAGAGCTAGATCATTTGTGGATCAATTAACATTACCTAATATAATTATCTTTGATTAAATGTTTTACTGGCAGTCAACATTATATTTAATAAGTTGAAATATGTCATTCATTATGTAACTCTGGCAGCAAATATACAGTTCACGCCACGGTTTTTGGCTGGCGAGTCCTGATTGCAGTCTGCGGGCCTCACGCATGTGAAATTGATACGCGAGTTTTCAGTTGCGTGGAAAGAAACTCGTGCATCAATTGCAAATGCCCGGGGCTCGACATCTGTCCTCTGTATGACTGTGCAGTCAGGACTCACCGGCCAAAAATTGTGGCGGGAACTGTGCATATATGAAGATAGATATTGATATTATTAGTTCCTTTTGAATTTATGTTAGGTCAAATAAAACAATAATCTATTAACTGCTAAATGCTATAAAATCAATTAAGTCAGGTTTCCAAACAGACAACCTTCAAATTCCAGTGCATATTGTCCTATCCTACATAACCGCCAAATCAGTCTATGGAATGACCTAACTCGTATCATTCCTGCATAGGTTCCGAATTCTTGTTTGAATCCCATGACCCTCTTGCAAATGGATTATGAGAAGGAAGGAGAAACAATCAAATTTAAACCCCAGGAGTTTGATAATTGAAAAAGTAATATTTATTTTGCATTACACAATGTAGTACAAGAAATACAATTACTGCATATTATAAAAAGAACCACACAACTGAAACTGCATTCTCGCCCAGGTCTGTTCCATGC
Organism: Meconema thalassinum; assembly: GCA_946902985.2. Classification (NCBI taxonomy): domain Eukaryota; kingdom Metazoa; phylum Arthropoda; class Insecta; order Orthoptera; family Tettigoniidae; genus Meconema; species Meconema thalassinum. The sequence goes on from OX336395.1 coordinate 130,636,670, forward strand.
AACTTGCTCTTCAACTGGATCTAGTGGACAGATCTGTAAGAATACAAACATGAAGCTATTAATATAATACACGTGGAATGTAACTTATAAGGCACTAAACATGTAAGAAAATACACTGTAAATGACCATAGAGGACCATGGCTATTAGGTCGTTGATTTTATAAAGAGTGTACAAACCATATAGATGGAGGGTAGAAAGCACATCACAAACTAACAACTTCCAGATTTGGCTTCCGTTACTCTACCTCTGAGCTTATGTGGAGGCAGTTTTGTTTTTTTATGCACTAGCATGTCCAACATAATTGCTCGGAGGCAGGGCTAAGGAAGTTAGAGCTGGATGTCACAGGTTGTGTCCCACATGTTTTGAACGTTGTAACTTTTAGCATCCACCTATGTGGTTTGTAGACCCACACTCTGTACAACACACAACCTAATAATAGTTGAAATTTCCTTGCTTGTTTGATGTGTCATCTTTTACAAAATACCTGATATAATGGTATTTGGGCCTTAATCATATAAAATCAGAGAGAAAAACATAACAGAAAGTTCTGATGCACATAACAAGACTTCAACACACAGTGCAATAGTAAAAAAAGTAACAACGGTGGGCACAAACGGTAGAGTATATTGAAAGGCAAGTAGTTTGTCCCTGACGCATAGAATCACATGGCATCCTTGAAACATGAGTCAACTTCTATGATCTCAAGAGTAGCTGGTAACAGTTGAGGAGAAGAGAACCCTTGAAAAAATTTACTGAACTACTGATTCAAATTAGATTTCCCTTATATATCATGAAATAGAGTAAGATTCCAGCTGTGCTGGCCCTTATCAACGTGAATTATGCACAAGTGCAGTAACGCCAACCCCATGCATACGTTACTAATTGTTTTTGTAAAAGTTACATTTGCCTAGACCAATAATTATTAGGGGGTGGCCCTGTGTTAGTCACATATGCTCCCCTTTGTCTTTGTCCCAGGCGACAAGATGTGGAACTACCTACGACGCAAGGAGCTATTAATGAAATCACAGAAGCGGAAGTTAGAAAAGCCATCTCTAAAATGAAGAATCATAAAGAAACACATAAGAACGAAGGGTAAAGTTTATAAAACTGCCGTAAGACCAAACATGGGCTACTACCGAGGCACATGAGCAAAAGCTACATACCACTAAAATGCGTTTGTTACGTTGGGCAGGTGGAGTTACTCTCAAAGATAAAATCCGTAATGAACATGTGCGGGGCAGTTTCAAAGTAGCACCTCTAACTGAGAAACTTTTAGAGTCCAGGCTAAGGTGGTATGGACATGTTATGCGAAGACCGGAAAATCATGTAGCGAAGAAGTGCCTTTCCATGGCTACACAAAAGAGAGGGAGCGGCAGACCTCAAACAACATGGATGACGAATGTCCATAGGGACACGATATTGGGCCTATCTGCTGCTGATGCTTTACAACGAAATGACTGGCGCCTCAGGATTAAGAAAGCCGACCCCGCGTAACGGGAAAAAGCGAGGAAGAAGAAGAGTGGAAATAGTCTCTCTAGACCAGTGGATCTGAACCGGTGGTCTGCGGGAGAAAAGGGTCCACCAGCACGTATAAAAAAAAAGTGGCCAATAAATGGGGATTTCGAAAACGATGTCCGTTGAGCGAGAATCGTCCGAATGTACTTGCGGAGATGACTATCAGGTTTTGAATTGAAATATCTTTAAAATAAGTGTTATTGAGAAGAGTTACAACTGATAAGGTGTATTGGGTGAAGGGGTGGTCCGTACATGATTCAATTTCAGGCTGAGTGGTCCGCACACTTCTAAGGCTTCAGAACCCTGCTCTAGACCAAGAATTACTAAATAGCTCACGCGCTTGATGAACATGGCAGTAGTTGTTTAATCAGCAAGAGGTAAACATCCATATTGACGTAATTTAACATATATTTCCATTGCACTAGTGATAATGGACCGTAATTTCAATCGTAACCGTTCCCCAGAAAGGTATGAAAATGACGCAATACGATGCAGTGCAACCCATGCACATCTTCTGCCCCGCCCTGTGCAATCAGTAAATTTCGTCCATACAGTCGTCTAACCTAGTAGCGACCAATGGTTTTACCCCACCCAACTTTAGTACAAAGAGCAATTTTCGTCTAACCCGGCCACAGGGCAGTGTGGTAAAGTTGGCAGTATTGCCTGACTCAAGCCTTATCCAACATGGCAACCTGTTATACAGTCAGTTTATTACTGCAGAGTTAAAATGTTCTTACCTTCCTGATTGAAGTGTGTTTCCTAAAAACAGTTAGCCTTTGTTATGGTTAAAGGTAACAGTTCAGGAGTGATGAACGAGCTACAAAACTACTTAAATTAGCCAAAATACCCTTTGTAATAAAACAATAATAATGTTAATAATTTACGTGCCTTTCAACTACCCTGGCTTTCAGAAACGCAGGGATGCCGGAATTTTTCCCCGAAGGGTATCTTTAACATGCCAGTAAATCTACTGACATGGCTCCCTCGCGTTTGCGCACCCTCAAATGCCAACTGACTGTGCCAGGATATGAATTGCAACCTAGGGCCCAGCAAGCGAGAACGTTACCCCTGAGCCACGCAGCCAGTTCCCTTTTGTAATAAACGAAATTTATTAATCTCATGTAAGGTAACTGTACCGGTTTTCGTCACTGAGCCAGTCGTCGTCACTCTCGTATATAAGTACAAAAAATAAGCATGTCAACGGGTCTTTCTCAACCCACGAAGTCTTATGAGATTCGTCATAACAACTTTGCGAAATCATGCGTGCGATGTAATAGGCGATTCCCAGCGTCAAACATCTTGTGTGAGTTGAGCTGTCTTGACGCGGCATATTGCTTCTTGCATGTGCTAACCAGGCACGCCAGTTAATTATGTGCGTACGTGTTACATTCCGACATTTTAAAATGTTACAAGTGTGTGATATAGTGGGTAATTGTTTCTGTAACATAATGCGATTTGCTATTTCGTGCTCACGTTCCTAGTTTGGTTAGAAATGCTGGTGACGTACACTGGATTTAAAAACACGCACTTTACCAAAGCCCGTCATTTGTGACGAAAATTGGCACATTGTCATATCTCCTTAAGCCTCCGTGGCTTAGGCGGCAGCACGCCGGCCTCTCACCGCTGGGTCCGTGGTACAAATCCCGGTCACTCCATGTGAGATCTGTGCTGGACAAAATGGAGGCAGACAGGTTTTTCTCCGGGTACTCCGGTTTTCCCTGTCAAAATTTCATTCCAGCAACACTCTCCACTATCATTTCATTTCATCTGTCATTCATCTAATCATTGCCCCAGAGGAGTGCGTCAGGCCTCGGCAGCCGGCACAGTTCATATCCTCGCCGCTAGATGGGGGCTTCATTCATTCCATTCCTGACCCGGTCGGAGACTGGAAGCAGGCTGTGGATTTTCATTTCATTTCATATCTCCTTGTAAGATCTAACTAACAGTGGCAATATAGTTATAATGTAGTTCTGAAGTGTCCGGCATTAATTAAATCGTCGTTTGATCATCGTGTCCAATAGTCGTCATAGCTGACGATCTTTAGAGCACATGCGTGACTAACACTAGTGCACGATATTGTTAAAGTTTGCGTTAACGTTTTAGAACCAATAAACATTTACAGTGTGCTGATATTATGTAGATCTGTCTCTGTGACGGCCGTAGGTCTACGCTGGTGTGGTGGCTCAGAGGTAACGTTCTCGCTGCTGTTGCAGGATCGAATCCTGGTGCTGTCATCTGGAATTTGAGGGTGCACAAATGCGAGGGAGCCGTGTCAGAAGATTTACCGGCACGTTATAGATCACCCTTCGGGGCAAAATTCCGGTACCCCGGGGTCTCTAAAAGCCGCAGTAGTTGGGGACGTAAAACAACATTATTATTACAGGCCGGACGTTTGTTTTAGACGAATGAAAAATCTTAATGGAAGCCTGGATGCGAGTTACTACAGTACCTGTGATGTTATCAGCTGCCCCAAGCGGTCCGATGATTGACAAATCTGTTTCACACTACTCATGAAGTACAGTCATTGGCAAATATAATGACGTTCTGTTCGTAACTACGTAACGTGTACTTCCTCATCACACAATACTTTGAAGTGGACTGTACTGTCTGCTCAAGTCTGGAATTCCATTACATCAGATCAGTGGTGACAAGTGTGAAGCGATAGGGTGAGAGAGTGAGTGTGTGTAGGCTCACCCACAGGATTCAAGGTCAAGGGCAATCGTCTAAAACAAACGTCCGGCCTGTATCATCATCAGTAGGTTTAGGCCTAGGGTTTTTAGGTGAGCTAAAAGGGATTCTTTTCAAGTTGAGATGAAAAATATATTCTAAGACTAAATATTTGCTTTCAAGTAATATCTCGAAACGCACATTTCTCAATTAGCCTACGATATTCAGGAAATGGAAGCTGCTACTAAGGTCATTGAGGAGGACGCCATGAGTATCACAACGGCCGCGGAGAGGAATGGTGTTCCGAGAAAACGCCCTTTCGGACAAAATTAAAAGAAAAACCAGAGAGAGGAAGATGGGGCCAGGTTCCTTATTAACAAAGGGTGTTAATTCAATGGGTTATCTCACTAGGAAAAGCGGGGTTCCCGGTAACAAAGGACAATTTGCAAAATAGCGTCCAGCGCTTCACAAAAGAATTGAAGAGGTTCTCTCCTTTCAAAGATGGGCAGCCAGGGAGGAAAAGGTGTGCATCTTTCCTAAAAAGAAATCCAAGCCTGTCTTTACGAATCTCTCAAAATTTGACAGTAAACCATGCTGCAATATTACAGAACATCAAATTAAAACCTACTGTTATTTGGTGGAAAACGGCTTACAATCTATCTTGTCAGACCCTCGGAGATTGTTCAACGCAGACGTTATGTTACACCAGGGTCTGGTCTCACGTTTTATGTGGCTATGCATAACAGCCAGGAAAATGACCATTCTCGCTTGAACACCGACCGGGGAAGCCTACATCAATACACGTTCTTGTGGTTATATTGTTCGAATTTCAATTATCATTAATATTGCACTTTAAATTAATACAAAAATAACTTATAATAAATGTGTTTAGAGCAGAATTACGATATTTTCTTCCCGCTTCCCGATGTCTTTTTTTTAATATTTCATTTTTTATTTAAAAAAAAAACCTATTACTGGTACTGTTTTGAGTTTTTTTTTGTTAAACACAAATTACAATTGTCAATACAGACCAAAAAATGGAATTTTTTTCCCAATTCTGTATTGTTTTTCAAAAACGTTAGCCTCCAAGTCGATAAATCGGGGTCTTCCGCAACAATTGATGGTAATGCATTATAAACAGCAGACAAGGAAAACTAACAACGTGACGGCTATTGGTGCAAACGGGTGACAAATATAGGAAAAATCCAAAGGCATAGTGCCGAGGACTAGGGCAAAAACTTTTTTAAAAAATACGTAATTTTCAAAAAAAGAATATTTTTGATATTGAGAGTTTCCTAGTGTTTGAGTAGAGTTTGAGGTTAGGTCCAGTGCTTTTGTTGATTAAAAAGCACCAAACTTTCATTTACTAATGCAACACTGATAAATGGCTTCAAACACCATAAACTTTTGTAATAAATAATAATAGTGGAAATTCTGTGGTAATAGATGTTTTCTCCTCCACTGACTATAACCCATCCTTCATCCCCTTTTTTGATCAAAACTTATATAGTAAAATTCCAGTTGTGACTGAATTATGGGACAAATGCAATATAGCCAACCCCACGCAATACGGTACCTTCGCAGTGCTAATGGCAGGATTTAGACCCAAGTCTGTAGCTTTTACAATGTGCATGCGCTAGGAAGTTACACTCTCTCTCAGATAGGATGAGAAGATACAAACACAAAACAAACTTATGTTTTTGGTGTGGAGAGCTGAGATATTTATGTTGCGAGAGCAGAATATAAGAGAGTCGCCAACTGATTACGGAAAAAGACTACGAGGGTGTTATTGCGTTATTTCAGCAGTGCCAACATTATCGTTTGGTGCTGGTTTTGCTGCTAAGTTCAAAAGCAGTGAACGTCGAATAAGACTTTACATACAGCCACAAACCTAACCTGGGGCATATCCACCCGATCCCTTTCCTGTACTGCAAGCAGTAATTTTGGCTCCTCTTTTGCAGTGCCTATGCATGACCGAACTATGTATAAAGCCCATACTATAATAAGTGTCACAGATGCAAAATTTCGGAACACCAACAAGGTCCCATAGCTCTTGACAGACTCCTATAATGCGCTTCAGCGTACTCACTCGTAGCGAGATTAGATGACTGCCTGGACGAAAATCACTGATGTAAAAGTTGGACCAGAGCAAGCCATACATCGCTACCGTACTTGGTTCGACGACTGCCTTGACGAAAGAGACCCTTGGCCGCTACTTGGTTAGAAGACTGTCTGGACGAAGGTTAGGTTTTTGTGTACCCATACGGTACTAATTGAATAGGCAGTATAGGTAGCGTTTTGTGAGGGTTCAAATGAAAGAAACAGTGGTTTTGACAATGATTACAGTCTAATGTGTCGTCAACAGTGGCCCGCCAACCCGACCATTCTTACCTTCATTTTGGAAAATGCAATGGGTTTTGACAAAGGTTTTAACTTCTGAAATTTGCAATAAATTCCTCTTCTAATGATTCAAAACTGATCTGGGAATGATCTAGTTCACTCCCCGGCTGTCTATAACCAGCGACAGGCGAATGATACTCAAGTTCAAGAGGGCTCGTGCCGAATCGATATGCAACGTAGCTCGATACAGTATCGAACCTGCTCGAACTGTTAGCCGACCTCACACATAAAGTATGTGGAGCACTGGCGGCCTAGACATTGTTTTCTGCAACCTTTCCCTCGCGAACGTTATGTGTGAACATATTAAGTCTATTAGAGGTTCGAATCCCACTGTCGGCAGCCCTGCAGAGGGTTTTCCGTGCACACCAGGCACATGCTGGGGCTGTACCTTAAAGGCGGCCGCATCCTTCCGTGCCTAGCCCTCTTCTGTCCCATTGTCACCATACGACCTATCTTTGTCTGTGCGACGTAAACCAAATGGTACATAATAGTAACAATATTAATATAGATTATTCCCGCCCCCGTCACTGATACGTCTTTGGTTTCGCATATTCACATACTGTTGCCGCACCATTGTACGATGAACGTGTAGTGACCCGTCGCCTTTGTTCTGTACACTCCAATTATGTTCTGTAGGCAGTTTGTATATTCTGGGGAGACATGCGCATCGAATCATAGCACAAACACAGATTGTGGCTGTCTCCACATTACAGATACAGTTTGAAGGGGTTATATGCACAAACTATACAGCAGTGCACAGCAAACACAGGACGAGCCGGTTCTGCCTAGCACAATGCTCGAACACAGCCTTCTTGAGGATTCTGGCCTGATAAGAACACGCCGATAGGTAGCAGTGCACTCAAAAGGTCGTGCAAAGCTCGAACTTGTTCAAACTGACGTCTTCTGTTCCAGCAGGAGCGAATGATACTCAAGTTCGAGCGGGCTCGCACAGGCACGTTACGCAACGTAGCTCGATACGGAATCGAACCTGTTTGAACTGTTAGGCGACCCCACTCATAAAGTAGGCGGTGCACTGACGGCCCGGACGATATTTTCTGCTACCTTTCGCTCTCGTACGGTATGTGTGAACGTATTAGACTGTTAGTGGTTCGAATCCAACTGTGAGCACTTCTGCAGATGGTTTTCCGTGGTTTCCCATTTGCACATGCTATGGCTGTACCTTAATACAGGCCACAGCCTCATCCTTCCGCATCTAGCCATCTTCTGCCCCATTGTCACCATACGATCGATACAGTAAATCAAATTGTACCTAGGCTAATAATAATTTTAATAAGATTATTCCCCACCCCCCATCTCTGATACACCTTTGGCTTCTGGGAAGGATGTAATACGTCGAGGATAGTAGCTAACATATGTTCCTGCAACGGAAGAAATTAATCACTTATAACCTATACACATACTCTTGCCGCATCATTGTACGAAGAACGCGTTGTGACCCGTCAACTTTATTCTGTAAACTCCAACGATGTTCAGTACGCAGTTTGTATATTCTGGGGAGACATGTGCAACGAATCATCGCACAAACACAGATTGTGGCTGTCTCCACATTACAGATACAGTTTGAAGGGGTTATATGCACAAACTATACAGCAGTGCATAGCAAACACAGGAAGAGCCGGTACCACATAGCACAATGCTCGAACACAACCTTCTTGAGGTTTCTGGGCTCATAAGAGCATGCCGATAGGTCACGGCGCGCACTAAAGTTAGAACTCCGACGTCATCTGTTCGAGCAGCTCGAGCCGAGCTCAAGCACATCACTATCTATAACCCACCCGCCATCCCTAATTATAACATGACTTATATAGTAAAAATTCCAGCTGTGTCTGCCATAATCAGCGTTACAACCGTGTTGCCAGCCTCATGAATACGGTACTAATTGTATAGGTGGTCTTTCGTCCAGAACAATGTTCTTTTTTTTTTGACCGTGCCCCGCAAGCATCCCGCGACCATTCTAACCTTCGTTTAGTCTAATCTAATGGTTTTTGACAATGGTTACATAACATGTCCAGTTCAATGGTTGCAGCCTAATGTGCCCAGATTCTTGTTTCCAGCTGCAGACGAATGGGTTTTGCCTAGTGGTGGTGTATTTTATATCTTACATGTTGGGCACACTGCCGAAACATCAATGTCTCGTCATGTGTTGCTCAGCTGGAGTGAGCAACATGGCTGCCATAGTTTAAATTTAACGAGTATGAAACATATATAATTACGTAATTTAGCACATATTTCCAGTATATTAGTCATAATGAATGGCAATTTCAATAGGTATTGTCCCCTGGAAACCCTGAAAAGGTAGGAAAATCATATATTGTCATTCACCATCTAACAAACTGTTCAAGTCAGGTTCCTGTGTCCTGCACTGCAAATCAAACTATTTATTGAGTGTTGCTAACAAAATGACTTAGGCTGATAATTGAAATGCACCACCAAAATGTTCTTTTTTTTTCAGGTTATAGTTTAGGATGTCTCAATAATTGGGAATATAGGCCTATTGTGTTGACAGACTGAAAATTCGCAATATCAATACTGCCAACCGGACACTAACAATTTGCGGCGTGATGCTGCAGTGATCAATTGCCTCTCAACAAGGCAATTCCCGGGCAACGCCTATTCTCAAATGTTATATTGTATCTTAACAAGTAAAACGCTTTACTGGTGAATTTTGCATATGCCCATTTTCAGTACGGTACTTCGGCTTAATAACATACGCTGTATACACAAGGAATGAGGCAAAAATTAAGGTTTGATAAAACGAATATTAAAAAAATCCCTTTGGAAAAGTGAATAAAATAACGGCAAATTGTATTCATAAATAAAACTTACAGGCTGTTTCGTATAAATCTTCTCCTCTGAAACTCTAGTTAGTTGGTTGTTGGGATTTCAATGGACTGAACTATGATGTCATCTGCCCCCTAAACTCTTACCTCGGCTCTTCTGCGTCCGTCTGAAAAGAAAGGAAATATTGTAAACACACTCCCTAATGAATAAAATAAGCGTTCAGTACATGTTGGAAGGCATAACTTTTACTTACTTTTGATTATAAATAATAATCAACTCCAGCCCTCATTTACTTCCGCAATGGTGGTCCGACCGAGGCATTTCAACAAATCGTTTGACTCGAACGGTCACGTGATGTTTGTCACTTACAGGCAGCGGAAAGGAACAGTAAAATACACATGGAACGGGTATATTAGGTGGCCAATCACAAATCAAGGCAATGACATTCTTCTGACCAATCAGGTGAAGTATCATTACTGTCGGCAGACGTATGTCTGTGGACGTGAGTGTTGTTGTTTGAGTAGCATTGCTGGACACAGGAGTCTCTTCGCCCAATAATTTCCGGCTGGGTACAGACTATAGTAGCCAAAGCAGGGAAAAGCCGCAGAAAATGGGTCCGTATGATGGTTGGTTGGTTAGTTCCTCAGTTTAGGGGTTGCGACAACGCGGTCATGTAGCCCCGTGTACTTTGGGTGTGTGTAAACAGAAACAAAAGATAAAATAGGCTTGCGGTCCAGATGGTATCTTCTTCGAACACCTGAAGGAAACTGCACATGCTCTTGCAACAACATGGACTGAGCTTTTTAATGCATGTCTAAGACAAGGAAACATCCCAAACAGATGGAGGCTTTCTACACTAAAGGTTTTGTATAAAGGGAAAGGTGACTCGTGGGACCCGAACTCATACCGGGGGATAGCTTTGGAGTATGCGCCACTGAAAATTCTGACAGGACTATTAACTGACAGACTTAGCAAACTGACATCTCACGCAATCCCTGAGCAGCAATTTGGGTTCATTAAAGGGAAATCCACAATTCAGGCAGTAAAATGTCTTCAGGAGGATATTGAGGCGGCACTCAGGCTCCCAGGAGGGATGCTCTATGCAGTTTTTATAGATTATACAAAAGCTTTTGACTTGTTGAACAGGAAACTATTAATCAGGAAAATAGAAGACATCGCCGGAAGAAATCAAGTGACGCGTGTAATAAATAATATCTTGTCGAACAATCAAATAGAAATAGACAACAGAGTGTCAAACCCGATGACCCAAACCAACGGAGTACCATAACGAATAGAATATAAAGTGTGATCTCTTCTCCCTCAATAGCATGTAATGAATACGGATCGGGTTGGCACTCGCCGCTACGCAGCGCTACAGTCGACTTGAGATTGTTGATTTCCACATATGTTTATGTGTTTATGTGCGATATATTAAGTATTTAATCGGTCGGAGTGTTTTGGTGGTGTTCTGTGCAAACGTTTATTGACATACAAGTGCTTACACTATTACTTCATAGTATTAATACCTGAAATGCTATTGTAGGAAGCATTAACTGAAATGGAATGTAATTTCTTGTCGTGTGTTGACGTTATCTTCGTGTGTTAATTTTATTCTTATTTAATGTAAGTAAACAGCAGTTTAGCCCTTACATTTTCATGAGTGCTTAATGTGAGTAGTGAAGATGCACCAGGATGCAGATCTAGCTATGGGGACTGTAAAGAAGTCAGACGGTTTTTCAAACCTCCTAAAGATAAGGACGTTTTATCAAGTGCAAAGGGGCCATTCCAGGGAAGGATAGGAAACTTACTGAAAAGTACTACATCTGTGATGCTCACTTTTCAGAAGATTTAATTGTTAAATTTGACAAATTTGTGATAGAAGGGAAGGAAGTATTACTTCTTTCAAGAACCAACTGGCGATTGAAAGACTATTCTGTCCCACATATATTTCCTAATTTGCCTAAGTATTTGTCCAGTATGGTGTAAATAAAAATGCTCTTGATGTCATTGAAGTCTACTCCTGTGAAGAAAGGGACGAGAATAAAAAGACAATCCGTTAAAAAACATATATGTACCGTAATGCTGCAGGAGGCGTGATCAGTTTTAGACAATAGCCTACTTTATGAAGGGGTCATGAGTATGCCTTCTATGTCTGTTTAATGTTAAGTTCTTCTGAAATGATGGTAGTTTACTGATTTTGGTGTTGTGGAGTGAAATTTATGGTTATTATTGAATTTTATAGTAATCTACGGTAAAGTTGAAAGTTGCGTTCGTACGGCTTTTTTTTTTTCTGTGTTGCAAGTCTGTTAAGGGAATGTAAAATGTGTAACAATGTGAAGAAATCCTTTCTGATGGCGAGGTTAATTTTTACGTTCTTTTCCTAATTTACCGATAGCTGGCAAAACTAATTGCATTTTGAACTTGCTCTCTGTCTTCGCCTATTGTCGAAACTGGACTATTACAGGAGACGACTTATTAAATTATAATTGGGCACAGTAAAGTAAGTGGGGATGTCGAACTTATGAGCGCCTATGAGGGTATCTTGCGGTGTTTTAACATGTAATACAGGTCACAAGGTTTTAAGTCTCGTAGGCGCCAATGCTAACTTACATCACAGATCGGAGCCAGCGCTGCGCTGCGGCGGACCAGGCGTACTAGGCCAGTGATATCACTTCTTATTCTATTCGTTATGGGAGTACTGCAGGGAAACCCCCTGAGTCCACTGCTTTCCATCATAGCCACTGCGGAAATACCTGGAGAAATTGCCGTTGATAACGTTAAAATATACGCTTACGCAGATGACATGGTCCTCACTTCTCGAAACTTAGATTGCATTCAATCTGCTTTCGATAAACTCTCAACATGGGCCGAAAACAATGAATTAACACTGAACGGTACTAAAACTGTGAAAATGACATTCAGAAAAGGAGGTAGACTTTCAACAAATGACTTCATTATGTATAAGAATGTCCCGCTACAGAATGTATCACACTTCAAGTACTTGGGAATCACTTTTCAGACAAGAGGAGATGTCTGTAGCCTACACGTCAAGGAAAGAGTCACCGCGGCAAAGATTGCTATTCACACTATAATGAATCTGAGACAGCTATCACCCTGTTTCGCCTTAAAATTACCCCAATCATAACTTATGGACTAGAGACAATTTGGCTACAACTGACGAAGAGAAATTTGGAAGAAATAGAAAGAGTCAAAGCCACTTTCCTGAAAAGAACATTGTGCCTGTCGAAATTCACAAGGTCTCGCCTCACCTACGTGCTAGCAAGAGAGCAATTTTTCATCGAACATCTTCGCCTTCACCTATTACTACCATCAACCGCCGCCTACACAGAACTTTTACAAGAACTCAATGCAACACGGCAAGACATATGGCCAACGTTCTTTACAACAGTTGCCATGATTTACAGAGAATGGACTCAAATTGGCTATGAACTACGGCATGTAGTGACGCGATACGCCGTGCATGGTTTCCACTACCGGATATGCCAGACTGAGCATTTCCACGACCCGGACGATAACTGTAGGTGTAAACTGTGTGGGTCAACCTGTGACCGTTATCACCTGCTTTTGTGCTCCAAAAGGAAAGTCTCGTTGACAGATTTCTGCAATGACTGAATGTGTGGTTTTATTTAGGCTATTGTATGCAAGGTCATGTATATATTTCTTTTGGCAGTTAGCTGCACTTATTAAATTATTAAAATCTGTCTGATAACCGGTGTTAATTGTGATGACTGTATTAGTGTGTGTATCTGGTCTGTATGATGAAACCACTAATCTCTTGGATTTCATTTGTCACATTGGAACTGATGCCCACATATCCTCTTCATTATCGGAGCCGATCTTGAGCACTGATGTCTAAATTTATATATTTAGAGTAGTCAATTGCACACGCCAAATATGAGGAATAAAAGGAAAAGGAGCTATATATAGGTGACCAAAACCTAAAACCACGCCAAGGACCCCCAGAAAAAAATTACAAAGACCCCCACAGGAGCCCACCTATTATTTTACAAATGAAATGGAAGGTGAACCAAATAAGACATAATGGCAGCCACCAACGGAACTGTAGGACTATGTAGAAGGGACGCGATATTTAAAGGCAAGGGGTAATCAAGTCGCCTCAATTTCTCCAACATTATCTCCCGCTGCGGATTGAAGTCTTCACACTGAAACAATATGTGATGCAATGTACCTCGTGCCCTACCACATGCACACCTATCATTGCCCCTGAGATGCATGCGCTCCAAAGCGACTGGTGTAAGGGCGTGCTGGAATCTCATTCGAATTATGGTAATAATATGACACCGCGAATATTTTCCGACCCGGAACCAAGGCGTTATAGTTACGAATGGTTTTATTGAGAAAAATTTTTAGCTTTACATTTTGCTATCTCGGTCCATGCATTTTGCCAATCACTGACGACTCGCTGATTAATCATCGGTACTATATCCGGATACGGTAGCCCGATACTATAAACAATTTCCTGTCCGCATGCCGCATTCTTTGCCCAGAGATCTACTGTTTCGTTTCTCGCTATATGAGAATGAACAGGAATCCACATTATGACCACATCTTGTCCTGTGAGCAGTGGCGGCTGATGGTTCAAAAAGGTGGTGGTTCACAAGAATATCATATGATCACTGATATAAGACTATTCTAAAAATCACTAAGATACCCAAAAGATAGAAAATATTTAAAAGCAGAAATTTGAACATATGTTTGCTTATACTATTCCTACTCTTCTACATGAATGTTATGCTACAGCACTTGTTTCATATGTTATGACAGACACACATATTGATTCTTTAATTTCTTTCGCAGTTTCCTCGTGGCAAACTTCAAGCATGAACTGTTGAATTTCATTTTGAATTGTTTTTGAGGTGCCCTTGAACACAGTCACTTTTCCCAGATGTGTTTCATAGCAATACCTAATTCTGCACAAAAATTGATTAGTCCACGAAAAACTCCCGATTTGCTAGATCTCTCAGACTCGTGAAGTCTACGCAATGCCACCTCAAATGCATTACAAAATCTAATGCAGTTAATTAAATGTTCAAAACATATCTAATTTGGGCTACCTTTTGATTGTGAGTTTCTATTAGTGTACTATTCGGTATCCTATGCCCATCTGCTGTGCTATATTAAAATTGGCAAACATGAGGAAGTTCAAGGTTTTCTTTCTATGTAATTTCGATGACGCATGCTTTTCAGCTCGGTCATGAAGATGCTGCAGATCACTCGCACCATTCTTTGTCCATGAACCTTCACCCCCAAATAAAATATATGGGAAGCAAAACAAGGCGTTTCACTTCACAGCCACCCATTGTCATATTTATCCTTCAATTCAGGATGAAGACAACCTCGTGTTGTAGCTACTAGCATTCTTGGATGTAGCCCTGGAGGTCCGGGTTTGATTCCCAGATTTGCCAAAAAACGTTAATTCTGATGGGAGGGCTGGGACGGTGTACAGTCAGCCTCGTGAGGCAAAATTGAGAAGAGGAGGGTTGGATTCCAACCTCAGCCATACTGGAAGAGGTTTTTCGTGGCTTCCAACTTCTACTCCATGCAAAATGATGAGATGGTTCCAAACGTAAGGCCACGACCGCCTCCCTCCGTATTCTATTCTCAATGCACAAATACATACACACACACACACACACACACACTGCTACAGTCATCATTATAACACAGGTTATCACACAAATTACACACACTCAAGTACATGGGACTACAGGACCACAACGTCGCAACCCCCCCCCCCTCAAAAAAAAGGGAAAAAAGAAAAAGAAAGCAAAGAAAACGGGGTCCCTAAGAGTGAGTGGACTGAATTCATCATGTGAATGATTAACGCAAAGCTGTACCTAATTATATACAGTACACAAATAATAAAAGAAAAACCAGCACCGCCCGTCTAAATTTTGAAACCAGATATTGCAAAACTACTAAATTATGCACGAAACAACAATGCAACTTCGCACACTTCCGAACATAGACAGTAGAACGAGACAAATTGCTATGTATCGCGCACTTCAACAGAGAGGCACATTCATTTCGTTGTGTCTACCATCAATGCTAATGTCAAACTACTACCACAATTAATAATAATAATAATAATAATAATAATGATAATACTGTTATTGGTTTGAAGTCCCTTTCAACTCAGGATGATTTTAGAGACGTCGGGGTGCCAGAAGTTCCCCCCGAAAGGGTTATTTAACGTGCCAGTAAATCTACTGACACGGCTCACTCTTCTTTGCGCACCCTCAAATGCCAAATAACTGCACTAGAATTCAATCCTGCAACCTTTCGCACAGCAGGTGAGAACGTTACCGCTGCACCACGCAGCCAGTCAATGTCGAACTAAATACGCTTTGAAGTATGCGGATATCGTAAACACAATAAAATGACAACTGTGAAATGCACTACAAACTTAAGTGATGTACATCTCACAATCAGCCCTCCACAATGCAGATGCCAGACTTAACAATAACAGTGTTAATATTTGAAAGAAAAATGGCACAGTAGCGCCACCTGGTGAAATAGATGTACAATAAAGAAGAGACCAAAAGACGAGTCAGTGCAAAGCAAAGTCTGTGCGTGTTCGCGTGACATGTGACAAGAGTCTCAAAAGATGATTTGTATTTTGTATTGTATTTCTCACTTGATAAATAAAGATTTACATTAAAACTAACAGGTTATGGACCCAGGCCACGTGTAAATGGTATTATCTCGTGAGTGGATCCGAATCTGAGCGACTGTGGAACACGTGCTGTATTTTTTTGTGAGTAAGGATAACCTCAAAATGGCAACCGGCAGTGACTACAAAGTTCAAGTGGATAAACTTCAAGGACCTGAAGACTGGGCAAAGTGGAAATGGCATGTGTTGATGGTTTTGCGGTCGTATGAACTGGAAAATATTGTTCATGGTTCGAAAAAGTGCCCTGTGTTGCCGGCAGATGCAACTGCGCAACAAAAAGCGGCATATAAGCAGTGGTTGAAAGAAGACGCGAAAGCGGCCAGTTTGCTAGCAGGTGCGCTAGGAAAATCTGTTGCCGAGCTCGTGTTGACGTGCACCAATGCCAGTGAAATTTGGACAAAATTGAGCGCACGGTTCGAACGAAGCAGTACGCAGCGACTGAACATGTTGATCGAGTCATTCTTCCGAGTGACACGTGACGACAAGGAGGACATCATCACCCATGTCGCGAAGTTACAGAAGCTTTATCAGGATCTGAACGACGAACTCCAAAAGCACAACGAAAACACGTTATTTGAAAGATTTGAACGGTCGAATTTTATCCACGCTGGGAAAAGAATATGATAATTTCAAGGATGTGTGGGACACGATTCCGACGGAAAATCAAACTGTGAACTTGTTGATTGAAAAATTGTGCACGATTGAACTGCGTGGCCAAGGAAACGTGGGATCGACTGCGTTTGTGGTACGTAATGCTCCCAAGAAGCATTCCCAGTATGGCAGTGGCAAAGGCAGCGCTGATGACAAATCGAAGAAAAATGTTCAACGAGTAAAGCAGAAGTTTCCATGTTTCAAATGTAAGGAATTGGGCCATTGGGCAAGTGAATGTCCAGTGAAGAAGAAAGAGGGTGACACCAGAAACAAAAATAAGGAGAACAATGCTTCGTTTCTGACACATGCTGTGAGTGCGTTAGACGGCGAATTTGTTCAAGCCGACGAGTGGTACTGCGACAGTGGCGCCACAAATCACATCACCGCGAACAAACAGTATTTAAAACTTACGTCAAGTTTGCTGCTCCAGAGAAGATTTTGCTAGGAAAACGAGGTGTGAGCATGCTAGCTCACGACAAAGGAACTGTAAACATTCAAGTGCGGCTGAACAACGCTTGGTTGAGTGCTGAGATGACTGAAGTTTTGTATGTTCCCGATGCAATAGCTCATCTGTTTTCTGTGAAAGCTGCTGCAAGGAAAGGTTTTTGTGCAAGACTTGACGACCTAACTGTTAGAATTGAAGACAAGGTTACTGGAAAGGCGACGATGGCTGGACGTGTGAGTCATGGTCTGTATGTACTTGACATGCACGTCGTGAAACCGGCGCAACCCATTCAAGTAAATTTAGCTACATCGTCGGACAAACTGCAGATCTACCATGAACGATTTGGTCATCAACACAAAGCGCATGTCAAGAATGTACTGAAGCAGATGAACATCAATGTAGACATGTGTAAAGAGGATTTCTGCGATGGATGTGCACTGCGAAAAATGCATCGACTGTCATTCAAGACACGAACGAATCGACCAACAGCCACCGGTGAACAAATCCACGCCGATGTGAATGGACCAATGTCTACTGAATCTCTTGGAAAGGCACGCTACTACGTATGTTTCAAGGATGATTTCAGCAAGTTTCGACGAGTTTTCTTTTTAAGGCACAAAGGTGAATTGTACACCGTTCTGGAACAGTTCCTGAATGAAGCCAAAACAAATGGACACGTCGTGAAGCTGCTCAGGTGTGATGGGGGAAAAGAATTTGATAACAAGAAGGTTTCTGAACTACTCGCAAGCAGAGGCATAGAACACAGCATTACTACGCCGTACACACCACAACAAAACGGAGTTGCGGAACGTGAAAATCGGACGATTGTGGAGTGCGCAAAATCTATGCTGAATCCCAGCAAGTTAACGAAACAACTTTGGGCTGAAGCCTGCAACACTGCGGTGTACCTCCTGAATCGCCTGGGAAGACATCCATTGAAAACAAATCTCCCTATGAATTGTGGTATGGACGACCATTGGGAAGTCTCAGTCATCTGAAGATCTTCGGAACAGAATGCTACGTGCATATCGACAAGAATTTTCGCTCAAAGTTCGACGACAAAGCTGTTTTTGGACGTCTGGTTGGGTACGTGAACGACAGGGATGGATTTAGAGTCTGGATTCCAACTCAGGGAAAGGTTGTTCTAAGCCATGATGTGAAATTCAAACCTGAAGTTGTCTGCAATCTGCGCGCCAACGCCGGAAAGGTTGAAGTCACGCTTGAAGAACGTGTGGAGAGGAATCAGTCTAATTCATCGTCTGATGTAGGCCTACAGAGGAGGTCAGAGTCAGATGAGAACTTAAGCGAAATTGAAGATTTTGCTTCGGCATCCAGTTCCGGAGGAAGCGAAGATGAGGAAGAAGGAGAGACTGAAGAAAGAAGGAAAAGCAAACGTGAAAGTAAGAAGCCATCGTAGATGATCAGTGGAAATTACATGTACATGGCTGGACCATCTATCGTTGAAAAGAATCCTGACTCATACTCGGAAGCGCTGCAGTCTAGTGATAAAAATCAGTGGCTGAAAGCAATTAATGAAGAATTGGAGTCCTTAAAGGAAAATGATACCTGGAAATTGGTTGAGCGTCCAAATGGTGCACGGTTCCTGAAAAATCGGTGGGTTCTTCGACAGAAGACAATGGACAGTGGAGAAGTTCGCTTCAAGGCACGATTGGTAGCCAAAGGCTATGCGCAACAGCAAGGAATCGATTATGAAGAAACATTCAGCCCTGTTGCACGGTATGATACCATTCGAGCTCTGTTGGCAGTAGCTGTTGAAAAGGAGATGAAACTTGGTCAATTTGATGTCAAGACCTTCACGGCCTTCTTGAACGGCGAGCTTGAAGAAGATGTGTTCATGGAACAGCCAGAAGGTCATCAGGATGGTACTGGCCGAGTGTGTCATCTAAAGAGAAGCTTATATGGTTTAAATCAGGCTCCACGCTGCTGGAACAAGCGTTTCAAGAAATTCATGGAGAAAGCTGGATTCAAAAACAGCAAAGCTGATCCTTGTCTCTTTTACAGCAACAAAATGGAAAGTGGTTGGCTGTTGTAATCTTTGTGGATGATGGTCTGGTAATTGGCAACGAAGAAGACATCGAGCAGTTCATGGAAAAACTTCAGCAGCAATTTCACACGACCAGAGGATCTCTGAACAATTTCCTGGGCATGAAGATACAAGAAAACCATGATGGATCAATTGCAATCAGTCAAGAGGATTATACGAAGAAAATCCTAGAAAAATTTGGGATGGCCGAGTCAAATGGAGTGTCTACCCCAGTTGGACGCGAAGAAAGTGAAGACGGAGAAAAGGTTTCGGCCAGGGTTCCTTATCGTGAGGCAGTGGGATCCTTGATGTACCTGACTACAGCTACTCGTCCAGATATTGCATTCGCGGTCAACAAAGCTGCTCGAGCCATGGAGAATCCTACAGTTCAAGACTGGAGTCAAGTGAAACGGATATTTCGATATTTAAAGAGCACAGTGAACCATGGAATCGTCTATAGGAAAGAGGACGTTTTGAAGGTCTACAGTGATGCTGACTACGCCGGTGACAAGAGGACGAGACGTTCAACAACGGGTGTCATTTCGACCTACAATCATGGAGCTGTATCGTGGAGAAGTCAGTTACAGAAGTCTGTGTCAACATCGACAACTGAAGCTGAAATTGTGTCTGCAAGTGAAGGAGCAAAGGAGTTGATTTGGCTGAAAAGACTGTTTTCTGAATTACTGGGAACTGCTGACAAACCTCCTACGCTTTACATCGACAATGCTGGTGCAGTTAAATTGGCTAAAAATCCGGAGTAACATCGAAAATCCAAGCATATTGAGGTCAGGTACGTCATTTCTATGTGAGGGAAAGATTTTTGGACGGAGACCTTGAGCTGGAGCACATCGACGGGACCAATCAATTAGCTGATCTTCTAACTAAACCTCTGGAGAGGGTCAAATTCGAGATGCTGCGTGAGAGGATTGGCGTACAGAAGATGACATCTTAGAGGCTGAAAAGTGTTCAATAGTTCATCTTGTTTATTTTTTATTATTTGTATTTGATTTTTCTTTGGAGGAAGTGTTAATATTTGAAAGAAAAATAGCACAGTAGCGCCTCCTGGTGAAATAGACATGTACAATAAAGAAGAGAACAAAATACGAGTCAGTGCAAAGCAAAGTCTGTGCGTGTTCGCGTGACATGTGACAAGCGTCTCAAAAGATGATTTGTATTTTGTATTGTATTTCTCACTTGATAAATAAAGATTTACATTAAAACTAACAAACAGTAATAATGAGCCTATATTATGGAACTGGCGAAGAAGAAATATTCCGGTTACACAGCTCCTATGTGTTTCACCAGGTAGGGCAATCCACGATTACCAATTTCTCACAACAGAAGAGATCACAAGCCAAATCTATAGAAACTATTGACGTGACGAACTGGTAAGTATATATTAAAAAAACAACAACAACAACAACATAATCTTGTCAAACGATGGACGGGACATCTGTTGTAATAGCCACTCGTTTTAGTTTGATTAAACTGTATGTTTCAAATACATTATATCTGATATCAAATACGGATATCTGTAGAAGATTTATATTATTGTTCAATCATGTAAACACTGTGTATATATTAAGTTCAGCTTGACAACGAAGAGTTGTGCTTGTCAGCCACCAGAGCGTGCTAAAGTTGCCGCGCTATCTGCTGCCTGTGAGCCGAATATACAGTATCTACTTTTGAAGTCTATGGATTGTGTTAACCAACCTCCCGTTGCTCCTACCCCACCCATCCCCCCATGCAACCGCTGCACTCCATAGGTTTGTCTTCGCGTATACCAGCCTGTACAAGCTGCCTGGGTTGCAGCGAGGAGTGAACTACATAGCCTAGCTGGCCCTTGGCAGAGTCACACAGAACTGCGCTCGTCCCGACCCACTATGAGTGATGAGATTCAATACATCACGCCTCCATTCAAGCAAATATATTATTTGAATCAATAAAGGTCCAGAATTTTGGGTGTAGCACAAACTTGCTACCATGGTAAGGAGCCGCCCCTGCCTGTGAGTGTGAATGAATGGAAATACTGCACTATTTGGTAAAGATACCAATTATTTGAGTGCAGAACATGAGGTAAAGCATTAATAACACTCAAAGAATCCGTGCATATTAACACTTGAGGTAGACGATGGGCATGAATATAGTGACAGGCCTGGCGTATAGCAAAGAGTTCAGCTGTAAAGATTGTAAGATGAGGGGGGAGGTAATAAGTGTGAATAACCTGTAAGTCCGGAGATTTGAATAGGAGCAGACTTAGGGTGTGTTTCTATCTCCCAAAATTTTAATAATGGCACCCAGTGGCGTTAACGAACAGCTGATTCCTCACCTCAAGTTAAAAAGCAGTGAGAGTGAAACGCGAATTATGATCCGCGTCATCCTGGTAATTATTACCAGCCATTGGCTGCCCGCGGGTTTGTTTACAATTATCACCAACATGGCGGCGAGAGGAATAGATTTCTACATCAATTACATTGCTAGAAATCTATTCCAGTTCATGACAGTATGAAGTGCAAATCACTTATTGATGAGGAATTGTATGTACGTTTATATTTAAATTGAAGCGTGACACTGTTCATTAAAATTTGTGAAAATAAAAGTACAAATCAACACTCTTGCCAATCAACTGAAAGTTTCTACTACTTTGGATGTAATGGATGTAAATCAATTGGCTGTCATTTCCACCAGTTTTATTCATCAGTTCGAAATACATTCAGTACAATAACCTTTTGTGCACTGTAAAACTACATTATAGACCATTGCATATTGATGTTGCTGTCTGCTTATATTTACCAATTTCATGACATGTAATTTGTAGGTTATGCCTAATAAGGCATATAATTTAAGTGGCCGTTTGTAATGTGAAGTCCTTATTGTATTTATGTACAAATATTAAGGTTTAACTAATGAAGCAAGGATTAAAAGTGCAGTTTGCACTGCCATCCTTTATATATATTGATATGTAGTTTCTCAGTCTGGTAACTTCTTGGATTTGCTTGAGATAGATTTATAGTAATATACTACCTTATTAACCTGCAGGCTGAGTTTTTTTTAAACATGCCCAGGTGCATACAGTAGCACAAGACCTACTGCAGGCCATGTCGATCCTAAATGTAGGCCTATTATAGTGCTCATGTCAAAGGTCGTCCTAAAGTTTTAACTATTGAGACTTGCTTTGCATCGAAGATAATTTCAGCCGAGTCTGGCAAGGCTTCATAAACTTGGGCGTGACTTCACATTTTCATTTTTCCTATACAGCTTTTGATACCAACCACTTAAATCACAGTGTTTCAAGATTTGCTCTCATTAAACATCACCAACACTTTTTTGCCCTGGTGGTGGGCTGTGTTGGAGTCTACAGAAAATAAAGTTGAGATTTAAAAATGCATCTTTGTTTCCATGACACAGTTGCATTTTTTCCTACTATATCTCCACTCAATATACCAATCCTACCAATGTTTCCTAATTCCTCATGCTGCATAAATAAACATGACAGATTACAGCATTAGCAATGATGACAGTAATTTATGAATTGTTAAAATGTTTTTAAAAGATGCATAGAAAGTGGCTTGATAAACCCTGTATCATCAATCCATTTAAACATTCCCACAGAGCTCTAATCAGAAGCTTATTTTATGTGCAACAGGTATGTAGAATAAACCTCCCTCCCAATAACGTGTAGGCCTAACCTGAACATAATCCATGTTAAGAGCTGTTTTTTGGTTCACAGGAAAACCTACCACTTAAAATCTTGCACATAGACTACTAATCATATTATGGTGCAATTACCCACGGTAATTTTATAAATCCCGGCTATCAACTACTGATTTAAATACTCCAGACATCTTTCTTAACTCCACTTTTACTGACAGCATGTAAGTCTTTGCTACTGTCTTTCAAGCCATTGACCAGTTGTTTTTTTCATGAGGAACCATTTTAGTCATTCTTCTCTATGTGAAATACAGTTGATGACAACTGCCTGGAAGACTCAGGTGTTTTTTCTTGTGTCGCTTCTCTGGTTGCCTATGACAGTTCCTAATTATTAACAGAATGTTTCATTGAATTGTTGTATCCAATTGACCAACTGGTAATATAATATGGCTTGCTTTAATATTCCTATGATACACTTTTAGATCCCATACATTAATGAAATATACAACAACTTAGGCTGACATGTTGAACCAATCTCCGATTCCCTAACACTCCCAACTAATGGGACATAAGCTACCTAGTGGTTGGTCTCACATTGCTTCCATCTACATGTACCGTACTAGGTCTAGTAGTAATATGGGTATTGTGACTGTTTCTCCAACTCCGTCAAGGAAACTGAACTAAGATCTGGAGTGGGGTACACTGTCCCACGAGGGCAATCAAGGACAACTTGAATCATTCAAGTGATTTTTCTATTTCATTTTACCAACTAACCAGGTGCCTGGAAATGCTAGTGAAGGAGGCAGCTAATAAGTAGGCTAACCTACTGGTATTCACCATTCAGAGAACATTCACAGCGACTTGTCTATGCATAGGCCTATGACACAATTTTCAGAAATTGTCACAGTAGTCACAGAACACTAATGGTGCCCAGTACTCACGGCCTAGCATAGGACGGAGTGGATTCCAACCACAGATTAACTTATGATCTGTCAACGGTTTTTCAAACAAATTGAGCACACACCCAAGTACAGGGGTCTTGACCATGATGTTCCAAGCCTCTAAATGAAACACTCCTCTTTAAGACTTTCTGGTCTAGCATCCATGATCGATCAACATTCTCCTGATCTGTGTTCTCAAGTTTCTGATGGTTATGGACATTATTTTTATCCTGATAACTTCATATTTTAAGGGGTTGGGGTACATGCCCTATTCTTAATTAGTTCAGCATAAGATCATTGAATCCACTTAAGAAAAATAGGGAACATCCATGTGTTATTTGACCATAGGAAAGGGAGAATTTAAAAAACTGAACCTCTAGGGACATTGATGCAGATGACTCCGAGTAAGTAGGCTAGATCAAAATGAACATTTTTCAGTGTTGCCTTAATCAAGGTTGATAACTTTCTACCGTTCAACATGAATAGGCCTATATTGGATGGGAAATATTTTTATTATTTGCAGAGATTACAAGGATGACTTTTTGATGTATCATTATTTTGTTAAGCGAACATAAGTTCCAAGTCCATATCGTGTTGGAACCCATATTTCAGTGCTGCCTTAGTAAACGAAATATTCAATGTCTTTCAGTCGGTCAACATGGTTGCACTTAATGGTAATGAGCATTATTCCAAAAACCAGAAAAAAACTGTAGGCTACATTCAGACCTAACATGTCAAATCAATCATGCCTACAAGACAACAAAAATGCTCTATGAAAAACTATTAAAACCCCATAATGGTAGTCAAAAATAATCTCAAACCACCGCCACTATTTCGCGAAGGTGCAGAAAAATCTTAATAAAGTACAGCTATTCGTAATAGTTGCTACTGTTGTGATAAACCGCTACTGAGTGATAGGCACCCGAAATATAACTATTTATCTTAATGTCTACAAGATAACGAGATTGCCAAAAACAAAAACACAATGCCACCCACAAATCTATAGAAGGCAACACTAAAAATGGCTTATCTAATCCACAAGTCACCCACCCTTCACCAACATAAATATTTGTAATTTAAGTTACTTAGGTTATGTTAAATTGAGGTTAATGGCGGATTTGATTGCGGCTGTGTGGCGGGAAGGACACAATAAGTGCTCAGCCAATCAGGGACGTTTTGATTGGAGACCAAGCTCGGAAAAAATTTAGATAGTTTTGATTCACTCCTCTTTGTTAAGCCCCCACCCTAGGCCGTGGCAGCGAACAAAATGGTTGCTTAACTAACACGACGGGGTGTCATTATTAAAATTTTGGGAGATAGAAACACAGCCTTATAGCGGGCCCCGATTCGGGCTCCAGGCGCCGGACACCGGATGCGCCTGGTTCCCTAGGCTGCTCAATGGGTGATATCCGTTCCACGGTTGGGGTTTATATCAGTTGCATGTAAGTCGACCTATTGTAATGTTTTCTTATATATATCAATATAAGTTATGGGCAAACCAACGGCAAATAACCCAAAAACCGTGGATGCAGAATGTAATAAATATCCCGTCAGGCGCCAGCGAACAAACTGATAGTCTGTAAGCAATTTATAAAATGGTAGAGCAAGAAGACTCGTTATCTTCGAGTAATAGGGTGAAATCTCACCAACTAGGATTCAAAGGATAAAAGGAAAGTGATTATATATTGTGATGTAACCGACAATACCACATGCAAAGTGACGGGAAGAGTTTATATTAAATGCTAATGATATTTTTGAACTGGTGGTAAATCATATTCCATGCTTACTAGGCTTATCTTGTTTATTCTTAGATTAACAAATAGAGGTTAACCAAGCCCTCTCTCCGAAACAATAGGTATTTTTATTTGCCTGTTATGTCTATTATTTTTGGGCATATTTCAACAACATAACATGTATAACATTTACGTCTCTTCATATATTAGTCTCACTCCAAACCAATCGCATTTTATATATTTATAGATACAGCTTTTTCCAATCCGCTTATTTGCCAATTAACTTTTCAATATCCTCCTCTGTTGAAGTTGCTTTCTGCCACAGAATAAACTATATGCCTTCCTCCTTGCTCTCCATCTCACACCCGTGTCCATCCACGAGCGGCTAGGTACAGAGCTGATCCACTGTTTGATTGGCTAGGGGCTGCTGGGTTCTTATTGGTTGTTGGTGGAACATGTCTATTTCCTTGGATTTTAAGCTGCTCCTTGCTTTTTTGTTCCGAAGCGGTGCAGCGCTCGACGGCGCTTTATGCAGCCAGCAACCAGAAAGAAAGGCGCCTTGTGCTCTGGAACGTATCTACATCATTATTTTCTAAGGTGAATGATTAGGTTAGTTATATTTAGGCGGTGTTCAAAAACATGGCGTGTGAATGTGATGTGCAACGTTGGTGAATTCCAACGAGCTTAAACATTACTATAGAGAGGCAGGAGCGCCGCAAGACTGAAGCTACTTGAAACTGTGTCCGCCATTTTCTCGATAGTCAAGGGAAAGGGGGAGGAGCTATGCCATATGTTGAAGTATCAGAGTAGGGCCTGTTGGAACATTAATAAGAAACATATTTACGACAAATTATGAAGTCCAATCACTTCTTAAACCTTCAGAATAGTTTCAAGTTACAACAATAGTGCTGTAGGCTATTTACAGTGCACAATTGTAATTATTGTCCCTTAAATAGAAATTAGAATCGGCTTTGTTAAAACTTGCCTCACTTGCCGTCGAGAGGACTTTTCTCTGAGTGCATGATATACTCTGCAAGTGAAATAATACGGTACTTCAAAATATGCCTTATGAGCTTCACATAATGCGATTCTTCACATGGTTCTACTGCAGTGAATAGTTGTTCAAAGGAAGAGAACAAACAACAGTTTAACCTTGTTAATACCTTGGTCTCTAGTTTGAGCGAGATATATTTGCAGTTTTTTTTTCCAACATATGAGCATTACTCCTGAAAACACATTCTGCTATCTTACACAAATATTTCAAGTCATCGGATGGATTATACAATGAGTTGCCCACATCTTTGCATTTTATGAGACCACACTTTGCGTCATTATTCATTGTCAGTAGAACACCTAAGCATTCCACACATTTGATTTTCTTCGACACATTTCGTACAACAGTACTGTAGCTGCAACATATTCTACCATTTGATCACTGAAAATCGAAAGGGTTTCAAAACACTCTACATAGTCAAGTTCACTTAGGCCTACATCATACTTAATTACAATAGGATGCATAATGGGAGGACTTAGGATTAGACTATCATCTGTCTTCACATTAGCTTTAGGGGAAGGATCAATTTGAGCAATTAAGCATTTCCGAAATGCAGCTTTGAATTCTAAGGCATTGGGATGTTTCTGTATTTTTCAACGGGAATCTGGAACAGAAACAATTCCTTCTGTTACGGTACCAGTACGAATATATATCGTATACCGTATAGGCCTGTATCGGACATTACTAGAAAGCAATGGAGACCAGATGTTCTGGAAAATTGATAGTAACATCCTTACTGTATCCGTGCAGTGAAGTACATTAGTAGCACATTTAGGCTATACTTATGTAAAATAGGATATATCCGTTGTTTTATTGCTTCGATTAGTACAGCCGTACGTTGAACATACAGCAGGCATCGCTGCGGAAATTAATATGCAGTAGATTTCAACCTAGTAACACAAAAGACAATAGAAATCACAATTCACTGAACTCTTCCCTCGCAATCAGCTGACTGAATGTTTTGACTCGATGACTCCAGAAAACATGGCGGACGTTCTTACCAATATCTTCCGCTAAGAGCGCTGTGAACGGTCCCTTAGCCTCTCTATAGTATCTTTAAAGCTCGTTGGTGAATTCTATACAGAAGATATTGGGCGAAGAGTTCAACTGTGTCCACCAACCTTACCACAACAACAACAACAAGGGCGTGTTTCTATCTCCCAAAATTTTAATAATGGCACCCCGTGGCGTTAACGAACAGCTGATCCGAAATCTCCAGTTAAAACGAAATGAGAGTGAAACGCGAATTATGATCCGCGTCATCCTGGCTTGTTATTGGCTGGTAATTATTACCAGCCATTGGCTGCCCGCGGGTTTGTTTACAAATATCACCAACATGGTGGCGAGAGGAATAGATTTCTACATCAATTAAATTGCTAGAAATCTATTCCAGTTCATGACAGTATGAAGTGCAAATCACTTATTGATGAGGAATTGTATGTGCGTTTATATTTAAATTGACGCGTGACACAGTTCATCAAAATTTGTGAAAATAAAAGTACAAATCAACACTCTTGCCAATCAACTGAAAGTTTCTACTACTTTGGATGTAATGGATGTAAATCAATTGGCTGTCGTTTCTACCAGTTTTATTCATCAGTTCGAAATACATTCAGTACAATAACCTTTTGTGCACTATAAAACTACATTATAGACCATTGCATATTGATGTTGCTGTCTGCTTATATTTACCAATTTCATGAAATGTAATTTGTAGGTTATGCCTAATAAGGCATATAATTTAAGTGGCCGTTTGTAATGTGAAGTCCTTACTGTATTTATGTACAAATATTATGGTTTAACTAATGAAGCAAGGATTAAAAGTGCAGTTTGCACTGCCACCCTTTTTTTTGTTTAAATATTGATATGTAGTTTCTCAGTCTGGTAACTTCTTGGATTTGCTTGAGATAGATTTATAGTAATATACTACCTTATTAACCTGCAGGCTGAGTTTTTTTTAAACATGCCCAGGTGCATACAGTAGCACAAGACCTACTGCAGGCTATGTCGATCCTAAATGTAGGCCTATTATAGTGCTCATGTCAAAGGTCGTCCTAAAGTTTTAACTATTGAGACTTGATTTGCATCGAAGATAATTTCAGCCGAGTCTGGCAAGGCTGTATAAACTTGGGCGTGACTTCACATTTTCATTTTTCCTATAGGCCTACAGCTTTTGATACCAACCACTTAAATCACAGTATTTCAAGATTTGCTCTCATTAAACATCACCAACACTGTCTTTTTCCCCTGGTGGTGGGCTGTGTTGGAGTCTACAGAAAATAAAGTTGAGAAATAAAAATACATCTTAGGTTTCCATGACACAGTTGCATTTTATCCTACTATATATTCACTCAATATACCAATCCTACCAATGTTTCCTAATTCCTCATGCTGCATAAATAAACATGACAGATTACAGCATTAGCAATGATGACAGTAATTTATGAATTGTTAAAATGTTTTTAAAAGTTGCATAGAAAGAGGCTTGATAAATCCTGTATCATCAAACCATTTAAACAATCCCACAGAGCTCTAATCAGAAGCTCATTTTATGTGCAACAGGTATGTAAAATAAACCTCCCTCCCAATAACTTGTAGGCCTAACCTGAACATAATCCATGTTAACTTTTTTTTTTTTTTGGTTCACAGGAAAACCTACCATTTAAAATCTTGCACATACCGGTAGGCTACTAATCATATTAAGGTGCAATTAACTAGGGTAATTTTAAAAATCATGGCTATCAACTACTGATTTAAATATTCCAGACATCTTTCTTAACTCCACTTTTACTGAGAGCATCTAAGTCCTTACTACTGTCTTTCAAGCCATTGACCAGTTGTTTTTTTCATGAGGAACCATTTTAGTCATTCTTCTCTATGTGAAATACAGTTGATGACAACTGCCTGGAAGACTCAGGTGTTTTTTCTTGTGTCGCTTCTCTGGTTGCCTACGACACTTCCTAATTATTAACTGAATGTTTCATTGAATTGTTGTATCCAATTGACCAACTGGTAATATATTATGGTTTGCTTTAATATTCCTATGATACACTTTTAGATCTCATATATTAATGAAATATACAATAACATAGGCTGAAATGTTGAACCAATCTCCCATTCCCTAACACTCCCCACTAATGGGACATAAGCTACCTAGTGGTTGGTCTCACAATGCTTCCATATACATGTACCGTACTAGGTCTAGTAGTCCATACATATTGTGACTGTTTCTCCAACTCTGTCAAGGAAACTAATTCTGAACTAAGATCTGGAATGGGGTACACTGTCCCTCGAGGGCAATCAAGGACAACTTGAATCATTAAAGTGATTTTTCTATTTCATTTTACCAACTAACCAGGTGCCTGGAAATGCTAGTGAAGGAGGCAGCTAAGTAGGCTAGCCTACTGGTATTCACCATTCAGAGAACATTCTCAGCGACTTGTCTATGCATAGGCCTATGACACAATTTTCAGAAATTGATACAGTAGTCACAGAACACTAATGGTGCCCAGTACGCACAGCTTAGCATAGGACAGAGTGGATTCCAGCCACAGATTAACTTATGATCTGTCAACGGGTTTTCAAACAAATTGAGCACACACCCAAGTACAGGGGTCTTGACCATGATGTTCCAAGCCTCTAAATGAAACACTCCTCTTTAAGACTTTCTGGTCTTGCATCCATGGTCGATCAACATTCTCCTGATCTGTGTTCTCAAGTTTCTGATGGTTATGGACATTATTTTTATCCTGATACATGCCCTATTCTTAATTAGTTCAGCATAAGATCATTGAATCCCCTTAAGAAAAATAGGGATCATCCATGTGTTATTTGACCATAGGAAAGGGAGAATTTAAAAAACTGAACCTCTAGGGACATTGATGCAGATGACTCCGAGTAAGTAGGCTAGATCAAAATGAACATTTTTCAGTGTTGCCTTAATAAAGGTTGATAACTTTCAACCGTTCAACATGAATAGGCCTATATTGGATGGGAAATATTTTTATTATTTGCAGAGAATACAAGGATGACTTGTTGATGTATCGTTATTTTGTTAAGCGAACATAAGTTCCAAGTCCATATCGTGTTGGAACCCATATTTCAGTGCTGCCTTAGTAAACGAAATATTCAATGTCTTTCAGTCGGTCAACACGGTTGCACTTAATGGTAATGAGAATGAGCATTATTCCAAAAAACAGAAAAAAAAACTGTAGGCTACATGCAGACCTAACATGTCAAATCAATCGTGCCTACAAGACAACAAAACTGCTCTATGAAAAACTATTAAAACCCCATAATGGTAGTCAAAAATAATCTCAAACCACCGTCACTATTTCGCGAAGGTGCAGAAAAATCTTTCTATAATACAGCTATTCGTAATAGTTGCTACTGTTGTGATAAACCGGTAGTGAGTGATAGGCCCCCGAAATATAACTATTTATCTTAATGTCTACAAGATAACGAGATTGCCAAAAAAACACAAATCTATAGAAGGCAACACTAAAAATGGCTTATCTAATCCACAAGTCACCCACCCTTCGCCAACATTATTAATATTTGTAATTTAAGTAACTTAGGTTATGTTAAATTGAGGTTAGTGGCGGATTTGATTGCGGCTGTGTGGCGGGAAGGACCCAATAAGTGCTCGGCCAATCAGGGACGTTTTGATTGGAGACCATGCTCGGAAAAATTTTAGATCGTTTTGATTCTCAGGGCTTCGTTAAGCCCCCACCCTAGGCCGTCATCGTGTCCAAAATGGCGGCTTAACGAACACGACGGGGTGCCATTATTAAAATTTTGGGAGATAGAAACACAGCCATCGGACATTACTAGAAAGCAATGGAGACCAGATGTTCTGGAAAATTGATAGTAACATCCTTACTGTATCCGTGCAGTGAAGTACATTAGTAGCACATTTAGGCTATACTTATGTAAAATAGGATATATCCGTTGTTTTATTGCTTCGATTAGTACAGCCGTACGTTGAACATACAGCAGGCATCGCTGCGGAAATTAATATGCAGTAGATTTCAACCTAGTAACACAAAAGACAATAGAAATCACAATTCACTGAACTCTTCCCTCGCAATCAGCTGACTGAATGTTTTGACTCGATGACTCCAGAAAACATGGCGGACGTTCTTACCAATATCTTCCGCTAAGAGCGCTGTGAACGGTCCCTTAGCCTCTCTATAGTATCTTTAAAGCTCGTTGGTGAATTCTATACAGAAGATATTGGGCGAAGAGTTCAACTGTGTCCACCAACCTTACCACAACAACATCAACAAAAAGAAAGGCGCCTTGGATTATTGGTCAAAATGGCGTCGCATTCGCTTGCTTTGAAGCTGCGGGCGTGCCGTTTAAAATCCTAGGAAGGCAGATTTTGAGTTTGTGGCTGTAGTTATATGTGTACATGTGATTTTATATTGATTGATAAAGTGATTACCTTTAGCCAGAACATTACATCTAGGAGATTTGTGTGTGAGAATGTTTTGGTGAGGTTATGGCACTACGTGGGTAGATTTTTACTTGACATTTTTAACTTTTTTCGGTTGGATATAATATGTAACACGCGGAAGTTGCCTTCATTTACAGAAGTAGTTGCTACCTTGTGTTATTGCATATCAAAATGCATAGTTCGTAATATCATTGGGTATATGGAAATGTGCTACCGTACCTCTAGCGGCCTACGGTACTGCATGCTTTAGATACCGTAATTATCATGTGAAATTCCGCAGTAGAAAACTTCAAAAACGTTCGTTGGTTTTTGTAGAAAATCATTCTTACTGGTCTAGGGCTCTCTCCTATAATATTAAAACACGTGGTATATCACAATTACTACGTTTACATGACGCACTCAAATCGATTTGAATACGATCCTGTTTTCAGTACGCTGCCCGTTTACATGAGCAGTTTCAGTTCGTATTGAAATCTATTTCAATACGGTATATAATTTATGGTGGCCAACCTGCAGTTATGTTGACTAACTCGTATTAAACAGCAAAATAAAAGACCCGTACCGTAATTATCATATTACTAGTGCAAGAGACAGGAGCCTGACTTTCACAGTTTCACTGGACATGTTAGGCTGTAACCATTGATCTGGACGCGTTGGGCTGTAACCATTGGATTGGACAAAACGAAGGTTAGAATTGTCGAGTGTAGGTGCAGCCTGTGGCCGCAGGGAGCTAGCGGGGCGCTCACAGTTTCACTGGACGCGTTAGGCTGTAACCATTGTCAAAACCATTCATCTGGACATGTTGGGCTGTAACCATTGTCAAAAACCATTGGATTGGACAAAACGAAGGTCAGAATGGTCGGGTGTAGGTGCGTCGTATGGCCGCCGGAAGCTAGCGGGGCACTCACAGTTTCACTGGACGTGTTAGGCTGTAACCATTGTCAAAAAAAATTGGATTGGTCAAAACGAAGGTTAGAATGGTGGGGGTAGGTGTGGGGAGCTAGCAGGGCTTGATTGACAAAAAGAACATTGATCTAGTACTGGACGAATTTATTGTTCACTTTAGACCATCCTCCCTTTTCATCACTTTTAACACCTTAGCTTATTGAAAATATATAATTTATGATATGCATAGGCCTACCTTTCGGGGAGTTGTTGGGAGTCGTTTCACAATCTCTTCATACTCAATAGCCACTGCTGCACCGCAATAATTGTTATTTCACGGAAAGAATGCAGTTTTTCATCACTTACGGACGCCATCTTTGACAGTCATGTGACACCCGAAAGTCGATCATGTGACTACGTTACCAACTTGAATAAAGAAATTCACCACACGCCTTCGCTACAAAGTTAGGCACTGTCTTGTGGAAAATTGTATAAATATTGGCAATACTGTACTGTTGTAACGCCGATAATGGCAGACACAGCTAAGTCATGTTATAATTTGGGATGGCGGGTGGGTTATAGACAGCTGAGGAGTGAACTACATCATTCCCAGATCAATTTTGAATCATTTGAAAAGATATTTATTGCAAATTTAAGAAGTTTTTTTCCCCCTGGGTTCGTGTGTCCTGCACTGTTACCATTCTCATCCGATGTTTCTTTGACGGGTTGTTTGTAAACATGAAAAATGGATGCGCCGAAGATTTTGATGTTGTTTGTTCTTACGAAGTTTATGGGTTACAGTCGTCCCTTTTAATTACTGAAGCTTTTAGAGATGCCGGGCTGCCAGAATGTTGCCCCGAATGGGATCTGTAACGTGCCAGTAAATCTACTGACACGGCTCCCTCGCATTTAGGCCTACGCACCCTGACTGCGCCAGGATTCGATCCTGCTACCTTGGTAAAAGCAGGTGAGAAAGTTACTGCTGTGCCACTCGGCCAGTCTGTGTTGAATTTATTCAAATGGAAAAAGGAACGGATTAATCGGCAAAGAAAGACGGTGTATTTTCACTGTTTCTGTTGAGCACATTTTACCTACGGATACACCAGACATTAAAAGTAAAACAGACAAAAATACATTAACGCTAAAAACCCGTGCAAACAAACTACGCTTATCAACCACGAAAAGAACACAGACAGTAACGAAGAATATGGGCAGGAAGTAAAACAAGCGATTCGAGTCAGGCGACAGACGAAAGTAGGCCTAAATTAGTTTATCATTGTAACTCAAGAGCGTACAGAATCGCTTTCTTTCAGTACGATCCACGTTTACATGTTCCTGAATAACTGTTTGGATACGATCCGATCCCACAATTTTACCGTATCGAGCTTGAAAATCAATACGAACTGTGTCCCGTTTACATGACTGTATTCAATATGGTAAGTGTACTCAAATCGATTTGAGTTCGCTATGTAAACTCGGTAAATATCGTGGTGTATACAATAATATAAAATATTCTCAGCGTTACAAGTAGCCTACCGGTAAATCTGAACAAAATGTGTTGTAGGTTAGGTAGAGTATTTCGCCGAGGGTTGGGGTTAGGGAAATGCATTACTCAAAACGTTCG
Organism: Meconema thalassinum; assembly: GCA_946902985.2. Lineage (NCBI taxonomy): Eukaryota > Metazoa > Arthropoda > Insecta > Orthoptera > Tettigoniidae > Meconema > Meconema thalassinum. The sequence continues at coordinate 130,671,256 of OX336395.1, forward strand.
AGCAATACATCATGTTAGCAAGGCATATTACACATACCGTAAGCTATAGTGAAATCCAGAAAGTGTGCCTACAAATTTGTTAATGTATGTGGGAAATTGCCATAACCTTCCTGATTAATGCAGTTATCAAAATTCTTTTAGGAGGGCTATGGGTACTACCTAGACGTGATGTTCTGCTATATAATTGAGTACCGTAATCAAGTTCCATACTCATAATGCTCCTTGAGAATAAGGTTCATTGTAACCAAAATCTTTCCCCATGTCAAGACACAGAATCAAACTCTGTAGAGGGTTTGTTTGAGTTTAAGTGGTTTGAAATGGGGCAAATACCAATCAAGGTGATTCTTGTTCATATTGTTGGATATTAGAGTTTTGAAATTGAACAGCTCATGGTAAATAAATGGAATCACATGTCACTAATAATACAGTCCTGCAACAATTGTGTATATATAGATATTAATATATGATTTACAATGATTAAAAAAGGATGCCCCAATAAAGAAGAATTATGTTCCTAACATTGTCCAGATATCCTTCTGTTCCCTATTTCCCGTTTTAGGCCGGTATAAATTATGTTCACAATGGAATATCCATCTCATTTGGGTACAATCGTGTTGACAGACTGAAAAGCATCAAACTATTACATTAAGAAACTGCTGTACTCTGGAGGACAGGTATTGAAATTCTGACTATTCTCGATTACATCAAATAACTACTAACACAGCTTGCCACCGTGGGTGAGTGGATAGTGTGTCGGTCTACTAACCCCAAGGTTGCAGGTTCGCTCCTGGCCATGGTAAGTGAATTTTGAAAGGCGGCAAAAATACGACACGCATGCCGAAGAACCCATTTGAATTGAGTATGCCGTGTTCATAATGGCAAAATTATTCTCGGGAGTTTCCGCCAACACGAAGTTCCTAATTTCTCTACTAGAAAACGCTATAGTGTTCAAGGACCTTAGGTATCTAAGCTCCTTGACTTTCATAGTGATTCAAGGAACAACGAAATTCGACATGCAAGCTACCCTCTGGGTGTGAAATTACAAAGCTTACACTTGGCACCCGAGGCCATACGATATTATTATTATTACTAACATTTGCTATCCTATAAGGGAAAAACAAAAAAAATATTTTTGGACTTTCCACTTTTGCACTAAACCACTCATATTAAAGCACCACTTTGCTGTGGGAACTAGAGCTCCCTAGGTTTTATCTAAAAACCAAATAAATTGTAAATACAATTTTAAAACATACATACATTTTTATTTGAGACTGTTGCGAAACATGTACCTGTAATGTAATAAAAACATGAAACTAAAGGTTTTGACTAGGCAGACTGTTAAGTTAAAACCCTCATGATAAATGAATAAGGACCATGGTGGTTGAGAGCGCTAACGCCCTACTTGTGCCTCGCTGGCATTGGGAGAGCGTTGGTTCAAATCCCACCTCAGCCGTCCTGAAAATAGTTTTCATGGTTTCCCATTTTCACCACCTGGCAAATGCCGGGACGGTTCCTTTCGATAGGTCCACTGCCAATTTCCTTCCAATATCCCTTCCCTGACCCGTCCTGAAAAGAAAAGTTCATGGCCATTGGCTGCGTTAATAAAGAAATAATAAGGAAAGATAATGACGTGTAGACTTGGAAAAGATTTTTGATAGTGTTGATTGGAGTAAATTGTACGACATTTTGAAAAGCATTGGAATAAATACAGGGATAGGAGGGTGATCTACAATCCATACAGAAACTAGACGGCAGCTATGCAAGTTGAAGGGCATGATTGAGTCAGTAATGTCAACTCAAGCGAATGAATTATTGTTAACGGTCATCACTGTTGAAAGCTGGCTAAACCTTTTACTAAATTCTGCGACTAGCATTTCAAGGCTGTATTCAGAAAGATGTAAGGTAAGGCTGCAACTTATCACCCATACTTTTCAATGAAGGAATTGAGAGAAAAATTTTAAGTAGGAGTAAAGATTCGAGGAGAAAATTTCAACTTTGAGATTTGCTGATGACATAGTCATATTAGCCGATTCACCAGAGGATTTGAATGAGATTTTAAATGGAATGCACTCCATCTTGAGGAAAGAATTCATGATGAAAATCAACAAATGTGATCTATGATACAAGAATAGCAGCCAATGGCCATAAGCTGGGCATGTTTGATTGAATGCCGGAGAGCTCCCAACAAGTTCAATTTCAAGTAGTTCCAACTTTCGCTACCAGATGCTACTGTCACTAACACTAGCGGCGAACGTTGGAACTTGATAGACCGTTTCCTAACCAGCCAAATATAGCCTACAAATTTTGCTGCAGACCACTAATTGCAGTGATAGGTTCTTTCAAATGGCATGGGCCCGCCGGCTTTACTTCCCCTCCGAAGAAAGGCATAGTTCTAAAAGAACAATTTGTGTGTTCCTGGATTTAAGAATGGCTTTTGACACCGTAGACCACAATATACTCATTAGAAAACTTGAAAAGGAAGGTATTCGTGGTACTCCTCAAGAACTAATAAAAAGCTTCCTTTTTAACAGAATACAAAAGGTGCGAATCAAAGATACTCTAAGTAGAAGTGCTGAAGTAAAAATTGGAATACACCAAGGAACAGTTTTAGGTCCTATTCTTTTTCTGTTATATGTTAACGATTTGTGTGAGCTGAACTGTAATGTGATGATTACCTCATATGCTGATGACACTGCCGTCACAGTCACAGGAACAACTTGGGAGGACACTTTTAATAGAACTCAAGAAACCCTTGCTACAGACCAAAAATCACCTCCTTACCTTAAATGAAACCAAAACACAATACCTATGCTTCTCACACAACAAAACATTACAACCCACAGACAATTTAACACTCAAGATCCACACACCAATTTGTAACAATGGTGAAAGATGCAACTGCTAAACCTTACAGAAGTCAATGAATGCTACATATTTAGGGATTATTATACATACCGTAGTCATTTAAAATGGAACATGCATGCATCAAAATTGGCCAATAAACTTCAAAAGTTAATTTACATATTTTACTGAATCAGAAATATCCTTTCAGCAAAAGTCTTGAGAACTGTATATGTAAAACAAAAGGAATGGAATGCAGCCGTAAGAAATCAGAAACACCTATTGACATCAAATAAAGGCAGATGGAAAAGCTAAAGGAAGTAGGGAGCAAAATAAACAGCGATGGGCGAAGCAACGAGTGTATAGAAAGTAGGCTGGCACAGGTAAGGGAAGAATTTCTGCAGAAAAGCAATGTGTTGTCATCAAATATAGATTTAGATATTTGAAATACATTTTTAAAGCCTTTTTCTGGAGTGTGGTGCTGTGTGGACTGTTGATGCAGGAGAACAGAAGCATTTCAAATGCGGTAGTGCAGGAAAATGATTAAACTCGAATGAGTAGATGGAGTAAGAAGACGAGCGGAAGAGCGCTAATGAAGATAAGAGATCGGTTGATAGGAGCACATACAGTACAGTACTAAGACAACCAGGATTGGCAATTTTTTTTTTATGGAAGGAAGGGTAGAGGACAAGAATTGTAGAGGTAGACCAAGGTTACAATACAAGTCATAGTATTGCATCACATGTGGTACGGTAGCTATGTGGAGATGAAACGATTAGCTGCATCAAACCAGTCTAAGGACTGAAGACTCAAACAGTAACATGGAAATACTCACAGTATTAGCCTTTCAAGATGGGAGTGCTGCTGCGCCAGCATTTGTTGGTCATAGCAGCAGGAGCCTTGCGGGATGAGGAGAGTGAAAGAGGGATGATGGAGTACAGTCCCCACATAAGTCAACTAGCATTACATGTGCTGCGTGTGTTACTCAGAACTTATAATGTGATTTGTGAACAAAAAGCAAAGCCAACTCCGTACAGGCCATGGAGGCCCTGGGAGCAGTGGAAGGTAGAGGCCTCCACTCTTTGGGACATCGGCACTAGATGGAATGGGGTTGTCAGCTCCATGCCCGGCCGTCTTTGCTCCCAGGAATTACCCTGGTACTCATTTCTGGCATAGGCTGAGTGAACTCCAGGGCTATTTGCGTTTCCGAAAGTGGTAGTTAAGTTTCTAAAATCCACTACCTGGATGGGGATCGAACCCACTCCCTTTCAGTTAGAAGCTCAGAAAATAAAAATTTAAAAAGGTTGGTTTGTAATTATTTTGCAACAGCACAGCTAAGTGTAACAGGAGCTCATGTCACCACGGAGAGTAAAACGATGTTTGAGGTTGCTGAGTCATATCCTACTCGCATGACTGTACCTGTCAACCAAGCAGGTGCTTCATGACTCGAACAGCGAGTGAACATTAAGATGACATGAGAAAAGAGTCTGTATATCTAATACAAGTTATATGTGCTATTCTCCAGGAGTAATCACATTCATAATTGATCTGTATTAAATTATACAGGGTTAGCACAAAATATTTAAGTAATGTCAAGCACATTCATTATTGAAAGTATATAGCTTACAGCATTGTCACATAGGCCTCTACCAATTTAAAGAGAAACTCATCAAGTTTTTTGAGTCTGCTCGCTACAAATTCTCAATGTGCCCTCCTTGTTCCAGACGGCAAGTATTGATACGGTAGTCCAACTCCGACTACACACACTGGAGCATGCCCTGGTGAATTTCAGGCAAAACTGATAGCGTTGATTATTGTCATCTTGAGACAGATGCAGATTGGTGTCTTATAAACTGGCCTTCCCGGTCGCCTGATCTGACCCCGTGTGATTTCTTCTTATGGGGGTTTATCAAAGATGAAGTTTATGTATCACCCATGCCAGTTAATCATGTTGAACTGAGGAAACAGATCCATGCGGCTGTAGCTAAAATTGACCAGGACATGCTCCAGCGTGTGTAGTCGGAGTTGAAATACCGTATCGATAATTTCCGTGTGACGCGAGGAGGGCACATCGAGAATTTGTAGCAAGCAGACTCAAGAAACTTGACGAGTTTCACTTTTAATTGGTATATGCGTCAATGCTGTAAGCCATATACCACTTTCGATAATACATGTGCATGAAATCGCTTAAATCATTCGTTCTAACCCTGTACGTGCTATGGAAAAAAGTCAATATTGAATACATGTTACATACACCAATAACCTTTTAGCACCACTGGGGTGTGGCAGAATTAAGGAATAGGAAAAGCAGGTAGACAAAACTAATGAAATGTACATCACATATATTTCATAATGGCAGATTTGTTGTTTTCAATCAAACATTGCGTATGGTAAGAAACAAACTGTACAACAGTGCAACGGTTATTAAGTCATGGTACTGTTGGAAAATGCTACTGCATAGAAAAGGAGCCTACTATGCCCTACCTCTGGTCCACTTTGGCTTCTTCAAAAATCTTGAATCATTGAGAGCAGGGTGCCATATAGCGGGCAGACAGGGGGGTTTTCCTCTAAACCAATTATTTTATGTTAAAAATAAAAGAAGTATATACGGTTGCTAAAATCCTTCTTAGAAACAGAGGGCACCTCACATGTTTCATAAATCCTGAATACTAAGTGAAATAACCTGATCAGACCTTCATCCCCCGATGCAACGCTACAACTCAGTTGGTAAATCATTTTATGCCTGGTGCTTTCTTCCTACTATGTCTCCTCTATCAAATTCTGATCTCAATATTAAATCTCCTTTCTGATCCTCTTCCCTCTCCACAACATGATTCTCAATGTCCTTACACCTATACGAACGCTCTATGTAAGCTTTCCATCTCTCAACCTTTTCTTCTGTATCTGTTAGAGCAGGCTTTCTCAACGTGGTGTTCTCGTCATATGAGCCAGCAAGCACTCTTGAGCACAAGCTCTCCTGAGATCCATTCTACAATTCAAATTCTGTTGGACGAACCAGAATAATAGTGTTTTCACAGTCGTTTTGTAAAATATAAATAACATAAATAATAGGATATGCCTATTTTGTGAGTAATATGAAAGATGCTGATTCCACATGTAAATGTATCTTACCCGCATGAGTCTGTTGCAGCATTCAACCACTATTCTTTCACTTCCTTGCACCTCTAGTTTACTTCATTTTTCAGACATCCGTATTCTGCTTTCCCACTTCCATCTCTTGCATTCTTGTGCTTCCATATTTCATCCATTAATTCTGGTACCGTACTGTATATCCTGAGTGATTCAAGGTTCTCTACCTATTCTTTCCTTTCTTTCAATGCTTTCTATGGTGGATTTCATTATTTCTTTCTTCAAAGTGGGAATTATAGGAATATATGGAAATATTTGAGAAAGTAATAGATTACACTCATAAAAACAATAATGACATGGTAATAATTGGGGGGGATTTAAACTTGCCAGAAGTTGATTGGAATGGAGCTGCAACAGAAGCCCATGAACAGAAACTTGCAAATAAATTACTTTGGGAGAGAGGATTTACACAAGTAGTGCAAGCGCCAACTAGGCTCAGCAACTTGCTGGATGTATTCCTGATAAAACCAGGGGAACTTGTTGAAAAAAAAACACGTAATTGAAGGAATAAGCTGCAATAATGGGTGTTGGTCTGGTACCAAAAAGGCTTAATAGGAGGGTCACACAGGACAAGAAATTATACAGAAAAACTAAATTCGATGAATTTGGAGCTTACCTGAAATCAAAATTTAATTCTTGGATAAGTGAAGGGAGTAATGTGGATACACTCTGGGCAAATTTTAAGGAAATCATTTGGGAGGGTGAGAAGAGATTTGTACCTGTTAAGAAGGGAAAAACAACCTCAGACCCTGTTTACTATACAAAGGACATACGGTACGAAAATTAAAAAGGAAATGTTGAATGGTAAACAGACAAATCAAAGAGGGCAGGGGAAACAGAGAAACCAGAAAGCAGCTAATAAAGGAGTTCAATAGGTTGAAAGAGGAAGCAAAGGAAAATTACATGAATGGCATACTTCATGAGGGTAAAGACCACATAGGGAAATGGAAAAAGCTGTATTCATATATTAAAAATCAAAAGGGAAACGGAATCCACATTCCCACAATGGAGGGAGAAGGGGTGAGCATTTATTTGCAGATAATGAGAAAGCAAACCTATTTAGTAGGGAATTCATAGATTCAGTGGAAGATTGTCAGGAGTTGGAAACCGTAAATGAGACTGGAGAGGGTGAAACACATAAGGACACAAGAAGCTTCACCTTTACAAATGAGGATATTTTTAGAGAAATCAAACTGCTTCAGGAAGGAAAAGCAGCAGGGTGTGATCAAATTACTGGGGAATTAATAAAGGCAATGGGGTGGTACATAGTGCCTTATTTCAAGTTTATTTACGACTACATCATGAACAATAGTAGAATACCAAAGGAATGGAAGGAATCTATAATAATACCAATTTATAAAGGAAAGGGAGATAGAAGTAAACCTGAGAACTACAGACCAGTAAGTCTAACCAGTGTAGTTTGTAAAATCTTGGAGAGTTTAATAGTAAAATATATATATTGGTTCCTGAGGAGCCAGTATGGATTTAGAAAGAAATTTTCTTGTGAGGCACAACTGGTGGGATTTCAGCAGGACATATCAGATCGGTTGGATCTAGGGGGACAGTTGGACTGCATAGCTATAGACCTTTCCAAAGCTTTTGACAGAGTGGAACATGGAGTATTATTAAAGAAACGGGAGAGAATGGGATTGGACTCAAGGGTTGTACGTTGGATAGGAACATTCCTAAATTCAAGGGTTCAGAGAGTCAGAGTGGGGAATTACATATCACAGGAAGAGAAATTTAAGAAGGGAATTCCACAGGGTAGTAAAATCGGTCCATTGCTTTTCTTAATATACGCAAGTGATTTTAGGGAACAATATAGGATCAAAAATAAGATTGTATGCAGATGACATTATCGTCTATAGGGAAATAAATAACATAGAGGATTGTGAAATATTACAAAGGGACCTCAATAGTATCCAACATTGGGTTGAAGAGAACCACATGAAGGTTAACAGAGGTAAATCAACTGTCACAATATTCACAAACAAGAGATTAAAAACTGAATTTCAATATACAGTACATTGGATGGGGTAATCGTACCAAAAGATGACAAGTGCAAATACTTAAGTGTGAGATTTGAATGTAAATTGCACTGGAAGGGTCATGTTGGAGACATTGTACGGAAAGCATACAGATCGTTGCATGTCATTATGAGACTTCTTAAAGGATCCAACAAAGAAATAGATGAGAAAAGTTACCTAAGTTTGGTTTGTCCAATATTGGAATATGCAAGCAGTGTATGGGATCCGCACCAGGAATACCTAATAAAAGAAATTGAGTGTGTGCAAAGGAAAGCAGCAAGATTTGTGATAGGGGATTTTAGGAGAAGAAGCAGCATATCAGATATGTTAAAGAAGCTTGGGTGGGAAACATTAAGTAAGAGATGGGAGAGAAACAGACCTGTAGGGTTATATAGAGCGTATACAGGAGAGAGGAAGTCTCCCATAAGTCCAACCCCTCGTCCACGTCGTGGGAGACGGGCAACGGCACAAAGTAGGGGATTGCCTGTAAGGGCGAAGTACAGTGGGGACTTCGTGTGCCCCGGGACCGTTACGGTAGCTGTGAAGGTCCTACAGGAACCCTGAAAAGTGACGGCTAACGGGGCTCTGGTGAAGCTACGATAGGCCCAGCAAGCCAGTAGTGGATTAAACCAAATGCTTTCAAAAATGGAACGAGCCTCGGACAGGATGGATTTAATAGACGACGACACGGCTGTACACACGGACTAAGATTTGGAACTTTAAACCTAAGAAAGCTGACGGGGAAGGTGGAGGAGATAGTGGATATGATGGAAAGAAGGAAGTTGGATTTATTGGGATTGGCAGAAACAAAGTGGAAAGGGGAAGGAAGGAGAGTACTGAGAAAAGGCTATAGACTGTACTGGAGTGGGAACGAAGAGGGAAAGAGGAATGGAGTGGGAGTAGTAGTACGAGATGGTTTGAAAGAAGAAGTGAGGAGAATAAGTGATAGGATGATGAAAGTGAAAGTAGCACTGAGGGGAGAGACCGTAGAAATAGTGCAAGTATATGCTCCACAAGTAGGCTGCGCTTCTGAAGAGAAGGAGGAGTTTGAAGAGGAATTGCAGAAGCAGCTGGTAGGAAGAAATATGATTGTTATGGGGGACCTCAATGCCCATGTAGGAAGAGAAAGACAAGGTTATGAGAGTGTTCTAGGACCAGAGGGTTGGGGTGGAAGAAATGAGGAAGGAAAGAGACTGTTGCACTTCTGCCAGAGGAACAGCCTGCTAGTTGGGAACTCCTGGTTTAAGAAAAGAGAGAGCCACACAATCACATGGTACAGTGATGACTTGACCAGGAAGTCGGTGGTCGACTATATACTGTATGAGAAAGAACTAAATAAGAACATCACGGACATCAAGGTTATACCATCGGAGAACCTGGATAGCGACCATCGATTACTGGTAATGAACCTGAGAGGGAGTAAGGAGAAGAAAGGGACTGAGAACCAGGAAAGACGTATAAGGATATGGAAACTGAAAGAAGGGGATAGAAGGGTCGAGTACCTCAAAATGGTAAAGGAAGGAATTCCAACAGATGAAGAAAGAGGGGTGGAAGAGGAATGGGCTAGATTTAAGAAGACACTAGTGGGTGCAGCAGAAGCAGTATGTGGGAGGACAAGTAGTAAGAAGAGGTGGAAGGAAACACCATGGTGGAATGAGAAGACAAAAGATATAGTAAGGGAAAAGAATAGAGCCTTTAGGAGGTGGTATCAAAATAGGACGGTAGAGACAAGGGAAGAGTACCAGGAAAGAAAGAAGGAGGCGAAGAGAGTGGTGGCTGAGGAGAGAAGGAAGTGGATGGAAGAGTGGACAAAGATGATGGAGGAGGATAGTGAAGGTACAAAAAAGGTCCTGTATGGGATGGTGAAAGATAAGAGGCGGAAGGATCCTACGGATTATGTTAGAATGGTGAACAAAAGGGGACAAGAGATAGAAAATAGGGAAGAACTGAAGAAAATGTGGAAAGAATATTTTGAAGAACTTCTGAACCCAAATGGAAAAGATGGTGAGGAGGAAGAAATCGGGGAAGAGGAAGATGAACTGCAAACAGAAAAGGACTTAACATGGAAAGAAGTGGAAGATGCAGTGAACAAGATGAAAGGAGGGAAGGCACCGGGTGTGGATGAGTTGAGTGTGGAGATGGTGAGAGCAGCAGGAGAGGTGGGGATACAGTGGCTGTACCGAGTGATGAGGACAGCATGGAAGGAAAGGAAGACCCCAGAGGACTGGAAAAAAGGAATCATTGTCCCGATCTTCAAGAAAGGTAGTAGAGCAGATTGCAGAAACTATCGGGGAATAACACTGATGAGTCATTGTGCAAAGATCTTCGAGAAAGTTTTGGAAAAGAGAATTAGGACAAGGATAGAAGGAGGGATGAGGGAAGAACAACATGGCTTCAGAGCAGGAAGGTCCACAGTGGATTTGATTTTTGCTGTAAGGCAGTTACAAGAACAGCACTATGAATATGGAACAGATCTACTGATGGCCTTCCTGGACATTGAGAAAGCATATGACAGTGTATGCAGAAACAAAGTATGGAAGTCCCTGGAGGATAGAGGAGTAGAGAAATGGACTATAAAGAGGATAAAGGAGATGTACAAGGGAAGCGTGAGCTGTGTGAAAGTGGGAGGAGAGAGATCTGACTGGTTGGAACAAAGAAACGGCCTGAAACAAGGAAGTGCACTGTCACCGTTACTTTTCATTGTGGTGATGGATGACATAATGACCCGAGTGGCACAAGTAATTGGGGACGGAAAGATGAAAGCAATGGTGTTTGCAGATGATTTGATGATTTGGGGAAACAAGGAGGAGGAGGTACAGGAACAGTTGGACGTGTGGGAAGGAGTAATACAAGGATATGGGATGAAATTTAGCATAAATAAGAGTGAGATGGTGATCACAACAAGGAAGAAGGAAAGAACCACAACGGGAATAACAATTGGTGGGGAACAGCTGAAGAAAGTGGAGAGTTTTAAGTATCTGGGAAGCCTGATACAAGATAATGGAAGAAACGATAGAGAAATAAATGAGCGGGGGAGGCAGGCAGAAGCATTTCGGAGGAGTGTGAGAAGCATGTTATGGAGCAAGGATGTCCCTCAGAACAGCAAAAAGATCATATATCGGACGTACTATATCCCTATCCTGACGTATGCCTCGGAGACCTGGGTTATGAAAGGAAGGGAGAGGAGCAAAATACAGGCCAGTGAGATGAGGTTCTTGAGAAGCAGTATTGGAGCTACAAAGATGGACAGAATAAGAAATGAGAGGACCAGAGAATTAATGAAGGAGGAACCATTACAGGATGGTATAGAGAAATCTAGACTTAGATGGTATGGACATGTAAAACGAATGGAGGAGGAGAGGATACCCAGGAGAGTACATGAGACGAAGTGGGAAGGAAAGAGACCGAGGGGAAGACCGAGAGACAGGTGGCTGAAGGGGGTGGAAGAAAGCGTGAAGAAGAGAGGAGAAGACTGGACAAGGGTGGAGGCTGAGAGATGGTGGGAAGACAGAAGACGTTGGAGAGGCTTGTGTTCCAAACAGACCCGGCCAGTGGCTGGAAACTGTGCAAGATGATGATGATGACAGGAGAGGAAGCATGGGGGGAAATCCGTGAGAGGCTATAATTGGAAAGAAATTATATTGGCAGGGCAGACTACAAATTCAAAATTGGATGGCACTTTAGAAGAAGCGATTGGGGTAAATTTCCATTCATTGGGAAGGGTGTGAAGGAATGGAACAGTTTACCAAGGGCGGTGTTTGATCCCTTTCCAAAATCAGTCCAGATATTCAAGAGCAGAGTAGATAAAATCAGGTAAAAGAAAGAAGTGGTATAACTTAGTGCTGTATTCCTAGAAACATTAAACGTGCTATGAAATTCCTACAGCAGTTGTATGAGGGGAGTTCAATCAATGTGTGAATAGTACATTAAGTTACTGTATTCTTTTAATATTGAGTAGGCTAGTGTTTGTAAATTATGTACCTCATTTGCCACCGAGGTTGACACCTCATTGCAAATGAAGTTATTTTGATTTGAAGTGTCCATTCCTCTACATTAGATGTTTGTTCAGGGTTCTTCATATTAGTCCTTCCTGAATAATCCCTCTGAGTCTTTTGTTCACGTCCTCTTTTTGTATGTCTACTGCCCACCTTTATGGTTTTTTACTTTTCATAAAGTCGATTTGGAAATGTCTTATATCTCCTAATTTCCCCTCATCCATGTGTATATTCTCCAGTTGTGGTTGTTGAATAATGTGATAGCTATAACTAACTTGTGCTCACTGCAGAATTCTATCACCTGCTCCCTCAATCATTCTTTTCACCCAATCCGAATTCTCCTTCTATCTTCCCTTCTCAACTTTTATTTTTATTTTACCATAGCATTACAATCTCCCATTGAAAATGAAAATCCACAGCCTGCTTCCAGTCGACCGGGTCAGGGAATGGAATGAAGCCCCCATCTAGCGGTGAGGATATGAACTGTGCCGGCTGCCGAAGCCTGTCGCACTCCCCCGGGGCAATGATTAAATGAATGACAGATGAATTAAATGATAGTGGAGAGTGTTGCTGGAATGAAATTTGTGACAGGGAAAACCGGAGTACCCAGAGAAAAACCTGTCTGCCTCCGCTTTGTCCAGCACAAATCTCACATGGAGTAACCGGGATTTGAACCACGGACCCAGCGATGAGAGGCTGGCTTGCTGCTCCTAAGCCATGGAGGCTTACAATCTCCTATTATTATTACATTTTCATCAACCTTGACATACCTCAGAATTCCATCTGATTTTTCATAAAACTTTTCAACTTTTTCATCATCTGCTTCACTGGTAGGCATATAGACTTGCACTACTGTGGGGCAAGTAGATGTATCGATTTTAGCTACAATAAGCAATTCACTGCATTGCTCATATTATTCCACCCACTGACCAAGTTTCCTAGTCAGTATGAGACCTACCCCTGCATAACCATTGTTTGATTTAGTGCTAATGATCCTATAGTCTCCTGACCAAAAGTCCTGTTCTTCTTGCCAGCGCATTTCCCTATTCCAACCTCAATCTCTCTATTTCCCTTTGAAACCTTCCATAGTCCATCAAGCTTAGAACTTTCCACATTCCCATCCATAGAATGTTAGATTCCCTCTTTGTCACTACCCTGTCGAGTAGTCCCCACCCGGTGATCTAGTTTACCTCCGGGATGGAATTTTTAGCCTACTTTTCACATTTTGCAAAAATGAGGAAAAAGTAGACTTATGAGATCGATCTGGGAAAATGTGTGTCTGTCTGTCCTTCTGTCTGTCTGTCTGTCTGGTTGTGTGTGTGTCCCCCCTATCAACTCCTAAACGGCTGCAGCAATCAAAACCAAATTTAGTATGAGTAAAGATGTATACCGAAATATTTCACATCCATATTTAAAAATGATGTCAGTGCTACCAACTGCTGATAAAACACACTAGAAATTTGAGCTCCATGTTGTATATCTCGGAAGGTATGCATGGGATCAATTCCAAAATTCGCACACATGTAGATAATACTATTTCAGTTTAATTTCCAGGATGCCATACATGACAGTGTTGCCAAAATAATTTTAAGCCTTCTGAAAGGTCCAATTTTTAAATGCATATAACTTCTACACTATCAATTGGATTTCAACCAAATTTTGTGTGTAATATGTTCACATAAACAAATATGACTGAGCATATTCTTAAGAGCCAACAGGGCTGCCAACTGTTAATAATTGCTCCCTCTATTTTTTTTTTATCCAAATACCAATATATCAGAAAGTATGCAAGCCGACAGCTTTTAAACTATGCACACGTATAGTACCTGACATATTAGATTAATTTGGAGTAACTTATATACGTCAGTTCTACCAACATGATTATAAGTTTGCTGATAGTACCAATTTTTAAATACATGTAGCTTCTATACTATCAGTTGGATTTCAACCAAATTTCGTATGTGCTATGTATAACTTAACAGATATGACTATAAGTATTGTTAAGAGCAATCAGGGCTGCCAACTGTTAATAAATGCTGTCTATATTTTTTACCCTAATATCAATATATCAGAAAGTATGCAAGCAAACAGCTCTATACTTTGCACACGCATATCACCTGACATTCTAGATTAATTTGGAGTAATTACTATAAGTCAGTGCTGCCAACATGATTCTATGCCTGCTGATAGGCCCAATTTTAAAATACATGTAATTTCTTTACTAACAAATGGATTTCATCCAAAATTGGCACAACAAGATATAATAATATTTCAGATTATTTCTGACCAGCACACGCATGACATTGCTGCCAACATGCTTTTACGCGTGCTGATAGATTCAATGTCTAACTGCAATTCACGTCCATTGGACTTCAACCAAATTTTGTATTCTGTACCTTAAGAGATGGAACTAAGAATCTATTCAGTCACCAGGGCTGCCAACTGTGGTTCTCTATTAGTCTACATTATACCAGGTATATTTCGAACTAATTAGACATTTCGATATTACCAACTTAATTTCGTCATTATTCTGGATAGGTTCATGTACTGTAGATTATGCATTGGCATGAAACTTAATTTTAAGAAAAGTAGGCTCTTTAGTTCGTCACGGAACTTCTTGTTTATTGTTAATTTTTGGGAATCAAAGAGTGGAAAATATTTTATTGGAGCAGGTGGACATAGGCAAAATTATTAAGGAGTTTTTGATTGTGGAGAATATTTTTCCACCACAAGCATGTTATAGTATTATCTCCATTGTGGGGTTTGAAGCCATTTTTCAGTGTTGCCTAAGTAAACAAAAGTTTGGTGCTTTTCAGTTGGTGAACACGAATGTACCCAAAAAGAGCTGGGTTATGCCCTAACCCTGAAATAAATTACATGAGATTAATAAATACACGAGGATGACCAGTTCCGATCATCAAGCGATCATCATCAGAGCCATTACACTTAGGCTATAACATCTATGTTTGAGAATACGGGTGAAAAATATTTACAATATGAACAATTATTTAGTTGCAGTATTGATAATGCAACTGTCAGTGTATGCTAATGCAACTGGATCTGATGATGATCGCTTGACGATCGAAACTGGTCATCCTAGTGTATTTATTAATCTCATGAAATTTATTTCAGGATTAGGGCATAACCCAGCTCTTTTTGGGTACAATCGTGTTGCCCGACTGAAAAGCACCATACTTTTGTTTTGTATTATCTCCACATTCCACATCAAAGGCTGTTAAACATATCAAACCTTGACCGATCTGTACAGTTCTTGTCCTCCAGCCTTTCATTTTCTGATGGATTTTCCATGGCAGCAATCCGTTCATACTGAAGTTCGCGTTCTCCCATGGCTGCAAAAATCCTACATTGTGGTTCTTTCAATTAGGGGCTTGAAGATCATGGTCATTTCAACCCCATATACTTGAGTGTGTGTATTGTAAACTGTATATCTACCTGTACACATTGTGCTTAGGCTCTTTGGCACAAGTCTAAACTGTTTCACCGAACTGAACCAAATTTTACATACCTTTTGGAACTCTGCCGGTAACACTGTCAACATGAAATTTGGACATCTCCCTCCATTTCCTAGATTTAGCCCCTCTGGAACAAGTCCACATCGTTTCAATGACCTAAATAAAATTTTATGTACTTACCTTTTGGACCCGTATCTACTTGAAATTTGGACAGCCCTCTCCATTCCCTAAATATTGAATTGTCATAGAAGGACCAACCTAGGGTCATTTTGAGCCTCATAAATCAAGAAACAAAACTCAGGATGTACACTTTCGTCCAGTTTGGTGAAAAGGTGTTAATTTGTATAAATACCAGAAGACTGGGAGAAAGGGCTAATAATACCAGTGTTTAAGAAGGGGGACAAGAAGGTGTGTGATAACTATAGAGGGATCACCCTATTATCACAGATAGTAAAAATACTGGAAAGGATATTAGAAAGAAGAATGAGAAGAAAGGTGGAGGGAGAGTTGCAAGAGGAACAGTATGGCTTCAGGAGTGGAAGATCCACAGTGGACCCAATCTTTAGCTTGAGGCAGGTGATGGAAAAGAACTGGGAATATGGAGAGGATTTGATCATGACTTTCATAGATCTAGCAAATGCATATGATAGTGTCCCCAGAGAGAAGGTATGGGAAACCATGGTTAAGAAGAGACTGGGAAGAGAAATGTTGGAAATGGTGCAAGCAATGTACAACAACTGTGTTAGCAGGGTACTGACCCCAGTTGGAAAGACAGATTGGTTTAGGAACAAGACTGGACTAAGACAGGGGAGTGTGCTGTCACCTCTGTTATTCATAATGGTAATGGATGAAATTGTAAAGGAAACAAAGGAAGCATATGGACATAAAGAAATGAAGCTACTATTATTTGCAGACGATATTGTGGTCTGGGGAAGGAACTCCGAAAAAGTGCAAAAACAACTAGATGCACTGAACGAAAATATTCAGAAGTATGGCCTGAAAATCAGTATAGAGAAAAGCAAGACCATGGTGATGACAAGAGGGGAAAGACAAGGAAAGAGCACTGTGAAAATTGGAAGTCAGAGTTTGGAAATTGTGGACACGTTCAAATACCTAGGAAGTGAATTGATGCAAACTGGTAGGTTGGACATGGAGATTGGCAGGAGGGTACAGCAGAGCAATGCATTCTATCAAAGTGTAAGAAAACTTGTTTGGGATAAGGAAGTACCAAGGAAAAGCAAGGAGGTAATGTATAAAATGTACTATGTACCCATATTAACTTATGCAGCTGAGACTTGGACCCTGACGAGCAGGCAAGAGAGTTGAATTCAAGCCAGTGAAATGAAATTCCTAAGAAGTATGATAGGTAAGACAAGGAAAGACAGAGTGAGGAATGAAGATGTTAGGAAGGAAGTTGGGATGGGAAAACTAAATGAGAGAATTGAGAAGATTAAACTAAGGTGGTTTGGACATGTAAAGAGGATGGAGGAAAATAGAATACCAAGACAGATGCTGGAGGCCAAATGCAAGGGTAAGAGAGCAAGGGGAAGACCTAGAACAAGTGGATCGATTCAGTGAAGAACAGCGTGAGAAAAAGAAATCTGGACTGGGACAAGATCGTGGAAGAAGAATTGTGGAAGGAAAGAGGAAAGTGGAGAAGTGCCATAAATACCCCGACCCAGCAGGAGCTGGATAAGGGGGAATGATGATGATGATGGAACAGACTAAGGGGACTGAAAACCACTTTTTAAGGCCCTAGAACCAATCATGTCGGAAGTATTTTAGTGTTGTACTACTGTAGGGGTCCTCAAAAGCTGGTAATTGGGGTGTAACTGTATGAATATTTAAATAAGTCTATTGTTGGCTGTCAAAGCGAGCCTACACCAGAAATGAGTACCAGGGTAATTCCTGGGAGCAAAGACGGCCGGGCATGGAGCTGACAACCCCATTCCATCTAGTGCCGATGTCCCAAAGAGTGGAGGCCTCTACCTTCCACTGCTCCCAGGGCCTCCATGGCCTGTACGGAGTTGGCTTTGCTTTTTGTTCACAAATCACATTATAAGTTCTGAGTAACACACGCAGCACATGTAATGCTAGTTGACTTATGTGGGGACTGTACTCCATCATCCCTCTTTCACTCTCCTCATCCCGCAAGGCTCCTGCTGCTATGACCAACAAATGCTGGCGGAGCAGCACTCCCATCTTGAAAGGCTAATACTGTGAGTATTTCCATGTTACTGTTTGAGTCTTCAGTCCTTAGACTGGTTTGATGCAGCTAATAGTTTCATCTCCACATAGCTACCATACCA
This sequence comes from Meconema thalassinum, assembly GCA_946902985.2. Lineage (NCBI taxonomy): Eukaryota > Metazoa > Arthropoda > Insecta > Orthoptera > Tettigoniidae > Meconema > Meconema thalassinum. The sequence goes on from OX336395.1 coordinate 130,689,051, forward strand.
CATGTGATGCAATACTATGACTTGTATTGTAACCTTGGTCTACCTCTACAATTCTTGTCCTCTACCCTTCCTTCCATAAAAAAAAAATTGCCAATCCTGGTTGTCTTAGTACTGTACTGTATGTGCCCTATCAACCGATCTCTTATCTTCATTAGCGCTCTTCTGCTCGTCTTCTTACTCCATCTACTCATTTGAGTTTAATCATTTTCCTGCACTACTGCATTTGAAATGCTTCTGTTCTCCTGCATCAACAGTCCACACAGCACCACACTCCAGAAAAAGGCTTTAAAAATGTATTTCAAATATCTAAATCTATATTTGATGACAACACATTGCTTTTCTGCAGAAATTCTTCCCTTACCTGTGCCAGCCTACTTTCTATACACTCGTTGCTTCGCCCATCGCTGATTATTTTGCTCCCTACTTCCTATAGCTTTTCCATCTGCCTTTATTTGATGTCAATAGGTGTTTCTGTTTTCTTACGGCTGCATTCCATTCCTTTTGTTTTACATTTTGTGCCTTTGGTGGCACAGTCGGTAGCATGCTGAACTGCTATGCCCAAGATGGCGGGTTCAAACCCGGCCTACAGTCGTCCGATTATTTAAGGGCATTAAGAACTTTTTTTTTTTGTTACGAGAAAACATTTTTATTCACTGACAGAAAACATGTACATATACAGATGCATCAAAATACAGTGTGAATCCCACATAAGATAAACTTGAGCGTAGGCTTCATGAATACAGTTTCTTAATTTATTTGCAACATAGTATTTGACTGATAATAGTAAGAAAAGTTTATTATGAGGACACTAAAAATAAAAGAAGATGATACATTACTTATTTGTGATTGAGTTAGTTTAAATATGTCGGTGAGAATTTATATGTTCATTTACTTTATCAAAGTTATTAAGGAGCCATGTAAAAAGCCTTTTCTTCAGTATATTAAGGGTGTTATTTGTCACATTTACTGACAATATATTGTATATCCTAGTGCTAAGACAACTTCAATTCCTTTGGACAGGTAGTGTGTTTTGCTAAGGGTTATTTATTCCAGTTCTGTCTTGAAGTCTAGTGCACATTTTAAGTTCCTGTCCATTTGAGAAGAGCTTCATATTTTTAAGTATAGATATGATTGATGACTGAACAAATAACTGTCGTATGTTAAGCACCATGCTTTGTTGATACAGTTCACATGTTGGAAAAGTTGATGGCTTTTTGTACATAACTTTTAGAATGAGATTCTGAGCCAAATGTGAATAAAGTATTCCATCCCAACCATTTATTCAATATTGTAGTTAGGACTGGACTAAGGCAAAATATACAGTTCTCAAGACTTTTGCTGAAAGGATATTTCTTATTCAGTAAAATATGTAAATTAACTTTTGAAGTTTATTAGCCAATTTTGATGCATGCATGTTCCATTTTAAATGACTATGGTATGTATAATAATCCCTAAATATGTAGCATTCATTGACTTCTGTAGGGTATAGCAGTTACATCTTTCACCATTGTTACAAATTGGTGTGTGGATCTTGAGTGTTAAATTGTCTGTGGGTTGTAATGTTTTGTTGTGTGAGAAGCATAGGTATTGTGTTTTGGTTTCATTTAAGGTAAGGAGGTGATTTTTGGTCTGTAGCAAGGGTTTCTTGAGTTCTATTAAAAGTGTCCTGCCAAGTTGTGACTGTGACGGCAGTGTCATCAGCATATGAGGTAATCATCACATTACAGTTCAGCTCACACAAATCGTTAACATATAACAGAAAAAGAATAGGACCTAAAAATGTTCCTTGGTGTATTCCAATTTTTACTTCAGCACTTCTACTTAGAGTATCTTTGATTCACACCTTTTGTATTCTGTTAAAAAGGAAGCTTTTTATTAGTTCTTGAGGAGTACCACGAATACTTTCCTTTTCAAGTTTTCTAATGAGTATATTGTGGTCTACGGTGTCAAAAGCCTTTCTTAAATCCAGGAACACACAAATTGTTCTTTTAGAACTATGCCTTTCTTCGGAGGGGAAGTAAAGCCGGCGGGCCCATGCCGTTTGAAAGAACCTATCACTGCAATTAGTGGTCTGTAGCAAAATTTGTAGGCTATATTTGGCTGGTTAGGAAACGTCTATCAAGTTCCAACGTTCGCCGCTAGTGTTAGTGACAGTAGCATCTGGTAGCGAAAGTTGGAACTACTTGAAATTGAACTTGTTGGGAGCTCTCGGGCGTTCAAACATGCCCAGCTTATGGCCATTGGCTGCTATTCTTGTATCATATATCACATTTGTTGATTTTCATCATGAATTCTTTCCTCAAGATGGAGTGCATTGCATTTAAAATCTCATTCAAATCCTCTGGTGAATCGGCTAATATGACAATGCCATCAGCAAATCTCAAAGTTGAAATTTTCTCCTCGAATCTTTACTCCTACTTAAAAATTTTCTCTCAATTCCTTCATTGAAAAGTATGGGTGATAAGTTGCAGCCTTACCTTACATCTTTCTGAATACAGCCTTGAAATGCTAGTCGCAGAATTTAGTAAAAGGTTTAGCCAGCTTTCAACAGTGATGACCGTTAACAATAATTCATTCGCTTGAGTTGACATTACTGACTCTATCTTGCCCTTCAACTTGCATAGCTGCCGTCTGGTTTCTGTATGGATTGTAGATCACCCTCCTATCCCTGTACTTTATTCCAATGCTTTTCAAAATGTCGTACAATTTACTCCAATCAACACTATCAAAAATCTTTTCTAAGTCTACAAGTCATTATCTTTCCTTATTATTTCTTTATTAACGCAGCCAATGGCCATGAACTTTTCTTTTCAGGACGGGTCAGGGAAGGGATTTTGGCCGTGGACCTATCGAAAGGAACCATCCTGGCATTTGCCTGGTGGTGAAAATGGGAAACCACAAAAACTATTTTCAGGACGGCTGAGGTGGGATTTGAACCTACGCTCTCCCGATGCCAGCGAGGCACAAGGTAGGGTGTTAGCGCTCTCGACCACCATGGTCCTTATTCATTTAACATGAGGGTTTTAAATTAACAGCCTGCCTAGTCAAAACCTTTCGTTTCATGTTTTTATTACATTACAAGTACATGTACAGGTACATGTGAAAGGCAAGGATATGAAAATGTATTGGGAGCAGAAGGATGGGGTAGCAGGAATGAAGAAGGGAGAAAGTTGCTGGATTTTTGCAAGAGGAACGGTTTAGTGGTAGGCAACTCCTGGTTCCGGAAGAAAGAAAGCCACAAGGTAACGTGGTACAGCAGTGATTTAACAAAGAAATCTTTGGTAGATTACATGCTGTACGACTGGGAAATGAAGAGAAGTGTCAGAGATATAAAGGTAATACCATCAGAGGCCTTAGATAGCGACCACAGAATACTTGTAATGAACCTGGGAGTTGTTAAGGATAGCAAGAGGACAGAGTACCAGGAAAGGAGAATCAAAGTATGGAAACTCAAGGAAAAGGAAGTCAAGGAAGAATTCCAGAAGATAATAAGGGAAAGGATGCCAACAGACAATCCTAAAACAGGGGAAGAGGAATGGAAGCAATTCAAAAACACAATGGTGGAAGCTGCACTGGCAGTATGTGGAAGAACAAGCAACAGAAAGTGGTGTAAAGAGACACCATGGTGGAATGAGAGAGTAAAAGAAGCTGTGGGAAGGAGAACAAGGCTTTCAGTGTGTGGTTCCAGGAAAGAACTGATCTGGCAAGGGAAGATTATAAGATAAAGAAGAAAGAAGCAAACAAGATTGTCGCAGAGGAGAGGAAGAAGTGGATGGTAAAGTGGACAGAGATGATGGAGGAAGACAGCAGAGGAAATAAGAAAGTACTTTATGGGATGGTCAAAAGTAAGAGAAGAGGTCTGCGAGAGGATGTGGTAATGATGGACAAAAACGGAAATGAGGTACACAACAAAGAGACACTCAAGACAGTGTGGAAAGAGTACTTTGAGGATTTGCTGAATCCAAATGGTCATAGGGAGGAAGACAATGTATTGGAAGATGGAGAAGACAACACAGGAATGGAAAAGGACCTGAATTGGAGAGAACTGGAAATGGCTATAGACAAGATGAAAGGAGGAAGGGCACCAGGTGTGGATGAAGTGTGTTGAAATGGTGAAGGCAGCAGGGGAGGTTGGAAAACAGTGGCTGTACCGTGTGATGAGGGTGATATGGAAGGAGAAAAAGACCCCAGAAGATTGGAAGAAAGGATTATTGTCCCAATATTTAAGAAAGGGGTGCAGAAATTACAGGGGAGTCACACTCATACCTCACTGTGCCAAGATATATGAAAAGATATTAGAAAGTAGAATACGAGCCAAAGTGGAGAGAAAATTGAGAGAGGAGCAGTATGGATTCATACCTGGGAGATCAACAGTGGATCTCATATTTTCAGTGAGACAGCTCCAGGAACACCACTACGAATTTGGAGAGGATCTGTTGATGGCCTTCCTGGACATCGAAAAGGCCTATGATAGTGTGTGTAGGGAGAAGGTTTGGAAAGCAATGGAAAACATGGGAGTGGAAAAAGAGACTGTAGGCAGAGTGAAGGAGATGTATTGTGGAAGTGTGAGTTGTGTGAAAGTTGGAGGGGAAAGAACAGACTGGTTCAGACAAATGAGTGGCCTGAAACAGGGTAGTGCACTGTCACCCCTTCTCTTTATTGTGGTTATGGACGAGGTAATGACACGGGTAGCAGGAAAGATAGGAGAAGATAAGATGAAAGCAATGGTGTTTGCAGATGATCTCATGGTCTGGGGAAACAAGGAGGAGGAAATTCAGGAGCAACTGAAGGCTTGGGAAGAAACAGTGGGAGAGTACGGATGGAAGTTCAACATCAGTAAATGTGAGATCCTGTTAACGACCAGGAAAAAGGACAGACCAATGAGTGGGATAACACTTGGAGGTGGACAGCTGAAGAAGGTGGAAAGTCTCAATACTTGGGAAGTATAGTGGAGGAAAATGGGAGAAATGACAAGGAGATTACGGAACGTGGCAGACAGGCAGAAGCATTTCTGAGAAGCATTAGGAGCTTAGTGTGGAATAAAGATGACCCACAAAAAAGCAAGGAAGTGTTATACAGAAGCTACTATATCCCGATACTGACCTATGCTTCAGAAACGTGGACTATGAAGAAAAGAGACATAAGCAGAATACAGGCAGGTGAAATGAAGTTCCTGAGAGGAAGTATCGGAGTAAAAAGAAGAGACAGGGTGAGGAATGAAAAGGTCAGGGAAATGGTGAAAGAGGAGCCCTTGCAAGGTAGGATTGAGACATCAAGACTGAGGTGGTATGGACACTTAAAGAGAATGGATGAGAAGAAGATTCCCAAGAGGATACATGAGATGCAGATGCAGAAGAAACGACCAAGGGGAAGACCAAGAGATAGATGGCTGAAAGGAGTGGAGGAATGTGTCAAGAAGAGAGGCAAGGACTGGACCAGAGTGACAGCGGAGAGGTGGTGGGAAGAAAGAACTAAGTGGCGAGGCTTATGTTGCAAACAGACCCAGCCTGGGGCTGGAAACTGTACAAGATGATGATGACAGGTACATGTTTCAAAACAGTCTCAAATGAAAATGTATGTATGTTTTAAAATTGTATTTACAATTTATTTGGTTTTTAGATAAAACCTAGGGAGCTCTAGTTCCCACAGCAAAGTGGTGCTTTAATATGAGTGGTTTAGTGCAAAAGTTTTTGTTTTTTTTGTTTTTCCCTTTTAGGACAGCAAATGTTAGTACAGTTGAACCTGCCCTAACGGACACCCTTATTCAGCGGACACCTGCCTATACGGACATTTTTCCTTGGAACCGATTTTATTTTACATAAGACAAGTGTTAAATTAGCCTCATTTCAGAGGACACCTTGAAGTCCGGACAGCGGACATCGCCATCTGTCCCATCCACTTGACTGAAGCGGACACTTCAGACGCTGCAGGACATTTTTTACACTGGACCATTCTTTTAAAACCATTCTGCAGACATACGGAAATCCCTCTTGAATATCTGTACACCTATTTCGAGTCAAAGAAGAGAGAGAGAGTGAAATGCAGGCTACATGGCAACGCTGTAGTAGCGGTCAAGTTAATTCTTCTATACATTCCTCTTTCCAAACCTTTTGTTATGGTGTTCTACCTACTGGTGTACATTCCGAGAATTCTAATTGTCCAGGATTGCTGCCAGTGACTGTTTACTCAAGAGTTACCTGGTGATTTTCTTCCCTGCTTGCATCATTCGATTCATAACTCAGATTGCCACCGATAAGGTCGAGCTCAGGTAGTCAACTTGAGAAGGAAAAGACTTGCAGTACATGAGCTAATTAGAGAGACAGAAATATCGTAGCATTTCAGTCGTCGAGTAAACAAGAGTAACAAGGGACGAACGTGTTTAAACCTCAAAAGAAGAAGACAAGAGTTTAGTGCTTTTCAGTCGGTCAACACGAATGTACCCAAAAGAGATGGGTTATGCCCTAATCCTGAAATAAATTACATGAGATTAATAATGAGATTAATTAATGATTATTAATCTCATGTAATTTATTTCAGGATTAGGGAATAACCCATCTCTTTTGGGTACATTCGTGTTGACCGACTGAAAAGCACTAAACTCTTGTTTACTAAGGCAACACTGAAAATATGGCTTCAAACACCACAAAAGAAGAAGAAATGTGATTGTAGAAAGTGAGAAGGGACTTTCAGTGAGAAAGCTTGCTGAAAATTTCAAATGCGGGAAACTCAAATAAACAAATAATCAAAATAAAGATGTGTATGTTTAGGTGGATGTACTTTGCCGTTAAAATGTTCGATTATTTTTACAAACTTGTTTCAGCGGACAACTCTTATAACGGACATTTTCACTCGGAACCGACGGTGTCCGCAGAAGGGAGGTTCGACTGTAGTTAATTGATGTACCGTAATAGAGAATAAAGTCAGAATTTCAATACCAATCCCCCCTGAGTACAGCAGTTTCTTAATGCAATAGTTTGATGCTTTTCAGTCTGTCAACACGATTGTACGCAAATGAGATGGATATTCCATTGAGAACGTAATTTATACCGGCCTAAAACAGGAAATAGGGAACAGAAGGATATCTGGACAATGTTAGGAACATAATTCTTCTTTATTGGGGCATCCATTTTTAATCATTGTAAATCATATAGGCTTATTAATATCTATATATACACACAATTGTTGCAGCAATGTATTAATAGTGACACGTGATTCCATTTATTTACCATGAGCTGTTCAATTTCAAAACTCTAATATCCAACAATATGAACAAGAATCACCTTGATTGGTATTTGCCCTATTTCAAACCACTTACTCAAACAAACCCTCTACAGAGTTTGATTCTGTGTCTTGACATGGGGAAAGATTTTGGTTACAATGAACCTTATTCTCAAGGAGCATTATGAGTATGGAACTTGATTACAGTACTCAATTATATAGCAGAACATCACGTCTAGGTAGTACCCATAGCCCTCCTAAAATAATTTTGATAACTGCATTAATCAGGAAGATTATGGCAATTTTCCTCATGCATTAACAAATTTGTAGGCAAACTTTCTGGATTTCACTATAGCTTACGGTATGCGTAACATGCCTTGCTAAAATGATGTATTGCTCGAACGTTTTGAGTACGGTAATGCATTTCCCTAACCCCCACCCTCGGCGAAATACTCTACCTAACCTACAACACATTTTGTTCAGATTTACCGGTAGGCTACTTGTAACGCTGAGAATATTTTATATTATTGTATACACCACGATATTTACCGAGTTTACATAGCGAACTCAAATCGATTTGAGTACACTTACCGTATTGAACACGGTCATGTAACCGGGACTCAGTTCGTATCGATTTTCAAGCTCAATACGGTAAAATTGTGTGATCGGATCGTATCCAAACACGTATTCAGGAACATGTAAACGCGGATCGTACTGAAAGAGATTCTGCACGCTCTTGAGTTACAATGATAAACTAATTTAGGCCTACTTTCGTCTGTCGCCTGACTCAAATCGCAATGTTTTACTTCCTGCCCATATTCTTCGTTACTGTCTGTGTTCTTTTCGTGGTTGATAAGCGTAGTTTGTTTGCACGCGTTCTTAGCGTTAATGTATTTTTGTCCGTTTTCCTTTGAATGTCTGGTGTATCCGTAGGTAAAATGTGGTCAACAGAAAAAGTGAAAATACACAGTCTTTCTTTGACAATTAATCAGTTCCTTTTTCCATTTGAATAAATTCAACAGAGACTGGCCGAGTGGCGCAGCGGTAACTTTCTCACCTGCTTTTACCAAGGTAGCAGGATCGAATCCTGGCGCAGTCCGGGTGCTTAGGCCTAAATGCGAGGGAGCCGTGTCAGTAGATTTACTGGCACGTTACAGATCCCATTCGGAGCAACATTCTGGCAGCCCGGCGTCTCTAAAAGATTCAGTAATTAAAAGGGACGACTGTTACCCATAAACTTTGTAAGAACAAAGAACATCAAAATCTTCGGCATATCCATTTTTCATGTTTACAAACAACCCGTCAAAGAAACGTCGGATGACAATGGTAACAGTGCAGGAGACACGAACCCAGGGGGAAAAAAACTTCTTAAATTTGCAATAAATATCTTTTCAAATGATTCAAAATTGACCTGGGAATGATGTAGTTCACTCCTCAGCTGTCTATAACCCACCCGCCATCCCAAATTATAACATGACTTAGCTGTGTCTGCCATTATCAGCGTTACAACAGTACAGTATTGCCAACCCCATGCATACGGTACTAATTGTATATGTGGTCTTTCGTCCAGTACCAGATCAATGTTCTTTTTGTCAATCATGCCCTGCTAGCTCCCCACACCTACCCCCCACCATTCTAATCTTCGTTTTGACCAATCCAATGTTTTTGACAATGGTTACAGCCTAACACGTCCAGTGAAACTGTGAGTGCCCCGCTAGCTTCCGGTGGCCATAGGACGCACCTACACCCGACCATTCTGACCTTCGTTTTGTCCAATCCAATGGTTTTTGACAATGGTTACAGCCCAACGTGACCAGATGAATGGTTTTGACAATGGTTACAGCCTAACGCGTCCAGTGAAACTGTGAGCGCCCCGCTAGCTTCCTGCGGCCACAGGCTGCACCTACACTCGACAATTCTAACCTTCGTTTTGTCCAATCCAATGGTTACAGCCTAACGCGTCCAGATCAATGGTTACAGCCTAACACGTCCAGTGAAACTGTGAAAGTCAGGCTCCTGTCTCATGCACTAATAATATGATAATTACGGTACGGGTCTTTTATTTTGCTGTTTAATACGAGTTAGCCAACATAACTGCAGGTTGGCCACCATAAATTATATACCGTATTGAAATAGATTTCAATATGAACTGAAACTGCTCATGTAAACGGGCAGCGTACTGAAAACAGGATCGTATTCAAATCGATTTGAGTTCGTCATGTAAACGTAGTAATTGTGATATACTAAGTGTTTTAATATTATAGGAGAGCCCTAGACCAGTAAGAATGATTTTCTACAGAAACCAACGAACGCTTTTGAAGTTTTCTACTGCGGAATTTCACATAATAATTACGGTATCTAAAGGATGCAGTACCATAGGCCGCTCGAGGTACGGTAGCACATTTCCATATACCCAATGATATTACGAACTATGCATTTTAATATGCAATAACACAAGGTAGCAACTACTTCTGTAAATGAAGGCAATTTCCGCGTGTTACATATTATATCCAACCGAAAGAAGTTAAAAATGTCAAGTAAAAAACTACCCACGTAGTGCCATAACCTCACCAAAACATTCTCACACACAAATCTCCTAGATGTAATGTTCTGGCTAAAGGTAACTGCTCATGTAAACGGGCAGCGTACTGAAAACAGGATCGTATTCAAATCGATTTGAGTTCGTCATGTGAACGTAGTAATTGTGATATACCAAGTGTTTTAATATTATAGGAGAGCCCTAGACCAGTAAGAATCTTTATCAATCAATATAAAATCACATGTACACATATAACTACAGCCACAAACTCAAAATCTGCCTTCCTAGGATTTTAAACGGCACGCCCGCAGCTTCAAAGCAAGCGAATGCGACGCCATTTTGACCAATAATCCAAGGCGCCTTTCTTTCTGGTTGCTGGCTGCATAAAGCGCCGTCGAGCGCTGCACCGCTTCGGAACAAAAAAGCAAGGAGCAGCTTAAAATCCAAGGAAATAGACATGTTCCACCAACAACCAATAAGAACCCAGCAGCCCCTAGCCAATCAAACAGTGGATCAGCTCTGTACCTAGCCGCTCGTGTCCATCCAAATGCAGTTCCAATTGTCCTCACCACTCAATCAATAGCAACAGTTGCCATATTGCTAGTCATAGATACCATGTCTGTAGCGTATCCACATGATACGCACTTTTCAGTTCAATACTCTATGGAATACAAGATGTCGAACAAAATAGGTTACATTTCGCCCTCAGAAATCCTAACAATTGTCATTTTGGAGGGATTTCTGATACGCATTTCACCTTAAAACAGAAGAATGCTTATACAAGAGAATCTGGATTATACTCTTATTCAGCACAGTTATCCACAAAATCCCATTCTCCTTCACTTCACCTAAAACCACAATCTAATTCAGATTAAGTAGCATATAATCCAATCTTCATCATGTTCGCCTGCCTCTTCAGTTAACTCAGTAGATTCTTTTCTATACATCAAATTCACATCGCTGAACATGAAATATGATCGATGAACAAAATCCATAATTGGATATCAGTCTGCTAAATCATTATAACCACCCTTATGGTTGATGGAATAAAGATGTTCACTTGTAACTATCACATTATCCCATGGCATGGTATACTTTCACCGCTGTCATATTCAATACCATAACTCCAAACTGGATTTTGGTTAGCCGATCAAGTACGCAGTTGCAGATTTATACATACTATATCCTCTTCAATGGACTCAGCATATGTTATTACGCTGTAGACCACCTGAGACGATTCCATACACCTGTACTATATTATGTTGTTGTATAGCCAAATATAAACACACGAAAATAATGACTCCTTTGTTCAGAACTATAATAATATCAATAAATTAGACCTGAGTATGAAGTCAATATAATATTTCTTCAAATTTCAAAATGCACAATGAAGGTAAAAAAGCATAGTTTCATAAAATATGACCCATCACAAGTTTTCAATGAAGAAAATACAGTAAACAGCTCTAATAATGAAAATATGTACATCACAGTTTATACACCTGAATTGTGCAAGAGTATCCCGAAATAACTAAGAAAATAGACATAAAAATGCCTCAAATACCTAAATCGTAATAAGAACAAAGTAGCGTCACACGTCCCCAGCACATTAAATTCCAAATATACATCCATCACATACACACCTCTTTCACACATAACATTATACTTAAATATAATTAACTAAATCATAAGCTCTGCATACATAATACCTATTTCTAAATGCCAGGCATAGATGTACATATTCATCCTTAAAACAACAAACTTCCGTAATGACTGTATATTATATGTACCTTACAGAATTCTCCCTTCATCTTCTAGTACATATGCACATGGACCTATCCTTTTAAGAATATTATATGGACCAGAATATATAAGAAAAAACTTCTGCATCACCTTTTCTGAGCTACAGGATTGCCTTGGTACCCGTAATAGTGCTAAATCACCCACCATAGACTCATCAGTTTTTTTATCTCTTTATTGACATTTTCTTTTTTAGCTTCTTTCTGTAAATTCCTACCTGCCAACTTAATAAACATATCCCTTTCCATCTTATCTTCCGCAGATAAACCCAAAGTTTTACTAATTCATTTAGAAGCTTTTTACCTAGATTAATTTCCATTGGTCTAAACTTAGTACTCTCATGCTGTACAGAATTCATCCAGTTTTCGACCTTATGAAGCTGAGATACCCAAGTCAAATGCTTATCCTGTTTTTTTCTACTCTTATCATTTCTTATTTCCACCTCCTGTTTTCCCAGTCTACTAGTATCTTCCTGCAGACTTTCGCCCCTAAACGTCCGGTTACACACATCAAATCTACTTTTTCCTACTTCCAGCCCTTCCTCATCCTCTACACTACATTCACCTAACATCTTCTTTACCTGCTGGTCATTCTCATCTAAGCTACCATCACCTACCGTCTCCCCTAATTGCTGCACATCTATTCTACCGTCACCTATTTCCTGCCTTACTTCAACTTATATTCTAATTTCTCCTACAATTTCCTCTACCTGCGATTTCTTCTCCTCTTCTACTGTTTTATAAATCACCTCTAACTGCTGCTTCTTATCATCTAATATCTGGCAAACTTTCCTACTTATCTCCTGATTATCGTTCTTTAACCCTCTACTCCACTGGTCAATTAACCTCACCTTCTCCTGATGATCTCACCTCATCTCCTCCCTAAATTGAATATGTAAACTTAGAACACCTTCCAGACCTTCCTTCTCCTTAATACTTGTACCAAGGTTTACCACCGCCACCCTTGTACACTTTGCCTTACCACTCTCACCATCACTATCTAACAAAGCATCAACATGCGCCCCCGACACATTTAATTCCACAATAGGAATCCGATTAACTTTTACAGATTGTACCTTCTTTTCAGCTTTAGCTTCCAGCTTAACTCTTCTCTTGACATCAACTTTATCAGAATTGTCAATACTTTTAGATTCATTATCATCTTCATCAACATCTGCATCATTAGATTCATTATAGCAATGAGCTGTATGTCTTGTACGTTCTCTAACATGACCAACTCCTACTGCTCTTCTAGATCTAGCTCTATCATTTCTTCTTAAACGAGAAGTATCCCCAGTACCATTTTCATCATTATCACGCCTACAATCTCCATCCCCTCCATTTCCATTAAAGCGTTCTCCTCTACTATGTCGGCGGTGACCTCTACGTCTACCTCCACAACATTTCTTTCTTCTTCGCCTGTTACGGCCTATCCCTCGTCTGCCTCTATAACCTAAGCGATTTCGTCCTCTACAGCCGTGGCGTCTACCTCCACATCTAATTCCTCTTCGTCGCCTACTATATCCTCTCAAATAAATGCCTTTACAACATTGCCTTATCGTATATCGTAATCTTACTTCAAGCTCAACTATCTCCCTCTCTGCCTTTTTCTCTATACTCTCCACTCTTTCCTTAATATTCCCATCTTTCTCCTCTAATCTATCTCTCAACACTCCATGCTTCTCCTGAATCTCCTGAATACTTCTTGAATTCTTCTGGCTAAAATCTTCTACCATTTCCCTCAAATTATTCTGAACAAAATCACATTCACCTAACGTCTCCTCTAACAGATACTCCCTCTCATCTACTCTATTCTCACTTACAATTTCCTGTAACGTTATGCTACTTTTATCTACCTTCTTTTTTTATCTCTAATTCACTTTAATCTACAGTCTTCTCTATTCTGCTTTCATCTACAATCTGCTCTTCTTCTATTATAATTACTTTCGTATTTTCTTCCACCATACTCATTACCTCACCTCTAATCTCTTGTCTCACCCCCTCAGTACTATGCTGTAACAATACATACTTCCTATCTAGCTCCTCTCTAACAAGCATTACTTCATCCAATTTCTTACCCAACTCCTGATTATTCTTATCAAATTTTTCATTCATTTGTCTTAACATATTTAAGATATCCTGCACTGGCCTTACAACATCCTGTACTGGCATTAAAACCTCCTGTACTGGCATTATAACCTCCTGTACTAGCACATCAGTCATCTCTCTTTCCATCACACTACTGCCAATCTCATTCTCATCATTCTCCAACATGCACACCACCACATTTTCTCCATTCATCTCCATCCTGCTACAACTCACTGCATTCCCACTCATCATTCTCAATCGTTCATCATCCATGTAAAAACATACACAATAACCTATCCCCAGAAGCATTTGCACAATTCACATATATATCCTTACCCCTACTCAAATGACTCCTAGTTCTCGATCCCCACGATGAGGTGTCAAATGTAATGCTTTCTTATATATATATCAATATAAGTTATAGGCAAACCAACGGCAAATAACCCAAAAACCGTGGATGCAGAAAGTAATAAATATCCAGTCAGGCGCCAGCGAACAAACTGATAGTCTGTAAGCAATTTATAAAATGGTAGAGCAAGAAGACTCGTTATCTTCGAGTAGTAGGGTGAAATCTCACCAACTAGGATTCAAAGGATAAAAGGAAAGTGATTATATATTGTGATGTAACCGATAATACCACATGCAAAGTGACGGGAAGAGTTTATATTAAATGCTAATAATATTTTTGAACTTGTGGTAAATCATATTCCATGCTTACTAGGCTTACCTTGTTTATTCTTAGATTAACAAATATAGGTTAACCAAGCCCTCTCTCCGAAACAATAGGTATTTTTATTTTCCTGTTATGTCTATTATTTTTTGGGCATATTTCAACAACATAGCAAGTATAACATTTACGTCTCTTCGTATATTAGTCTCACTCCAAACCAATCGTATTTTATATATTTTTATATACAGCCTTTTCCAAGCCACTTATTTGCCAATTAACTTTTCAATATCATCCTCTGTTGAAGTTGCTTTATGCCACATAATAAACTATATACATTCCTCTTTGCTCTCCATCTCACACCCGTGTCCATCCAAATGTAGTTCCAATTGTCCTCACCACTCAATCAATAGCAACAGTTGCCATATTGCTAGTCATAGATACCATGTCTGTAGTGTATCCACATGATACGCACTTTTTAGTTCAATACTCTATGGAATACAAGATGTCGAACAAAATAGGTTACACTATCATGTCCCAAGGGTGTAATAACTTTCGGAGCCGGATGCACCAGCTCAGTAAATTTACGCTTTCGTGGAGGATCAGATCTTTGCCCACTGAACGGAGTTGCCAAAGGGGGGAATTGTTGGGGGGAGTGCTAAAGGGTGAAAAGGGATACTTGTCTGGCGCTTCACAATTTCATTGTATGATTTGTTCTCAGTACACATCTGCCTCTTTATCTCCATTTGCTACTGGAGTACCTCACAGCGTACCGCCCCTGCCATATGATTACCTTGACAATTAACGCATTTGAATAGCACTTCTTTGCAGTTAATCGATAAATGCTCCTGTGCACATTTTCCTCATCTAGGGCCCCGGGCCCTGCAGTAAAGTTGCACATGCCCGTACCTCTGGCAGTTCGGACACCGAAGAGGTGAAAAAATATACAAGCTTACTTCCAAAAGCACATTGAATATGCTGACATTAGTCGGCAAGTTTTGAATTTCGAAAAAAAAAAACGGTGCCCGTTGCTATCTTTTCCGATTTTCCATCTAAAGTTTTGGTACGAAAAAAGGGTTGTAAACGCACGGTAGGTACGGGAGAGTCAATAAAACGCATTAGTTCCTCCTGCGTAAAGGAGGTATCTACCCCCCCCCCCCAAATGAGTCTCGTTGTATGCTTGACGATGGAATAAAGGCCATTAGATTTCTATCCTTTAATACTGGATGCACCAAAAAAGAATTGGCATCTTGAAGTGTCTTAAATTGAATTTGAACCCGATTGCGGCCTTTCCGTTGGATTTCTTAAATTCCTGGAATTTTACGCCCGTAAAACAAACGTCCCAAAGCCATTAGATGCAGGTGTCCAATCGCTTGGGGCTCAACACCTTGGACAAAGATTATAAACGGTCCCGTATGATTTGGTGGGTAGCGATAGTCACTGGGAGGGGTACGAGGTTGTACAGGGGTTTGGACCACAGGATTAGCCCGAACCTTCGACGTTGTAGTGTTCTCATGTTCATCCACAATATTCATTGCATCAACACTGGCATAACCATCAATAATAACCGCAGACAAAATATCCGGTGGGAGGCCTATTTGACCTCCCCTACTCTTCTCCGATATTGCGGCGAAGAATATCCGAATGTATACGGTAGTACTTACACAAATCGCAACCAAGCACAAAGAAATAAAGCGGAAAAACACACTAAATATGGAAAGCAAATCGCACACCACACCGCTCACCGCACACGCAAACACCAGACTAAAGCGACGGATATGTTGCTGTGTTCACAGCGGACGAGCGACTGTAGACGAGAGTGACTATCAGCTGTAACATCGAGCATATTCTTTGGCATCACGCTGTAACAAAACGCTTTCTGAAAGAGAAGAAATATCCTTAGATCATAAATACAATAGATGGCTGATGACGTCATATTTGTGAAACCAACATCTCAATCAGCTGACTAAAGGGAACTGCCGGGAACTGCAGATAGTTTGGAGCACTGAAATACTACACGTGACGATAGAATTGGGCTATTCTGTTCTATTCATTACCGTACTAAGCCAGAATGGTGTATTACTGTGCAGCGTATGGATGTAAGGAGACGTTTAGGAAAAGATCGGGCATTTCTTTCCTGAATTAATTCATTGTAAAATAACCCTAAAATTCTTGACTTCACTACTTGCATTTCTTTACGTTTCCTCTTAACTCCGAGACATGAAAGAAAAATAATTTAATCTGTAAATGTATTACAAATTATTAAAATTTACTCTATCCCTTACTCCACTGAACAGGCCTATGAAGCAAAATTAGGACCATCACAACATCAAATAGCCTTCCTTTTCAATCATGTTCAGTGTCAAATTGCGGGTTATGCTACTGATGTGACGATTTAAATAATATTCGATAATAAATACGCTGAGGTAATATTTGTCATCTTATTGAACGTATGGACAGTGCGTTTGGTTGAGGAAATTTTCAGATCCTTCTAGGATACATTGCAGCCCTAAATTAGTCAATTCGTAGGATTTCAAAGTTCTGGATTATTACTGCGAAGGTTTCTATGATTCGTGGAAAATGGAATTTAAGAGGAAACAGTTCATTGCTTGTAATGTTTTCCGTTGTAGCAAATGTAATGCATAGTTGTTAAAAAGCAACGCTTACTAAATCAATAGACTTCCTTATTTCCATTTGCCTATGTTTTGTTCACCTTCATAAAATACTGAAGTGGAAAGCAACGCTGAATAAGAGCTAATCGTACGATAAAATTATGTAAAGTAATGCACCGGTACTGAAATTAGCCAAAATACATTTTCTAATGATGACAAATAAATTAGGAAATGATGTAGTAATAGATTGAACTTGTTTGGAGCTCTCGGGCGTACAATTAAAAGTGACCAGCTACACAAACACTATTCTCTTCAAAAATCAGTAAGCCTAATTCAGAATTGGATTTGTTATTAATTATTTACAAGAGGGGATCCTAGATATATTATTACGGAACATGGCAGCCACTTTTTTCACAAACACAAATCTGTTCAAAAATCAGTAGGCCTAATTCAGAGTTGGATTTGTTATTGCGTATTTACAAGAGGGGATCCTGGATGTATGAGTATTACGGAACACGACAGCCACTTTTACACAAACACAATTCTGTTCAAAAATCAGTAGGCCTAATTCAGAGTTGGATTAGTTATTAGCCTAAGTATTTATAAGAGGGGATCCTGGATGTATTATTACGGAACACGGCAGCCACTTTTTACACAAACACAAATCTGTTCAAAAATCAGTAGGCCTAATTCAGAGTTCGATTTGTTATTGCGTATTTACAAGAGGGGATCCTGGATGTATGAGTATTACGGAACACGACAGCCACTTTTACACAAACACAATTCTGTTCAAAAATCAGTAGGCCTAATTCAGAGTTGGATTTGTTATTAAGTATTTATAAGAGGGGATCCTGGATGTATGAATATTACGGAACTCGACAGCCACTTTTTACACTAACACAATTCTGTCCAAAAATCAGTAGGCCTAATTCAGAATTGGATTTGTTATTAATTATTTACAAGAGGGGATTCTGGATGTATGAGTATTACGGAACACGACAGCCACTTTTAACACCAAATATGTTACATTCTTAAACTTTGCTACCTTCCGGTACGTATATAAACAGGCGATGCTTTTCCCAATGTCGTATAAATTACGAAAATGTGTGTTTAAACCTTCATTAAAAATCATTTCCCCACCAACTCCTATCACCTTCCATTACGAGTTCCTCTGTTTTCCCTTTAGTCAGCTGATCGAGATGTTGGTTTCACGTCACAGTACAGGCGCAGTGTGGCAATGCGCACTCTATTGTATTTATGCTCGAAGGAAATATCAAACCTTGGTATTACACCTCTTTATCGATCAAGCCCAACCGTTGTCTTCGAGATACATCAGGCCGGGAAATGGAGCAATGTGAATAAAACTTACAGATATCCAAAATTGAGTTTCATAAAAGTCCGCTAGATGTCTCGACTTGTTGCCAAATTGTCTATACCAGTATTATTCAATTATTAGGGGAAGTAAAGCCGGCGGTCCCATGTGTACCCGATACCTAGTTGAGGCTATCGGCTACGCCAGCTGACATTAAGCCGTAGTTGAGATTTATGGGAAAAGTTGTAAAGATAGCGCTCAGATCGAGTCGAGAGGAATGTTAGGAAATGACGTAGAAGGCCAAGGATTAAGAAGGCACTGCCAGTCAAGCAGATGGAATTATGGGAGGAATATTGAAGTTTTATTAAGATCTATATGGAACATAGTATTATATCATCTCAGAAGAGAAGAAATGTCAAGCATTATATATGGTAATAACTTGAAGAAAGACAGATAATCCCTTAAGTTATTGTATAACTTAATAGCCGAGATGATGGTGGTCGAGATTATACTTGTGACGCATGACCACAGAAGGTGGGGGAGCATCACGTGACAGCGCCAGGTAGGAGCTCCTCAACGCAGTCTAGAGACAGCAGTCGAGTTCAGTCAGCAGGGCTGAGTAGAACACATGCGCAGAGAGTACGGCAAGTTGAGCGGTGCACAGCACTTGTTACGTAAAGTGAAAGCGACAGTATTAGTTCACCAAGCAGAGAGCGGAAAGTAGGTCAGTGAGCCAAGGCAAGCAACGCACGGTAGGCGGCATGAGGACCGGTTACGAGGCAAGCTGTACGGGCCGTGTAAGCAGGAGAAGAGCCGGGGTTAGAACAGCATTATAATACGACTGAGAACTTTATTTCGAGCTGCATTTTGTAACGCAGAACAGTACAGCGAAGCGGTATGGCGAGGCCGGCTTTAAGCGTAGATCATTCTGGAACAGTGCAGTAGAGCCGAGCGTGCTGTTTCCGACTTTTATACGCAGGTAATAATAGAGAAGCTGAACTTCATTTCAACATTCAGTTACAACATTGAGTTGGGACTTGTATTCAGTAATCGAATTGTGCAGGCAGATAGTTATAAGATACTGCAATTGTGAACTTCAAATGAACTTAGATATTCAAATGACATTACGACTATGCATTTCATAACGGAACATGTAGAGCGACCATGGGGTCCAAACAACATTAACGCTTTTAGGCGAACGAAATGTTACAATTATATGCACTTATGAACATCGGCACGTGCATTAATACAATTCCTTTTCATGAATTATCATAAAATATCGAGTACGAACACAGCTACAGGGTGTTTCAAAAACTTATACACTCTCATAAATAAAATTTATTTTCTGCAAGTGAGATTTAACCGCTGTGGAGATTGAACTTTTAACAAGCAAACCGAACATTGTATGGGACAGTGGCGTAACACAGAAGAAGAATATGGGGTACGCTGCTTTTATGAACTTTTACGTAAGAATTTGGACAGTATCCGCTATGGATAACATGCAGTTCATCATGTCGGAGTAAGCGAAGACAGAGACGCGATGGCACCACGGAGCGATGGATTCGGTTCCTGAAGAAGAGGAGGTCCAACAGCTGATTCACTTGGGATATGAAGGCGATCGTTATTGCGTGGGTGATACGATATTTACGTCGATCTTTCGAGAAATTTATTACACACGAGGATAATCGACGATCTTTGAAATATATTAACAGCTGATATGAGAAGGTACTGTAAGAGTTATGACTTTCTGATATGATGTTTTCATGAACACTGGGCATACTTGTATATTTTTCTAGTAGGAGTTCTACGATTATTTAGACATGGCTTAAACATTATTTGCTCCAAATTTTGCTAGAATATGGCGTTACCATATGATATGGCAGGCACCATTATACGAAATTCTCACCATTGGTTGGCTTTATTAAGCAGATGTTTGGTCTTTTAGACATTTTCCAGTAAGGATAGTTTTCTTGGATAGTTATATTTTTTGTGGCGAGTATTTCGAACTCGTGATCTGCAATTGGATTATTTAAATTACTTCGTCAGTTCATTGCATACTAGCGAGTGTGTATTATTCATCAGTAGGGATTTTTTTCCATTGGATTGTTTGGAGATATTAAGATGTTATTCACTCAAGTGAATGAATATCGCTTTTATGTGACAACTAGAGACTTGTTGATTCCAATCTGGTACATTCACTCATTAGACGACGAGATGGGGCCTTTCGCTTTAGGCGATTGCGTGGTGGTACACATCTTTACCCATCGTTCAGGGCATTATCATGTTAGACAACGGGGCAAGGCCTTTCGTATTTATACGATTGCGTGGTGGTACTCATCTTTACTTGCCATTGAGGAACTCATTTTTATCATCCGAGTGTACTTGAGATTGTAAGAGGATCAAACAAGAAACTACTAGTCACATATCAGTCGAATTTAGTTAAATAAATTAAAAATAAATGTCAGCAGAGTTACATTTTGTAATTCTTGTTTGCCAATCCAATATTTGGTTGCTATACTCTTTTGAGAGTACTTTCAATTTAACAGCTGATACAGTTGATGCTTTTGATAATTTTTATGATTGAATTGGATACCTTTGAGAAGGATTTAAAGTAATTGAATCTTGTAAGATGAATCATTAATGGTCAGATTTATTTTGAGGCAGGTCAGTATTGCATATTTCGATGTGAGAGATTGTAGCACATTGGTGTTTTTCTGTGAAGTGAATTATGAGAATTTTGAGAGAATTTATGCTATTTGAAAGCAAATCTTGAATTTGATTTCGATTACTAAGGTAATATTTTTCCTAATTGTTTAAGAAGTTGTCTAGATGTGATCAGATTAATTACAGTTATTGGAGATTGTGTGCGTTGATAATTTGAAGCCAGTTATATATTTTTTGTAGATCATGCAACGTGATTAAGTGAAGTTTGTGATAGGCATTTTGTGGAAGTTGCCAAGTGGAAGTTGCAATATTGCTAATGTATTTTGAAGCAGACATGAGGTTGTCGAACCCAGTCTAGCATAATTTTGAGATTCATGCTGTGCGCTGAATATTTATGGAGTTTTGTGGAATAATTGTGGTATTCAAATATGGTATTTGATAAAGTGAGAATATATAATGTAGTTGTGGATAGTGAGATCCAACGTGATTTTGTGAAGGCAATAATATTTTTTGGCATGATAATTGAATACGAGATATAACTTGGAAATGATAAAACTGTAAGACAACGTTCTATAGCCCATATTAAACAATTTGTTAGGAAATTAAACAAATAAATAATGTTGATAATACAAGATTTTCTGATAATAATAATTAATGAAATAATAATCTGAAATTTAAGCATATTAATGATCTGACCTAATGAAATAAAAATCAGAATGACTAAATGAAATAATAAAAATCTAAATAACCAGATGAATAAAATTTAAATAAGTTGATAAATTAAATTTTGGAATAAATCAATGAATTAAATAAATGGATGAATTAAAGATTGAATAAATAAGCTGATTTAAATAAATTAATAGATGATTAAATATATGATGAATAACTGAATTAGAAGGTGATAATTAATTAAAGAAGCTGATGATTAATAAATTTAAATGGATTTAAATAAATTTAATTGAGATATGATTTGAAGAATTGCAACTTGAGTTGATGAATTAAACAATTTATATTGATGATTTAAGATGATTTAATCTGAAAGAGATGATGAAATGAGAGTTTGTGAATAATTAGAAAGCATAAAGAATTGATGATTATAATATTCATTTAAATGATTTGATGATAATGAATTAATTATTCTGACATGAATATAATGAATTTTGAGATGAGAACTAATGTGAGAAATATTTAATTTTGATGATGATGATGATTATGACCAATGAGTAGTGGATTTTCTATGATTCACAAACAAGCAATTATTAATGACAGTGTAAATAGTGTAAATTAATTATTCGATGTTTAGGAGCAATTTACTAACATATTCAGCATTTGAATAATGCCATGCAAGCCATAAAATATGTGATATTTAAATATGTGATTAGAATATATGTGTTTAGACAGATTAATTAATATTTTTACATCCACATTCATGATGTTAATTTAAAGAGAAGTTAGGTCTCAGTTATCACGAATGTCAGTGACGCAAAGACATAGTGCTACGGTGATCCTGAGAACCCAAGAGAACTTTAGAAATTTTTCCTATTTTATGTGGATTAAATACACTTTGAGTAGAATAGAGATGGTTCGATTTTCTGGACAATGACAATTTAACGTTGGCATTCGACCATGCTCTCAGGTAGGATGAGTGTTTAATATGTCTGTCTGACTATCAAAGTTGAATAAATTTGTTTTTATCTTAGTTGTGATCTGATGATGATGTGATTTTCCTATTTCTTTCCTTGTCTTAATTAAGGCTTAACCAGGAAGGATGTGGTTTGCTAGGGATTCAGTTGATGGCGCCCATTTATATTTGTATTTTTTAAATTAAATTTAAACCCGTAACGACCCTGGAGATACTTTATCTCGTGTTACCCTCTGCTTTTTTGATATTTCAACTGAATTTCCGACACATTCCTTATTTGACTTCGTGTTCATTTAACTCCGCTCTGTCCTGGAAATCCAGGAATGCGATGTAATAGCAGATGGGTCATCGCATCCCCAGGACGAACGGGTACACATGTCATAGATTTATGGCATGTAAAAGATCCTTCCACAGACTAAACTTTTTTGAAGCTAAAATTGTTAGGTTAGATTTCGTCGGAACGCTCTATCGAAGTTCCAACGTTCACCACTAGGTATCATTGATATCTGGTAGTGAAAGTTGGAACTACTTGAAAATGAACGGATTTTGTAGCTCACCCTATGGGTGTCTTCTGGAAGCAGCTACAGACTCTGGTGAGCCGAACATGTCCTCGGACACTCTCGGCACTAAAAGCCATACAAAAATAAATAATAATAATAATAATTCGATTATTGCATTTTTCGATATTAAGTCTGGAAAAGCAAATTAATCAAATAATGCGGCATCTAAAGAATATTAAGTGACAATTTAATTTTAGACCCATTATAATTGAAATACGATAAAATGCCTTTCTGACCTCTAGTGCCCCCAGGTTAGAAAGTCGACCCTAGTATTAAATTGTCAGTTGGTAAATGCGTAGATTGTCGAAAACGAAGACTCACCCTCGTCAGGCACCTCTCATAACCTGTTGGCTTTTAGACGCGAAGCAGCTGCCCGGAACGCGAGGGCAACCAGGGCCGATCCGTGGGTTGGGCAATAGAGACTGTCATCCAATGTTCGGTACCTCCGTTGGGTCTCCTGCTCATGGGAAATAAATTATTGGGTGTATGCAACTATGATGTGCGATGATATTTGAGCGTATTCTCGAACTGATTTGTTTACTGTCGCTCTTGCGAAATGTCAGCTTCGTATTTTTTTTTAAAAATTATGTATGGTATTTTGCGGAACGGAAAGTTCACAGGCTAAATTAAGAAAAGCCGTGTTGCACTTCCAGGAAAACTCCAAACACAACCACTCTTCTCTTAAGTTTTAACTCAACACGACTAGACAGTTTACTGCTGGCTGTATCTGGGGTAATATGTCCGCCCGCTAGCTCGTCTGTAACTGGGGTGATAGACTCACCCCTAGCCAGCTCGTAAACTGTCGCCTCAGTATTTGAATGGAGATTGTTGGAAGAAATGAGAACGTAAAAACACTTATAGTGGGCGATGTATTGAAGATAGAGATATGCTCTCCGGGACATATTTTGTAGAACTTTTTATGCTGAACAATTCTTACACTCATAGTATATAGATAGTTTTGACGGTTTTCCCAGCGTAAGCTTAAAAGGCGCACGAACTGCTGGCTGTATCTGGGGTAATATGTTCGCCCGCTAGCTAGTCTGTAACTGGGGTGATAGACTCACCCCTAGCCAGCTCGTAAACTGTCGCCTCAGTATTTGAATGGAGATTGTTGGAAGAAATGAGAACGTAAAAACACTTATAGTGGGCGATGTATTGAAGATAGAGATATGCTCTCCGGGACATATTTTGTAGAACTTTTTGTGCTGAACAATTCTTACACTCATAGTATATAGATAGTTTTGACGGTTTTCCCAGCGTAAGGTTAAAAGGCGCACGAACGCCATGTGTTTTTTTCCGGCCTTTTCACTGAAATCGTATTTGAATTCAGTAGGCCGAGTTCATAATGGCAAAATTAATCTCGGGAGTTTCCGCCTGCACAAAGTTCCTCATTTCTCTACTAGAAAGCGCTATTGTGTTCAAGGAGATTAGATATCTAACATCTAACCTCCTTGACTTTCATAGTCAAGGAACTACGAAATTCGACATGCAAGCTACCCTCTGGGTGTCAAATAGCAAAGCTTGCACCAGGCACCCGAGGCCATACGATATTATTATTATTACTGAAATCGTTACTGCACGGCTTCCTTTGATCACAAATAAATAATTGTGTACAGCAATCTTCCTCTAGACATCCTTTACAGAACTGTGAAAACCGCATCAAAATCCATCCAGAGGTTCACCCGTGACATCCAAAAACGACAGAAGCGACACACAAGCACAGCACAGAATAGAGAGAGAGCGTTGCAGCAGAAGAGAGAGAAAACGATATCATCACCTTTCACTGTAACACTTTTTCACGAACGTCACTTTATTCCAACAATTTATTTGACGTCATCACCTTAAAAAACTAAATTATCGTAAGATCTTAGTCAGGTGACATCGCCATGATGAAGAATTACAAACTCTCCCAGAAGCCATCAGGGCAGAACTAAACGTATTTAGGTTTTAATGAATCTCTTTTGTATGTTCATCCATCTAGTGAAATTGCAGTGACCCGACTAGACATAAAGAACGGCTATAGTTTTATTTCCTGTGGTGTTATACATTTCTAGCTAAATTTATGTAGAGTGCCGTATTCAAAATCAAAAATTTCCTAAGGTTAGTTTTGAGATAGTTGTTGTTTTAGGGGGTGGAACAGCCAGGTCATCTGTCTGTCAGTTTTGAGATAATTCATTATAAGTCTGCTCTACTACCTCACATAATAGTAATGCTATACACATTCAAGACAGAACATCAGCAGCAATAGAGCCATATACACCATCAATAGATAGATAGATAGATTTTTATTAATTCCATTTGACCAAATACATGTATACAATACATTTTTGATATAGGACACGTCAGAATTTACATCTATAAAATAAAAGTTCTAATAGGTATATAATACTAATACTATAACTATTTATAACTTATTATAGTAACAGATCTTAAGAGATACAATCTTATTGGACAACTATTTACACCTTACTCTATTATCATAATATGAAAACTTAATTCTATAAATACAACAACTTTCAGCTAGGTATTACAATTAAGATACAAAAGTAAAATATAATTATAGATTTCATCGCTCCTATACGCTAAGATATTCAACTACAGAGTAAAAACGTCACTGCGCTGTCACTTGAAACTGCCCTATTCCTGTCTCAAGCGAAAATATTCCCAATACTCACCTATGGACTGGAGATAATCTGGCATAAAGTCTTACAGACTTAGGATCAATAGAGAAAATAAAAGCAAGATTTCCGAAGGCAACCCTCGGAATCTCAAAATACGCACCCTCCCGACTTGAATCTTTCTTTCTGGAAGACCTAAGATTGAAAATGGCCCTTCCATCGACTCTATAATGGGTCCACGTTATGTCAGAGAGGAAAGGTAAACAAGAAGACATATGGCCTGAGTTCTATAGCATGGAAGCAATGATCGACAGAGGATAGACTAAACCGAATCAAGAACTAAGACACCTTCTAACAAGCTTAGCTGTCCATGCCTACCATCACAAGATTTGCGGGAAGACACAATATCACACCCCTGGTGATGACTGTGTTTGCACACTATGTGACGAGTCTTGTGACAGGTACCATATACTTGCACGCCAAAAGCGTCTGAAATCCTTAAAGGAATAAAGTACCGGTAATTCAAATTGACACTTCTATACACATTATGTACCGATACCGTGTGTATTACTATGCATGTTTATGCGCATTTTATTTAATAATAATGGTAATTCTATAGCCTACGCATTTTGTGACAATGTCAAAAGATTGAAATATCATTTATTTCGTCAGTTGTCGTGAATTTAAAATAGCCTATTTTGAATTCTTTATTTCATCCTTACTCTTAAGAACTCTTCATTATAATTCTCCTCGCTTCTACAAAACCTGAGGACAGTCGTATGTAGAGTCACAAATTTGGACATAAATACAGTACAATAACAATACACTGCAATCCCTAACTCGCATAATACCCAACACACTAATGCTGATGAAGTGCCTCCGGTTGAAGAGAAGACAGGAATTTGTTACTATATTGCCAGTCATAATCACTTCCGCTGCTATCATACCGAAGTCGCTGGGAGCCAAACTTGATAAGCTAGGATTCCCCCATAATTTCCATATCGGTATTGGGTATGCAGAAGGCAGTTAATTTAAAGACCTGATTCAAGTTCTTTCGTTCCCCAATTGATGATGCAACAATTATTGTTGAAATGGTCTATTATACTCAGTGGCATGGTGAACATATGACGGTAAATAATAACACTAATAAAATAATAATCATCACCAAGAAATTAGAATGGTCAGTCACTTTCTTCCTATTATACTAGTTCCACTTCTTCATTAGAAGGCGACAACAAGCGGTTTCAACAGCCACCTCTACCCATTCTTTGCTAGTCCTCGCCCATAAATTGTATTGATACGCGCATTATTTTTAAGAGGAATCCCAATTTCGACCTCTACCTGAAGTACGCTTTCTATTTTGATAAGTTGCAATTGTATTTGTTCTTTATAAACTCAGTGGCGGCCGGTTGCAGTACTTTCATTTGACTACTGTTTAAATAATGGGGTAGTACTGTACCCGTATATTCGAGAGGCGGTCTGTCAGATATCCGAAGCACCGCTGGATTTGTAGACCCTGATTGTTCCGACTTAAATACTAGTCAAGAATCCACTCCAACATGACCCTCAAGAATATACGTAACGGGAATACGATGAAACTGTGAATTACAAATATGCACTTAGCTCAAAGTAGAGCACCTACCTTGCGTTCTCGGGGATCTCGTGGTCAGCTTCTGGACCTAAAATGGGTTTCACAGTTGCATCTCCTTATATCTAAAATAAATCGAAACGACGCGGCGTCTAACAAAACTAAACAATTTAATAACAAAAAGGAAACTAAATCTAAACATTCATACACTTAATAAAACGCACACCCATTCTCACCTCTTCACATCTACGCCACTGACACTCCTGTGTTCCACGAACACTGTGACAAAATCTTGGGGCGGCCAAAGCCTATTACAACAAGCTAAAACGATTAAAAACCCCTGCGTGTTTTACATTCTTGTGGCACGCTCCACTGGACACCTGGGTCCTTGCAGCGTGCGACTCAAGCCACGTGACAGATTATATAATCCAGCCCGTTACAATCTGCAACACCGGCTGATCTATTCATTGACTCTGTTGCCAAGCAACATGTCGACCCATTTTTGTGGCGGTGCCTTGGCTGGAAAAACGAGTTCTGAAAAAAAAAAGACCCTCGCTTGTCTCCCTTGACCGAGAATGCACACATCTGTCACCAACAAGCAACGTTATATAAATCTGATTTATGCCAGACAAAAACGCAAATCTTTCATACACCCTACATGTTAACAAAATGAAACTTCCACACATTGTTCCTTTCACTCCCTCGCGTTGTGATACCCCAACGGAGTTGTTTTCATACACACTGAACAATAAACAAACCGCATTCACCCACATCGACTTTCATACGCTATCCACTATGCTAAAACATCAAATAACTTCCTAAACCTAACACATTATACCCTCAATTGAAAAGTAAAGAAAGTTAACAACCAATGAATTTAAAACACATTCAATAGCATGAGCTATTATCAAGATAAAAATGTAATGTCTATTTACACTCGAGCAAAAGCTCCGATCTCGCACTAATGCCAATTGGAATTTAATGGGATCCTCACAATTCTCCATAATTTCAGAAATACTACCATTTATACTCAATTCTGGTCTGTCGTCAAAATAAGTCAAATATATTCGACCAGCAAAGGTTAAACATACGTATTTCCATCCTTGGGTTTAATAAATGTTAATAAGAGTAAACGTAACATACATCAATATCCAATTTCTCGTCTAAATTTCAGCTGTGACCCTATCATCTTCACTTATCCAAAGTCGTGTATGCAATAAAAGGAGTTCTACCCACTCCCACCTTATGCCTTGCCAAAAATAGCCTTGCCCTTGCAAAGACTGTATTATAATGCGGAAACTCCTTCACTAAAATCCTCTCGTATGCCAAACTACACACGGAATTACAAACATATTAACCACTATCTTAAAACTGGCATTCCTTAAAAAGGGCATAATTCCTCAGCGTTGTCAAACCAACCGCTGGTATAACAAACAATAACATCAGTTGTTAATCTATTAATCTATACATGTCAACGACCTTTGGACTAAGCGTAAAAGACCTCCTCACAAGTACTTTAAAAACGTTACTAGGATATTTCTAAACTGTTGCGTATACATTTAATAAAAAAAACTGTACTGTTACTCCATACTTCTGGTTTCACTTTCACAGATGAAGGAATATCATGTCTACAATGTGTCATTATATTACCCATCGTGAATACATAATCAAAAAAATTATTTGTGTGCGTTCGATAAGGATCAATCTCGACGAGGTAATCAAATTAGAACTTCCCTAACGTCGGTTGATAAAGTTCTTCCAGGAAGATTCTATTCTCAAATTATTTTAACTGACTGAAATATCATAGCTTTCTTCAATAAAACATACAGTTAGTCATATTCGTATTATCTCCATTCTGAACGAATGTCTATGAGTTCTAACGATAATCATCGTTTCCATGTTAAATGTTTCTCTCCAATACGATGCTAAGATCGTTACGATGCTGTGATATTTCACAATATATCACAATTTCTTTCTTCTCTCTTGATGTTAATTCACGACGAATATGAAACCCAAATTAAACTTTTTTTTTGGGTATGGCTGTTTTAGTGCCGGGAGTGTCCAAGGACATGTTCGGCTCGCCAGTTTTGTAGCTGCTTCGAGACGGACACCCAATGGGTGAGCTACAAGTACCGTTGGGGAGGAAAGTTGGAATGGAAGGTCGAGGAGTTGGAAGGTAGCGGCTGTGGCCTATAGTTAGGGACCAACACCGGCATTTGCCTGGAAGGAAGATGGAAACCACAGAAGACCATCTTCAAGGTTGCCGGCGGGGGGACTCGAACCTCCTCGCCTCCCGGATGTGAGCGACTGCCAGCAGTCATGCCGTAACGACCTCGGCTAACTCACCCGGTATTAAACTAAACTAATAAATTAATTTAATTGGTAACATATACGAAAATGTCCATCACCTGAATTCAAAATGAATTCATAAACGTCGAAAATACATTACTGTTCCTTAAAGGAAATGACAAAAATACTAGTTCCTCAAACAAGTTAAAATTCTCAGTTCAGAAACTGGATTGCAAACTAACAATGCTAAAAACGTCGAAAGACGATCACTACAAATGATCTCGAAGAATAAAATGACTATACATGGAATACATAAATATTGTGTCGAAATATGGATAAAGGACTTGCTCTAGAATGCCACTATAATGCTCTAACTACAAGTTTAATGAACACAGCTACCTTGTCTGGGAGTCTAGAAGTTCAAATAGAGCATTGTAAAATACTCAGTTGTTACGTCCTTCAAGGATCCTGGTTGGATCCTAGTTCGTCTCCAAGAACTCACGAAAGGAACGAATTCCCCTACTGGAAAACAGCAAACTCCGACCGGGATCGAACTGCGGACCGCCAACCATCATCTTCTTTGTGACCGGGAATACCCTGGACCTCTTGATAATCTTCATGTCTCTTCTCACTCCGTCATGGTACAGTTTCATCAAAACAACGAGAAGTGTCGAACGTTCAGCTTCACGTTCCAAAATAAATTCGAAAAGGTAGTCGTGGACCTCACTCGTATACTGAATATTCATAGAGATGGAGTATGAATATCGTTCTGTAGTCGCTGGTGTTAATATCGAGCTCATGTTTGACGATAATGTACGAGAATATGGTTACACATAACGCCTCATGTTTGCTCGTAAAGTAGACAGTCATGAACAAACTCCTCTAACGAAGCTCCATCGCTGACTACATTGCTTCTATCTGCTTGTATTCCTGACGCACATACTAATTTAGTCCATAATTATATTCATAGTATAAGACTTAATAATGTTCTTCTGTTGAGAATACACCGTCATCATACTGGTGTTACCATAAAGTTCCTCACTAGCAATGCTAACACTCACTGTTACTCACATGATTCTGTGCATTCGCTGTAGTCTTCTCGGACAAAAGTGTTTTATAGCGCTGGATTCAGACACTTTTCTAACTCTTCACAAAATGTTTATATCTCCCAAAATATTCATCCGAATTCAATAAAAGTTCGTAATATACTTCACAAGATTGTATGCTATAATCTGTAGTAGAAATAATGTTTCTGAAGTTGATCAGTTCGAAGTTATTGCGGCATTTATATTCTTCGCAACTTCACTCACTTTACTGGCGCGGCAATCTCCTACTCCTAACCTTGCGATACCACGTCTCCACGAGTCAACCTTTCACGGACGCGGTGATGCACTCGGAACTCCTATCTCTCCCCATAAAACACGTCTGATCAGTCACTGCCATAGTGGATCAGTTCAAACTTCCAATGAATAAGAGCCTCGATGCTTGGCGTCTCCCCTCCAAGTCACCGATTCTGGCCGCCTTTTTCGTTCCCTCAAAAATTTGAGTGGGCTCTAGCAAATTGCTTATTCCCTCGAATTGCGACTTGCTGTCGGCTTATAAAATATCTCCAATATTTTATTATAATTTTCTTCACTTTACCATTACATAAATTCATTCTCTTGGGGCTTAAATGTGATACATATCCATACAATTTAGTTGCTGGAACTCCAGTCTCCTCTAAAACTTCTTCTTATTGGCTGTAGGCTCATATCCAATCAGATAATTTATAACAATGTTTAAACAATTCCTGGGATGATTCGCTGTTGCTAGGCCGATTCTAGGCTTCTCGAACCTTCCATTGCACAATATAATCACGTGACGGAAACTCCCTCCTGCTCGACGTCGCCACAAGACTGGTTTCTGACAACTTCCAGCCTCGATATTGCTTGGTTGAATTTTATCATGGGCTTCGAAAAACATTCCCATTTTCATCCCAAATAATTCATTTTATGGGGACAGTACCAGGTGAATAGAGGAAGGTGTTAGTCTCACCAATACCATATTTAAGGGAAAATGAGGGAAGTAGGGTATGGACAACTAAAGACCAGTCAGCCTTACGTGCATCGTTTGCAAAGTGTTTGAGGGTATCCTTGACAAGTATATCAGGAGGAGCCTGGCAAAGAAAGATTGGATACGAGGGGAACAATTTGGTTTTCGGGAAGGGTTTTCATGTGAGGCGCAGCTATCTTGCTTACAGCAAGATATATCTGATGTGAAGACAGATGAACTGCGTACCATACTGTACCAGTTATTTTGGATTTGAGAGTTGAGTAATATGTTTTTTATGCAGCGTGAAGTAGCCCAGTTCACAGTGTTTTTTGACGAGCAATCATCAGCCCACTTGACTGCTGAGAACATAACCGCTAAGGCGAACGAGGAAACTATTGAAAACGTTTGTGATAAAATGAACCTTGCCAATTTAGAATCTACAATTAAAGTATTTCGATCAGCTTACTATTTGGCAAAAATATCATCTGAAGACACACGAAGAGAAGTAGAATTTTTCCCTCCATGTTCGATTGGGATAATAGAGTAATCGCCCTTCAATTCAAGTTCGTCTGAATGTCTGAATACTATTAAAATAACACAACTAATTATTAAAGTAATACAGCGCACGATAACCTCACTAACAAACAAAATAAAGAGAACAGTCAAATCAGCGCGTCACCACTTTCCACACGAACGCCAGTAGCGCGACTACCGAGCGCCGACTGCAGAGGTCAATGACAATGACTTCCCTCCCTCTCTCTCACCTCTTTCTCTGTCGCACGTGAAAGAGGGAGGGGGCTGAACTTGAGCGCCCCAGATACCGGCTAGCACCGCGCCGACGACGCGACGGCAAGGTTGCGACAACGAACTACCGAATCTTAATCTAAGTTAACAATTAGAATATTGAAATTCAGGTAGGTACGGTGCATGGGTGCTGATGCCTCAAATGAGGAACTCACACATTTTTTTTAAGATATTATTTTATTTACTTGCGTAAGTGTTTTTTTTTTTACTGAGTGAAACCAGTGTGGGAACGCCGTTCCCACGCGTTCCCGCTCCACTACACCCCTGGTGATCATGTCACACTGATTATAATGGGGCAGCTGCATCCTTAGCGACAGTGAGTTTTATCGCACAACCTAATGCCTGCATATTCTAGGCAGGAAATGTGTCCACTTGCGATGACACTTCCTTGTGGAGCTTCGTGATGCTGATAAACTCTTCCAGTATTCGGCGTTTCTTTCGCGAGGCGAGGCGTGTTGGAACACATGGCCGGCTCGACGCCTGTGGAACGTGGTGAGGTCAAGGGTTCGAGGTGAGCCTTTAACCAAGAAGATTATTTTGCCATGTTTTAGCGTGGTGGCTAACATGGTAGTTTTATATCCTTCTATTTCCACTGCTCCGAGAATCAACGTTAAGGAACTGGACACATCAGATTACTAATGTAGCTTAGCATAGCGTCTGGAAGCAATCACAAATTGCCATAGTTATTATTTGTAGATTAAATGGATTTACACAGGCCTAGCTCTGATGTTTCTTTCAAAGCTGACGTGGTGTATCTCCGGGATTTTGATCCAAGTTAATGGATGCATCCCTTGTGTAAACTTAGATTTGTAATTTAACTTTCAGTAAATTTGTAGTAGTACGGTATTTTAATTGATATGTATATTTTCATTGCGAGAAGTCACGTTAGGGAGAAGATCTACAGTATGTTGTATAAGTATAGAGTAATTTTATAGGCAACTTCGTTTAGCAGTGTCTTGAACACTGTTTGTTTTTCTAGTGGTTAGTGTACTTTTGTATGTGCATTTTTGCTTTTTCGCTTCGTTTTATAGGTGAGGATCTCAGTCTATCCGCTCATCTATTTTGATATTGGGAAGTTTGCGGATTCCGCTTGATTGATCGTTTCGATCAATATGTTTTCTTTTCTTTGAGAAAGCACTTAGCTTTGGTGTGCAGAGATCTACTGGTACACCTTCCTAATGAATTGTCATTGGACCGACCTTTGATGTTGGCTTGCATTCATGGTGGAGGAACGGTCTACTGGTATTTTCGAGTTCACCTGAGTCAGGGGCGACCTCAATGTTGGGGACATTGATCTTAACATTCTCGTATAACCTCTTCCTGGAAGTTCAGTTGTAGTTTTGTGATATCATGCTTAGACATGAGCCTTAATTAATATAAAGTTAAATGATTGCTTTTGACGCAATAGTGTGAGATTTATTACCACCGCATTTAGAAAAACACTCAAGCTTCTGAATAAATTTATCCCAGGCAATATAGACTTTGTCTATGAGTATAATGATATAAAATGATTTTTGTGTAAGGCAAGATTCGTAGGCGCTCGATGCATATTTATGAATCATATTGATGAACGACGTGCAATGGAATAGGTTTTGTTTTCAAGCATTTCTGGAGGCATTTTGTAAGACCTTGGTGATTCTGTGGTCAGCTAGTTGATATGCAGACCACACTTTTGCATGATAAACGAGCTATATCAAGGTTTTGTGAACCTTAGTTTGAAGCACAGTGGTGCATATCAGGATTTTTGTGATACAGCTGATTCTTTTGGATGTAATGCATTGTGAAGCATGTTTGTATTTTTGGAATTGAGCCAATAAGTGCTTTTGAGCCGATAAGTGCCAATCGTTGTTAGACTAGTCGTAGTCTTGTATCAGCTGTTCAGTGTACTTGAACCATTTGAGATTCGTTTGTGGGATGTTCGTTTGGACGTTATCAGCTGTTTATCAGGTATTATGTTTTGAATAAAGCACATCATAGCTATTATGTTCTGAATAACGGATATTATAACTCTTTAATATGCACACACATCTGAATCTACATCTTAACACAATGAACAACTTACAACTAACATTGTCACAGAGTAAAAGCATATATACACTCCGACCAAGTTCCATAGAGGACATAAACTAGATACATAATAGTCTCCCCCACTTATATAAAAATAAATAAAAGGAACTATTCATATTCATTTGGGCACATAGTCTTGCAGATACTGAGGAGGTCGCCTGTCTCTGGCTGATCTTCTTAAATAATTATCAGCAGGTGGTGGAAGGCTGTTTCGATCAGGGCGTTCATCTGGTTGCACGATGGTCTGCCTTGTATCATCTGAAGTGTGGGTTGCAGGAGGAATATCCTCATTTTCTAGTCTTGACTGGGTTGGTGTTGGTATGTTTGGAACACTACGCACAGGAGGATTTGTTGGAGCAAAAGTGACATGCTTATCTTTCTTTGGCACGAGAGTCGATAATAACTGGTCAACATGCCGCTTTAAAATTCGTCCCGAATCCAATTTCACATCATAGTGACGTTGGCCGAGTTTAGTTTGTATAACACCAAACTGCCAAATATCACGGTTTTTCTGGTGAATCCGGACTTGCACTCTCTCTCCCACTTTGAAAGAGCGAACTGGGGGTGAGAAACTGGATGTAGTCAAGCTCTTTTGGTTTGGAAGTAGAGCATCCAACCGGATACGTAGCCGACGTTTCAAATATAGTTCAGCTGGAGACTGTCCACATGCCAATGGCGTTGCTCTGTATTGAAACAAGATGTCCTGTAACTTTGTCGATAATGGTGCCGGGTCATTTACAGCAGCACGAAGTCGCCTCTTCAAAGTTTGGATGTTTCTCTCAGCTAGCCCATTGGTTGCTGGGTGCCCTGGTGCAATATATTTCTGAAAAATCCCTCTCTCCTTGCAATAGGATCTGAATACATCACTCCTGAAGATAGTGGCATTATCTGACACAAGGACATTCGCGTACCCATGTACGGTAAAGATATTGTCAAGCAGACTGATAGTAGTTGCAGTGGATGGAGCGTCTTTCACCATTCGTACTTCGATCCACTTGGATTTCGCGTCAACACACATCAAGAAATTGTGGTTATCAAATGGCCCCGCATAGTCAATGTGTATGCGTTCCCAATTTTCTTCTGGTTCATCCCAGGGGTGTATTGGAGCTTTTGGTGGATTTGAACGAGTCTGTGCGCACTCTTCACAAGATTTGATAAGCTTCTCAATGTCCTTGTCTAATTGCGGCCAGTAGACATATCGTCTTGCTAACTGTTTTGTTTTCACGTTTTTTGTTGTTGTTTTTTTTATCAAAATTTTCAAAAGGTGTGATGTTAGTGGCTTGTGGGGTTGTGACGGGCTGGTGAGCTTGATACCTTTCAAGTAACTTCTCTTGAGAATCAGTAAAAATGTTCAGTAATTGTTGAAACTGATTTGCGTCCATCTTGACGGAACTTCGAAATAATTTTAAAAATCACAGTTCAAATATAATAAAATGTTTCAAGATAACAGATTTAAAACACACTGGGTAGTGATCGATGACCGAATATTGTCCTGGGTTTGAGAGAAGAAAAAAAAACAACATTGCATAACCTCAAAGTTCGAACTGCGATAAATATTATTTTGAATATGTGGCATGCAGGCACACGTAGCTGAATATACGATGAGTTGCTTAGGATTGTTTACAAGTTCTCTGTGTACATTTCATGTCGATTTGCCTGATTCTTGATTTTACTCACGTGGCCGTTGAAACAGACGACGTAAATACCGTACTTCATTGATGTAGGCTATATCTGTACCGGAGAATCAAGTCCCAATTCCTCGTCGCCAACTATTATGTTTTGAATAAAGCACATTATAGCTATTATGTTTTGAATAACGGATATTATAACTCTTTAATATGCACACACATCTGAATCTACATCTTAACACAATGAACAACTTACAACTAACATTGTCACAGAGTAATAGCATATATACACTCCGACCAAGTTCCATAGAGGACATAAACTAGATACATAATATCAGGTCTTACAAATACCGTGCCTGTGTCTTGATAATAAAACGTTCCAAAGCAATGCTCGCATAAGTTGTATGATAAAATAGATTAATATTTCTGCAGTCTTATGAGAAATGCCTATACAACCATTAAGATCATAATTAATTAAGCAATTATTTGAATTATAATTGTGAACAGACATTTCGCTTAGCTTGGTTGCTTGGCGAAATTTACCCAGCATTAAGAAAATTTACCACTTATTATAACCTTACAGAAGCGAATATTGTATTTATGTCAGTATATTAGGAACATTTGAATGTGTCCTAAATTATACTTGTATAAATTTTGTAAATTAATGTATATAGCGTAAATGACGCCACAGTTCAAATAACCGCTAACTTTACTAGCGGTTAAAGTTTAATAGAATGTAATATGCGTAAAATCACTATGGTGATTCTTTTGGTTGTTAATTATACGGTCCAATCTTATTATTCGAGGATCGTGTATGATCATTTTGCGACAAATTGGAACGTGTTTCCAATTCTGGACACTCAATTTTGAGGTGATCCATGTAATAATATTTTTTGTATTATTACATTGCTTTTCTTAGTTTTCTTGGGTCGTTTTAACGACAGTGCTTATTTTTCTTTTTCTCTTTGTCTTGATGGCCTGTTCTCCATCTCTTGATGAATGCAGTACTTTTGCATTTGTCAGTTGACACAGGCTAGAGTAAGAGGTGGCTTTTCACCGATGTCTCAGTCTCACTCATGGCTGTGATTATATGGAAGCTACTGAGGTATGGGTGGTGCTTAGTTATGGCATTCGGGGCACAGTCAGTGCCTGTGAATGCTGTGAAAGGTTCAACTCATAGGGTTAGGACTACTGTTCTGACTCAGGGAGGAAAGCAATGTCAAACTACCTCACTCCTCTTCTTGCCTAGAACGCCTCAAAATAGCGCTGCCTTGGGTTCTTGTGGGTATCTACTCACATAACGTAACGGCGGTACTTTTTGAGGATCCAACCAGCCTTCGGGCTGACTACCTAACAGAAAACTTTGTCTTGAATAAATTTTGCTTTCCATTTTAAATTTTAGTGCGTGTTGTTTTAGTAAAGTGATGGGAGGTAGTATTAAGAGGGCCATCGCTGGGTATTTCCAGGGTACTCCACCCTTAGAGATTAATCGTTTGGAGGAATCTCGTGTCTTTTCGAGCTAGTCTATTTTACACGTAGATATGGTTCTTCTTAATACCACCTGTTAGGATATCTGCACCCTTCTACTCTATCTGTTGGTAGAACCTGTTTTTTTTCTTTCCGGGGATTTTAAGGTGCTACGATCCGGCTGTCATCGAGGGATTCCAACAGGTATTGGTAGGTATTTCGGGGACAGTACCAATCAACCTTTCAAAGGTCTTTGATAGGGTAAATCACGAGATATTAATTAGGAAACTGCCAAATATAGGGTTGGATAGAAGAGTACCGGTAGTTAATTGGGTAAAATTGTTCTTAGGAGAAAGAAATCAAAGAGTAGCGGTGGGGCCTTCACTGCCAGAACAGGTCAAAATAAGGAGAGGGGTGCCACAAGGAAGCAAACTTGGACTTTTATTATTTTTGATCTATATAAATAGCATAGGGGAGGACTTGATAAGGCTATTTGCTGACGACATATTAGTTTATAGGTAGATCAGAGATAGGCAAGTTTGTGAAGCATTACAGAGGGATTTAGAAAAACCTTACAGAGCGGATAAATAAAAATTCTATAGTAACAAAAAATGTAGACGATAGCCTGGCTGGTACGTTTGGAAATAAGAGGAGCAAAATTAAGTATGGCTACACTTTTCAGGGGAGAAGGGTGAAATTAGGAGAACACTGCAGATATTTGGGGGTAACTGACAGAGGGGGGAGATTAGTTATTGTTGTTTTAAGGGGCGGAACTATGAGGTCATCTTCCCTTAGGGGGAAGATTCCATTGGAAATAACACATAGGGCAGGTGGTAAGGAATGCATAAACGTTCCTTCGCCTGACCATGCGAGTACTACGGGGAGCAAGCAAGGAGGTTGGAGAGAGGGCATACTTCAGCCTAGTAAGACCACAGCTGGACAATGAGGACAACGAATAGTAAAAGTGAAGGGTAGATATTTGTGTGTAAGATATTGTACGGATAATTTTAGGTGTATTGTTTTGGGTAGCGAGCACTGTATATTATTAAGTTAGTGGTACCGGCATGTTAATTGAGTTGATTATGATTTTAACTATTTTGAGCATTTACATGTACCGGTATATATATTCCACGGGGGCATTAACCCTACTTGCAATACTTTTATTATTATTAATGTGATGTTCTCTTGACTGTGCCATTCGTGACAAATGTGCTACATCAGTTTAACCGCCAGTTTCATCTTCTCTGATATCAAGCATATTTAATCTGTTATATCAACGCCCCCCTTCGTTTCAAATCAAAATAGTGTAACATCCTGATGATAAATGCACCAGCCACCAATGGACTAAGGTAGTAAGAAGTGTAGGCTACGTGAGTTAGTGAGCTTTATCTATCTTATTTATCGGTCAGCAATAATCAAACGATTTTTTTTTAACTATGAGCGTACGAGTACGAGTACCGTACCATACGAATTTATCACTTCGCACACAAGTTTCATTATTCTAAGAAGAGCTCATGGGCTTTTAAAGTGGCTGCAATTTTTTCATTCACCATCTCATTGTTTCTGTGCAAGATGATTGGAAATAGTACTCAGAACAGATAATCCTCAAGTGCAAAGAACAAATAACTGAGAATTTCGGTACGGTATTTGTACATGTACATGGAAAATTAAGGCAAGTATTAAAAATAAAATACAAAAAATAACAACATATTTTAGGCAGTTATATTGCATGGCATATATAGTATTATAGGGAATGTTTTACCTAGAGTTGCTAGGCACATTCTTTTTCCAGTGAGGCTGGTCTCCCGACTTCTTTAGAAAGGAGCACTCCCCGATTATTTGAAATAAAACTTTTGCTCGCAATGCATGGTCACTGTCAACAATTATCCTGGAATTAATATCGTAACAGACTAATCTGATGCCGATCTACCTATTGAAATTATGCTTATAATGACAAACACCAACTCATTTAGCGTTTAAACTGGACGTTTCCAGGCATATTCGTGGCACTCTACTTTCCAAATACCATACAAAATATTGGTTTTAAAAAATCCATGGCATAATCGTCGCATAGCACATTCGTATGTGTGCGTCGATCGGTTGCACACGCTGTCTCGAGCTTATAACCAACTTGGTGTGACCTTGTCAGAAGCCTCGTCTACGTCTCACGCTACGTGAGCGGCCGCGCTCGGAACTAGACCAGGAGAGTGAAACCTGAATAGATAAACCAGTCTCTTCCACGACTGGTCTCTGAATGACGAGCTTCAATAAACTGCCGTAAGAAACGCTGTAAACCCCTTTGAAAACAGGGCCGATTGGCGAAAATAGACGCAAAGGACACCCCGTTTAAATTGAAAACCTGACAGGCTGCGCTATCAGCCACTTCCATGTAAACATCGCAAGAGACACCCTTGCGTGATGTTACGCACGTAGTGTTCACAGTGAGAAAATGCAATATGCGGCGAACTTGGAATTGAAAGTGAATTAAGCAAATAATATTTACAGTAAAATATTGTGATTCTTCTTTGCATAATCGTCGCACACTGCCTTTATTTTCCGAATATTCGACTGAAAATATGCGATTATGCCAAGAAATACGGCACTGAACGCTGATTTTTTTAAAATGAAGGCTGATTCTATATATACACACATCAAAAAAAGTTTTGCATCACCTCGGTTCCCAGATCTCCGGCATATAGACGTTGACTGTGTATATTGTATCCAAGATACAGTCCCTTTGACTGTTCATAGATGTCACTAAAACTGCTCAAAGATGTAAACAACCATGCATGAGCAGGGCCTATTAGGCGGAGGGGGTACGACAGCCGATCAGTTCCAGTCATTCCACCAGGACGAAGGTACGCTGCTCATGTTGTCTGTAGTTCTACCATGCCTAGAAGGTCAATACCGCAGTTCGATCGCGTCCGCATTGTTACTTTGTGTCAAGAAGGGCTCTCAACAAGGGAAGTTTCCAGGCGTCTCAGAGTGAACCAAAGCGATGTTGTTCGGACATGGAGGAGGTACAGAGATGCAGGAACTGTCGATGACAGGCCTCGCTCAGGCCGCCCAAGGGCTACTACTGTAGTGGATGACCGCTACTTACGGATTGCCGCTCGGAGGAACCCTGACAGCAATGCCACCATGTTGAATAATGCGTTTCGTTCAGCCACAGGACGTCGTGTTTCAACTCAAACTGTGCGCAATAGGCTGCATGATGCGCAACTTCACTCCCGACGTCCATGGCGAGGTCCAGCTTTGCAACCCCGACACCATGCAGCGCGGTACAGATGGGCCCAACAACATGCTGAATGGACCCCACGGAATTGGCATCACGTTCTCTTCACCGATGAGTGTCGCATATGCCTTCAACCAGACAATCGTCGGAGACGTGTTTGGAGGCACCCTGGTCAGGCTGAACGTCTTAGACACACTGTCCAGCGAGTGCAGCAAGGTGGTGGTTCCCTGATGTTTTGGGGT
Source organism: Meconema thalassinum (assembly GCA_946902985.2). Classification (NCBI taxonomy): domain Eukaryota; kingdom Metazoa; phylum Arthropoda; class Insecta; order Orthoptera; family Tettigoniidae; genus Meconema; species Meconema thalassinum. The sequence goes on from OX336395.1 coordinate 130,730,118, forward strand.
GGCATTATGTGGGGCCGACGTACGCCACTGGTGGTCATGGAAGGCTCCGAAACGGCTTTACGATACCTGAATGACATCCTCCGACCCATAGTGCAACCATATCGGCAGAATATTGGAGAGGCATTTGTCTTCATGGACGACAATTCTCGACCTCATCGTGCACATCTTGTGAATGCGTTCCTTCAAGATAACGACATCGCTCGACTACAGTGGCCAGCATGTTCGCCAGACATGAACCCTATCGAACATGCCTGGGATATGTTGAAAAGGGCTGTTTATGGACGTCTTGACCCACCAACCACTCTGAGAGATTTACGCCGAATTGTCGTTGAGGAGTGGGACAATTTGGACCAACAGTGTCTTGATGAACTTGTGGATAGTATGCCACGGCGAATACAGGCATGCATCAATGCAAGAGGACGTGCTACTGGGTATTAGAGGTAGTGGTGTGTACTGCAATCTGGACCACAAATGCTGAAAGTCTAGCTGTATGATGGTACAACATGCAATGTGTGGGTCTCATGAGCAATAAAACGAGCTGAAATGTTGTTTGTGTTGATCTCTATTCCCTTTGTATTTAACGGTTCCGGAACTCTTGGAACCGAGGTGATGCAAAACTTTTTTTGATGTGTGTATAATACAGTGTATTAAGAAAACTCAATTGAAAATATTATCAGAAACACCAGTGAAAAAGTACCTAATGACTCTTAGGAGCAACAGCCTGTATGTTTTTGGCTCCATCATGAGAATTCACGACCCACAAAATACCTCCATGGGACCTATGAAGAGGTCAGAATCCATAGGTTGGAAACTGCTGGTTTAAGCCATCATCCAAGTGTCACATTGGTCGAGATTGCCATAAATGGCATAGTTACAACCGCTGGGACCAAAGACAGTTTCATCGCTGTATGTAGACAATTTAGCTCAACATTAATGCTCTGGAAGTATGGCAATTGCAGCTAGCCCTCAACTGAGCCGACAGGTGAGCCCACAACCAGGGTTTTTGCTTTCCAGCAGTGAAAAACTCCGTTGTCTATTTCTGGCAGCTCTGGACGGTACATTTACACCCTGAACTACATCTTCAGGATGATGAATTGCTGGTGGTTGACACTTGGGAAGGTGCGGTGATGCTACGGTTTTACCACGCCCCCGTCCTCAGACTATAGTTCGTGGCATAAGGTTCAGCAAGTCTGGTAACCTTGAAAATGCTAGACAGTATCAACAATACCGTAGTGGCATTAGGTTGGCAACCAATGCTTTCCAGAACATCCAAATTCCTAGCCTGCTTGCCAAATAAGGCATATCACCTCTGTGTGTCCGACGCCAACATATGCCGCCAATATACGTTAAATGCTGCATCACCTGAACTATCAAGCTCTCTTCAGTACCCAATACCACCAGAGGTACGCCAACCAGCATCGCAGTAATGAAATAGGAGTGGTTTTAGGTCCCTGTATGATCCAGACACCTAGCAAGGTACATCCTAGTAAGTCCTGCATCCGGAAATTTGGTTAGATTTACACCAAGGTCCTAAGGTGAACACAGAAGCCTCCTTTTACCAGAGGCAGAACACGGATGAATCCAAGGCGGACGAGAAAGTGGGTTGTGCTTACGTCATCACTGGAGCTAATACGAAGATCCGTTTGCCACAGATCTGTAGTGTCGTCAATGCAAGATTTCACTTTATAATAATAATATCGTTTGGCCTCGGGTGCAAGCTTTGTTATTTGACACCCAAAGGGTAGCTTGCATGTCGAATTTAGTTGTTCCTTGAAGCACTATAAAAGTCAAGGCTAGATATCTAAGCTCCTTGAACACTATAGCGCTTTCTAGTAGAGAAATGAGAAACTTTGTGTTGGCTGAAACCCCCGAGATTAATCTTGCCATCATGAACACGGCCTATTGAATTCAAAAGGGTTCTTTGACATGGTGTCGTAATTTTTGCCGCCTTTCAAAAATCACTTACCACGGCCAGGAGCGAACCTGCAAGCTTGGGGTTAGTACAGACCGACACGTTGACCACTCACGCGCCATGGCAAGCTTCTTTCATGTGTGTAACGACTCTTCATTGTTGTCAATTGCTTCATGTCCTGCAACACCCATTAGTGCAGCGAATCCATGGCCTTCTAGCTGGGTTGTGCAATGGTGCCACTAGAAACACCTTCCTGTGGCTACGAAGCCACATGGAATTGTGCGAAATGAGTTAGCAGATCAAGCTGCAAAAGAGGCGGTATCACTACCACCTCAACCAATGCCGACAAGCAGTGATTCAGTTTGAAAACATATTTACAGGAACTCACCTTATTAATTCAGCAATTTCCAAATGGACTCGTATTGGGTGTCAAAATCAGCGGCCTCGTGTTTCCGACAAGTTGTTTCATCAGCTGAACGTCTCCCCTTTCGTAGCCATGAATTGACATATGGTTGTGGGTTAAGTAAATGCACAGGAGGTCCTACGCTGCTTATGAAAATAAGTCCGCTTGATCTTTCAACCAGCAGCCTATTTCTCTTTTCGGTATGGATCTCATTCATGGTACTGAAAGCTCTTTCAGCTTCTGCTGAAGAGATGGGAATGGTCTGTACAGTCTTGATTAAAGGCATCAGCTCCACTGGAATTTCCTTGGTCTCGACATACTTTTTAAAAGCATTAATGTACCTCCTCTTGTCTGACATGTGGAAAAAGTCACCAAGGTTGCCGACACTCTCATCACCAGAGCAGATATCCAAAGTAGAAGTGGAGGGCCAATTATTTTTGTATAGTACCTTTGAATCACTGATAACTTTTGTCATTCTCTCATGTCTCTGCTGACTAGAGCTGGAACCAAGATGAGATGATGTGGACACATTTTCCATAAGCCTGTTATTTAAATTGTTCACAAGACTTCTGAAAAACTGCTTTCTGTCAATTTTTACAACTTTTTTAGAATCATGTAATCCTATGTTTCTAAACTTTTTGTTTTCTGCTGCTTTAAGAACCGTTCTGTAGTATTCTCCAGAAGCTGAGTTACACATAGATTCAAACACTTTTATAGTGCGCTTGATTGCATTTTGAGCCTCTGTCAGACTTGTCTCTCTTTTCTGCAACTCTAATGACAAATCAGCTAACTCAACAAGAGCATCATACATAATTGCAATATTTTCTAGAAATTCTACACAAGTTAACATATTTTCTAGACCTTGGAATTTTGCCCTTTCTTTGGAGTCTCTCTGGTGGTCATTTTTGGCCTCACTAAAATATTTTACTAGAGCACTGTAGTTTTCCCAGACAGCTTTTACAGTTCTCTGGCTTGAAACTACCCATCTTATTGTAAATATTTTCCCAATCTTCTTAACTCTTTGTTCCAGTGAAGCAGCACAAATGTTGAGTTCCCTTTCATTTTTGGGAGACATGCTGTATAAAGAATACAATTTGCCAAAGAAAGAATGGAAATGGTTAACACCTGTAACTTCATTCCATGAATCAGAAACTGTCAATTCCAAGCGATGGTTTAAACAGTGCCAGATTACTATATCTGGAAATACCGTAACTTTAAAAACTGTGCTCCAACTCCATTTTTTCTACCTAACATTACAGAGGCCCCATCACATGCTAGAGCAACTAAATGTTCTGCCAGAAAGTTTTCATTCATCCCATATGAAGAAAGATTCTTCAATATCTCTCGAGTAATAACATCTGCTGTAGTTGATTCAAGTTCTATCAAGTCCCAGAAAAAGGAAACTACTTCAGAGTTATCTCAAAGAGCACATCTCAAACATAATGCTAACACAGATTTTACACTAACTGTTGTTGATTCGTCAATCATAATACTGATTTTCCTCGGATTTTGCTATTTTATTTCTCCCTGTGAAATGTGTTCACTGAAAGAGAGAAGAGAGGAGGATGTATTTCACAAAATCTCGGACAATGGCAAGACGTTAGGAGTTGAAATCACCAGGGCAAACATAGACGCAGCTCACCGCCTCCCGTCAACAAAGCCTGGGCCTCAACCGATAATTGTGAAATTAAATAATAGGTGGAAGAAGGAAGAGATTCTCAGTAGCAGAAGACAAAAGAAGACCCTGAAGACGAGTGAAATTGGTTACAGTGATGGTGGTAATATATATATCAATGAACACCTGACCCCAAGAAATGAAACCATCGCCAAAAAGTGCCGTGAATTGAGACAACAGGGAAAAATATTTGCAACTTGGGTCAGAGACTGCAAAATATACATTCGGAAAAATCAAAATGGACCCTCAAAGCTTATATCAAGTGCTGAAATACTGGATGAACTCGCCCTCTCAAACTAAAATCTATGTAATAGTAAGATATCTACTAAGTATTATCCCATATGGAACTAGAATTACAGAAATTAAATTTTTTAGGTAATGCAAATAATAATACACTAGAATTAACCGAGTGTAACTGTAATACACTTAGCGATTATTATAAAATTAAGGACAGTAAACAGATAATAACCGATACCAGTACACTAAAATGCGTACACATAAATGCACATAGCATAAAAAACAAGTTCGATGATATCCAAATAATGTTAGACAGAATCAAAGGTGTAGATGTCCTAGCAATCTCAGAAAATTGGTTAACTGCACTATCACGAGCCTCGGCTCAGGTGCCCCTTATGAGATAATAAATATAAAAAAAAAAATATAAAAAAAAAACAGAACAAACAAAAATGTTTTTCAATATTAAGAAATATGTTGCATGTCACATAGTTAGAAAGCAAACTGGAGGGGGAGTATCTTTGTATATTTCAAACAAATGTAGCAGTACCCTTGTAAAGGAAATAAATTCCACCCACAGCATACTGCACATTACTGTGAGAAAAGGCCATCAAGAATACAATATAATCACTGCTTATAACCCTCATAAAAGCAACATTCCACACTTTCTAACTGATCTCGAAGTAATTATTAGTTCTTACTCAACGAATCCTGTTATAATACTAGGTGATATGAATATCGATCTATTATTTGGGGACAGATATACTAGTAGTTATATTAACCTAGTCAAATCATACAGTCTAGTCTTATGTAATACAAAATATCCAACTCGTGTAACACACACTAGCTCTACTCTAATTGATCATGTATTGGTGAACGACTGTGACAAAATATGTAATGTCTATAATATTGATAATGATTTGAGTGATCACCATTTACTCATCTGTGAAATGAGAAACAAAAAGATAAATAGGAACTCAATATGTGATGATAGGCCAATAGAAAAGGATAAAATAAACTACAAAAACTTAATAAATACCGGTATTTAATAACTCAAGAATTTGTATGCAATGAAACTAACATCAATGACTACTACAATAAATTCTGTGATTTTATTAATAAAGGAATAGAAGCCTTTACTATGAAATATACGAATAAGGAGCCAAGTGCCCCACCAATAAAACCCTGGATCACACAAGATCTTTTAGCACTAATACACAGGAAAGATAAGATATATACAAAAACCAAAGTTAAAACTCCATCTGCAGAAATTTTAGAAGAATATAAAATTATTAGCAACCAAGTTAAAAACTTAAGAGAAACCTACAAAGAAACTACTTTGACCAAAAAATTCAAAATGCAAATAATCAGAGGGAAGTGTGGAGTGTTGTTAATGAGATGTTAAATAGGCCAAAGAAGGGGAAAAATGAAATTGTCAAACTTATAGTCGACGGCACAAATGTCGAAAAAAAGGAAAATATATGTGATGAAATTAATAAATATTATGTCAATATTGCTAACAGTATATGGGAAAATCAAGGAAACGGTTCTACCTCGGACATTACAAGCTATAAAAATACTACTAGCACTAAGACAATCTTTATGTTACCTCCTGATGCTAATGAAATACAATCAATTATAAACTCCCTAAAACACAAAAACAATATAAGTGAGGACAACACTACTAATGTCATGCTACAATTGTGTCTTGAGGGCCTTACACCATATCTTGTCAAAATAATAAATCTTTCACTGATGACTGGTATATTCCCCGATGACTGTAAAGTCTCTAGGGTGGTCCTGATCTACAAAAAAGGAGACAAAACCCACCTATCAAATTACAGACCCATTAATGTTATATCTGCCATCAGCAAGGTTCTAGAAAGCGTTGTTAAACGAAGACTTATGAATTTTTTCATGAAAAATGATTACTTTGCAAACTGCCAATATGGGTTTATTCCAAATAGAGGAGCTGATAGTGCTATATTTGAAGTAGTAACTGATGTAGAAAAGGCATTAGATGAAAACAAACTAGCTGCTGGTGTACTAATTGACCTTCAAAAAGCCTTCGATCTGGTTAACCATAAGATTCTCCTTAATAAACTAGAATTTGCAGGCATCAGAGGAGTGGCACATGATTGGTTCAAGAACTACCTCACTAACAGAAAACAATATGTTGCAATCGATAATGTAAAAGGATCTCAAATGAGAATTGACACAGGAGTACCTCAAGGTTCTGTCTTAGGACCAATTCTTTTCTTGGCCTATATTAATGATATAGTATTATTAGAATTGAAAGGCAAGCTTAAACTATTTGCAGATGATATTTTTATACTCTACCTGGGAACATCTGAACAGGAAATTATGCTAAATATTAATTATGATCTCAATAAGCTGGTGGATTGGTTGAGAGCACACAAAATGGTTATCAATATCACTAAAACAAAATATTTATTCTTCCATAAACCATCATACAAGATTGAGACCACAAACATAGTCAACATAGCCAACAAAGAAATAGAAAGGGTTAAATCGGCAACATACTTAGGTATCACACTAGATAGTACACTAACCTGGGAAAATCATGTAGAAAATGTAAAACATAAAATCAGCCCTTTAATTGGTATTATTTTCAGATTAAGATATAGCTGTCTGACTAGCCAACAATTGAAAAATATATACTTTGCTCTGATACATTCACATCTAATGTACATGAATTTCATATGGGGGTATTGTAAGAAGGAGCTAATAGAAGAACTTGAGATACTCCAGAAACGTGCTATAAAATCTATCTTTGGATTTCCTTAGCTCACACCCTCAAATGAATTATACTCAAGAACTAAAATTATGCCACTGCAAAAACAAATAGCTATGTCAGCAACAGTATTTGTATACAAATTAGAAAACAAATTGATACACACACACACATCCATTTTACCCATGCAAATGACATTCATCATTATGCAACAAGAGGAGTAAATCAAATATTCACCAGCCATTCCCTATCCATTAAATTTGGAACTAAAGGAATTATGTCCTCTATAATAAAAGAAAACACCTCGCTACCATTAGGCATAAGGGAAAGTTTCTCTATAAAAACATTTAAGAGGAAAACAAAAGACTTCCTATTAAGGAATGAATAGCCCATGTACAATAGCCTTAAGCAATGCAATGTATCATACCGAATTATCTCTGTAAAGTTAGTCACTAGCAATCTAATATAAGTTAGGCTACTATTAAACTAAACAATAATGTTACCAAAATTATATATATGCCATGCTGTAACTATGTTACATATGAACATGGCGGTTAACGGTCGAGATTTTTCTCCGAGCGAAAAGTTCGAAAATAACGTGTGTGTGATGTGTAATGGATCTAAAAACGATAGTAGGGCCAGTCTTGAAGTTTGTGAAACATGCGTGTTTAAGAATGCGTTCGCAAGTGAAGTGCCAAATTCGGAAGACGATGAAGTTTCAGATAACCTCACTTCGACCGCATCGCATCTATGGTTCGGAATAAAATCTCTGGAGCTCGAGCTATTCTCAAAAGACGAAATAATCAAGATGATATCAATTGATTTAGAAAATGCTCTCCTGGAACTGAAGGGCTTAAAGGAAGGTAGGGCAAATATTAAGATACCGGGAGAACATGGTAGGGATTATACAGAGGTTAAGTCAAAAAATCTTAGGCATACCAGGCCTCATGTAACAGGCAATGGATCTTCACATAAAGGCATCGCAACAGCGAATAGATTTCAGATCTTAGGGTCAGAAGATGACGTAGTCAACACAGAATGTAACCTTCCTATGGTCTCGGAAAGTCAAAGGAAATCCCGTCGGCGATCGAAGCGTAAACATGCCCGTACGGTAATAATAGGTGATTCTATGGTGAGGAATGTTGGGCCTGAAATTGAAGAAGGAATCACATATTGCTATCCGGGCATGCAAGTGGGACAATTGACAGCACATGTGAACAATAATAAAATAAAGGAAACACCCGAGACGTTAATTATCCACGTTGGTACAAACGACATTCTAAACTCAACAACACCCAGTGATATAATGGCCGAGGCTGATACTCTTATTGCGACAGTAAAAGTGAAGTTTCCGGAGACAAAGCTTTGTCTCAGTGGAGTGTTATATAGGAATGATGTCGACTACCGCTATGTGGATGCTGTAAATTCCACACTAGACTGGCTGTGTCGCAATGGAGACGTCCTTTTTGTCGATGCAAATGGATGGCTTAATGACTATGATTTTAGTACAGATGGGTTACACCTCAATAGGAAAGGGACCTCTAAGTTCGATAAACTGCTGAATAGGATATCTAGGAAAATGCTTTCGGGAAACTAATTCAGATAATGGGGGGCGTAAATGAGTGCACTGGAAAAGATACAGTAAATCAGTACCACGAAAAACAGGACTCGAGTCAGGGGAGCAAGGGATTACTAATTGCACACCCACAACATCAAAATTTGAGGGGGAGGGGGTCTAAGATTGCTCTTGGTAAACTGTCAAAGTGTAGTAAACAAGCAAATAAAACTCAGTACAGCAATGGAAGCATATGAAATTGATGTGGCGATAGGAGTGGAATCATGGCTGAGAGAAGGGGTAGGAAATAGAGAAGTATTCCCAGAAGGGTATGTAGTCTATCGTAGAGACCGAGGAAATAAGAAGGGAGGGGGGGTGTTTATACTGGTGAAGGAAACTTACTGCTCACATGAATGGTTTACCGACGAAAAGGATGAAATATTAGGGATAAAATTAGTTTGTGACAATATGAAGGAGGTGGGAATTATAGGAATATATAGGCCTGGGAGAGAGAAAAGAGACATGGAAATATTTGAGAAACTAATAGATTACACTCATAAAAACAATAATGACATGATAATAATTGGGGGGGATTTAAACTTGCCAGAAGTTGATTGGAATGGAGCTGCAACAGAAGCCCATGAACAGAAACTTGCAAATAAATTAGTTTGGGAGGGAGGATTTACACAAGTAGTGCAAGCACCAACTAGACTCAGCAACTTGCTGGATGTATTCCTGATACAACCAAGGGAACTTGTTGAAAAAACCCACGTAATTGAAGGAATAGGTGACCATAAGGCTGCAATAATGGACGTTGGTCTGGTACCAAAAAGGCTTAATAGGAGGGTCACACAGGACAAGAAATTATACAGAAAAACTAAATTCGATGAATTTGGAGCTTACCTGAAATCAAAATTTAATTCTTGGATAAGTGAAGGGAGTAATGTGGATACACTCTGGGCAAATTTTAAGGAAATCATTTGGGAGGGTGAGAAGATATTTGTACCTATTAAGAAGGGAAAAACAACCTCAGACCCTGTTTACTATACAAAGGACATACGAAAATTTAAAAGGAAATGTAGAATGGTAAACAGTCAAATCAAAGAGGGCAGGGGAAACAGAGAAACCAGAAAGCAGCTAATAAAGGAGCTCAATAGGTTGAAAAAGGAAGCAAAGGAAAATTACATGAATGGCATACTTCATGAGGGTAAAGACCACATAGGGAAATGGAAAAAGCTGTATTCATATATTAAAAACCAAAAGGGAAACGGAATCTACATTCCCACAATGGAGGGAGAAGGGGGTGAGCATTTATTTGCAGATAATGAGAAAGCAAACCTATTTAGTAGGGAATTCATAGATTCAGTGGAAGATTGTCAGGAGTTGGAAACCGTAAATGAGACTGGAGAGGGTGAAACACATAAGGACACAAGAAGCTTCACCTTTACAAATGAGGATATTTTTAGAGAACTCAAACTGCTTCAGCAAGGAAAAGCAGCAGGGTGTGATCAAATTACTGGGGAATTAATAAAGGCAATGGGGTGGTACATAGTGCCTTATTTAAAGTTTCTTTTCGACTATGTCATGAACAATAGTAGAATACCAAAGGAATGGAAGGAATCTATAATAATACCAATTTATAAAGGAAAGGGAGATAGAAGTAAACCTGAGAACTACAGACCAGTAAGTCTGACCAGTGTAGTTTGTAAAATCTTGGAGAGTTTAATAGTAAAATATATTAGAGGGGTATGTGAAGATAAAAATTGGTTCCTGAGGAGCCAGTATGGATTTAGAAAGAAATTTTCTTGTGAGGCACAAATGGTGGGATTTCAGCAGGACATATCAGATCGGTTGGATCTAGGGGGACAGTTGGACTGCATAGCTATAGACCTTTCCAAAGCTTTTGACAGAGTGGAACATGGAGTATTATTAAAGAAAGTGGAGAGAATGGGATTGGACTCGAGGGTTGTACATTGGATAGGAACATTTCTAAATTCAAGGGTTCAGAGAGTCAGAGTAGGGAATTACGTATCACAGGAAGAGAAAGTTAAGAAGGGAATTCCACAGGGTAGTAAAATTGGTCCATTGCTTTTCCTAATATATGCAAATGATTTAGGGAACAATATAGCATCAAAAATAAGATTGTATGCAGATGACATTATCATCTATAGGGAAATAAATAATATAGAGGATTGTAAAATATTACAAAGGGACCTCGACAGTATCCAACATTGGGTTGAAGAGAACCACATGAAGGTCAACGGAGGTAAATCAACTGTCACAATATTCACAAACAAGAGATTAAAAACTGAATTTCAATATACATTGGATGGGGTAATCGTACCAAAAGATGACAAGTGCAAATACTTAGTTGTGAGATTTGATAGTAAATTGCACTGGAAGGGTCAGGTTGGAGACATTGTTGGGAAAGCATACAGATCGTTGCATGTCATTATGCGACTACTTAGAGGATGCAACAAAGAAATAAGAGAGAAAAGTTACCTAAGTTTGGTTCGTCCAATATTGGAATATGCAAGCAGTGTATGGGATCCGCACCAGGAATACCTAATAAAAGAAATTGAGAGTGTTCAAAGGAAAGCAGCAAGATTTGTGATAGGGGATTTTAGAAGAAGCAGTGTATCAGATATGTTAGAGAAGCTTGGGTGGGAAACATTAAGTAAGAGAAGGGAGAAAAACAGACTTGTAGGGTTATATAGAGCATATACAGGAGAGGAAGCATGGGGGGAAATCCGTGAGAGGCTCCAATTGGAAAGTAATTATATTGGCAGGGCAGACCACAAATTCAAAATTGGACGGCACTTTAGCAGAAGCGATTGGGGTAAATTTTCATTCATTGGGAAGGGTGTGAAGGAATGGAACAGTTTACCAAGGGCGGTGTTTGATCCCTTTCCAAAATCAGTCCAGTTATTCAAGAGCAGAATAGACAAAACCAGGGAAAAGAAAGAAGTGGTATAATTTAGTGCTGTATTCCTAGAAACATTATACGTGCTATGTAATTCCTACAGCAGTTGTGAGAGGGGAGTTCAATCAATGTGTGAATAGTACATTAAGTTACTGTATTCTTTTAATATTGTGTAGTGTTTGTAAATTATGTACCTCATTTGCCACCGAGGTTGACACCTCATTGCAAATAAAATTATTTTGATTTGATTGTCCCTAACACGAGCTCAGGCTCATTGGGACCTATGTAAATAAATAAATGTTCCAATATCAGCACAACTAAAATTTGTATGAAGAACTCGTCCCACATCTAAACCATTTAATTGTTGAAGTTCAACATAAGCCTGTAGGTCTACGAAAGGTCTATTTCTTTTCGCAATTGAGTATGCTGTTCGAAATACTCGAACGGTGGTTTCTAGGTGTTCGACATTCATAGTGTCCAAGCAACTTTCAAATATCTTTTTATTGGATTCTGATTTTTGTAACATAGCTTTTTTGTGAGATTCTGAATTTTTGTGCTCAAATATTTTTTTCCTAAGGCTTGTTTGTTGTTGATTAATATTATTTCCGTTGGGATGAACCTTGCATTCTACCCATACTTTCGTTAGCTTAAGTCCTGCCCCTTTAGAAACTCCTAATCCTAATTTACTTTCCTCTTTACATATATTGCAGCCTAAATTTTTATTTCCTGCAAATAACCACTCGTTCTCTGACAAAAAATAACTGTACTGAGACTCATTCCAACAGTCTGGAAAATCTTGTTTTCGGTAGGTGAGTCCTTGAATTTCACAGTCGATGGTAGAAGGTGTAGAACCATAACCTAGATTCGCCCTTGAATCTGCATCACACGTTTCAGCAACATTTAACCCAGGGTCTATCTCTATACTCACGTCTTTAATGAAACTAATGTTCTCGGAACTCCATTCAGTTTCGTTTTTACTTGAACCGTCACACACCTTTTTAGTATTCTTTGATTCTTCATCTTCATCCCCAGCACGTTTTTTTGAACCCAGCCACTTAAGTAAACTCATTGTCACAAGTTGTGACTCACAACTCACTTTCACAGTCACTGGAAAACTTGAAAGGTACTACGGGGCTACTGATGTTCATTAACTGCAGAGAGATTCCGTAATATCTGCTTCACAGCAAGACATCGAGCAAAACATAAAATAAAACTTGGATTCACACAAACATAACGAGCGGAAGAAAGTTGTTATGCTCGCTTCCCGCTCTCCGTATCCAATAGCAGTGTAGCCAACCTTAGAGAACCAGAAAAATGCCCAGGAGTGTAAAAGCGACCGTATTTTATGAACATAAACCGTAAGGTTCGATATTAGTCCGCTAGAGTGCACCCGTGACGTTTCAGCGCTATGTATGGATTATAAACAATTTTCTTACTGAATGTAAAATTGTTACGTCATTCTAAAGCGGGAAGATATTTTCCGGAACAGCGTTCCGGCCCGTTCCGGTCCAATTAAACCACTGCCGACAAGTACTGGCATTCTGGGAAACTCAGCGATTAGCTGACCCAAGGCCCAGTAAACTGAGAGTGATACAGAGAACTACTTGCATTTGATGGAGCTTTATCTGGTCATTAAGGCAGTCCCTCATTATGTGCAGACTAAGAATAAGTCATGCAAGAGATACTCACTCATACCTATTCAGAAGGAAATCCCCCCACGATGTACCAGTATTCACTGTGGCCTCCACTTTAACGTAGTGTATGTGGATCTTGCTGATCTACGAAGAAAACTTGGTCTGCAGAATACGCTCAATCTTGTATTAGCCGATGATGTGGTAGCTGCTGATGATTTCATTCACTTTATAAGTGAGAGAGTGGGTTAGGGCCAGCAATTAGCACTACCACCTCAACCAATGGAGGTACTAACTACAGATATTCGCTCTCAGTTATGCCTACAAGTACTGGCATTCTGTATTTTGACTCAAAACTCATTTAAAAATGAAAATCTACTTTTGTATTCAGTGGGAAAGAATAATACAAGGATATGGGATGCAATTTAGCATAAATAAGAGTGAGATGGTGATCAAAACAAGGAAGAAGGAAAGAACCACAACGGGAATAACAATTGGTGGGGAACAGCTGAAAAAGCGGCGAGTTTCAAGTATCTGGGAAGCCTGATACAAGATAATGGAAGAAACGATAGAGAAATAAATGAGTGGGGGAGACAAGCAGAAGCATTCTGGAGGAGTGTGAGAAGCATGATATGGAGCAAGGATGTCCCTCAGAACAGCAAAAAGGTCATATATCGGACGTACTGTGTCCTATCCTGACGTATGCCTCGGAGACCTCGGTTATGAAAGGAAGGGAGAAGAGCAAAATAAAGGCCAGTGAGATGAGGATCTTGAGAAGCAGTATTGGAGCTACAAAGATGGACAGAATAAGAAATGAGAGGACCAGAGAATTAATGAAGGAGGAACCATTGCAGGATGGTATAGAGAAATCTAGACATGTAAAACAAATGGACATGTAAAACAAATGGAGAAGAGGATACCGAGGAGGATACACGAGACGAAGTGGGAAGGAAAGAGACCGAGAGACAGGTGGCTGAAGGGGGTGGAAGAAAGCGTGAAGAAGAGAGGAGAAGACTGGACAAGGGAGGAGGCTGAGAGATGGTGGGAAGACAGAAGATGTTGGAGAGGCTTGTGTTCCAAACAGACCCGGCCAGTGGCTGGAAACTGTGCAAGATGATGATGTTATTAACAAAGAAGAAATTATTTCGTTTTCCTGCCAATTGAGCCCATGTCAAACGACTGTTACATTCATAGAAGCCTTCTTTGCAGCCCAGTATCGTTGCATTCTTTTCCTGGCAGCCTGTTTCCTTTCCACCGTCCACCTGCTGTTCAGCTTGCGTTCTTCGTGAAAGCCCTTAAAAGTTATAGACCGCTTGCCAGTACTTGATTCTTTTAGCAAAGTCTTCACGCTTCATATCCATTTTCTCTAGATCCTTCCTGACCTCCCTGAACCACATATCAGAGGTTTTATGTCTGCCATCAAGTACAGTATGGTGAAAATTCTACTAGTCAACTTCCTTTCATATATTCTAAATAGGTGAGCATAGAATTTGAGTCTTGTCTTCTTTGTGGATTCCAACAGTTGTTCGTTACTTTGTTATTATAATTATTATTATTTATATTTTATTACCATTAGTATTTTTCATAATTAGGCATCTACCTCTAAATTCTAACTGAACTAAATTTGTATTTTTAAACAGTGTTACAAGGAGCAAATGAACTCGCTGATCTGCCCCTTTAAACAAGTTATCATCAAGAGGGGGAAAAGGAAAGAACATCAGTTGTTAATTTGATTTAGGAACTTGGGAAATCTTGGACATCAGTCCCATGTATTCGAGTGTATGTTGAATTTATCTGATAACCTGTGTTTCTGTGGTGACTGAAGTAGTGTGTGAAACATCAAACATTCACATCTACTTAGAAACTAGGGTACTTTCTCCAATCCAAGCATCTGCTTCACACGAATACATTTTAAAATGACTGTATGAGTCATATACTCTGATGCATATAGGTGTGGAAAGAAAATTAACAATATAATTTCATTTTATAATCAAGTGCTTATATACAAGTATGGTATTATGAAAATACAGCTAATATATTGTATCGAACAATAGGAGGTGGATTCCAAACTAAGCTAAGTCAGATGAGCAGTGTTGGAAAAAAAAAAAAAAAAGAAGGGACCGTTATTAGAGCCCCCAAAACATGTACCATTAACAGGGTCTAATGTAACCGTGTTTTGATATAAGTATATGTATTGATCAGGAGAATTTTTCCTCATACTTACTGTAATTAATAAGACAATACGGAACCATGTATGAACCAAATACTAATATATCAACTGATAACGGGACGAAACACTGGCAAATGAATTGAGCTAACAGGATCAATTTTTTTAATTTCTTTGAAATTTGATAATGTGTTATCACACTCATTCGGAGGAATAAATTTCTGTTTTCTTCGGGAAACAGTAATTCCATAACTAACAGTGTAGTCAGCAAGTGCACTCATGGCGAGGCGTTTGAGGGTACATATCTGTTAACGAGGTGACTGACAGTTGAGTGTTGCTATAATTTGTTGCAGTAGTGTTCCAGAAGATGCGTGCGAAGACCTGGGTTCGATGCGGTGCGGACACAAGCTCATGAGCAGTTACCTCAGTGAGACTATGGTGGTAGAAACCTGAAGCAGCGGTGTGGTTAGTGCCAGAGGTGGAGACTGTATGGAATGTACAGTTGGTGTACTGTGATTATCTCCGTCATACAGAGTGGAGTGCAGTGGCAAGTTACATCCTACTATGTGATTCAAAACCGCCTTGTCAAACACTAAACAATGTACGGTAGATTAATTACTGCATTCTTAATTACATTCTTTAGTGTTTGACACGGCGGTTTTGAATCATATAGTACTATCAGTGAACACGATATTAATTATTACCATTGTCATAATGGTTAATGTGCCGGCCCTGTGGTGTTGGGGTAGCGCGCCTGCCTCACACCCGGAGGCCCCGGGTTCGATTCCCGGCTCCGTCAGGGATTTTAGAAACTGACACAAGGGCTGGAACGGGTTGCACTCAGCCTCGTGAGAACAATTGAGTAGCGTCCGACAGTGAGGCAGTGCCCCGATCACGAAATTCAAGATTAACGGCCGAAGGAACCCGATGCGCTGATCACGCGTTACCCCAATATCTGCAGGCCAAATGGCTGGGTAGCGGTCGCTTGGTAGGCCTAGGCCCTTCATGTTTTTTAGTGCCAGAGGTTATTTTATTATTACATAATGGTTAATGTTTATGCATTTTAAGTTACATCCTGTTAATACTGGTGTATGTAGCTAAAGAATAAATTTAGTGTCAGCCATAAACGTTACCAATTAGTTTATGATCAGTGAACCCTGAAACCCATCACAATATTTAATGCTTTTTTATTTGTGAACCAGTTATTGTGATTTAGAAAGAATTAAATCTTATCTTGTAGAGAACCAAATGAGAACTGATAAACAAAGGATAAGGGATAAATCCCGAATTATCGCATGCAGTGTAGTTTGGAATCCACTTCTTCAATTAGCCAACAGCACATGATGAAACCTAAGACACAGTCCCTCAAAAATGAACTGCTGTCTTCATAACAGCAGTGGTGTACAAGTGTGATATAGCTCTTCTCCTCTTTGGCGTCATAAGGCCTGCGACTTCACAGACTCCCATTATTCTGTCACACACAAGGGTTCTGAATGTGTTCATCCATGTCATAATTAGAGTAACATAAAAACTCATTGGCTAAATTATTTTTATGTTGAGGTCTAAAGAAACACTTTCGCACATCCAATAATCGTTTGGCCAAATCTTCCATGATTGCACCTGAAAAAACAAATACAACATTTGAATGAAGGCATACAGTGAAAGCTGGAGGTAACAGATATGAAGGTATTAGTCGATACTTTTCAGTTGGTCAACACGAGTGTACCCAATTAGATTGGGCGGGGAATTACAATTAATTTCCTAGTGCCTGAAATAAATTACATGAATCATTAATACACCACTTCTCACACAAATGGAGATCAGAATTGGATTAGCTACAATTCATTTCTCATCATCATCATCATATCTGCGTGATGGCAGGTTTCCTCTTGGTCGGTCTCTCCACCTTATCCGGTCTTCAGCAGCACGTTTCATCAGCTCATACGATTTATCAATCTTGATGGAATAGAGCATCTGAAACCTTCTTCTTCCTCTTTGGATTTTTCCTTTGACTGTCCCTTCTAATCAGGCGCGGATTCAAGGGAGGGGGGGCACGGGGGTCATGCCCCCTCCAAACGGAGACCACATTTTTTTGCAAACTCAAAAAACGAAAACACAATAACCACACAATTAAAACTTAATGAATTTTAACTGAAAAAGAGTTTTTTTCATTTTATTCAATACTGAAAATATCTTTATTTTAATTATTATGTTCTGTTACAAGTGTACATATTTACAACTTAATACCTGTTTTATAAAAACGATTATTTATATAACAAAATCAACTCGTCTATTTTGTTTAGCAAACCTTGTGATTACCGAATCAATGCTTATAGAGATGTCACGATGAATGTGCAGCAATGCACGGATAGGAATTTGGGGCTTTTTTCGCACCAAAAAATTTTGCCGATGTCCAAACTGCAAGCTTGGTTGGCAATTTAAGCTGTGACTTTCTCCCTTAGTCGGTACCAACTCGACTTGCCGAAACTGTAACGTACCTTGATACTTTTCTCGAAGCTCGATGTAAAAGTAGTAAAACACGCCATTGCAATTTGTACAAATATTTTTGGTGTGCTAAACGCATCAAATTTCTATCCATGTAGCTTGCAAAAAAATTGGTCTGGTTTTGTACGTTTGGTTATTTTGTGATTGCATTTTAGTGATACCATTTTTCTTAACAATTTCGATTCTCTGACCCCCTCCCAAAGCCAAACTCTAGATCCGCGCCTGATTCTAATGCACTTTTCGCCAAACCATCTCCTCTTAGGCAGTGTCCAATCCAATTTATTTTTCTTTTCCGTACCTTTTTTATCATCATTATTTCTTCTCCTAGTTCGTTTAATACTTTCTCATTTCTCACTTTGTCTTTCCAACTTATTCCCTCCATTCTCCTCCACAGCCACATTTCTAGTGACTGATATAAATTACATGACTCAATTATACACCACTTCTAACACAAATGGGGGGCTGAATTGGATAAGCTACAATTAATTTCTAGTGCCTGATATAAATTACATGAATCATTAACTCTTAGAATACCAAGGAGCGCAAAAGCATTCCTCGGCGTGTTAGCGAAAACAGCCAGGAACGCAATAGCGCTCCTCATGCAGGCAGTTTTATATACGCTTGTAGTTCTCAGTTTTCTAACAGATCGCAGCACAACGCAGATTATCCAGAATCGGCAAAGCCTGCAGTTCCTAAATTTACCACAACTATCACGGTAGTTGTAGTTTTATTTACGGAGATATGATATTTTAGGAAGCGCCCATTGTTTTGTCCACTACGCACCGTTGTTAGTACGAATATGGCCTCAGCCGCGCGGGATGTGTCCGTAAACGATGATGATCTAGCCGAGTATATCAAAAGAGTGTGCGCCTATGATGATTACATCGAGTCTGATGAAGATTTAGCAATATCAGGGTCGTATAGTAATGATGTTGGTGATTTTATTTCTGATACAGGAAGTGAGAGCAGCGATGACATTCCGTAGTGCCATGAACCTCGTGGTATTGTCATTAGTCATCATCATCTTGCACAGTTTCCAGCCACTGGCCGGGTCTGTTTGGAACACAAGCCTCTCCAACGTCTTCTGTCTTCCCACCATCTCTCAGCCTCCACCCTTGTCCAGTCTTCTCCTCTCTTCTTCACGCTTTCTTCCACCCCCTTCAGAAACCTGTCTCTCGGTCTCTTTCCTTCCCACTTCGTCTCGTGTACTCTCCTGGGTATCCTCTTCTCCTCCATTCGTTTTACATGTCCATAGCATCTAAGTCTATATTTCTCTATACCATCCTGTAATGGTTCCTCCTTCATTAATTCTCTGGTCCTCTTATTTCTTATTCTGTCCCTCTTTGTAGCTCCAATACTGCTTCTCAAGAACCTCATCTCACTGGCCTGTATTTTGCTCTTCTCCCTTTCTTTCATAACCCAGGTCTCCGAGGCATACATCAGGATAGAGACATAGTACGTCAGATATATGATCTTTTTGCTGTTCTGAGGACATCCTTGCTCCATATCATGCTTCTCACACTCCTCCGAAATGCTTCTGCCTGCCTCCCCCGCTCATTTATATCTCTATAGTTTCTTCCATTATCTTGTATCAGGCTTCCCAGATACTTGAAACTCTCCACTTTCTTCAGGTGTTCCCCTCCAATTGTTATTCCCGTTGTGGTTCTTTCCTTCTTCCTTGTTGTGATCACCATCTCACTCTTATTTATGCTAAATTTCATCCCATATCCTTGTATTATTCCTTCCCACACGTCCAACTGTTCCTGTACCTCCTCATTAGTGAAAGTAACAATTTTACTGATTCGGAGAGTGACGGTGACGCAAATAAAGACAGTGTAGGTGGTAATGACAATAATGCCTGTGTACCTAATACAGGGTTTAGTGAAGTTCCAATTGATAGTGACCGTCGGTTCGAACCGATCTGACATGAGGTTGTACACATACTTCGATGAGCGACGAACACTGAAATATTGGAAGAAGGTGGTATTTTGCATCTTTGCTCGAATGGTGCTGAATGCCTATTTGATATACAAAGAAAATACTTCGAGTAAAGATATGACACGGCTCAAGTCCATAGAATAGGAATGGGTCCAGGAGAAAAACCTACAAACCAAAATGTTAGCTAAGCTTCATCCATCACGGGAAGGGGAACTTTTGGTGAAATTAAATGGTATATTATTAAAAAGATGCATTGTGTGCAGCAAAATAGATGGAAGCCCAGTAAAAAGGTCACGAACTGCATGTTCCAAGTGTATGAAAGGTCTTCATAGTATCTGCATAAGGTATCACAAATGCTAAAAGTGAACCAGCATAAAATGTGAAATATGTACAGTGCATGGTGTATTAAAATATTTTTTAAATTAGAAACTATAGTACCTAAGATAATGAAACTTTCCAGAGAGTAAACCAACAACATGTGACTGCAGACAATAACAACAGTTTGTGTGTAATTTTCATTTTGAATTGTGTTTCTTTCTCCCAATTTTGACTTTTCTCTTTTTATTTTCACAGTAATACAAATATTTTTTTGAATGTTGTAGTGTTATTGTAACATAGTGTGTTACTTCGTAGAATGGTAAAGCAACTCATTTTCAATGATCAGGAAAAATTTTGGGGGTATATCTTCAAAAATACAAAAGTTATAATGATTTTAGTATAACATTGTAATTTCTTGAAAAGAAGCCTGGTATTCGTCACATATACCACCTATAAGCGACTGGTACTAAAAGGGTTAATACACCACTTCTCTCACAAATGGGGGGGGGGGGGGGGGGGGGGCACTGAATTGAATTAGCTACAATTAATTTCTAGTGCCTGAAATAAATTACATGAACCATTTTTACATCACTTCTCACACGAATGGGGGAATGAATTGGATTACAGACAGACTGAAAGGCTTCTACTAATATATTACTTAGGCAAAACTGAAAAATGGCAGCTATTATTTCAAGATATGAAGGTAGCGTACTCATAAAGGGTGATTAGGATCCAAGAAGTTGGATAGCAAGCTGTTTGTTGAAGCAGGTAGATGCAATGAAGATAAATTACCAAAAGATATTTAATGAACTCAGCTATAGAAGTTAAAAAGGTCAGATGTAGATGTTTTGTTTAGGGGTTTGTGACATTGTAATCAGCTCCACATACATAACAGCAGCAACCCCAGGCACAGTGTGATAGCTGTCTAGTCAAAGAAAATTGTGACCTACCTGAACACAAAATGATTTTATCTTTGACTAAATATTTGATGGTTATGGCTACTTTTGATAAACACTCTTCTGACAGAAATGGTGGGTCTGCAACTACAACATCATATGACCCTGCATGGTCCCGAGGGATGTCTAGAGGCATTCTGTAGTCATACAGAACAAAGTCTTCTCCAAAAGCAGCAAACCTTTGATCATACTCGAACAGAGTCACTGAAACAAACAATTCATACATGTAAATTATAACAGAATCATATAATCCACACTATGGTTTTCATACAATTGCATGGCAGCATGCAATCTATAGAAATTGTATTAATTCTTTTTCTTTATCGAGGCAGGCTGCCTGGCTCAGTGGTAACATTCTCGCCTGCTGCATCCAAGGTTGCAGGATAGAACCCTAGCACAGTCAGTTGGCATTTGAGGGGGCGCAAATGCGAGACAGCAGTGTCAGTAGATTTGCTGGCATGTTAAAGATCCCCTTCAGGGCAAAATTCCGGCACCCCAGTGTCTCTAAAAGCCACAGTAGTTAAAAGGGACGTAAAACCAGTAACGTAATTATTATTTTCTTTTCGCTTTCATTTTGATAATATATGATTTTCATACCACATTTCATCTTCTTATCAATTGTAATTGCTTGCCACGGTGGGTGAGTGGTTATCGTGTTGGTCTACCAACCTCAAGCTTGCAGGTTCACTCCTGGCTGTGGTAAGTAATTTTTGAAAGGCGACAAGAATCACGACATGGATGTCATACGTTGTTGGCATATTAAAGAACCCATTTGAATTCAGTAGGCCATGTTCATAATGGCAAAATTAATCTCGGGATTTTCGGCCAACACAAAGTTCCTCCATTCCCTACTAGAAAGCGCTATAGTGTCAAGGAGCTTTGATATCTAACCTCCTTGACTTTCATAGCGTTGCAAGGAACGACGAAATTCGACATGCAAGCTGCCCTCTGGGTGCCAAATAACAAAGCTTGCACCTGGCCCCCGAGGCCATACGATATTATTATATAGCCTACTAACCCTGGTCACTTCGGCACCAACTACACCTGATATAAAATGTGCTAAATTATGTAAATACTGTACATGTTTTCATTTATCGCTCATTTAACAACGGCAGCGTATTTAGTAGGTTAAACTTCTGCCCAAGCGTACACATTGACGTCACTAGTTGCCAACATGTGAGATATAAAATACACCACAATTACCCCACTGTGCATGACTAAAACCAGCATGACTAACGCGGCCCGCAGACTAAAACCATTGTCAAAACCCATTGGCTTGGACAAAACGAAGGTTAGAATGGTCGGAATGCTTTTTAGTCAGTCAACACAATTGTAATAGGTGTTTTTCATAAGCACGAGTTTATTAATCTCGTGTACATTTTTTTCAGGTTTAGGGAATAACACCTATTACAATTAGGCACAATCATGTTACCAACTGAAAAGCATTTTAAAATTTCTGTAACGCTGAATGAAGTATCACTCGTTGATAACATTTTCTTCAATATTGAAATGAGCCAAAATACCTTCTCTAGAGATGAAAAATAAATCAGGAAAATAATGATTTAGTAGGGCCTAATAGTTGTTTACTCCTCTGCTGTCCATAACCCACCCACCATCTGTTAGTTAGATCACAACTTACATAGTAAAATTCCAGCTGTGTCTGCCATTATACCCATGAATTATCGTCAAATACAGTATTTCCAACTCCGCGCTTACAGTGTTACTATGAAATTTGTTGAATCCAGACCAATGGCTTTTGTCTAGACCAATAATTGTTAGGTACCGGGGCCACGTTATGCATAGCCCCTGGTTTTTGTTATGCACAGTGGGGTAGTCACTCATCAACAATCTTTAATAAGTGTGGTGTATTTTGTATCCGATATGTTGGCAACAATGTGTCTGCCTCAGTGTGTGTGCTTTGGTGACAGTTGTAGAGTCCTCATGTGCTGTCGAACATGGCTGCCGTTGTTAAATGAGCAACACATAAAAACTCATATTTACGTAATTTAGCAGATATATCCAGCGCAGTAGTGAGCAGTCAGTAATTTCAATTGTTAATGTCCCCTGGAAGATGAAATAAGGTTGAAAATCATAAATTATCAAAATGAAGGTGAAAAAGAAATGAGTGACGTTTCATTCAGAATTAATCAATTTTATTTATTTATTTATTTATTAAGGCAGCCATAGGCCATGTACTTTTCCTTTCAGGACGGGTCAGGTTAGGGATATTGGAAGGAAATCGGCCGTGGACCTATTGAAAGGAACCGTCCTGGCATTTGCCCGTTGATGAAAATGGGAAACCACCAAAAGTATTTTCAGGACGGCGAGGTGGGATTCGAACCCACGCTCTCCCAATGCCAGCGAGGCACGAGGTAGTGCGTTAGCGCTCTCGGCCACTGCGGCCATCCAAATACGGCTGGAAGGCGTGACTTATCATAAGGTAAATAATGGAAAGGAAGAGCATTGTCAGATACGCAGGAAGTTCAGCGACGATATACTGAAATGAACGTGTGCAAATAAATTAAAAATCTAGCAGAATTTGAACTTCACTTGTTGACGGTTTTCTAGTATGCAAGATACAAATGGCAAAGATATGAGTGTTTCATACCCTGTGCATCAGGTGCTAATTTCTTGAGTCTACTGTACAACGTTGGGCACGACAACAGAGCTACTGACCCTGTAGGACCGGCAGCACGAACAGCTTCTCTAGCCAGGACATGGGCAGTATCGTCGTCATACCAGAACTGGCTCAGTTGCTGTAAAACAGATGAATAATTCAAAAATATTTTTTCTTCCAATTCTTGCAGTTTAGCACACAGTGTGAACAATCTCATGTTTCTATCCCCAAACTAAGTTGGCGAAGAGTCCTTATAGGCCTACCCGTAAAATATTTTTTATGTTTGGATGCCCTTCTTGATATAAACTTCAGCAGGAGTTAATGAGCTACGAAACAAATGAAGATGAGTGGACCGAGACAAGGAATTGAAAGGAGGCAGTCAAAGTCTATTGCTGAAGTTTAAAAAATGGGAAGATCATCTTACAATGATTAACAGTAGTGTTTGAACCTAATCATCTCCCAAGCTCAACTGCAACCATGATTGTTAACCTTCTAAGCTACACCGGTTGCTTGAACAATTTTTCAAAACAGGACTTTCAGCTATTAGGTTGTGTTGTGTGCATAAAGTACAACCATTTAGATGTTAACAGGAGAGTTTCAATTACGGCACCGGTACATGAACCGACCAGAAATGGAACCAACAAAATAAAAAAAATAAAAAAAAAAAAAAAAAGTAGAAGAAGAAGAAGAGGAGCAGACAACCTAGCTGTTCTGCCCCTTAAAGCAACAATAACTAACGGAACCTAAAACTCTCAGTTTCTCAGACCATCGACCTGTTGCATTCAGCCACTCATCTAATCTGAAGTTATTCTCGAAATGTTGAGGTTGGGACACATAATAATAATATGGGGCAAGCATATGAAACGCTGTTTGGCGAAAATTGCCATGAATGAGTTAACTTATTAATCAGAGCTCAATCAACTAAGTTTCTTTATAGAGCTAGACAGTGTCTAAACTCTGAACTTCTTTCCCAACAATTGCCCTTTTTCTAAACTTATATCAGCACTGATCATATTCTAACCTCAACGAGGAAGAGTAGACAGAGACATTCCACGAACAAAGTTACCCCGAGAAATGTACGTATGTAACTCACCCAGTCCTCATCAAATTCTACATTGTCTAAATGTTCTGAATTTTGAAGTGCCACCTTCACCATTTCTTCTTTTTCATATTTTTGATCATAGAATTCCTTTAATGCGGCCAATGTTTCCGCCGACAGCTGAGGATTATCATCATCACTCTCTGACATCGCTACACACTAAAAGAATATATATTCAAAATCAGAGAAAAATAAAATCAGTTTCGAACACTTAAACAAACAAGAAATCCATCCACCACATCTACCACAATCACCGGGATTCGAACTCCAGAACTCTTCTTCTTCTTCTCGTTACGGAAGTTGGCAAGTTTTCTTCTTCTTATTATTATTATTACGGTAGTGGGCACAGTAAACTCTTTAGCTAATGGCTACTGTACAGTGGCAGGTATAATAAGGTAAACATCGACTACCGATAAAAGGCGTGCTACCGGTGACGGACAGGTGATTCCAAAATTAGCCTCCAATAATAAAAAGCCTGCCCATTGGCCTCTGGGAGCTGTCCCCGTGCAGATGCTATGTTTGCCGCTAGAGGCGCTGCATACCCTCCACATGATCCGTTCACTTGGAGGTATTTACACACATTGTACCAGCTGAAATAAGGCCACTTTATTAAGATGGTATACTGTTACGTGCCGTTTTGTAAACAAGTCTCTAGAAATAATGTTCCTGGAACGAGTTTTTATGAATTTCCTAGTCGAGAGCCGACAAAGAAGTTATGGATTAAAGCAATAAGCAGACAAGGTATGTAGCATACGTTGACCATGTGACTGAAAATTATTATTCTATTATTGCTCTAGTTCTGATGATGATGATGATAATAATAATCTCCTGACCACCTTGTCGTGTAGAGGCTAGCATTCTTGTCTGTCGGCCCAGAGGTCCGGGTTGGATTCCCGGCTCTGCCAAGAAATTTAATTCAGGTCTGAGGGCTGGAACGGGGAACAATCAACTTCATGACGTAACACCGAGATGAGGTGGGTTCAATTCTCATCTCATTCATCCTGGAAGTGGTTTTCCGTGGTTTCCCCACCTCTACTCCAGACAAATGCCCGGATTGTTCCTAATTTAAGGCCGCGGCCACCTACTTCCCAATCATCACCTGAATTACAAATACACCCACTACTACAGACACTTCAATTGCACAGGTTATCACACATAGTCTACAATACCCAAGTACACGGAGCTAAATGACCAATATGACCAAGCTATCCAACCACGCGCGCTTTACTGTAAAGCAGCTGACGAAATACAGGGACTTGTGTCAATGGGTGGACTGGAAAAAGATTTAGGCCTAGAAAAAGAAATCGCAACAAAACTGCTGTGCTTTGTGTTCGTTGGACTTGCTTCGCATTTTAAAATTCCTATGGCATACTTTTTTACTCGGGACCTAAAAGCTGAAGTACTTCGTCAACTTACTATTGAAGTTATTGATAAAGTGGAAAAGGCATCATTTATTGTTGTAAGTGTGGTGGCAGATAATCATTCTACAAATGTGAAATTATTCCGCTTACTTTCTGGGGGTAGCACAACTCTACCTGTCGTGCCACATCCCTTGGACAGTTCACGCAATTTATTTCTGTCTTATGACCAATGCCATATATTGAAAAATTTAAGGAATGCATTACTGGACGTGAAGAAGCAGTTAGTTAAGGATGGGAAACCCATATCTGGTTGGTTCATCAGAAAGTTGTACGACCTGCAAAAGGATTTGAAAGTTAAACTAGTTAGAAGACTGACAAACAAACATATCTACCCGACAACCTTTGAGAAAATGCATGTGGGCAGAGCTGTCGATATTTTCTCTTCGGATGTTATTTCAGCCCTTGAGTTCTTGAGGCAATATGGGTCTCAGTTCGGAATAAAAGAATTTCAGGATGCTGAAGGCACTATCGAGATCTTGAAGCTAGTTAACAAATGGTTCACCTACCTCAATGTTAAGAACACTTTGCAGCATATACACTAAGGAATGAAGACGCAATGCATTTCTTCTCAGTTTACGATGAAAGACTCGAATGGCTGGAGAACGACTTCATTCCCTATCTGGAACTCTGGAAGAAAGCATCAGCAAGTCCGGTGGAATTCACAAGTAAAGAATCGTATGAAGCAGTTTGTCTGACGACAAAATCTGCCATACTCTGTGTCAAGTACCTGCTTGAAAAAGGCTTTAATTTCGTATTAACCAGGAAATTTTCTTCTGATGAAGTAGAAAGCTTGTTCAGTTGCATCAGACAGTTTGGAGGTAGCAACGACCAAACCAACGCTGCAAGTGTTACACAGGCCCTGCATAAAATTCTGACTACTTGGCTCGTAAGTGCATCTCTCACGGGAAATGTAGCACCTGAATCTGCCTGTAGTGACTGGATGTTAACACGTAACTCAACCGGGCGACGCACGAGCACAACGATTCATGCAGATCAATCGGCAACAACGAATACAGATTTCGCAAGAAAATTTCAAACACAATTAGAAAGCATCGCAAATGAAGCTGAAGGGGCGCCATGTGTTTCTATGACGAGTGCTGCAATGGCCTATATTGGAGGGTATTTGGTACGAACTGTCGAAGACCATATATTATGTCAAGAGTGCCTTGATAAAATTAGTAGTATCCAGAGTCAATCCCCAGTGATGTCACTTATAAAATTCAAAGACAGAGGAGGTCTCCGATATCCTAAGCCAGGTTTTGTTTCGCTGCTGATGAGACTGGAAGAAGTAACGGACGAAATGATATCGGTTACGCTGGGCAGTCCAAGAATAGCACAAACATTAACCACAATACTGTTGCCACATGTTGCTAAAACACCTATTCTACAGTGTGGAGTGAGTGATCACCCTGAGGAACTGAGCAAGTTAATATTGCAGAAGTTTCTGCGCCGCTCTGTCACTGACTACACCAATGACAGGACAGAGGAGTTTCGCCGAGACTTCTTCTTGAGAAGAACAACAAATTATGAGAAAAGAGAATCAAGAAAAATTGTCAAAGTCGTTCCTTTTCACTGAACCCCTAGGTCTATGGGACGCCAGTAAAAGTATTCAGTGCAACCGTACCATACTCTTGTGCAAATCAGACATTAGTTTCATTAGTTGTGCGTGCTATATAAGGGAAATCCGAAGATGAAACGAACTCCTACTAGTAAAAAATGAACATCACTTACATTTTACTCCATTCTACTCAATAACGTATGTTCATGTACTGCAAACATAGTCTATATATTAATTTATGCTGGTATTACCTTGCGATAGCAATGCCATTACATGCTAATGTTGGGTGGGGAATCAGCGCTTCAGTGGTCAATACGCGTACTGCTAGGAGGACACTGTTGTTGCAGAGAACGCCGCGATTGAGTAGGCTTTCTATTATTGGAGGCTAAGTTCCAAACAAACAGTGTGACGTAACGAGGAGACATAATAGTTAGGAGGAACACATATGGACTATTATTAGTCCGGGACAGCTTAATTAAGTTACTAGATCAAAACACGGAAGGCAACATTAACAGCCGCCCCCTATGCCTACGTAAATGTTGGTTTATGCTTGCATTTCTTGAAGTTAAGTTGTTTTCAGGTGCGAGCACATTGTCGCCAACCCTGCTTAAAATCTCGCCATCTCCAAAGACTATAATACCAGTAAAATTTCTTAACATACAGCTGCCGACATTTTTCTCCCAGAATTCATTTTCCGCACATCCTCCCAACATAATAATTACTAATTTTACTACTGCCTATTATCTGAATAATTTCACAGTTTTCTTTGGAATTTCAAGTCTAATGAAGTTAAAACAAGTTGTACAAGGTAAGTACTACTAATATACATAGATTAAAACAGTTTTTACAGTTATTATAGACCCTTGATTATAGAATATGTTCGTGTTCATACCCACTCGTCTGAGATGTTTGCAAGCATTTATTTAATTAATTTTTGCATAAATTCTTATTTAGATTTCATCATGACGTCTAAAAACACGAGAACAAGATTGGAGATGGATTTGAGGAACTCTACGAAGATCACTGGCGAATAAACTAGGTTTTGAGTAAGTAGCCTAGACCCGATCTACATAATTAAAAGTACAAAGTTATTTAATCGTTGTTTGATTTATTTTTTTATATTCAGTCCGAGCACAAATAACGTAATAAAGAACCTAATGGTCTTTGGAAATTTTGGAAAAGTCTTCTGACTGCATTTTTCGTATAATACACACCAAACATAACGTAAAATATAGCCTATGTCTACAAGTTCACTCCCAGGGACATATTCTTAGGATCAATTCGCCTTGTAATATACCGGTAATGTAATGTGCCGGTATCTTATTCTCGACTCCCAAGTGCTGTCAGCCATAATATTATAATACCGCACATTGTATATGTTACTCGAAAGCTTGAAAGTAGTCTATGATTCACACTCGGCTAGTTGTAGTGTGAATGCATTGGCGATTATTTATGTAGTTGGCTACTGACCTATAGCCTACTTAGTAGTAGGCAGATAAAATATTTATACTAGGCTTATTTTTGTTTCAGTTATGGTTGCGACAGATTAGTGTGGAAGCCTTCAACGAACTTCAAGGGTTGTGCAACATGAATCACTCATCATTCAGAACATTGCCATCCATGCAAAAAACAAATGTCATTATTGTAAACATTCCGCAGAGACACGATTTAATTCCCAAGTCATGTGTAAATATAGAAATAGAGGCTACAAATGGAAAAATTCATAAAATTTGTAAGAGTTTTCCAAATGTCCAAATTGTAGATGTAAGTAAATTAGACAGGAAGTTCCACACTCGGCATGGCCTACACTTAAATAGATTAGGAAAAGAGTATCTTAGTGATGAAATCTGCAAAATTGTAAATTCAAATGGTAAGAATAATTCGACAGTAATATCATTATAGTGGAAGCAGGGAAACTGGTAGAAGAAGCCAAACGTGAGGTTTGGCATTCACATCTTTTGAAGTCAAATTTAACGGAGTGCAACAATGGTATTTCGGATTTGTCTAGCAACAATAATAATAACAATTATGATAATAATAATGTAAATAAATCACCAACACAAGCTTGCAAAAGTAACAAATTTAAAATTTACCACCAGAATGTCCAGTCTCTTTATAATAAAATTGATTACATAAATCTAATGCTTAAAAATGAACTTAAAGACATCTCAGCACTATGTATTTCAGAACATTGGCTGAAAGAGGAACAACTTGAATTAATTCAATTCCCAGGGTTTATACAAGCTAGTAAATACTCTAGATCTAATATTAGCCATGGTGGTACTTGCATCTTCTTAAGAAATAATTTAGATCATGAACAGATAACAGCTTATGATTATCTAATTATGGAACAGGATTTTGAATTCTCTGCCGTAAAAATTCAGCAGTTTAAGTTAATAATTGTATGCGTATACCGTTCTCCGTCAGGAAAGTTTCCTCTATTTATAGATAAACTAGAATTGTTACTCAATAACATCAGCAAAGTAAATTTCGATATAATAATTTGTGGGGATGTAAATGTGGATTTCTTAAAACT
This sequence comes from Meconema thalassinum, assembly GCA_946902985.2. Lineage (NCBI taxonomy): Eukaryota > Metazoa > Arthropoda > Insecta > Orthoptera > Tettigoniidae > Meconema > Meconema thalassinum. Next base: position 130,760,321 of record OX336395.1, read on the forward strand.
TGATAGAAATTGTGAATTATTAAACCAGTTACTAATTTCCTATGGACTGAAACCTACAGTAAATACACCAACAAGAATAACAAAATTTAGTAAAACCACTCCTGATCAAATTTTTATAAATACAGATAAATATCACCATTCAATAGAAGTCTATTGTCCGGGTTTTAGTGACCACCATGGACAAATACTGAGTTTTGAAGTATCCGAAGTAATCAATAATAATGATAATGGAGTAAAATCAAAGTGCAGGTCATTCACTGAAGCAAATGTTACATATTTCAATGACTTATTAAATAAGGAAACATGGTCAGAAATTTATGAACTAGAAAATGTAAATGATAAATTTAATGCATTTAACAGTACCCTAAAACACTATTTTGAAATAGCATTCCCCTTTAAACGAAGAACTGTTCAAAATAACAAAACTAGCAATTGGATAACAACAGGGATTATAAATTCATGTCAAAGAAAGAAATTTCTACACAAATTATATAAACAATACCACACAACACCTGAATTCAATTTATACTACAAAAAATACACTAGCATATTAAATAAGGTAATAAGACTAGCAAAGAAAATGCATAATGATAATTTTATTTCCCAATCATCTAATAAAAACAGGGCTATGTGGTCCGTAATAAAGAAAGAAACTGGAAAATATGCTAAAATACAAAGGAACATTACACTGACCAGAAATAATAAAGTGATTAATAATCCAGAGGAAATAGCAAACACTTTTAATGACTATTTTCTGGAAATTCCGCAAACATTATTAAATAAATCACAGGTAAATACACTAAATTCTAATAATAAAATAAATATATGCAGTGATTCTTTATTTATAAATCATGTCACAAGTGAAGAGGTAAGAATAGTTATAAAAGAGCTAAAAAATAAATTCTGTGCTGGCATTGATGGCATCCCTGATGCAATTTTAAAGAAATGTGCCGAAAATATAATAAATCCACTTACGCACTTAATAAACAGTTCAATTCTCTCAGGAACTTACCCGGATATTTTGAAGTTATCAAAAGTAATTCCAGTGCACAAAAACGGTTCAAAAGATGAATTAGATAACTATCGTCCTATTACCTTACCAACTGGTATTGCAAAAATTGTGGAAAAAATTATGTATAAGAGACTGATAAGTTTCATAGAAAAAAATAAAATATTATCAAACTCACAACATGGATTTAGAACGGAAAAATCTACACAGACAGCAATTTACGAATGTAGTAATAGTATACTGAAATTAATTGACAATAAGGAACATGTAACTGGCCTATTCTTGGATTTATCGAAAGCATTTGATGTAGTTGACCATAAAATCCTCCTTACCAAACTAAATCAATATGGTGTTAGAGGTCTAGCTAATAAATGGATAGAGTCTTACTTAACAAGGCGTAAACAAATAGTAAGCTTGAGACACAAGGATGATGGAACCAAATTACTTAATGAAACATTGTCCAATGAGGGAATTATTGAATTTGGAGTACCCCAGGGATCGGTTTTGGGCCCACTACTCTTTCTTCTATATATCAATGATATAACACAGAACGTTCATTCACATATGGAAATTTTGTTTGCGGACGATACAACACTCGTAATAAAAGGTGAAACTAAACAGGTCATACAGCAGTCTGCTGACTCCGTTACAGGAGAGTTAACCAAATGGTCACAAGATAATCGCCTCATAATAAACTATAAAAAGACAGTATGTCTAAATTTCCACACTATACAGAATAGGAATCCTGCGATGCCCAATATAACATTAAATGGTCATCAAATAGAAAATAAATCAGAAACAAAGTTTTTAGGACTATGGATACAACAAGACTTGAAATGGAATAAACATATACAATATCTGAATACTAAACTGAACTCGATGTGCTTTGCGTTACGTATTTTGAAAACCTGCACTAGCATGCACACATTAAGAAATACTTATTTTGCTTATTTCCATTCATACTTAAGATATGGGATCATATTTTGGGGTATGTCGCCAGATGTACTAAGCACGTTTAGGATACAAAAGAGAGCGATTAGAATTATGGCAAATGTAAACTCGAGAGAATCATGTAGACCTCTGTTTAAAGATTTAAACATTCTCCCACTGCCCTGCATATATATCTTTGAAAGTATTATGTTTTTTAAAAAGAATTTAATGAATAAAGATGTTTTTCTTAAAACAAACAATGATGTTCATAGGCATAACACAAGACAAAATCAAAACATTCATATTTCACACACACACACAAGCATATATCAAAAAGGAACTTTTCACACTGGAGTTAAATTATACAATAAACTACCCCAGTATATAAAACTGGCCCCAAAAATAAAAACCTTTGATAGAATGTTGAAAGCTTATCTGCAGTGCCATTGTTTTTACTCAGTAGTTGAATATTTTAGCGTATAGGAGTGATGGAATCTATAACTATATTTTACTTTTTTAATTTAATTTTAATACCTAGCTGTATGTTGTTGTATTTATAGAATTAAGTTTTCATATTATGATAATAGAGTGAGGTGTAAATAGTTGTGCAATAAGATTGTATCTATTAAGATTTGCTATTATAATAAGTTATAAATAGTTATAATCTTAGTAATATATACCTGTTAGTTCTTTTATTTTATGCATGTAAATTCTGACGTGTCCTATATCAAAAATGTATTGAATGCATGTATTTGATCAAATGGAATTAATAAAAATCTATCTATCTAAGAGCCATGTGCACTGCGCTTGAGTCACAGATGCACATTTCCAGAGAATACCAACAATATCTCTTGGCTCTCTTTTAGTTCTCGACATAAGTTACTGCACCACTGAATGTCTGGGTGAAAATTACTGATGTATTTAAGTTGGGTGAGACAAAGTCACTGTTCGCTTCTTGGTTAGATGGCACAGTTCGTGCGAAGCCACTGGTTGCAATACGTTATAACTATTCCTCGCAACTATAGCCTAGGCTACTTGTATTATTAATTCTGAATGAAAATAGAACGCGGCCTATACATTTGCATCGGATATGAATGTGACTTGTACATACCTTGTGTCCTTGTTTCATCTTCTGGGCAATATTACGTATTGAAATTAGGAACCCTGGTCACTACTGCATTTCATATATGTGCATAAGTACATAAATATGCGTTTTTATTTATTGCTCTTTAAAAACGGCTGCCATGTTCCAACAGCGCTTGCATCTCATTCAACTGTCAACAAGGCGCACACTAGCGGCACACCGATGCGCACACATTGTTGCCAACATGTGGGATACAAAATCGGCTTCCTTTGGTAATAAATGAATGTTTTTTCTAAAATTACCTCCCTCCAGAACAGTGCAAACCGCATCAAAATCCATCCGGTGGTTCTCGAGATTACCCACTTTCTTCAGCTCAATGGATTATCCGCCGAACTGTCAGATCACATCTCTAAAAAATACAACTCTAGAATGGACGACTGTCTGGACGAAACCATTGGCCGCTACTAGGCCAGGTGACTGTGTGGATGAAAATTACTGCTTTTAATACAAGCAAGGGGGTCTGGGGCATAAGCCCCAGGTTAGGTTTGTATGTAAAGCCTTATTCCGGGTTCACCACGCTCGAACTAAGAGGCAAGACAAGTGCCAATGTTGGCACTGCTGAAAAATGTAATAGATAGATTTTTATTAATTCCATTTGATCAAATACATGCGTTCAATACATTTTTGATATAGGACACGTCAGAATTTACATCTATAAAAAAAAGAACTAACAGGTATATATTACTAATATTATAACTTAAACTTATTATAATAGCAAATCTTAATAGATACAATCTTATTGTACAACTATTTACACCTCACTCTATTATCATAATATGAAAACTTAATTCTATATATACAACAACATACAGCTAGGTATTACAATTAAATTAAAAAGTAAAATATAATTATAGATTTCATCGCTCCTATACGCTAAGATATTCAACTACTGAGTAAAAACAATGGCACTGCAGATAAGCTTTCAACATTCTATCAAAGGTTTAGCGATAAAATGTTCAACTCTTGTATCTGTCACATTACATAAGTTACCGTAGAAAATTTTCCAGATTTTGATGGAGGTTGACTGTTTTTCAATCGATAGGCAAAGTTCAGAGTAGCGTACTCCCAGCATCAAACGCCATATTGTGTTTTTCAATCGTTAGGCAGCGCTGCCAAGGGAATTAATTTGGTGGGCAAGTTGGTCATATTTACTCGGTGCTATTTGTGCTGAATAAACATTAAACCTTTGGAGTAGTGACACTCCGTAGTTGCTTGTTGTGTTTCTCCTACCAGCTGAGAACACTATGATTTGTGTCATGGATTTGTATGTTAATTGCATGAATCTTAATTTCATGGCATGATTTCGTTTGTCAAAGAGTGCTGTGATGGCTGACCAATAATTGTTAGGTTGTTACGCCATACAAACACCATCCCTGGTTTTTGTCACGCACAGTGGGGGTAGACACGCATCAATAATTTTCATCCAAACCAATGGTTTGTGCCTAGACCAATCATTTTTAGGCACTGAGGCGCTGGTTTTGCCGATTAGTTCGAAACATGGAATCCTTGCGATCAGCGTTCATTACAGTGATAAATACGGTTCTACATACAAAACAAAACTAACCTGTGGCTTACACCCAGTAGTGCAATCAGTAATTTTCGTCCAGACTGTCGTCTAACCAAGTAGCGACCAATGGTTTCGTCCAGACAGTCGTCTAACTAAGAAGAGCCCGATTATTTCTTCTTTTTCCCCCACATAATTGCAACAGTACATGTGTCGTCTAATGTAGGCCTATTTTGTATCGGATATGTTGGTAACTAATGATGTCAATGTGATCGCTGCAGCAGTTTTACATACCGTACTAAATATGCTGTCGAACATGGCTGCGGTTGTTAAATATACAATAAATAAAAACACATATTTAAGTGATTAAGTACATATATCCGGTGCAGAAGTGATCAAGGTTAGTTGTTACACTGACAATGCCCCCCCCCCCCCCGCCAAAAGATTAAATATGGTATGAAAATTATATATTATCAAAGTGAAAAGGAAAAGAGTGATACGTTGTACAGAATTAATCTGAAATTTCCCTACAGTATATAAGTCGTGTTGTAAAGGGGATAGCGGGTGGGTTAGAGACAGCGAAGGAGAAAACATCTATTAGGACATCATTTCCACAATTATTATTCATCATTACACAAGGTATTTAGGCTAATTTAAGTATTCTACTTGGTTCATCACTCCTGAAGTGTTACCTCTATTACGGTACGTATGTCGTTTTGCCTTGAACATTTTTGCTTGAAGACGGGCTATTATTTTATGTAATTTCTTAATTTATTCCACTAATATGTATCGGTTTTCAATTATTTGCATTATTTATGTAAATTTTAGATGGTTGGCTACAGAAAATACTGAAACCTGTTTTACAAAACGCTTTAACTCACAAATTTCGTTACATATTTTTCAAATCTTACAATTTTCTATTTTTTAGTAATGTTCTTTTGGGCTGTTTTTTTTTTCAAACAAAACAGTGTTAATGTTTGCACTGCACAACACCATGGTCACTAAAAACAAGTGTTTCCACCCTTAGCGTCTATGATAGCTTGTAAACGCTCAGGCATACTGTTCACAACTCGTCGAATGACATTTGCCAGGATGCGATCCCATTCCTCCAGCAGCAATGTTCTCAGTTGTGCCAAGGTGGTGGGGTCACACTGTCTGACGTTCTTTCCAAGCATATCTCGTACATGTTCGATGGGGTTTAAGTCATGACTACGAGCTGGCCAGTCCAGGGTTTGAATCCCCACTTCCTGCAGATATTATACAACACAGCGAGCAGTATGAGGGCATTATCCTGCATCAGCATGAAATTCTGACCAATGAAAGGTGCAAAGGGCATCATATGGTTCATCAGGATCTCTTCGATGTACCTTTGGGAATTGAGTGTCCCGTGATCGATGCACACCAACTCAGTGCGGGCCATAACGTTGATGCCACCCCACACCATAACCGAGCCACCTCCAAATGGAGTCCTGGAGGAGAAAGCAACAGGGCTGTACCTCTCCCCGCGCCTTTTCCACATTCTTTCTCTTCTATCAGGAGATCTAAGATTAAAGCGACTCTCGTCAGTGAAGAGAATAGAGGCCCACTGCTCGTGTTCTACAAATGCCAGTTGTTATTCCTAGAACAACAATAAGCGAACGGCAACACTCATAACCCTTAAATGCTTACAGTACGCTTCCCGCCATCGAAGATTGGGTAATTGGTGGTAATAAACCACCCTAAGAAATGTCATATTATCAATTACTATTCACGGATGTTTCAGATGTTTGTTCTAATGCGTGAAAAACTTTTAAAATGTGATTACATCTTTTTCATGGCTAATTTTATACTATTTATATTACATTTTTAACTGTTCCACTTTTTTGCCGGTCTGTGTATTACTCTGTCGATAAAGCTTGCCTTTCAACGCATGTATTTAACTAAGTCAATTTGTCAGTGAATTCAGTGAATTTTCTGCAAGTGGCTTATTATGTGCCAGGTGACGAAAGGTCAGGAGAGTATTCTACCAACCATCTCGCGCTGTGCCGATAGCATTTTTTTGGGCAGTTGGTTCTGGTTCGATTTTTGGCTCTGCCAAGAAATTTTAATTTTGGTCTGAGGAATGGAACAAGGCACACTAAGCCTCGTGAGGCAAAACTGAGAAGAGGAGGGTTCGCTTCCCATCTTAGCCATCTTGGAAGTGGTTTCCGCACTTCTACTCCAGGCAAATACCAGGATGGTTCCTAATTTAATCCCAGTCCTCATCTGAACTTCTTGCATCTCAATAGGGATTTGCCAATAGGCTTTCAATAGCTTGTCTCAATTCTGCTTCCATATATGTAGGCCTATACATGCAAGAAATGAGTGTGGTACTTATCAAAAATAAAGAAATAATAAGCTGACATGTACCCTACTATTCTATTTCTCTCCTACTCCTAAACCCTTCTCTGAACACTCATTTTAAAACAGAATGGTCTGCATTTTTGGACTAAAAATGTAGCCTATAAGAAGAAATGAACATGTTTCTGTTATTAAGCATTTTATATGATGCATTAAAAATCAATCTAGAAGAGCTAATTTAAGTTAACTTCACTACCATAATACTGCTTAAGAGTTAGACTGTTGAGGACTGATGACCAAGATGTCCTTAACTTGAGCAAGGACTGCTTCACAACTTTATGTAAAATGTAAAGGGCCTTGACGTAGTTTGGATCATTTGCGTACGTGTTACAAGGATGTGTGTGCTGACTTTTTGGTGTTAAATGATGTAGGTTGGCGACACCAAAAGTGGCGGCCATGTTGGTTTTCTAGTAACTTATTTAAGGTGTCCCGGACTACATTTAAAGGCAGTGAATACCCTAATGAATATAAATTGCGCAACATTATGGCACGCTGAAAATCATATTGTGGACATTGAAAGAGAATATGATTTAAAGTACCCTCCATCTGCAAACACGAACACAAGGCATCCTGACGTCGTTTTATGCGGATTAAATACACCGGTGTTAATGCATGATTAAAGCGGAGACGATGTAATGATGTGTCGTCGTGTATATTTACCACCTTGGAACCATGTCTTGCGTAAAATGGTTGTATCCCAAAACAATGTTTGGCCTTAAGTTTAGCATAAGTAGTCCACGTGACTTGCCAGTCCTGCTGTATCGTCGACCGAATTAGAGAACGCAAATCAGAAATGGGTATAGCTATATTGTAAGCCTTGCCGTTACCATTAGCAGCATCTTTGGCGAGTTTATCAGCGATTTCATTACCCTCAATATGTGAATGGCCGGGTACCCACGTGATACTGACGTCAAAACCCTCGGGTTGTAAAGTGTACAATTGATGCACTAACTGACATAAAAACCAATTATCGGCCTCAAGGACATTTTGAAGTGCTTGTACGACACTCATTGAGTCGGTACAAATTAAAGAACGACGAATATAATGTTGTTTAATATAAAAACATGTCTGACGGACTGCAAAATTTTCGGCTGTAAATATCGTGACGTCTGAGGGTAAGGTATACTGACTTGAGATATGTAAATCCGGTGAGAAGAAGGCGGCTCCCACACGGGATGGGTTAACCATTTTAGAACCATCGGCATACAAAATAATGCAAGATATCAATTGGCTCGTTATCTCTTGAAAATCACGAGAAATGATTACTGGGTTGTGTTGAAACGACTGATATACTTGGGGTAAAGAATGCGTGAGAATAGTTGGTTGAAAATGAGCGGCGCAATACGGAATATTATATATAGGCAAACGAGTAACTTTCAATACTGTATATTAAGGCGGTACGGTTTAAGAATGAAATATGCGGCCATCAAAGCCGGAACAGAAGTTGTGGGCAATAATCGACGAGTATAATATACCTCCAATAATTGTAATTTAGGAACGATAGGTGATACTGCTATCATCATTTTACGCAGCAGGTACATACACGCAAGGTATCTGCGCCGATAATGTAACGACATTTCTCCGGTTTCAACTAAAAGGGCTCCTGTGGGGTTGGATTTAAGAACTCCTATTATGATACGCAAGGCAGTAAACTGTATTGGATCTAAACGTAGGAGCCTAATACTTGACATTAAATAAAAAATATAAAATAAAAAAAAAATGTAATCCAGCACAGACCGAGTGATGTTACGATAAACTATTAATAATAATTCCGGGTCTGCTCCCCAATTACGCCGAAGGAGTGATTTTAGAATATGAATTTTGCTGGCAAGATGACTCTTAATGTATTGCGTATGTCTCTCCCCCTGCATTTTCCTGTCAATATAAATTCCTAAGTATTTTACACTCGTCACCATCGGAATTTGACCTTGACTATATAATATAGGAGAACTGTCGTAGATTCGTTTGTGAGTAAAGATCATCGCAACGTTCTTTCCTGCAGAAGTTTCAAATCCATATTGATAAAACCAGTCATGAACATTAGATACGGCGTTGGTATGTCCCTACGACATGCGGACAAATCTTCTCTTGAGCAATATATTAAAATATCATCCGCATATTGAAGAATGCGAGCGTGCGTTAATATGACTGTTTCGAGGGTACGAGTATAGAGTAAATATAAAAGTCCACTTAAAACATCTCTCTGCGGGACACCATGAGATGTATGTCGGGAATCAAATACACCGGCTGGGGATTTTAAAATTAGTTTACGATGACAATGCATATTATATATTAAGCACCGGAAGGGAAGTGGAAATTGCATATCCCGAAGGATCTGAATAAGAAGAAACGGATCTACAGAATCATACGCATTTTTTAGGTCAAGGAAGACCGCTATGGTATGCAGTTTTTTTCCTTTTGCTAGGAGTAGATCAGTAAAAAATATATTTAATGGGTCAGAAGTACCGAGATTTTTTTCTAAATGCAAATTGCGTCTTTGGAAACAGGGTATAATATTCGAGGCACCATTGAAGTCGTCGGAGAAGAACATTTTGAAGAATTTTGCGGAAGCAAGACCCAAGTTGGATACCGCGATAACTACTCGATAATCGTGCATCTTTCGTGGATTTCAAAATAGGGACAGTTTGAAAAACATTCCAATCTTCCGGGAAGGGCCCGGTGCATAAGATTGAATTATATAGTTGAAGAGTGATATCCTGAGCGTTTGCGGGAAATCGAGCGATCATGTTATAAGTCACACCATCAATCCCTGGGCTGGATGATTTTTTATGTCGGAAAGTTTGGATAAATTCTCTATGCATAATAGGCTGCATTAAACTGGAAAAACGATCCATCGAACCAGAGGCACAGGATGTAGGCAGACGAAGAATAATATCCGGTGTCCAATTATGATACAAGTCATGGTATCCTTGCGCCGAAAGTTGATGGGGAGCGTGAATAGGATGATTATTAGAGATATGTTTAATCGCTGACCAAATACTATTTAGTGACGTAGTACTACTTAATTGGGTAATGTATGATTTCCACGCTTCTCGTCGCTTATGATTAAATACGCGTTGTATTTGAGCGGTGAGACTCTTGTATCTCAAATAAGAGGCTGAAGTACCATAGTGCCGAAAAGCTTTTAAACTCGCCTTGCGACGTCGTACCAGGTGTTTACATTCTTGATCCCACCATGAGGGTAAGACAAAACGATTGGCCGGAGGACATGTTTTTGTAATATAAGGGTGATATATATTAAAATAATCACGGATAGTATCTAATAAAATATTATAACTGTTACCAGACCTCTGTAATTGCCGAGAAAGCCTATCCTCTAAAAAGCGAGAAAACAAATCATAATCAAAATGCTGAAAATTTCTCTTAACCTGAAATACGTTCTGCGAGATATGTCGGGTTCTTGAGACATCGTATTCTATTATAATAGGATAATGATCGCTTTGATGAGTGTCCTTCACAGTCTGCCATGACAACTTATGAGATATATCGGCCGTAGTGATACTTAAATCCACCGCACTTTGTGGACTATTCGGCGGGGTAATGCGTGTGGGGGACCCATCATTTAATAAATGTAAGTGTAATTCCTGTATAGCTGCAACAATGTGACGTCCTTTCGGATTAATCCTGCCACTGCAGGGGCGGATTTAAAGGGGGCGGAGGGGCGACCGCCCCCCCCCCTGGACAAATTTTACTAATATCATTGAATGTTATTTAAACATTTTTTGTTTACTTGTATTAAAAGCCTGGAAACAAATCATGCAATTTCGTAGATATTCACTAAACATGAAACTCGAAGCTAGCTCTTGAAATATTGATATTTACAGACCTTTAAAAGTGTAACTACCTTTTATAATGACAAGTAGATCCATTTGCATATTAATTTACGTTTATGTTCTTGAAGAACATCTAAGAACGGCTGGTCCAAGAAGCCTCTTTACCAGTAAAACAATTCAACATTCTCTCATAGAATGCTGTGGTGAGGAGATTTTGAAGACTACAGTGGCTCGTGTAAACAAAGCCAAGAAATTCAGCTGTATGTTTGATGAAACAGTGGATGTGTCCCATATTTCTCAAATGTAACTTATTCTGAGATGCGTTTGCACTGAAGCAGGCAACACCAAGGTTAGAGAGGATTTTGTGGGATTTCTCGACATTAGAAAAGCTGTTTTGGACCTTGAAAGAGATTCATCAGGCTCAGAGATAGAAGATGGCAATTATGAAAACCATTCGAGCAATGAAACGGAATAGACGGTGACAGGTTTAATACTCGGTGAGGTAGTGATTAGAGAGTTAAGGGCTCGTGTTTTGAACCTCAATAACTGTGTTGGCATAGGAACCGATGGAGTTAACGTGAATATTTCCGAAACGGTTGGAGCAGTACAAGAGATTCAGAAAGTTGTTGTTAATGCAGTAAGATGTCCTTGCTACAACCACCAACTAAACTTGGCTATATCCAAAACAACGAAGGTCCTGTCTGTAAGAAATACATTCGGTATTTTGACTGAAATTATATCATTCTTTAATGCTTCTTCAAAACAAAAATAATATGGTTCTGGCCAACTGATTGACCTTTGTGAGAAATGATGGGTGGAACGGCACGACGCTATTTTGAAATTGTCAGCCAACATTGAAAAAGTCAGTGCTGAACTCAAAATTGTCTCCAGTTGGTCAGACGTTCAAGGGGATACGTCACCACCTAAGGCACATTGTTTGTTGTCCAGCATAACCGGTGAGGAATTTATTGTATCATTGTGCTGTCTTAACATAATTCTAGGCATAACTCATTACTTGAGCGTACTTTTTCAAACTGACACCTAGATGTCAAGTCTGCATCTGATGCAGAATTCAGCGTGATATCCATCTTTGCCAGGAAAAGGAATAATACAGAAGAAGACTTCAGCAGCGATTATGAAAAGTGTAATATAATTGCAACTGTGTTGGCTGTAGATATAAGGCTTCCGAGAATCATAGAGACAAAGAAACCGACAAAATACACCATTCACTACTACTGAAAAATATTTTAGGAGGAATATCTATGTTCCCTTGCTGGACTGGACGATCAACAATCTAACGACAAGATTTTCTGATGAAGTCCCTGACATCTACAAGTTAAATATGTTTCTACCTCAAAATGTTGTTAAAAGCTATATTACTAATCTTGATACTCCAGACCAAAATGAAGTCCTGAGGACGGTGACTGAGAAATATGCCACTTTGTTTCAAATATAAGAATAAGTGTTGTATAATAATAATAACCCCTGGCACTACAGCCCATGAAGGACCTAGGCCTACCAAGTGACCGCTGCCCATCCATTTGGCCTGCAGATATTGGAGTGACGTGTGGTCAGCGCATCGGGTCTCCTTGGCCGTTAATCTTGGTTTTCGTGACCGGGGCACTGTCTCACGGTCAGACAGCTACTCAATTGTCTTCACGAGGCTGAGTGCACCCCGTTCCAGCCCTCACGCCAGTTTCTAAAATCACCGACGGAGCCGGGAATCGAACCCGGGGCCTCGGTGTGCGAGGCAGGCGCGCTACCCCGACACCACGGGGCCGGCTAATGAGTGTTGTATACGAAACTAAAATCTGAACATCTCCATTGGTTAACAAAATGGAATATGGAAATGGACAATGGGGGAATCATCCCATTAACTGTAGCTATTGCGTTCAAGGCTTGCACCCAGTTTTATTTCCATTGGTGAAGACGATGGATGCTCAAAGTAATACTGACACATCCTGAAAGCATCGCATGTGCCGAATGGTCATTTTCGACTCTCCGTCTTCTGAAAACATACTTGAGATTGAAGACTACAGAAACCAGACTCAACAGATTGGCTCTAATGCTCATCCATAGAGACTTTCCTATTGATTACAATAAAATCCTTGATAGGCTTGGACAAAAGAGCAAAAAAGAATCCACAAGTTATTGTAAGATGAACTTCAATAAGTGAGCAGTCTGTATTTATGCTAAATATAAATATAATGATTTTGATTAAATGATGTATGTCAAGAAAATTTGTGTTTTTGTTGTAAATCCTCAGATTTCAAAACATCAAAGCTATAAACTTTTAAATAATTTGATTCATCTTGCTGTTATACATTAAAACATACTTAAGCTCCTGAGGAAAACATTAGCTTCACACGATTTCTTTCACACTTAAATACTGTATAATAGCAAAATGTGAAGGTTATAATAGCCTAATATTGCGAACATTGTGTTTGAAAGAATACTACAAATTTTATAACCACTCTAAAAATAGTTCTAAACCATTCGTATTAGAGCTATGGCAGTAAATAGTAGGACTTACAAAACTGAGATAATTTATAATACAATAAATATTTCACATAAAATGGCTAATATCACGTAAATATTTCCAAATTCACAAAACAGTTTCATTCAATTCTTGGTTGTTTCTTTATTTTAAATTGTTAACATTTATTTTTACCCAAAAATATCACAAAAATAATCACTAATTTTGGCCTAAATTTTGCACAATTTTCTGGGGGAGTTTCCTCGCACCCCCTATTGGCTTGGGGGGTATTCGAGACCCCCGGTGTGTCCGCTCCTCCCGTAATCTTGCCTTAAATCCGCCACTGTGCCACTGCCCCACAAGGAGTGATGTGCATTAAAATCCCCAAATGTAAGATGTTTAGAAAATTGCTGTATGAACTGAAAATATGCATACCATTGGCGACGTGAACTTTGTATCCCAGGAGGACAGTAAATATGACTTATATGGAGATCTTGCAGAAGGAACGTTTGGTGATGAGTATGAGGAATGTAAAATTGATTAGAAAGGGGGGTGTACCTTAAATTATTTTTGAATAGCGTCATGATACCTCGATATCCTGGCCCATCCTGACGTTCAACTTGATAATTAGCAATCGAAAAGTTATACGATGAACGGAGCCATGATTCTTGGAGGAATATGATGTCCGGATCATACTCCTGAATTAAATGCAGTAATTCATGCTTTTTATTTAAAATACTTCTACAATTCCACTGGAGTAGTAACATATAATATGACAAAAGAAATTAATCTAACGTAGAACTACTACGAGCCGGGGTGGTATATTTTGATGAAGGAGGAGTGGGAAGTAATGGTACAATCTGCTCTAATAATTTTTGCACATAGAAGCTCCATTGAGCGTTGTGGCCCAATAATTCCTTTAATTTCTGAAAATCTGCCATAATGGCTTGCGACGGATCCCTCGAAGTGACAGGTAATTGAGAAGACCTTTTTTTCAACACTTCAGCTCCCGTGGTTACAGGGCTCGAAGACACTCCTTCACCACTGCCAGACGGCGGATACAGGATATATAAGTTGGCCTGTCGATCGTAACCCAATGGATTCGCCACTTTAGGCGCTTGATTTACAATTGCTGTATACTTCCTTTTACGTGGCGGATCAGTAGAACGCGTAGTATTTGACTGCTCGTTAGTCGGAAATTGCTGACGAAGGGCAAGGGGGTTGAACGGTACACCTGTGTTTGCCTGGATGACTTCATGGTATGATATATTGTCTATACACTTTTGGCGTTTGATGGATTTTTGTTTTTCGAGTTCCGCAAATCGGGCGGCGCCTGCTGGATGATTTTCAGAACAATTAGCACATTAAACGTAATCTCCGTGCACGTATCAGTTAAATGGCCCTGTGCACATTTTCCACAAACTGGGGCGGGCGCCTGACAGTGCAGTTTAACATGCTCATATCTTTGGCAGTGTTGGCATCTAATAGGAGAAAATATGAACAACGTAACTTCCAGGATTACATTAAAAATGGACACATATTCAGGTAGCCGCTGAGTTTCAAAGACAATTTTGATCGTTCCCGTAGGAATGCTTTCCAACTTGTCATCGATCATCTTTTTTCTAAAAAAAAAACAAAAAAAAAAACGTTGAACTCTAACGATCGGAACAGGTGAATCAATATCTTGTAGAATCTCCTCATGGGATAATGACGTATATACGCCCCTAATTAGACCAACACGTTGGACATTAGCGGACGGAACAAAGGCAACCAAGTTTTTTGCGGGTAGTAAAGGGTGTTGTAAGAATGAATTGGCTTCTGTCGCCTTATTAAATTGCACTTGAACACGGTTTCGCCCTTTGCGTTGAATAGTCTTGATACCCACTATCTTATTTTCAAAAAATAGCATGCCTAATGCCATAAGATGTAAATGCCCAATATTTTGGGCTCCCTCCCCTTGAACAAACACCGTGTACGGCCCGGTGTGATGGTCATAGTACTTATTCGTACTTGATAATGGCTGGCGCTTTTCAATAACTGTAGATGGTCCTGATAGATAGATAGATAGATAGATAGATAGATAGCTTTTTATTAATTCCATTTGATCAAATACATGTATTCAATACATTTTTGATATAGGACACGTCAGAATTTACATCTATAAAATTAAAGAACTAACAGGTATATATTACTAATAATATAACTATTTATAACTTATTATAATAACAGATCTTAATAGATACAATCTTATTGCACAACTATTTACACCTCACTCTATTATCATAATATGAAAACTTAATTCTATAAATAAAACAACATACAGCTAGGTATTACAATGAAAATAGAAAAGTAAAACATAATTATAGATTTCATCGCTCCTATACGCTAAGATATTCAACTACAGAGTAAAAACAATGGCACTGCAGATAAGCTTTCAACATTCTATCAAAGGTTTTTATTTTTGGGGCCAGTTTTATATACTGGGGTAGTTTATTGTATAATTTAACACCAGTGTGAAAAGTTCCTTTTTGATATATGCTTGTGTGTGTGTGTGAAATATGAATGTTTTGATTTTGTCTTGTGTTATGCCTATGAACATCATTGTTTGTTTTAAGAAAAACTTCTTTATTCATTAAATTCTTAAAAAAAACATAATACTTTCAAAGATGAAGGGCAGTGGGAGAATGTTTAAATCTTTAAACGGAGGTCTACATGATTCTCTAGTGTTTACATTTGCTATAATTCTAATCGCCCTCTTTTGTATCCTAAACGTGCTTAGTACATCTGGCGACATACCCCAAAATATGACCCCATATCTTAAGTATGAATGGAAATATGCAAAATAAGTATTTCTTAATGTGTGCATGCTAGTGCAGGTTTTCAAAATACGTAACGCATAGCGCATCGAGTTCAGTTTAGTATTCAGATATTGTATATGTTTATTCCATTTCAAGTCTTGTTGTATCCATAGTCCTAAAAACTTTGTTTCTGATTTATTTTCTATTTAATGACCATTTAATGTTATATTGGGCTTCGCAGGATCCCTATTCTGTATAGTGTGGAAATTTAGACATACTGTTTTTTTTATAGTTTATTATGAGGCGATTATCTTGTGACCATTTGGTTAACTCTCCTCTAACAGAGTCAGCAGACTGCTGTATGAGCTGTTTAGTTTCACCTTTTATTACGAGTGTTGTATCATCCGCAAACAAAATTTCCTTATGTGAATGAACGTTCTGTGTTATATCATTGATATATAGAAGAAAGAGTAGTGGGCCCAAAACCGATCCCTGGGGTACTCCAAATTTAATAATTCCCTCATTGGACAATGTTTCATTAAGTACTTTGGTTCCATTATGCTTGTGTCTCAAGCTTACTATTTGTTTATGCCTTGTTAAGTAAGACTCTATCCATTTATTAGCTATACCTCTAATACCATATTGATTTAGTTTTGTAAGGAGGATTTTATGGCAACAACATCAAATGCTTTCGATAAATCCAAGAATAGGCCAGTTACATGTTCCTTATTGTCAATTAATTTCAGTATACTATTACTACATTCGTAAATTGCTGTCTGTGTAGATTTTTCCGTTCTGAATCCATGTTGTGAGTTTGATAATATTTTATTTTTTTCTATAAAACTTATGAGTCTCTTATACATGATTTTTTCCACAATTTTTGAAATACCAGTTGGTAAGGTAATAGGACGATAGTTATCTAATTCATCTTTAGAACCGTTTTTGTGCACTGGAATTACTTTTGATAACTTCAAAATATCCGGGTAAGTTCCTGAGAGAATTGAGCTGTTTATTTAGTGCGTAATTGGATTTATTATATTTTCTGCACATTTCTTTAAAATTGCATCAGGGATACCAGCACAACATTTATTTTTTAGCTCTTTTACAGGGTGGGGCAGCATAACTTCCTTTTTTCAATTGCGCCCCATTTAGTAGTGTGATGTAGTACCGGAGCGCTAGTGGTCTCGTCCAATAGGCGGGTCTGTAAAGTTTTGTACTGATACAGTTCAGTCGCCATCATGCGTTGGAACAGTGTGGAGCGTGCGTTTGCCCTTGAGGCCTACTTTTCGAGCGGTTGTTCTGTGATCGCAACCCAGCGTGCCTTTCGGAATCGCTTTAATTTAGCCCCATTGGCGCCTGTCCCAGACCGGAAATCAATTGTTACGTGGGTCACTACGTTCAGACAAACTGCAAGTGCAACAAGACGTAGAACTGGAGTCCCACGGCCCATTAGATCACCTGATAACATTGAGGCAGTGAGAGCTTCAATTTTGCGATCACCACGGCGTTCTGCGCGCAAACATTCGTCTGCCCTTGGACTTTCTAATCGTTCTGTGAGGAGAATTCTTCATGATGATCTTCATTTTCATCCATTCAAGATGGTGATTGTGCAGGAACTTTCTGAACGCGACTTCAATTCTCGGAGGAACGCGTGTGAGGTGTTTCTGGAAGTCGTGCCTGAGGACGCTATTGTGTTTTTTAGTGATGAAGCCCATTTTCATTTGTGTGGATCCGTCAACAAACAAAACATGCGCTACTGGGCTGCTACCAATCCTCGAGAATTGCATCCAAGGCCTTTGCATTCACCAAAACTCACAGTGTGGGGTGCAATTTCCTCAGGTGGAATAATTGGTCCCTGGTTCTTTGAGGAAAATGAAGTCACAGTGACAGTGAATTCGGACCGGTATGTAAACATGTTACAGGATTTTTTTTCCACAACTGGATGAGTTGGACTTAGGGGACGCTTGGTTTCAACAAGACGGTGCAACGGCACACACTTCAAGAGCATCGATGGACGTTTTGAGGGAACACTTCCCAGGGCGCCTAATCTCAATTAGGGGCGACTTGGAATGGCCAGCCCGATCCCCCGATTTGACCCCTTGTGATTTTTTTCTATGTTTTTTTTGAAATCCCGTGTTTATATAAACCGACCAATGACCCTACAAGATTTGAAGAACAACATCCAGGAAGAACTTGCCAACATAACGCCTGCTATGCTGGTAAGAATTATGACAAACGCCAGAAATCGGTTCAACCAGTGTGTAGAGAATGGGGGACGTCACCTACCTGATTTAATCTTCAAAACCAAGTAAAACAAAACTTTATATTTGTACCTACATTATATTAAAAAATAAAAAATATCTGATTCGTACAATGTGTTTTATTAAGGTTTGAAAAAAGGAAGTTATGCTGCCCCACCCTGTATAACTATTCTTACCTCTTCATTTGTGACATGATTTATAAATAAAGAATCACTGAAAATGAAAATCCACAGCCTGCTTCCAGTCTCCGACCGGGTCAGGAATGGAATGAATGAAGTCCCCATCTAGCGGCGAGGATATGAACTGTGCCGGCTGCCGAGGCCTGACGCACTCCTCTGGGGCAATGATTAAATGAATGACAGATGAAATGAAATGATAGTGGAGAGTGTTGCTGGAATGAAATTTTGACAGGGAAAACCGGAGTACCCAGAGAAAAACATGTCTACCTCCGTTTTGTCCAGCACAGATCTCACATGGTGTGACCGGGATTTGAACCACGGGCCCAGCGGTGAGAGGCCAGCGTGCTGCCGCCTAAGCCACGGAGGCTTAAATAAAGAATCACTACATATATTTATTTTATTATTAGAATTTAGTGTATTCACCTGTGATTTATTTAATATTTTTTGTGGAATTTCCAGAAAATAGTCATTAAAAGTGTTTGCTATTTCCTCTGGATTATTAATCACTGTATTATTTCTGGTCAGTGTAATGTTCCTTTGTATTTTAGCAGATTTTCCAGTTTCTTTATCACGGACCACATAGCCCTGTTTTTATTAGATGATTGGGAAATAAAATTATCATTATGCATTTTCTTTGCTAGTCTTATTGCCTTATTTAATATGCTAGTGTATTTTGTAGTATAAATTGAATTCCGGTGTTGTGTGGTATTGTTTATATAATTTGTGTAGAAATTTCTTTCTTTGACATGAATTTATAATCCCTGTTGTTATCCAATTGCTAGTTTTGTTATTTTGAACAGTTCTTCGTTTAAAGGGGAATGCTCTTTGAAAATAGTGTTTTAGGGTACTGTTAAATGCATTAAATTTATCATTTACATTTTCTAGTTTATGAATTTCTGACCATGTTTCCTTACTTAATAAGTCATTGAAATATGTAACATTTGATTCAGTGAATGAAGTGCACTTTGATTTTACTCCATTGTCATTATTATTGATTGTTTCGGGTTCTTCAAAACTCAGTATTTGTCCATGGTGGTCACTAAAACCTGGACAATAGACTTCTATTGAATGGTGATATTTATCTGTATTTTAAAAAAATGATCAGGAGTGGTTTTACTAAATTTTGTTATTCTTGTTGGGGTATTTACTGTAGGTTTCAGTCCATAGGAAATTAGTAACTGTGTTAATAATTCACAATTTCTATCACATTTTAAGAAATCCACATTTACATCCCCACAAATTATTATATCGAAATTTACTTTGCTCATGTTATTGAGTAACAATTCTAATTTATCTATAAATAAAGGAAATTTCCTGACGGAGAACGGCATACGCTTACTATTATTAACTTAAACTACTGTATTTTACGACAGAGAATTCAAAATCCGGTTCCATAATTAGATAAACATAAGCTGTTATCTGTTCATGATCTAAATTATTACTTAAGAAGATACAATTACCACCATGGCTAATATTAGATCTGGAGTATTTACTAGCTAGTATAAACCCTGGGAATGAATTAATTCGAGTTAATCCTCTTTCAGCCAATGTTCAGAAATACATAGTGCTGAGATGTCTTTAAGTTCATTTTTAAGCATTAGATTTATGTAATCAATTTTATTATAAAGTGACTGAACATTCTGGTGGTAAATTTTAAATTTGTTACTTTTGCAAGCTTGTGTTGGTGATTTATTTACTGAACCCTTGCAAAGAAGCATATGAGACTCAGTTTCGGGGGGTGTAACGGTTCATATTCGTAAGTTGCTGTCAGGGCGCTTCATTAACTTGCAGGGTAACATAAAACAAAAATGGCTGCCCAAGTGGGGTTGTTGTTGTTGTTGCTTCGCTGATCTCATATTTATTTCGTTGAGAAATGATGCCAGGTCAAGCGGACACGTAAATTCAGTAAATCGAGGCGATGTTGTACCGCCATGTGCATTAGTAAAATCACTGAGTTCCTAAAGTTAGAGATATTGAACAAGGTTAGAATTTGATTTTGTATTTGTTATAAACTTGTTCTGGCGCCCACATTAAAATTAGAAATTTGCATTATTAACGAACTCAGTCAAAGCAGGAAGATGTTGCCTTATATTTGACATTTAATTGACTTCGGTTAATTGGTGTTTCGTAAATTCTGTTGGTTAGGAATTTAAAAGCAGATCACTAGGGGTTATTTTGTTGTTTGGGAATAAGTGTCATTGTATTCAGTAAATTTTGTTACTGAAATTTTCATTAAATTAGAGCCAGTAATATTTAAATGTGTGACATGTATGTGTGTATAGGGCTGAAACCTTGGCCCATAACCCTGTTTTTCTCTGAATATATTTTTGTGTGTGATATGGCGAGTGTTGATGAGATTAAGGCATTGTTAGAACAGATGTCGATCCAAATGTCCGCGAAAACGGAAGAACAATTAGTGCAGATGTCCGTAAAGACGGAAGAACAATTAAATAAACAATTGAAGGAACAATTAGGAGCTCAGCGGGAGCATAGTGAAAAACAATTACTTGATATGAGCGGTAATATTTCGGTCCAGTTAGAAGTCCAGAAGTTAGACACGGACAAACAATTAAATGAACTCAATCACAAATTGTCGGAACAGGCGGTAACACAAACGGCACAAACCGAACAATTAGGAAAAATCACTAATGACATTAATCAGAGCGTTAAAAAAGTAGAGAAACTGGCAGGCGAGGTTGCGGAAAACAATATCAAACAGTTAGGCGAAATTAAGAAATTGGAGGCGAAATTTGATAACAAATTAGTACAATTTGACGAGATGGTGGCAGATAAACTCAAGCAGATAGAGGCAGCATGTGTCAGTAACACCCGGGAATGAAGAAAACCCAAGAGAAACTACAACAGAAAATTAATTCGGTAGACAACAACGTGCTGGAATTAATAAAGGAAATAGATAAAGTCGAGGTTAAGGCTGAAACCGAGCGGATACACTTGCGGGAGAAATTAGAGGAGCAATTAGGCAGAACACAAGAGATCATAAGAAGAGAGATGGAAGGCCAGCTAATAAACACACAAGAGGTCATAAGACAGGAAGTAGGAGAGCAGCTCGTCAAGACTCAGGATAATTTGGAAGGTCGACTAATAAAAACACAAGAGGTCATAAGACAAGAAGTAGGAGAACAGCTCGTCAAGACTCAGGATAATTTGGAAGGCCAACTTGTAAAAACGCAAGAACAGATACGTGAAGAGCTAGAGTAAAATCAGGAAAGGAACGAGGAGAAAATAAATAGCTTGAAAAGTAGGATCCGGCGAGATTGGGGCCAGCAGGCTCACGCGAATAAGGAAGACAGGCTGGCAGTTTTAAAGCGAATGCAGGCACTGGAGGAAAATGTAAAGTCAAAATTACAGGAACACTCAGAATTAATCATAAAAAACGAGATTAGATCGTTAGAGAATGCGACATTATTTTCAACTGAAAATATACCAGAGAAGCAAACAAGTATTGGAAGTCCTGCAGGTTCGAAGTTAGCTGAGGACACGAGTCGGGGTCAAAGTCCCAGACTAACGACTAATGCATTCCAGCAGTACAGCGGGGAGACTTCAACACCGCAACCGAACTTGGCACCAGCCCAAGTCATCCAGGTCATTCGGGGTAATGATTTTAAGCCCGATAAGTTTAAGGAACATTCAGGAACCACTCCCAAAGCATTTCTACGGCAATTAACCGATTACTTTAATGACCAGCACATCGGCCCTGAGAAACAATTAAGAATGGTGGAGAAATTTTTAGAAGGACCTAGCCTGACCTGGTTTTTAAGTTTCAAGTACACGTTCACAGACATGGCTCAATTCCGCGAGGCCTTTTTGAAGAAGTTTTGGAGTCCTTCGTTACAACAGGGGTTGAGAATGGACCTGTACACGCGCAAATATCATAGTTCGCATCCAACCCGTTTTTCAGAATTCTTCAGTCAGCAATTGGTGAAATTCAGAGACTTTGACGACCCGCCTAGCGAGCCAAATATGGTTCTAACCATCGGGAAACAACTCCCAATGTACATCCAACAATTATTAGTCGCAGGAAACATTCAGACCGCAGTCCAAGCCGAAGAATTACTCAGACACTTAGACGAGACGAGTATGGTAAGCCCACAGACAGGAAGAAGGAATTTGGAATGTGTCAACACGGCAGAGGTAGTTCAGGGACTCCAAAATAACCACAGCCAGGGGAACCAAACTAAGACACAGTCCACAGGGACACAATTCACGCCAAGAAGACAAGATTTTGACGGTCGAAACCAGTTCCATAACAACAATCAGAATTATCAGAATAACCGCGGGAGATATCATCAGAATAACCAAAATCAAAATAATCAGTGGACGTACCAGCGGGAGTACACAAATTGGAGGGAAACCAGAGACAAGGTAGACCTTACCAAAGAAATGGAGATGGTAGATGGAATAACGGCAGGGACTATCGCCAAGAAAATAGAGGAGATTATAGGAACAACTGGGACGAGCGATATATTGAATCCCGTAAATACTTGGATCAATTAAGTAGTGAAGAAGCGGATAAGGAGAAGTGGGGGCGTGCCATGGCGAACAGACAGAGCCCAGACAACCATCAAGGAGAGGGGGCAGAGAGTTTATTGAGGCAACAGGAGCGACAGAATGATAACCGGCGAAACACAACTAATGGGGCCCGGGATTTAAAAAAAACCAAATGAACTGAAAGGAGACAGGCTAAAAATGGAGGTCGCCAGGAAGCAAGAAGAGATGATAGTGGCCAATATAGAAGAGTGGGTAGCATTCCCGGACGACTGCCTGGAGGAAGTGGTGAAGAACCGTGAAAATGTTATCAGACAGCTACCAATTATTTACGCGCATGTTGGAGGCATGAGGGTGAGATGTTTGATTGATACGGGTAGCCAGGTGAGCTTAGTCACTGAAATTTTGATAAAGGAAATAGCAAGAAAACAGACTGTTCTTATTATGCCGGTACCGCTAATGAAAGTCAGAGGTGTGATTCCTGACAAAACTATGAATTGTAAACAGCAAGCCTTTCTAGATCTGGAAATATTAAACCATACTTTTCCACAAACATTCATTGTTATTCCAAAGATGAACTACAATATAATTTTAGGAGCCAATTTCATTTGCGATTTTCATGCTGTAATTGATTTACATAACAACACTGTAAGCTTCAAACAAGTAGAAGGATTGGATCATGTGGGTTTAAATATGGAAGAAAATCCGCTGGAGAGAGAGGCCAATACTTGGGTTGTTGAGGAATGCACTAATGAGGCCGGAGATAAGATCTTGATGGGAGAGCAAGTCAGCCAGACAGCAGTGCTAGAAATTGACAGCCGAGATATTTCGCAGGAACTTTGGGTGCATTTGGCGGAAGAAGAAATTAGCGGAACCAAATTCGAAATTCTACTTCAGGAGCGACTTAAGGAGGCCATCGTAGGGGAATCTGATAGAAGAAGACTGGAAGAAATTTTAAGATTACACAAAGGAGCTTTTGACACCGTACCTGGGAAAGTTTTAAATTTTCAATATGCTATGCAGGTAACAGATTGAACCCCATTTAAAAGTAAATTGTACCCGATCCCAGAGAAACACTTTTCTCAGGTGAAGGACATTATTACTAACTTATTAGATTCTGGCATGATAAGGAAAGCGGCAACCCCTTTCCTGAACGCAATATTGGCTGTGACCAAGCCAAACGGATCAATTAGGCTATGCCTGGACGCGCGAGTTTTGAACAGCAAACTGCTAGTTGAGCACGACCAAGCACCTAGGATCAAAGATGTTTTGAAAGGCTTCCGTGGGAAGAAGATATACTCAAGTGTTGATTTGACGAATAGTTTCCACCATCTTGAACTTGAAGAAAAATCCCAACTGTTGACGGGATTTTTATTCGATAATCAAAGTTATATCTGGTGTCGAATGCCCTTTGGCGTGAAAACTGCGGGATGTGCACTCATTAGAGCACTCGATAGAAATCTGACTAAGGAGGTCAAGAACTTCACCACGAGATATGTTGATGACATATTAATCGCTTCTGAGACAATGGAAGAACACTTGATAAATTTAAATAAACTGCTGGACAACTTGAGAACCATGAACTTCAAGATCAACTTAAAAAAGTCACATTTTTGCCAGAGCGAAATTTTATATTTGGGGCATATAATTGATGTCGAGGGCGTGCGGCCTAATCCAGCCAAGATTGATGCTATTAAGAAATTTCCCACACCTACCAAAGTCAAACATGTTAGAGCATTTTTGGGAGTGACAGGTTTCTTCAAAGAAAAATGCCCTGGTTACACAGAAACAGTAGCCCCTATGCAGGAGATGTTGAAGAAAGCGAATCGATGGTCGTGGAACGAGGAGTGCGACAGGTCTTTTAAAGCAACGAAGGATTTATTGGAAAACTGTGTGAAACTTGGATATCCGGATTTTGAGAAGCAATTTATCATTCAAGCAGATGCTTCGTTAATTGGGATTGGTGCTATGCTGTACCAAGAGGACGCTGAAGAACCCAAGAAGAAATCCTATTTGGCATTTACGAGTCGTAAATTACGGAAACATGAGAGGAACTACACAGTTACGGAACTGGAGCTACTAGCAATTCTATATTCTCTTCAACAGTGGCGTAAGATGATCTATGGTTATTCCATCATTGTTAGAACCGACCACCATGCACTGACATTTTTATTTAAGACAACAATAGCAAGTGAGAGAGTCACGCGCTGGTCCATCTATATACAGCAGTTTAACATCACAATAGAGCATTGTCCTGGAAAAATGAACGTCATACCAGATGCCTTGAGTAGAAATCCTGAGGACGGAAACGAAGTAACAGCGGAAGTTCACAATATTACCTTGACACCTAAGGCTCGTGAGTTTTTGGCAAGATTGAAGGATATTCGGAAGGAGCAAGAAGCAGACCCATGGATGATGATGATGATGATAAAATTCTATAGGAAGGAGTTACAACCAAATTCACCGGAGTACCGAGAAGCCAGTGCTAAACAAGCGAGATTTCACTACTTAAATAACTTGTTACATAAGTACGTGGATGAGCATCATACTAAACTGCGGATCTTAGTTCCAGCATCGCTACAGAGGGGATTAACTTGGCATGTGCACGAGAGCCTAGCACATATCGGCACGGATAAGACTGAAGCTACGATAGGGGAGACCTTTACTTGGCCCAAGATGAGATTCACCATTGTTGAAGTAATTAGAACGTGTGACGTTTGTCAGCGCACAAAGCCGAACAACTTTATTCTGAAACAACCTCCAAGACCACTATTACCGCAGAAACCATGCGAGATGCTCGCGATTGATTGCTTTGGTCCTTTAGTAAAAGGAAAGCGTGGATGCCGACATCTTCTGGTGTGTGTCGACGTGTTTTCGAAGATGGTCGTGCTATGTCCTATTCAGAAGACGACATCAAGACAAGTCCTCATTCGAATTAAGAACAAAGTCATTCCGATGCTTGGGAAGCCGGAATCTATTCTATCAGATCACGGTACCTATTTCACAAGCAATGTTTTTAGGCAAGGTTTGGAGAGCCTAGGAATAAAACACGTATTTTCAAGTATTCGTCATCCTTGTGGAAATCCGAGCGAGAGAACAATTCGCTGTGTTGCTAAGTACTACAGAGTAATGATTCCTAACGAACACAATAAATGGGTAGACAAAGTAGGGGAAATTGAGATGTGCATGAACACTACTAAGCACGAGTCGACGGGTCAAGTCCCACTGATTGTACACCACAACAGATTGCCAGAAAGAACTTGGGACAAGATCATTCCTTGCCCAAGGGATCCATTATTAGCGCATGATTTGCGAATCCAGCGAACGAGGGAGCACATGAGGAACCAAGCGGACCGAAGGCTGAGACGGTACCGAGGAAAGAAGTTTCACCGAGAGTTACAAGAACAAGAATTAGTGCTGGTTCGTAGACCACCGATCTCCGACCCTAAGAACAATGTCTTCGCCAAGTTCTGTCCGAAGTTCATTGGCCCGTTCCGGGTAATTAAGAATCTGGGTAACAATGCCTACAGATTGGAAGAAGTGAGCACTGGTGCAAAATCTGTTTTTAATAGTGCCAATTTGAAACCGTACTACAGAAGGGAACCATTCGATGATTAGGAAAGATGATATGTGCAGAATCTGTATTGCAAAATTTTATTTTGAGAGCCAACACTCAAACCTACGGGGAGCGCCTGAGTACGCACTTTGTTTGTAAACAACGAGCAGCTGAGACGACGGGAGTGGCAACTACTTGAGGAGAAGGGGGAGACCTAGTGAAAATATGAATGACATTCCAGCGAGAAGGGAGCACACTAATTGAGTCAGAGGGGCATACACTCGAGCAGCTGAGTGAGATTTAAAGAGATGTGTTGTTACTACAGTGGATTTTGTTTTTGAAATCCAAACCAATAAATTGTTTCGAATTTCAAAACCTTGCTGAGGATAAATGAACCCTTATTGATCTTCGATAAATAAGTATTCATATTTATTATTATTATTACTACGGCCCAGGCAGCACTTAAGGAAGTCGACTTGGATATAAGGGAGGCCAGCATTTCGTAATGATTGCAACAGGAGTTGAGCTGGTAGCTATTCTTGGGGGACGGCCAGAATTAGTCGAGTTCAAGGCCAAATTGTGCAACTACTGTACCAAAATTGGAGACATAAAGGAAGAATCACGAGGTACTCGCAACGAACATACGATTGAATCAGCCAATCGCAAGAGACCAAGCCATGACCACGAGGTGGACGGCGTCAGCAGTAAAAAGCCCGCGGAAGTGTGTATCTAAAGAACCGCCGAACGGATTAATCTCCGCTCGAGTAATTTGAGACGTTTGATTTATTTGGAGAAGAATGACACTAGTCCCATCTTTGTGAGACAAAAACTCTGGAAGTTTTTATCCGACTCCGCCCCACTCCTCCGCCCCTGTCAGTTTCTAATAAATAGTTTGGCCTGACGCCACTCGAAGCCTTTTCTTTGTGGAGCCGTGAGGGGCTTACTCCACGCCAGTTTATATTGTGATTTTGACGCTCGAATTTATCTAAGTCTTTTTCTTTGTGGAGCCTTCAGAGGCCTACTTCACGCCAGTTTGTATTGTGATTTTTACGCTCTAAAATTAGTGAAGTTAATTTATTTTGTGAGCTCTGAGGAGCTAAAGTCACAGCGATCGCAGTATCGAATTTTAAAGCTCGAATACAGTTTTATTCTGAAATCTACTTTATTGTGTGAGCTAAATATTTCACGCCAGTGCTTGATAACTTGTAACATTCAGTTAAAGACGACGAGTTCAGCTCTAAGGGGGAAGTATTGTATCACCCTAATTAGCGCTCACCGGAGCCAAAGTCCAGAGTACAGGACAGAAATACCGAACGAGATAGCGACTGCTAGTGCAGCCAGGATTTTGAACTTGTTAACGAGCCAGTGGCGCAGACTCGAGATGTATATTTTATGTATAAGTTGCAGTGTATTTTATATGTGTTTTATGTTGCGTGTGTACGAGATATTTAGGGCCAGTCTTCGCTATTAATCGCATTAGGACAATTGTAGGTGAATTGAGTAGCCTGCAAGCGATTATAGATAGGCAAATAACTAACATTGAACTTTTCTGCCAAGGAGCCGATACCAAGATGATCAGCACGTGGTTTGAAGTTGGGATGAGCTTCAACAAATCAACGCAGACGACTACTATGGAGTGCTAATTTGTCCATAGGGCGATGGGTTGAGGAGGATGTCCTTAGTTCTACAAGCAGAAGCGGTGATGTACTAAAATTGGATTATTTCAATTATGTAGTTAGATTTGGCCGGGGAACTTTGTAAATAGTCATGTTTTTCTTTTCTTGTTGTTTAGAGTTTTTTCTTGCACCGACACTATAATGTTTAAATGTCCGTTGGCGCGTGGCCAAAGTGTTTGTTTGAGATGTTGTTTTTCCTTGAGTCATAATGTAATGTGCGCGGCGTGCGTGCGTGATTTTTATCCTTGCAAATGCGGAACCCGTTACATTCGATAAATGGTGCTTTATTAACGTTAATATTTGAAATAGGAATGGGAGGAAATTATTGTAAGCTTTCATGTAGCAAACCTGTTCATTGTGATGGTGATTTTTAAAAGCCATAATTAATTGGGGAGTTCGCCATGTGTGTGACGGCTTGTTGTACGTTGTATGGGTAAAATATTGTAATTAACGTAAATGTTGGTTGTTTGCCTATTGCTTTGTTTATGACTCGATTCATGTAATTTTTGTGTGTCAGACCCGTGTGGTGTAGTGGTAGAGTACTTGTAAATTTTGACAGCGGTCATTTGTGTATTTTTCTATTGGTCACGTGTTAATGTACTTGTGTTGATTTGTGTGAGAAGTCCTAAGTTTTTAGGCAGTAAATGTTGCTACGGCAATTTGATTCCAATTTCACACGGAAATTTTGTGTTTGTTTATATTAGATTTAGGAAGTGTCGGTTTAATTTTAAGTATCGTAGTTGTGTTCCCCCGTGTCGGTCTAGCTCTAAGAAATGTGGATTCGTTGTCTGAAGGATTATTGTGGATGATAACGAATCACGCATTCAAAGTACACATCGTGATGCATGTAGAACGGCATACGCATTTATATGGTCACTTTTGTATTTTATCTTAGGGACACTTGGTCCAGGTAATTAATCTCTCCAGAGATATCGCCTAGTGTTGGCATTTTATTAAGCGGGAGTCAGTTGGGAGTTTTTGTTGTTAATTGTTTATGTGTAAATATGGTGATTTGTTATTAAATTCAGTTGTTTTAACCCTGGCTTCACTCTTTCCTGCATGTTATTTTGTTATATGTTACCCTGCAAGTTAATGAAGCGCCCTGACAGCAACTTACGAATATGAACCGTTAAACCCCCCGAAACTGAGTCTCATATGCTTCTTTGCAAGGGTTCATTACATTACTATCATAATTGTTATTATTATTGTTGCTAGACAAATCCGAAATACCATTGTTGCACTCCGTTAAATTTGACTTCAAAAGATCTGAATGCCAAACCTCACGTTTGGCTTCTTTTACCAGTTTCCCTGCTTCCATTCTAAAGATATTACTGTTGAACTATTCTTACCATTTGAATTTACAATTTTGCAGATTTCATCACTAAGATACTGTTACGGCTGTGAGTTTGTTTCATCGCTCGCCGCATGAGTCACTACTGCCCCCGCGCTGGGCTGTGCACTTCCTCAGTGTATTGCGTGCGCCTTACGCAACATGACTACTAGGACAAAGGGATGGTCCAGAATATTCGTGACCCAGCCAGTGATGGAAACCTCGAGAAGCCGTGAACCCTGGATGGGTCTAGAAGCATTTATTGAGTCACCGGCCTGCTATATAAGAGCAACCTGTCAAGCAGTGTGTGTGTGTGTGTGTGTTTCGAGCTAGTGCGAGCGTTTACCTTGAGCGACAGTTGTTGGCGACGTGACTTGCGAAACCCTGTGAAGCTGATTCTCTTGACAGTGAAGGAGTGTGAATCATACGGAGAGGCTGGGTATTGAAGAGTGTGTGCTTACCTAGTGCGACAGAGGTCATTGTGGTGAATTGCAAAACAGTGAGTGACAGACTTAGTGCAGATGTTTCCAGCCAGCGCATGGGACCACCTCATTAGCGAGAGGATTAACTGCAAGGCCGAGTGAAAGGGTGAGTCGGGCTCCATACAGGAGGGAGCTTCTGTAAGACTGCTAATTGTTTCTATCTGCTTATTGTACGGTGTATATTTCTGACCTGCAAGCAAAAAGCTAACTTCTCTTTAAAGGAACAATTGTGTTTGTGCTTTCACCCACCGTAATCCAGTTAACGGAACTTGCCACTAGGGGGTGGCACGTAACAACTGGTGTCAGAAGCGGGAATACGATCTCAAGCACAAGCACAATACCTGACGGTCCTGGTTTCAAAACCCGAGCAGGTCATTTTTTAAATTTTCCTGTGAGTGCATGCCCTTTACAAGACAAACAACCAAAATGGAAGCGCAATTGGCAGTACTGCTAGAAAAGTTAAGTGGCATGGAAACCAAGATGGAGGACGGCCAGAAGACTTTAGCCAAGGACCTGAAGAAGATGGAAGACGGCCAGAAGAATCTAGCCGAAGACTTAACTGCCAAACTAGAAGACGGCCAGAATAAGTTAGCACAGGACCTGAAGAAATTGGAACAGGGTCTACGGGAGGAAGTCAATACCGTCTGCCAGGGCCTACGCGAGGAAGTCACGGCAGTAGAAAATAAGTTCGACGCCTTACAGCAGGAATTCGCCGAGCTGCGCCGACGCCCACTGACGGGGGTGGAAGAGAGATTCAACGCACTTCAAAAGGAATTTGATGAGCTGCGCCAGCGCCCGCTGACGGGGGTGGAGGAGAAATTCAACGCTCTACGAGAGGAAGTTGCCGAGCTGCGACGACGCCCACCCCCAGTTACATCGGGAACGTCAGGAACGGGACAGAACAGAGTGACGCCCCCAACCTTCGACGGAAAGGTCCCGTGGAGCACCTACTTACGTCAGTTCGAGGCAGCCTGTTCCATAAACAACTGGAACAGCACGGAAAAGGCTACAGCTCTCATTGTAGTGCTGAGAGGGGACGCCCTTAACGTCCTTCAGGCCATCCCGACTGGATCCCAGGACTACGCTTCACTAATCGCCCATATGGAGTCCCGATATGGAGATAGCCATCTTCAGCAGGCCTACCAGATGCAGCTCCGGACCCGGGTACAAAAGAACGCGGAAACCCTGCAGGAGTTCGAGATGGACATCGCACGCCTCGTAAGGCTCGCCAATCCAACAGCGCCGGCCGACTTTCTGGAACAAATTGCGACGCAGACCTTCACCGACGGGCTACGGGACTCGGATACTCAACTGGCGCTGCGACTCGCGCGCAATAAGACTCTGGCAGATGCGCTGAGCCACGCACTTGAGTTCGAGACGGCAAAACAGGCATCTGGAATGCACGCGCGGGTGCGTCAAGTGGGCGTCGACGAACCAGCAAAAACCAACGAGACCAAGCCACTGGACGATGAACTGATAGAGGCGCTAGGCCGGTTCTTCAAGAGTCGCAGTACCACCAACAAAAACGTAGCCGAAGGACACCCGGAGAGGCAGCCCGGAAGAGGACTACTGACCTGCTGGACCTGCCGTAAGAGAGGCCACCTGAGCAAGGACTGCGGTGATCGCCGCCGCCAAGGGTTTCCGTCGGGACAGTCAGTCGCAGGGAAACCGCGCGGCCCAGGAAAGCAAGTATCATCCAGCCTTGGGGGGCAAAGGTCGGCTTGTGACATTCGTCAAGTCCCGGCAGTCCAAGTTCGTGTGATGCAGCTACGGAGGGATAATAGCCGCCTGATGGTCGACGGAGTCGTCAACGGAGTGAGCTGGCCCATGCTGATCGACACGGGAGCGTCGAGGACCACCGTCAATCCCACCGTGATCCCGAGGTGGAGAGTGCAACCCACACAATGGAACCTCCAACTAATAACCGCGACTGGAGAGACTGCACCGGTACATGGCGAAGCATCACTGGAGAACGTCATTGGTCGACGAGCGGTGAAGCATACAGTGCTTGTGGCTGATGTATCAAACGAAGTGATCATCGGAATGGACTTCCTGGACCAGAACAACATCATCTTGGACCTGAGTACCAACACTCAGCACTTCGGAGGTGAGGAACTTGCTTTGTAACCAGCACACGAGGCCGTCACCGCACGACGAGTAAGGCTGAGAGAGGACGTCATCGTTCCCGCCAGGACGGAAGTCAGCGCTGCCGTAATTGTCGACGGAACAGCTGAGGGAGTGGCGGCTGTCATCGAGCCAAAATATGAGGACATCCAGACAAAAGGATTACTAGTTGCCAAGACTCTCATCAACACGACGTCTCGGCCGTACGTCCGCCTGTCCAACCTGAACGACTACGATATTACGGTTCACCGGGACACCAACCTAGGAATCTGTGAGCCCGTTACCTGGATTGCCCACATCACAGACACGACGGACGGACACCTGCAGACGGACAACCGAAGAAGACGTGCCCTGCCAGAAGAACTACAGAAGCTGTACCAAGGATCCCAGGACCATTTAGACGAGGAACAATCACGCCAACTTCAGGACCTGCTACACGAATTCCAGGATGTCTTCTCCGTGGGGAGCAAAGACTTCGGCAGGACAAGCTTGGTCCAGCACAGAATCGACGTTGGGGACAGCGCACCGATTAGGGCCCCATTCCGACGTGTCCCGTTCGCCAAGCAAGCCGAAGTCGACCGGATGGTAGAAGAGATGAAGGAGCAAGGAGTGATCGAGCCATCACATAGTCCTTGGAGTACTCCGGTCGTGCTAGTGAAGACGAAGGACGGCTCCACCAGGTTCTGCGTGGATTACAGGTGGGTGAATGACGTCACGAAGAAGGACAGCTACCCTCTACCCCGGATCGACGACACCCTGGACACCATATCAGGGTCAAGATGGTTCTCCACCTTGGATTTGAAGAGTGGCTACTGGCAGGTGGAGATCCACCCTAAGGACCGCAAGAAAACGGCGTTCTCTGTGGGCAGCGGGCTCTGGCAGTTCACCGTCCTGCCATTCGGTCTGTGCAACGCCCCTGCGACCTTCGAAAGGCTAATGGAGTCCATTCTGAGGGGACTACACTGGAAGACCTGCCTGGTCTACCTAGACGACGTCATCGTTCAGGGAAGAAGCTTCGAGGAGCACTAAAGCAACCTGAAGGAGATCTTGATGAAGCTACGGGCTGCCCAGCTGAAGTTGAGCCCCAAGAAGTGTCAGCTCTTCCAGAAGAAGGTCCAGTACCTTGGGCATATCGTCTCCGAGGAAGGGGTGCGCACCGACCCAGAGAAGACCGCAGCTGTGAGGGAGTGGCCAGTTCCGAAGGACAAGTCCCAACTACGAAGCTTCCTGGGACTCTGCACCTATTACCGTCGCTTCGTGAGAGGATTTGCCGACATCGCCAAACAACTGCATCGACTGACTGAGAAGGACCAACTCTTCACGTGGACAGCAGAATGCCACGGTGCCTTCGAACAACTCAAGCAGGCTCTGTGCACCGCTCCTATTCTGGCCTATCCCAGACCTGGAACAAGGTTCATCGTCGATACCGATGCCAGCGACTTTGGTGTAGGGGGAATCCTGTCGCAAATAGTGGACGGCGAGGAGAGAGTAGTGGCCTACTTCAGCAAAGCCTTGTCAAAGCCAGAGAGGAACTACTGCGTCACCAGGAAGGAACTGATCGCCATCGTGAAGACCATTGAACACTTCCACAAGTACCTGTACGGGCAAGAATTTCTCATCAGGACCGACCATGCATCCCTGTGGTGGCTCCTGAACTTCAAGCAGCCCGAGGGTCAACTCACGCGGTGGTTAGAGAGGCTTCAACTGTAAAACTTTGAGATCCAACACAGGAAAGGCCAACTGCATTCTAATGCCGACGCCCTGTCACGAAGACCGTGCCCCGAAGACTGCACCTTCTGTACTAGAAGGGAGGAGAACACCCGGATACAGTGCCGATGGACTACTGTGGAACTTCAAGGGATCTATAGCCGCGAATCTTTCACGCAGGCACAAGCAGAAGATGATGACCTGGGACTGATAGCCGAATGGAAGAGGGCCTGTGTCCCCAGACCCGGGTGGAACATTGTGATTGACTGCAGCCCAAAGTTTAAGTCCTACTGGGCGCAGTGGGACTCGCTGATTGTAAGGGATGGCCTCATCTGCCGTGCCTGGGAGAGCACCGACGGGAAGACATTTCGGGAACAAGTCGTCGTTCCAAAGTCTATGACGGAGGAAGTCCTGATGGAAGTCCATGGAGGATCATCTGGTGGACACCTAGGAATAAAGAAGTCCCTGGAGAAGCTGAGAGAGCGGTTCTACTGGATCGGATGCCGAACTGACCTGGAAAACCACTGTGCGAGGTGCCACGATTGTGCAGCTAGCAAGGGCCCAGGACGATGACGACGGGGTCCACTGAAGACCTACAACGTGGGCGGCCCCATGGAGAGAGTGGCCATCGATGTTGCTGGGCCATTCCCGTTAAGCGAGGCGGGGAACCGCTACATATTGGTCGTCAGCGGCTACTTCACCAAATGGCCGGAGGCGTATACGCTCCCTAACCAAGAAGTCGCGACGATCGCAGAGACCCTGGTGAAGGAATTCACCAGCCGGTACGGAGTACCCCTGGAGCTGCACTCCGACCAAGGGAGGAACTTCGAGTCGCAGGTGTTCCAGAACCTATGCCAGCTGCTGGGAATCCGGAAGACAAGGACAACACCACTACACCCTCAGTCCGACGGGATGGTAGAGCGATTCAATCGCACCATCGAGAACCATCTCCGAATAGTCATCAGCGAGCACCAGAGGGATTGGGACAAACATCTTCCACTATTTCTCCTGGCCTACCGCGCCGCCGTGCATGAAGCCACCAGGTGCACACCAGCCCCGGCCATGTTTGGGAGGGAGCCCCGTCTACCTGTCGATCTTGCCTTCGGCCGACCCTGGAATGATCCGGTCCCGGTAAGCCAGTATTGTCAAGAACTGGTCGACCAACTGGAGGACGTGCACGCGTTCGCGAGGAGGAAACTGCGGATTGAGACTGACCGAATGAAGACCCGATACGACCAACAGACGGATGCCGGCGGATTCCACGAGGACGACCTGGTCTGGCTCTTCAACCCATTACGGAAGGAAGGCCTGCCACCCAAACTGCAGAAGTCCTGGGAGGGCCCGTACCGAGTCGTGAAACGGATCAACGATGTCGTCTACAGGATCCAGCGGAGCCCGAGGGCGAAGATGAAGATCGTGCATCGAGATCGCCTGGCAGCCTAAAGAGGGACACAGACGGACCAATGATTGATCGGGACGATCAGCCGTTTAGGAAGGGGGTGGTGTTACGGCTGTGAGTTTGTTTCATCGCTCGCCGTATGAGTCACAACGGCCCCCGGTCTGGGCTGTGCTCTGCCTCAGTGTATTGCGTGCGCCTTACGCAACAGGACTACTAGGACAAAGGGATGGTCCAGAATATTCGTGACCCAGCCAGTGATGGAAACCTCGAGAAGCCGTGAACCCTGGATGGGTCTAGAAGCATTTATTGAGTCACCGGCCTGCTATATAAGAGCGACCTGTCAAACAGTGTGTGTGTGTGTGTGTGTGTGTGTTTCGAGCTAGTGCGAGCGTTTATCTTGAGCGACAGTTGTTGGCGACGTGACTTGCGAAACTCTGTGAAGCTGATTCTCTTGACAGTGAAAGAGTGTGAATCATATGGAGAGGCTGGGTATTGAAGAGTGTGTGCTTACCTAGTGCGACAGAGGTCATTGTGGTGAATTGCAAAACAGTGAGTGACAGACTTAGTGCAGCTGTTTCCAGCCAGCCCATGGGACCACCTCATTAGCGAGAGGATTAACTGCAAGGCCGAGTGAAAGGGTGAGTCGGGCTCCATACAGGAGGGAGCTTCTGTAAGACAGCTAATTGTTTCTATCTGCTTATTGTACGGTGTATATTTCTGACCTGCAAGCAAAAAGCTAACTTCTCTTTAAAGGAACAATTGTGTTTGTGCTTTCACCCACCGTAATCCAGTTAACGGAACTTGCCACTAGGGGGTGGCACGTAACAATACTCTTTTCCTAACCTATTTAAGTGTAGGCCATGCCTAGTGTGGAACTTCCTGTCTAATTTACTGTGGACGCTTGAGTAGATTCTAGCTCAGATTCCGACACTACAAGCATGCTGTCAACTAACTCTTCACCCTCGTATTCCACTACTGTATTTCTCTTTCATCTGGCGGTCGCCCCATCTGACCACCACCACTTTCTGCCGACATGATGAATAGTTATCCCCTAAAGAAAAGGGTACTAACCTGGGAAATCACTAACTAGACACAAAGAAAATAACAGACCAACAAGCCCTACTTCCTCACAACACACAATTAGCACGTTCCCTAAACCCGATACCGCTCACTGCACAGTTGCACACTGTATGAAGGTTGGGGTACGAATTTAGTGGACACAGTAAACTCTTTACCCATACTCCAGAACTCGAACCGCGAACAGATCAGTCGGGAAATGAAACCAGTGCTACCAACACAAAATTACGCAAATCGGTAAATTTAATCCAAACGTCACTGGATTTCTGAATCATCAAGATGAGCATATTTATTTCTGTAACTAAAATAAGTTTATTATTAGCTATAGTTAAGGTTGTGTTTCATATTAAAATGAAAATAATATAGTTATTACAATTATTGTAATTATAAAAATACGGTAGTAATAATAGTTAGTTATTGTTGTTTAAAGGGGTGGAACTACGTGGTCATCTACCCCTGTAGTATTAATAGATTTCTAACTATACCGGTATGGTATATATTTATTAATATGCTATTATGATTATTATTTTGACATCGTTATGCTCATCTGTGGTGTGTGATGCTTTTTTCTTCTCCCAAAATCTCTTCATCTGGACACTGGAAATCTCCCTCCGTTCTTCAGTACCGGTACGTCCTGATATTCAATTTATCAGCAAAATCATGGTTGTTGATTAGTGGTACCGGTACCTATTGTTTTAAACTAGAGTCAATCTTGTATAATTTCCTCTGTGATGCCAATTTATTGATGGTCTTTTTATATTTCACTATGCCAGTTGTTCTCGACTTTCCTTATTGTGAGAGCAAGGTTGAGAATCCTTTTGGTCAGCCTGTCATTGTCCATTCTAAGAATGTGGTTGTAGAACTTCCATCGCCTTTGCCTGCAGGTGTCGGTGATCTTATCAGAATGTTGATAAATCTCCTGAGACTTCCATTTCATCTAGATTCCTTGCAAGCAGACTGGGCCAAAAATTTTTCTCTATATCTTCCTACGTTTCTCTACGTACTTAATAAGAGTTCTGCCTCTAATGATCAAGGTTTCCGAGGCATGTAGGGGTTTGATTACTGTGGTATAATGTCATAATTTTGTGCTCTGGAATATTGTTTTTTTTAAATATCTGTTCCAGGTGATTCTACAGGCTTTCTGAAATTTTGAAAATCTCTCTTTGTTTGCCTCATGATTCAATCCTTTTGTCTGAATTACTTCACCTTACCTTACTTGAATGTATTTACCTGATGAATATTGCCGAATTTAAGTTAGTCTTTATCGAGGTTTCCCATCTAAGCAACGAGCGGATCCTTCTATGTATTGAGTTTTTTCATATTTGGATCCCGGTCGTAGCTTCAATATCATGAAGTCTTTCAAGTGTCTGAACTGCTTCTTGTCTATTGTTAGAAAGAATAGCTAGATCATCTACAAAGGCCAAACACTGCAGGTGAATTTTATTTTTGAGTAGTCGATCAATAGTTATTCCTTTTGTTTCATTTTTATGTCCAGAATGACATCATATGACGTCATATTTCTCCCATTTCCAACCTTTGTAACCTATTGCCGATCATAGGCAATCCGCACGTAAGGACGTGAAGTGGGTTGCCTATGCACGGGCGTACTTACTATAGACTGTTAACATTTTTGAAAACATTTTGGTCCCGATTCCCACCCTACCGATGAATTTCCATCCAACCTGCTGTTTTGGGGTCGATTGCAGGCCATAAGCTTCATTTTCATCCAACTCTGAAAACTCTGCCATGACGCGTTACGCGTCCAGACAGGGAGGGTTGGGGGTGCAAAACTTTCAAGTTTGGGGGACGGAATGCCAATCAACGATCGGAAGGGGTTGATTTCGTGTCACCACTACTTCTAAGGACATTTACAGCCCTTTCAGCGATTAAGACCTCGTTTCAGCCCTTAAAAAGGGCCTGATTCGAAAAATCATACTAACTGGGGTAGCAGGGGAAGGGGTGGTGACACAGGCACAGCTCCTTTTTTGAAACGTGAGGGGAAGACCCCCCATTCACAGCACTGATAAACATCTCGATTAAAACCTTCCTTAGGGGTGAATCGAGAGGGGGTGGTTTGGTCCCATGCCAGTTGAGGGTGTTAGGAGGGGTGAACATTGCCGGAGGCCTTGAGAACTTACTGCAGTCAGCAACTGAGGACGGTGAGCAGGTTTTCAGGTGGTTAAACACACCCGGTACCTTCT
Organism: Meconema thalassinum; assembly: GCA_946902985.2. Taxonomy (NCBI): domain Eukaryota; kingdom Metazoa; phylum Arthropoda; class Insecta; order Orthoptera; family Tettigoniidae; genus Meconema; species Meconema thalassinum. The sequence continues at coordinate 130,798,853 of OX336395.1, forward strand.
CAGACACCACAATGGTAGTCCATATTTAGGGGATGATTAAGGGGTTGAAAATACTCAAACGTCAAATGTAACGATTTCAACGTGTTTGTGGAACCTTTAGGAGCAAGACACATTCATTTTTGACTGCTTTGGCAACCTGCGACAAGTCCTACAGCGTTTTTCGCAAACTTCAATTTGCGGTATTCCAAAATGGGCTGGTTTTCGGGGCGCTACCCCGAAACTACTCAAGTTGGGGAGTTGTGCTGAAGCATATGCTTGGTAGGCGTCAGGACAAACGTCATAATGAGATTTCGAGCTTGTGCGGTCAACTTTTCAAAATATGGTGGCCTATGAAAAACGTGGTGCTTTAATGTTTTTGAGCAGCATATAAAAGCCAGAGACGGCATCAGTGTGATATCAAAAGGATTGTTTTTATACGAAGACACGTTATTGAGCAAGCAAGACCGGACAGAAAAAGGGAGATAAAAAGGTTAAAACTAGTTACGCAAAGGAGGCAGCGACTCGACAAAAAATCAGGTAAAAAGCGTGGCAAGCTCAACTCCGTACACATGCCAATATCGAGAGCCGACGTCATAATTAAATGGGAGAGGAAACAGTATAATGCCCACTGACCAATAAAGAAATTAGAAATTCCCTCAAAATTAATAACATTAATTACTACTAGTAAATAGAGAAGAGAAATTAAGGCTTCAAATGAAAGATAAAAGTTCAAGAAATATTACCATGTTTTGACATTAGCAAGAAAAGCGAGAAATGTGAGATAATTTCATTTTAGAAGTTCGTCCAGAGAGATCCCACAAAGTTAGCAAAAGGACAGTATGGAAACTAGGAGAAGGGATAGATCTGATGACTTGAGGCTGATTTTTACGAAGATTGAACGCGGATGTACATGCTTTTCAAGCCGATCTATAGTGCATCCAACTTATACTTGTATTAACCGACAATCGAAGCTGTCATGTAGTTTAGTGAGGCCCGAACTCAGTATCTCTACTTTCAAGGAGAGGTCACCATGTGGTTTACTAGAAAAGTGTTCAACTTTGGAGGGTTTGCTCTTCTTAAAAAATACTTTGCCCCTGTTCGAGCATTTTTGCCAATGGGCCTTAGTGTGTCCAAAATTGAACGTTTAAAATCAATCCTCAAACTTTTGTAGTCCTATTTCCGCACATGTTCCCGGATCGTCTCCGTGGCGTAGTCGCTAGCGCGTTAGCGAGGGGAATGGAAGGTTTCCCTTATTGTCTTTTGTGTTTTCTATAATGTATTTGCTGTGGTCTCTTCGGTTTTGGAGCTATGTACAGTATTGTAACATCATTATTCGTCCGTGACGCTTGAACGTGTTGTAAGTTTATTTCGTTGTAATTTAAATGCAGCGTGGCCGGTGATGCTACTTTCATTCGCACTGCGCTGAGTCTAATGCAGAAACGTAAGAGCCCTTCCCTCTAATCCACTCTGCTCCACCATCAAGCTAAACTTTCTGTATGTAAACAATAACGTAAATATTAATTTATTAATATTGTAAATAGAAAAAGCAACAACAAATAATAAAGTACTTGATGTAATCTGCCAACTTAAATATTGTACCACAAACATAAAATACAATAAAAAAATGTCAAAGAAAGGTAAAGAAAATGATTTAAAAAGATCAAGGTAGGTTCCGATCACGGCTAACTCTATTCCCAACACCAACACGCTAGCGACTACGCCACGGAGACGAGCCGGGAAACTGTGTGGGAATAAGACTACAAAAGTTTGAGGATTGATTTTAAACATTCAATTTTGAGCGCACTAAGGCCCATTGGCAAAAACGCTCCAACAGGGGCAAAATATTTTTTTATGAAGAGCAAACCCTCCAAATTTGAATGCTTTTCTAGTAAACCAATTGGCGACCTCTCCTTGTTAGTATAAAACAAAGTCCCCGATTATTGGATGCCACGAGTAACCTCGAGAACCACTGGACGGATTTTGATGCGGTTTTCACCATTCTGTAAAGTATATCTTTGAGGAAGGTTTCTGTAGAAAATAATTTATTCATGATCAAAGGAAGCCATGCAGTAACGGTTTCAGTGTGTGTTTGAGTCTTCAGTCTTTTGACTGGTTTGATGCAGCTCTCCATGCCTCCCTGTCCTGAGCTAATCGTTTCATCTCTACATAGCTCTGACACCCTACATCGGAGGCAATCTGTTTAACATATTCTAACCTTGGTCTACCCCTACAGTTTTTGTCCTCGACCCTTCCTTCCATAACTAAGCTTGCTATTCCTGGGTGTCTTAGTATGTGTCCTACCAACCTATCTCTTCTCTTTATTAGCAGTCGCCAGAAACATCTCTCCTCTCCCACTCGTCTTAATACCTCTTTGTTTGTAACCCTATCTACCCATCTGATTTTCAGTGAAAAGGTCAAAAAGAAACCTAGCATCCGTGCGCTTTTTAAGCTTACACTTAATAATCTATACTCCGTTCCGTCTTTTCAATACTAGTTGTATTTGCAGATATTATCACTGGTACATGTTTCGGACACGTATGTGTCCTTCCTCAGCCAGAATACATATTAAAACACTTATGGGTAAAAAACATACACTCAAATATAATGCAATTATTAAATAGTCATTTGATATAGACCAGGATGCCTCATTGTCCATGCACCTGGAAAAATTGTCAACCATCAGAGTTGACATGTTTAGATAGTTATAGAATGGGACATTTTTTCCAGGTGCATGGGCAATGAGGCATCCTGGTCAATATCAAATGACTATTTATGTTCAATCCTGACTATTATATGTCAGAAAACTGTACTATAATGAGGCTCATTATAACACTATTTTTCATTATGAAACAGTTTCTCCGACTAATCAGAGCTCAAGAAACAGTTGTTTGACCAATTGGATAAGAATAGCATCGCGCCTGCGCTGAGTTCCACGGCCTTCTATTTTAAATTTCACTGCGTGACCTAGTGTCATAGTAGGGTAATCGAGGAGGCCATGGTCAAATACAAGGCATTCTATACGTCTCATGCGCTCTGTTCAGTACATAAAACTGGTGAAATCTTGACAGATATTTACAAATATATATTTTCGAACATAAAATACCGGTAGTTATAATAATTATCGTCGAACATAAACAGTTGTATGCATAATGTACTATTAATGAATTGCATTGTATTTGAGTGTATGCTTTTTACCCATAAGTGTTTTAATATGTATTCTGGCTGAGGAAGGACACATAATTGTCCGAAACATGTACCAGTGATAACATCTGCAAATACAACTAGTATTGAAAAGATGGAACGGAGTATAGATTATTAAGTGGAATTTAATTCAATACCGACCAGCATGGATAATTTTAAGCTTACGCTGGGCATACCGTTAAAAATATCTATATACTATGAGTGGAAGAATTGTTCAACATGAAAAGTTCTACAAAAAAGTCTGCGAGAGCAGATCTCTATCTTCAATGCATCACCCACTATAAGCGTTTTGACGTTTCATTTCTACCAACAATCTCAATTACTGAGGCGACAGTTTACGAGTTAGCTAGGGGTGAGCCTATGACCCCAGTTACTGCCAGCAGCAAACTGTCGAGTCGTAGTGAGTTAAGACTTCAGAGAAGAGTGGTGGTGTTTGGAGTTTTCCTGGAAGTGCAACTCTTATTCTTAATTTCGCCTGTGAACTTTTCGTTCCGCAAAATACACAGTCAAGTTAAGATTGGACGGGAGGGGGCTTTGTGTTTCATGCACTTCACCATTCTTAAATTGCGTCTCACAAGCATCTCCATGATAATGTAATTAATAGTCCAGTCAGTGATTTCAACCCATCATGCCGACACGTAAAACGGATATAGGTCGTACTTCATTGACATCGAAAAGAAAAGCGCTTATCACATAATACATTCATAACTGTTCCCGGGCAGGTTGCTAGTTACAGTATAAAGTGAAGTGATATACTACAAAAGTCTACGATATTACGAGAATTTAGTAGTTTTCAGAATAAGCGTATTTGAGGTACGAGATATTGAATTAACATCGGAAGCTAGTTGAACCTTTATTGATTAACATTACAGACCGTAATTGTTGTTATACAAGTCATAATTAAAGAAGTGCTACTATACGAATGAATTTTCTATGAACATTGAATAGGAACATTATTCAACATTGTTGAAATTCTACAAGAATATTATTGCTACGAGGTTATATAATTGATTGTAAAGCCACTCAAAGGTTTTACAATAATTACATAAAATCTACGAGGAAGATCCTACAAAATTCAACGAGATGGAATATGAAATTAAGTTAAGGGGGATGCCACCAGCACTTGAGAGGAAAGCAGAGATGGAATTCTAAGTAAACCTGAATTGGAGAACATAGTTGAGAAAATGAGGATATCCGGAGTTACATGAAATTCTCTCGAATGCAATGGAGAAGAAGATGCTCACAACGTTCAGAACGCCTGAGAGAAGATCCAAGAAAGAAGCAGATGACCTTTCCATGGAGATAAGACCATTCCAGGAGAGGAGCCGTATAAAGACGGAGTCAACCGACTACAACCTGAAGGCAAGATGAAAGACCGAGTTCCAGTCTGTTAATATTCGAAAGAAAAATAGCACAGTAGCGCCACCTGGTGAAATAGACATGTACAATATAGAAGAGAACAAAAGACGAGTCAGTGCAAAGTCTGTGCGTGTTCGCGTGACATGTGACATGAATCTCAAAAAGATGATTTGTATTTTGTATTGTATTTCTCACTTGATAAATAAAGATTTACATTAAAACTAACAGGTTATGGAGCCAGGCCACGTGTAAATGGTATTATCTCGTGAGTGGATCCGAAGCTGAGCGCCTGTGGAACACGTGCTGTATTATTTTTGTGAGTAAGGATAACCTCAAAATGGCAACCGGCAGTGACTACAAAGTTCAAGTGGATAAACTTGAAGGACCTGAAGACTGGGCAAAGTGGAAATGGCATCTGTTGATGGTCTTGCGGTCGTATGAACTGGAAAATATTGTTGATGGTTCGTAAAAGTGTCCTGTGTTGCCGCCAGATGCAACTGCGCAACAAAAAGCGGCATATACGCAGTGGTTGAAAGAAGACGCGAAAGCGGCCAGTTTGCTAGCAGGATAATCTGTTGCCGAGCTCGTGTTGACGTGCACCAATACCAGTGAAATTGAGCGCACGGTTCGAACGAAGCAGTACGCAGCGACTGAACATGTTGATCGAGTCATTCTTCCGAGTGACACGTGACGACAAGGAGGACATCAGCACCCATGTCGCGAAGTTACAGAAGCTTTATCAGGATCTGAACGACGAACTCCAAAAGCACAACGAAAACACGTTATCTGAAAGGATTTTGAACGGTCGAATTTTATCCACGTGGGAAAAGAATATGATAATTTCAAGGATGTGTGGGACACGATCCCGACAGAAAATCAAACTGTGAACTTGTTGATTGAACAATTGTGCACGATTGAACTGCGTGACCAAGGAAACGTGGAATCGACTGCGTTTGTGGTACGTAGTGCTCCCAAGAAGCATTCCCAGTATGGCAGTGGCAAAGGCAGCACTGATGACAAGTCGAAGAAAAATGTTCAACGAGTAAAGCAGAAGTTTCCATGTTTCAAATGTAAGGAATTGGGCCATTGGGCAAGTGAATGTCCAGTGAAGAAGAAAGAGGGTGACACTAGAAACAAAAATAAGGAGAACAATGCTTCGTTTCTGACACATGCTATGAGTGCGTTAGACGGCGACTTTGTTCAAGCCGACGAGTGGTACTGCGACAGTGGCGCCACAAATCACATCACCGCGAACAAACAGTATTTTACAACATACATCAAGTTTGCTGCTCTAGAGAAGATTTTGATAGGAAAACGAGGGGTGAGCATGCTAGCTCACGGCAAAGGAACTGTAAACATTCAAGTGCGGCTGAACAACGCTTGGTTGAGTGCTGAGATGACTGAAGTTTTGTATGTTCCCGATGCAATGGCTCATCTGTTTTCTGTGAAAGCTGCTGCAAGGAAAGGTTTTTGTGCAAGACTTGACGACCTAACTGTTAGAATTGAAGACAAGGTTACTGGAAAGGCGATGATGGCTGCACGTGTGAGTCATGGTCTGTATGTACTTGACATGCGCGTCGTGAAACCGGCGCAACCCATTCAAGTGAATTTAGCTACATCGTCGGACAAACTGCAGATCTACCATGAACGATTTGGTCATTAACACAAAGCGCATGTCAAGAATGTACTGAAGCAGATGAACATCAATGTAGACATGTGTAAAGAGGATTTCTGCGATGGATGTGCACTGGGAAAAATGCATCGACCGTCATTCAAGACACGAATGAATCGACCAACAGCCACCGGTGAACAAATCCATGCCGCTGTGAATGGACCAATGTCTACTGAATCTCTTGGAAAGGCACGCTACAACGTATGTTTCAAGGATGATTTCAGCAAGTATCGACGAGTTTTCTTTTTAAAGCACAAAAGTGAAGTGTACACCGTTCTGGAACAGTTCCTGAATGAAGCCAAAACAAATGGACACGTCGTGAAGCTGTTCAGGTGTGATGGAGGAAAAGAATTTGATAACAAGAAGGTTTCTGAACTACTCGCAAGCAGGGGCATAGAACACAGCATTACCACGCCGTACACACCATAACAAAACGGAGTTGCGGAACGTGAAAATCGGACGATTGTGGAGTGCACAAAATCTATGCTGAATGCCAGCAAGTTAACGAAACAACTTTGGGCTGAAGCCTGCAACACTGCGGTGTACCTCCTGAATCGCACTGGGAAGTCATCCATTGAAAACAATTCTCCCTATGCATTGTGGTATGGACGACCAGTGGGAAGTCTCAGTCATCTGAAGATCTTCGGAACAGGATACTACGTGCATATCGACAAGAATGTTCGCTCAAAGTTCGACGACAAAGCTGTTTTTGGACATCTGGTTAGGTACGTGAACGACAGGGATGGATTTAGAGTCTGGATTCCAACTCAGGGAAAGTTTGTTCTAAGCCATGATGTAAAATTCAACCTGGAGTTGTCTGCAATCTGCGCGCCAACGCCGGAAAGGTTGAAGTCAAGCTTGAAGAACGTGTGGAGAGGAATCAGTCTAATTCATCGTCTGATGTAGGCCTACAGAGGAGGTCAGAGTCAGATGAGAACTTAAGCGAAATTGAAGATTTTGCTTCGGCATCCAGTTCCGGAGGAAGCGAAGATGAGGAAGAAGGAGAGACTGAAGAAAGAAGGAAAAGCAAACGTGAAAGTAAGAAGCCATCGTGGATGATCAGTGGATATTACATGTACATGGCTGGACCATCTATCGTTGAAAAGAATCCTGACTCATACTCTGAAGCGCTGCAGTCTAGTGATAAAAATCAGTGGCTGAAAGCAATTAATGAAGAATTGGAGTCCTTAAAGGAAAATGATACCTGGAAATTTGTTGAGCGTCCAAACGGTGCACGGGTCCTAAAAAATCGGTGGGTTCTTTGACAGAAGACAACGGACAGTGGAGAAGTTCGCTTCAAGGCACGATTGGTAGCCAAAGGCTATGTGCAACAGCAAGGAATCGTTTATGAAGAAACATTCAGCCCTGTTGCACGGTATGATACCATTCGAGCTCTGTTGGCAGTAGCTGTTGAAAAGGAGATGAAACTTGGTCAATTTGATGTCAGGACGGCCTTCTTGAACGGCGAGCTTGAAGAAGATGTGTTCATGGAACAGTCAGAAGGTCATCAGGACGGTACTGGCCGAGTGTGACATCTAAAAAGAAGCTTATATGGTTTAAAACAGGCTCCACGCTGCTGGAACAAGAGTTTCAAGAAATTCATGGAGAAAGCTGGATTCAAAGACAGCAAAGCTGATCCTTGTCTCTTTTACAGCAACAAAAATGGAAAGTGGTTGGCTGTTGTAATCTTTGTGGATGATGGTCTGGTAATTGGCAACGAAGAAGACAACGAGCAGTTCATGGAAATACTTCAGCAGGAATTTCACATGACCAGAGGATCTCTCAACAATTTCCTGGGCATGAAGATACAACAAAACCATGATGGATCAATTGCAATCAGTCAAGAGGATTATACGAGGAAAATCCTAGAAAAATTTGGGATGGCCGAGTCAAAAGGAGTGTCTACCCCAGTTGGACGCGAAGAAAGTGAAGACGGAGAAAAGGTTTCGGCCAGGGTTCCTTATCGTGAGGCGGTGGGATCCTTGAAGTACCTGACTACAGCTACACGTCCAGATATCGCATTCGCGGTCAACAAAGCTGCTCGAGCCATGGAGAATCCTACAGTTCAAGACTGGAGTCAAGTGAAACGGATATTTCGATATTTAAAGAGCACAGTGAACCATGGAATCGTCTATAGGAAAGAGGACGGTTTGAAGGTCTAGAGTGATGCTGACTACGCCGGTGACAAGAGCACGAGACGTTCAACGATGGGTGTCATTTCGACCTACAATCATGGAGCTGTATCGTGGAGAAATCAGTTTCAGAAGTCTGTGTCAACATCGATAACTGAAGCCAGTAGCGGCTATTCAGGTGAAGAGAGTGAAGAGCCTCTTCACTCGCCATCTCTTAAAATAAATATTAAGTTATCTTATTTAAATTAAAACGTAGCTACCCTTTAATGTAGTGTACTATTTCTACACTCCTTTTGTTAGATGGCACTTCATGACCACAGATTGCCCTTGCCCTGTATGCGGTCTTAGTGTCAGTTGTACACGCTGTCGCTAGATGGTACTAATGTCGTGGCGTGGAAAGAAACCTGCTGACGACGAAGTAACTTGAAATATCAGCAACTTCGTCTCGTTGACATGGTAACCTAAAGCAGTGGTGACGTCATTACATGCCGTTATACAGAGAGGGATCGTACGAGTGAAGAATTTGCTGCCTCTGCAAGGAACTTCGTCTAGTATAGTTGGTGAAAGTTGACATCGCGTCAGGCTTGTCTTTCTGTTACGTTTAAGATTGGATTTATATTTCCGATGAATAGTATTTACTTAATACGTTACATACCCTGGTGTTGATGAAAGGTGGCGGCTTTTAGTGTATACCGTAATGTTTTAATTGAAGCACACAGTATAAATTTTATTATAAATTCCCTTCAGTAGGTGGAAAGACTAAGACAAAAGAGATTTATTAAATTGTGGACGTCCGAAGGAATTAATAGAACTGTGCACTAAAAATAAATCATGAAAACCGGTAAGTCCTATAGCCTTCATTGTAAGGGATCTTGGTTCGAACAGTTCACATGGTTGTGCAGTAGTTTTTTTCTTTTCTTAAAAAACTGTTCTGTTGGCCTTGCCTACTTTTAGTAACAAATGTGGTGTCTGTAATAAACAAGGTTTCGGTGATTTCCAAAACATTACGCGGAATGCAGTTTTTCTTGTTTGAAAAGGATAAAAACTTTTACAAGAAATACAATATCCTAGTCCAGACTTACATCATTGGCTGTTATCACCATACACCGTGAATTGTTGCTGAAACTAATTGAAGACCAGCCCTTCTACGAGGACATCATAGATAAGTTTGTCAACCATAAGGAACTGTATCATGATATTCAACGCCGCCCGAATAATAAATCTAACTCTAACAGAGAGTTACCTAATTACGTCATGATATCGTTAACTTCTACCTGCTCCACTCGGGCGCTAATGTCGCATGTATCCATCCATGATATCGTTAACTTCAACCCGTTCCACTCGGGCGCTAATGTCGCATGTATCCATACAATAAGCTGAAGGGGATTCTGTGCACATAATTTAATTAAAACTTCTCAAGGAATGGATTACTATGAGACTGAAATGCTCATGCACAATCAGCAGTCATTTTGCTAATGACACTGTCATGTCAACATCTCTTTGAATGACAACAAATACTGTATACGAAAGACAACTAATTTCACGAAGATGCCACTACAGTCGAATGTTGGAACCACCATTTTGTATTGTGTATCCGATCTTTCTGTTATATAGTCTTTGGTCTCACCAGCTACAAACTGTCTCCTTTCCGTTTCATCATTCGTCCTTATAGGTTGTTGCTCAATCAATAGAATGAATCATATTATGATGAATGAGAGGCGACACTCAATTACAAATGTTATAAAGATTAAGGGTGACGGCAATTGTCTGTTCAGGTCATTGGCATATTGTGAGTACAACAATCAGAGTTTATATACACAGGTTAGAAAGCGAATTGTAAAACATGTTACAGACAAGTGGAATAATTATTCTTCTTTTATTGTTGGCAACAGCGATATGTACGAAACTGCTATCTATACGAGCGATGATTATAAAATGTATATGTCTATGAATGGTGTTCATGGAGGTCATGTTGAGTTAGCTGTCGCTGCTCAAGTTTGCAAAATGGATATTTATTCGTCGATTACTACTGTCGTATGGAAGGTGACCGGTTAAAATATATCAACAAACGAAGTTACGAGTTGATATATATGCCGGTTTAGCAGACGCCTTGCATGTACGAGCAGAAAATGAAAATCTCAGTTGTTGTTGTTTGAGTCTTCAGTCTTTTGACTGGTTTGATGCAGCTCTCCATGCCTCCCTGTCCTGAGCTAATCGTTTCATCTCTACATAGCTACCACACCCTACATCCGAGGCAATCTGTTTAACATATTCAAACCTTGGTCTACCCCTACAGTTCTTGTCCTCGACCCTTCCTTCCATAACTAAGCTTGCTATTCCTGGGTGTCTTAGTATGTGTCCTACCAACCTATCTCTTCTCTTCATTAGCAGTCGCCAGAAACATCTCTCCTCTCCCACTCGCCTTAATACCTCTTCGTTTGCAACCCTATCTACCCATCTGATCTTCATCATTCTCATGTAACACCACATTTCAAATGCCTAAATTGTCCTCTTTTCTGCTGCACCAATAGTCCAAGTTTCACTTCTATAGAGCGCCACGCTCCAGACAAAGGCTTTCAAAAATGACTTCCTAATACCTAAATCCATATTCGATGTCAACAGATTCCTTTTTTGTAGAAAGGCTTTCCTTGCCTGAGCCAACCTACTTTTTATATCCTCTTTGCTTCGTCCATCACTGGTTATTCTGCTTCCTGAGTAACAGAAGTCTCCGACTTCCTTCAGCTTTTCACCTGCCAATTTGATCTCCATAGAGTTTTCTGATTTATTTCGGCTGCATTCCCGTATTTTTGTTTTACATTTATTAATTTTCATCATGAAGTCCTTCCGTAAGACGGAATCCATGCCATTCAAAAACTCATTCAAATCCTCAGGCTTGTCGGCCAAGATGACGATGTCATCAGCAAATCTCAGAGTTGAAATTATTTCTCCTTGAATCTTCACTCCCACTTTAAATTTTTCTCCAATTTCCTTCATTGCTTGTTCAATGTAAAGATTGAAACGTATGGGTGATAAGTTGCAGCCTTGCCGTACACCTTTCACAATACCAGCTTCTCTCTCATATCCTTCAGCTCGAATGACTGCTGTCTGGTTTCTGTATAGATTGTATATCACCCTCCTATCCCTGTACTTTATTCCAATAGATTTCAAAATATCAAACAATTTAGTCCAATCAACGTTATCAAAAGCCTTTTCTAAGTCAACAAATGCCATGAACGTTCTCTTATCTTTCCTTATTCTACCTTCCAAAATCAGCCTAAGACTTAGTATAGCTTCCCTTGTTCCTACATTTCTCCTGAAACCAAACTGGTCTTCACCCAACTCAGTTTCTATCTGGCTTTCAATCCTCTTGTAAATTATTCTAGACAGGATCTTTGAAGCATGAGTAATCAAGCTGATTGTACGGTAATCTTCACATCTGTCAGCTCCCACTTTCTTTGGTATAGGGATGATAACATTCTTCTTGAAAATCTCAGAGTCGGTCGTATTGTGGTTTTGCCATCTTCTTTTACAGGTAGCCCAAGGAAAATATTGCAAAATTATCACGATGCGATGGCGATAGTGAGGAAGTTTGGAAAGCCAGATTTATTCATTACGTTCACCTATAATGCGGGATGGCCGGAAATACTTAACAGCATTCATCTCTACGAAACGGCTAATACTAGGCCTGATATTGAAGTGAGAGTTTTCCATTGCAAATAAAGGAATTGCTACGATTGATTAATGTTAAGGAAATTTTCGGTAAAAGCATATCTATATACAGTGGAATTTCAAAAACGAGGTCTCCCGCACATCCATTTACTCTTAACATTAACGGAAGATTGTAAGTTTCGAGAAATTTCTGACATTGACAGTGTGGTGTCAGCCGAAATACCAGATCTCGAGGATGAAGCGCTATACGAGTTGGTAAAGCGTCATATGGTACTGACCCCGAAAATGTAATTATTTTGGGACAAAATGAGAGTATTTTCCGTCCCTATGATAAAATTTAACCAGCAAATATAGATTCTTGAAGTGTGACACAGGAGGGTAGTGTTACAAGCTAGAGGCTGTGGGAGAGCCCGATCACGTGATATATTGCACAATAGACGCTTCTATAAGGCTAAAATTGGCATAGCAACAGCGAGTTTGGAAATTAATATTATAAATATTGTTATAAATTATGCTATTGGATCCCAGCCCAGAGCCAATGAGAAGAGGTCTTATTGAAGACGGGATCAACTTCAACTACATAATGTCATGAAATTATGCATTTAGGCCCTTAGAAGATTTTCTTATTTGGTAATGAAGAGAATATTAAAATAAATTATGTCTGATACTTAAAAAACCGAAGATCGGTTAATCTACGCAGTAATAAGCATTAGTAATCTACGTGCTAAAATTATGGTGGGAGATTGATATGGCCGCCAAAATTTCGACTTGGAGGGGGAGATCCAAGGATCGAGGTTCTTATTCCAGCAGTCTTTGAAGAGTGAGGAAGTGTTTTTACTGGGTTAACAGAGATCCCAAGGCTTTGTCCGAGTGCGACGACTGTCGACTTGTGGAGACGCGAGGATAGCTAGGTGGAACGTAGGAGATTGCCGCACTTCCATTTTATGTGAAGTTGTGAGGAGCATTGAAATAATTGTATCTCTTATATACGTGAGATCTGAATTTAACTAAGCGAATATATATAAAGAACAGGTCGCATACTACATTTTGTTGAAAGTCGAGCGTTCTAAAATTCACCGTTTCGACAATATAAGCCTGTTAAGACAGATTTTCAAATATGTTGGAAATAAAGCTGAATATCATTTTAGATTGCAACGTGAAGTTGGCGAGCGCAGTTCAAGTGAACAGTAGCGGAGAACTTTTAATATTGGCGCAACACATAAACATTAACAGAATGACTATTATTATTCTTCAAGTGTTTTCATTAAGGAACATTGTTGATACGATGAACTAAATAGTCATGCGCCAGAGACATATTCGATAACAGGAGTTAAGCTACAAGGATGGAACTTCGTTAGACAACGTATTCTTGAATACAGACGTAGTGTACGGTCCATCTTGTACATTTTCGTCAGTCTACGAACACTAATGTAACATCAATTAGCAATGGAAATATTTCATTTACCATTTATATGAATATTTCTATAAATTATATTCCAATGATGAGGCTGATACATATTTACGACGGAGAATGAAGATTCTACCGAAGAGAGTTGTCAAGATGCTAGGGGTAGCCCAGCAACACAGAAGAATTTGCCAGAAGGATGTCGTTCGAGACCAGGCGAATGTTAGTGAATTCCAGAGAGGGACGTTTCCTATCTCTGAGGTCGCAGATCCGAGGTTCGAATGCAGATCCATCTCAGTATCTTGAACTGAGGGAACATCTAAAGTATTGTGGGAATACTTACATAGATCTTCAAGTTTTCGTCCAAATAAGGTAGCAGTGTCTCTTATTTTTGTATAGAGCTTGATTAGTGACATCCTGAGCCAACGATCTTACTCCATATTTCCATATTTTCACATTTCATGTTTTTCAGTATTTTCATGTATTTTACACTTCAGATATGTGATAAGATTTTATGCTTCAAGATTATTTAGGAGATGATTGCTTTTCATCTACTTCATCTTTTTTTGAATTTTTTGTTTTATTGTTTGAGGAATCATATTGCCTCATAGAAGACTAGTCGTTTCGACTCTCGAATTTTAATAATTTGATTTAAACCAAGTATTCTGACATTGTGTCATAGTTTCAAATTAAATTCTTATTAAATTTAATTTGAGCACTTTAATGTAACGACATCTAACTTCAAGAACAGAAGAAACATCGAATGATATTGTTATATCATTATTGTACATAAACTGTCGACGATCTAAGAAATACTAGTCGTTTGATAAGACCGAAGTCTTAATCCCTATAAACATTCTTTGTGTAGAGTGGAAAAACATTACGACATTGACAAACCTTTTTATTATTTGTAAAGCTGAGAGCTTTGTTCATTTAATATGTTAGAGGAAATACCTTTTGATAGAAGATTATTCAAATCTTTAGCTAGGAATTCAAAGCTAGTTTATCCCGGTCAAGATTGGATACTATTTGACACTATAAATAGCATGTGTGTTATTTTACACTATTTGTGTAACTTCACGTCATTTTGTGGACCTGACATTACAACGATAAACAATTTAAAGCTTGACAACTGAGATGAGACAGGAGTATTATTTTTATTACATGTATTTGCGACAGACGAGTTAACAGTTAATTATCTTGTAGTGGAGTAAACTTTAGGAGGTTAATCACGACAGTCTAATATCGTTCATTACAATTGGAAGTTTCGTTTGAAGAACTTAAGCATGCATAATTGTAGTTCAGTAATCATGTGGAATGATACTGAGGGTCATGCCATTATTTAAGAGAAGTTCCTACAGAATATATGTTAATAACAATTAATCCGTTTTTGGTTATTGTTTATAATAGTGGATGATAATTGTTTATGCCATATATACTGTTATATGAGGATTTGTAGAGCTATGAAGAATGCTCGTGCGAAGAAGGTTCCGCATTTTAAAGGAAGTCAAAGTATTATTGTTCTTTGATAAGAAGGCATGGATCATGATAACAGCCGTTGTATACAAGTAGTCCAGTTCATGTGAGATAACGATTTAGCTGTGTTGACAGGAGGATTTTAGCGGAAATACAACGTGAGAACGATTGTCTACTTATGGCAATAATACAATTATTATATTTTATTAAACCCGAAGTTATGTAATTACGTACAGCTAACCTTAGTCAGTCGACTGTATTAGACCGACAATGAAATGAAACCGATATAAGACGATGTGTAAGCAGTATATCAAAACTACGGAGTGTTAGAGAATGATTATGTGGAAAACCAGTGTATATAATTAATTGAGAGATGTATTGTAACCGAGCAGCCAGAATCTCGAAAGTAACGTGTTAGCATCACTAAATAATGTATATTATTATGAACATATTACATGTAAATAATTCTTTGGAAATTATTAAATAGTTAGATAATTTAGTAGGATTTATTAATTGATTGTTTTGGAATAGCGTGTGTTTTATGAGCGGATGTTTTTGGTATGAATGATTTTTCACTGTTAAGAGTAATTGTTGAACCGAATTGGTCAAGAACAATTACGGGGTGCGAATGAAAGAGAGTATAAAAATTTTCAGGATGATTGTTTAAGAAACATAGAAGTTATGTGCATTTTTTGTAAGATCTAAATGTTAGTTTTACGTGTATTATAAACGCACTCAAAAGCAGTCTCGATGTGGGCTGGCTAGAATGATTCACCGTTAGAGTTGGAGAGCGGTGTGACATAATATTAACTGGTGAAGTCTCACCGCCTTGTATAAATTGTATTTAGTTCCGAGTGCAGCGTGGTGCTAGGGTTTCATTGATGAAACAGGCCAGTGCACGTGTGTTCTCCAAATGCGGGCTAGTGAATGAAATCGGGTGTCAGGAATGCCACGAATGTAAGAGCCTTCATTAAACGTTTTCTTTTTACGCAGTGTAGGCCTAAAACAAGCCAAGATCTTATACTCATAATTTTTTTTACACAGCATTGTAGTAAGATGTGGAGTTGAAAGGAAGTGTGAATGATTGCGTGTTTTTAATTTAATTTGATTGTTAAATTAGTTTATTGTTATTTTGTTTATACTAGGTTAGTTTACACCATTGTTAATAAATTTTATTCAGTTCGTTATTTGTTGTTGTTGGCGTGTGATTCATTTTCAATGTAAGAACTAGAGTATTGTGGATATATTGAAGGCGTAGCAGAATTCCCAGTCCCCGAGAAGGTAAGTAAAGGTAGGTGTGCCCCGTGTAGTTGGTTGTTGATCCACGATATTCTTGTAACTGCTATATGTAAATCCCTAAAGGCCATGTTGGGTGTGATTTCTAATGTAGTAATTTGCCGGTGCTGTTAGAAATAGGCGATCCAGCTGGGGCAATGGATATTCCAACAGGCTACTTTCGGATTTTCGGGTACAGTAGGAATCTCGCCCTATGAACTTTGGGGCTACGAAATTAGCTTCGTAATGCCTCTAAAGGAAGTTGGTTTGAACATTTCTAGTGAAAGAAATAATAACCAGACTTGTCCATTTCGGATGGATGTGGGTGTAATTATATAGGCTTATTTTAAATTGATATTAGGAAGGTTACACTCAGATAAAGATCAGATCTTAGAAACCTGAGAGAGGTGTAGTAGGTAGACAGTTTCGAAAAACGACCTACGATCTGAATATTTATTTTATTTAACCGGTGCATGGCGATTGCTAAGGTCATGTTAAAAATAATGCTAATTTGTTTTAATGATTGTAATAGTAGAAATTCTTCGTGGTAGTATATTTAAAGTGAATCACATGAGAACGAACATTATGAGTAGGTTTATTTAACATAGGGTGTACAATAAGTGGTGCATTCTTGGAATACACGGTACCTGAGATTATAATTTTCAATGCTTTTGCATGTTCTTTCCTTCCTCTTTGTCAAACACCAACAGTGATCTATTTTCTCTTAGGTGTTCAGGTCGCTTATATTTTTTATAAGTCTGTTCCAGATATATATTCCATGACCCACCTAACGTCATATAGCAGCGAATCTCTGAAGCTCTTCAACTCTTCCTCGCGCAAGAGGAATTCCATATCCATTTGGCTACCAGATCCTGTTATCATCGCCAGCTATTTTCTCCTTGAGCAAGAGGACTACGTCTACTTCTTTACTCACCATGCTGCGCTAGTATCATCTGTTATCAACTCTTAGAAGATCAGCTCAGCAAGAGATTAATTTTTTGTTTTAAAGTTTGCAATGCTTATATGTTCTCCTTTTGTCTCCTACCCCCCACTCTTTTCCCCTTCCTCGGTCCCTCCGTGCTCCGTTGAGCTGCTCTCACTTCTCAGTCTGCAGTTGACTCGTTCAGTCAAAGCTCCGCTCGAGCTTGCCTCCTCAAACCAAGAGGCTCACCCTCTTCTACGCCATGTTGGCTAAGTAATCTTCAACAGAAACTTCGACTTCAACATGAAATCAAGATAAGTACCATTTTAAAAGTTTTAACCTCATCTTCATGGTTTTAACTTCCACGCGCTTTTAATTATAATTTATAGACAGTGTGAAATTATTTACTTTGGGGCAATAATCATTCTTCGTGGGATTTGCCATGTTGAGCTTTTGCTTGTATAAGCCAACCTTACTAAAAAAGAGCTTTTCGTAAGCTATTCAAATGAGAAATCCTCTCGCTACGTGGGATATTATCTAATACCCGCTGTCTATGATTATAAAGCTATTTCCTCCGTTGGATTTTCTCAACCCCATTTTCTGCTAAGGTTGTTCTGGAAACTTCGAGATTTTGTAACCTATCTGCGAGTCTTGCCGTCAAGTGTTTTTAGCTCACTTGGGACAATGATATTTAAAATGAGGAATCTTCCTTACAAATTTTTGCAATAGCTAACTTTCTTCCACCGCTGGAACCTCTGGAACATTCTATGGCGCATTTAATTGTAAATTACAACTTTTTCAAGAAATAGACTCTCACCTATATAGTGCAATCAGTTATTTCCATAATTGCAATAACTTTCTTTTTCATAAACTTTAGTGTTTCTACAGTGAACTTTGCATCCTTCTTCATAGACTATAGTGATTGTACCCACAAGTTACCTTCAGAAACACAAACAGAAAAACGATAAATAAAAAACAGAGAGCAACTAGGGTATGTGTGTGGAACGGCTGGACAAATTACCATACCCAGGTTGCATTTAAATTGAGAGAAGAGCACTAAAACTAAACTTGAAGAAAACACGAATCACATTTCATAACATTAAATATAATTGAAGGAAAGAACATCTTACATGCATGTTAAAAAAAAGATGTAACATAAAAGGTAATAAATAGAACAAACAAATTAATAATCAAGAAGCAAGGAACCAATAAAATTAAGAAGGAGATGGAAATTAATTACCCAATTTCAATGAAGAAGTTCAATTATGCGAGAACCAATTATACTCTACATCAGTAGAATTAGATACCGAAAAAAATACATTATCATCGTATAGGTTCGAAGAATGACAAGTTCAAACCACCAAGAAGATATCTCTTGGAAATTTTTAAGATAATTCTTGAAATCTTTTAGTTACTCAGGAGCAAAGGCAAGGTACGTGCGTACGGCATGAAAATCCAATATGACTGACCTCAAGTCGACATGAAAAATTAATTACATTGTTTCCGAGAAAAACGAAATCAGATAACAATCCCGGAGAGTATCCAGGCAACGGACCATGGAAAAAAATAAAATACATATCATAAGTGGTGATATTTTAAACAGAGTCTTTAAGAGACCACGCTAACGAGACGAGGAAAAGGAAAATTAACTGTTACGAAAAAAATTTAAGGTTAGGAAAATTCCTCGCTCAAAACAAAATGAGATCTGAACATTACACAGCTCGGCACGTCAGAAAAAAAGATAAAACACAACCCTCCCAAAATACATATAAATAAGTGTATTACATCAAGTTAAAAATAAGGTATTGGAACTTTCTCTTCATGCTTAGGCCTACTCGGTTCTACAAACCAAGTGACTTACTAACGGCAAAATAAATGCCAACTGCGCTAAGATAATTATTCAACAGCTCAAGACTGCAACATATAAAATATGTAGAATAACACCAACACCAAATACTCGTATCGACGACCAATTCACCTTTTCAGGTCACAAATAGTTCCAATAACTTTTAACACATAACAAACCTTAACAAAGAGATGTATTCCTGTAGCCAAACTTCATACATTGCGTTTTCTTCATGTCTACATATTTAATCCGATGACAGAGATTTCTCAACGGTGGGCGGTAAATGTAAATCACGTAGAGATGAAATAATATCGGGGAAAGGAAGTTTACCTGGCCTACGGCCAGATAATCCCCGTTTTACACCAGAGATTTAGTTCTCACATATTTTCTTCTTGCAAGAATTCCTTCAACTTGCATTTGTTAATTCACAACAACAAGAAGAAAATGGCGGCCGTTCGGGTACGAACGGAGCCGATCGTGAGGCCTCGTGTTCTCCGAAACTAAGTACCAACATTTGCCACACGAGCGAGCCATCGACAAGACAGACACGCTGAACGTTGCCGGCTCACTAGTTCGGACAGTCACCAATAGATACCGAGAAGATCAAGTTTGCAACCACAGCCGCCCGCGGTAACGACTGGAATGCACGTTAATATTTATTAACGGGTCATCTCTCCCCCACACAATGCTGGACAATAGGCAACAATTGTTCACAAGTTTATGGTTGGGGGTAAAAGATACACCGAGAAAATATGACCTGAAAACATACATCAGTTCTCACAACACCTAGTACACCAAACTGATCGTTCCATGATTAGATACACCCAAGTTTTTTCATGCATCTGAAAATCACCAACATGCGTAAAATTCCAACTCTTAATTGGCAGTAGTACAATCTTTTTTTTGGATACAATAAAATACAGAAATGAGTCTTCATAGGATGGAGGAGACTCGGTCATTCTCAGTGCTGAGGTCACGGCTTAGCATCACGACGTCCGGGCCCTGGATATTCGCGACAGTCACAACGCTCTTCAAACAGGATGACGATATCACCAACATTTGATCTGAAATCAAATCGTACTCCGACAGCAATGGTCCATTTCTTTCTTCATCACACTTTTTGATTAACATCAGTTACGACAAGTCCATAGTTAAACATGATTTAGGAAAAATTTAGGCTAACAGAAGATACATAACTAAGTTTTAACTAAGGTTTCCCCATCAAATTTTTGAGATTCCTTGCTTTTACAAATTTAAAATACAACTTTATGATCATTAATTTGAAACATCACAACCTCTCTTAACATGAGACATATGCACCCTAAATATTTTCTTTTTCTGAGGGTCCTTTACAAGTAATGTCACCGGAGTGATAAAACTTATAATTTCACAAGGGCCACGGAATCTTGTGACTAGCTTGCCAGATTCTCTAGAACCAACTTCCTTAACAGAAAAATTCTTGACAAAAACCATGTCCCCAATCTGAAGTGACGTAGGTTTACGTCCTTTATTATACCTCTGCTGTAGTTTCTCGTGTGCCACCTTCATATATGTTTTGGCCTTTTTCCAAATAGAACGTACGTTCTCATTCATGACTTTATCAGGCAACAATTGATTAATAGTCCACAAATTAGATATAGGGGAATTTGGGACGAAGGAGAACATTAAATTGAAAGGGGTGGTACGATGAGATTCATGCACCGCCGTGTTGAACGAACAAGTTAACCAAGGAATGCAACTGTCCCATAATCTATGGTCCTTATGATGGTAAGCAATTAACGCAGCTCGAAGATTCCTGTTCACCCTCTCAGCATACGATCCTTTAGGATAATAGATAGAAGATGTCACATGGGAAATGGATAACTCGAAACAAAAATTGCGGAAAACATGTGATGTAAAGCATTTCGCGTTATCTGATACCAGAAATTGGCAGGGGCCAAAAACAGCAAAAATATGGTTAAGACATTTAATTACCGTTTCAGTGGTAGCTGAACGAGTTGGGAACAACCAGTTAAAACGACTGAAGCCATCCGTACAAACTAGTACAAAACGGTTACCCAGCTTCGACAGCGGCATCGGGCCGACAAAATCTACGAACAATCTTTCCATTGGTTTATCGGAAAGTTGAGACGATAACATTCCAACCTTAGTGTTAGGAGATGGTTTTGCCAATTTACATGTTGTACAATTATTTACCAGTCTTCTGATGTCACCATCCATACCCTTCCAGATAAAATTTTGCCTCACCTTTAATCTGGTCTTATATACTCCTAAATGTCCACCGATAGGAGACTCATGAAAGTATTTAAAGATCTCGCCTACTAAAACAGTGGGAAGAACAATCTTAGGTGTTCTATCAGAACGGGCCAAACAACACAAGATTCCATTCCTTAATGAATATGGTTTTACAACTTCACCAACCTCTAATTTTCTTATAATCTCACTTAGAACTGGATCTTCCTTTTGATATTCAGATACATCCCGAAACAACATGGGACAGTTAGACAGAATTACGTTTGACATGTTATGTTCCAAAATTGCGTTACACTTCACATTTTCCTCAACCTCAACATTAGTGTCACCATACATCCGACTTAAACAATCAGCGATGACATTTTCACTCCCTCGGATGTGACGTACAGAGAACTTAAAGGAAGAAATTCGAGTGGCCCAACGAGCTATTCGACCAGTTTTCCTAGGTCTGCCAAGAACCCAACTCAAGGCTTGGTTATCTGTTTCTAACTCGAAGGGTACATGTTCGATATACAACTTGAACTTTTCAAGAGCATCCATGACGGCCAAACCTTCGAGTTCATAAACAGAGTAATTTCTTTCTGCATCATTCAGAGTGCGGGAAGTGTATGCAATAGGTAATCTACCTTTTCCATGGTCTTGTAGTAACACTGCACCAACAGCACTATTGAAGGCATCAGTTTGCACAATAAAGGTTTTGGAGAAATCAGGGATGGACAAAATAGGTGCATTTATCAAAGCTAATTTCAAATCTTCAAATGCTGCTTCTTGTGAAGGACCCCAAACAAAATTAACTCCCTTCTTCCTCAACATATTTATAGGAGCAGCACGCTGAGCGAAATTGTTAATGAATACCGATGAACCTTGATACACCTTTAACATTCTTAGGGGGCTTAAAGTCACGAATCGCTTGGGTTCTCGAATGATCCACAGAAATTCCAGACGATGTTACGATATGTCCCAAAAATGAAATCTTGGGTTTAGCAAAGGAAACTTTAGATGGTTTTACGGTAAGACCAGCTTTCTTTAGACGAGACATAACCTCACCAATATGTTCCAGATGATCATCAAAGTTCTCACTGAATATGACTACGTCGTCTAAATAATGATACACAAACTTGAACTTGATTCCATCAAATACCATATCTAGCAATCGGCTTAGGATGGCCGCACCCGTGGAGATCCCAAATGGTAAACGGTTAAAATGAAAGAGATTCCAGTCAGTGGAGAAGGCTGTTAGATGTTTAGAATCTTCAGTTAATGGAATCTGAAAGTACGCGCGATTCAGATCTAAAATCGTATACCAGTTAGCACCCCTAAACCATGCAAAGCAAGATCTCAGATCAGGAAGCGGGATGGACTGCTGAATAACCTTTTTATTAAGAGCTCGATAATCAACAACTGGGCGAAATTTACCGTCAGATTTAGGCACCAAGAAAATAGGTGACGAATACGAGGAAGTAGACTTACTAATGATCCCTTCATCTAACATCTCGTCGATTATCTCTTTCAAGATTTTCATCTTGGGAGGGGCTAGTCTATATGGTGGCGAACTGACTGGAATATTATCAGAAACAACAATCTTGTATTCCAATAGATTGGTCACCCCTAACTTATTCGTCAAAACCTCAGGGAAGGATGAACACAGTTCACGAAGTTTATCAGCTTGGTCAGGTTTAAGATTTTCAAAATTAAACTCCTCAATGGTGTCAGAACCATATATAACTTTGGAGGAATTCACTCCGGAAAAACTAAGACAAGGCTTGAAGTTTAATTTTAAATTAGGCTTAAAACGAAACCAACATGACCTGTTTCTAAGGTCTAGTAACAACCCAACATGAGACAAAAAATCAGCACCCATAATGGCGTCGCAAGATAAATTATTTGCAACCCAAAAATCATATCTCCAAGTGAAATTTAAAATGCGGATCTTTAAGTTTACCAATCCTAAAACTTCAAGACTAGAACAGTTCGCTGACACAAAATTGTTCGGTTCTTTAATAAGTTTTCCAAATTTGCATACTGACCTCATATTTTCAAACCAGTTTTTACTTAAAAATGATTTCACACTACCCGAATCGATCAGAGCAGTAACAGGTTCGTTATTTACCCAAATATCAATAAATGGGGAACAATGTTTAGAAACTTCAGAAATGCGACTACATAACCTCACTTTAGGTTTAAGACTTCTGACATCATCAAAATAATTATTTACCTCCATAGAATTTATTTTAGAACTATTTGACGCATGGCAATCCGAAGAAGTCTCCTTACGATTTAGTCATTGGTTATGTTTAGGTCTCCTCGTACACCATTTAGCAATATGTTGAAATGATCCACAAGTATCACATCTTCTCCTGTTATTTGACGTGCGATTACCCGAATCGAAGGAATTTCTATTTTGGAAACGAGGGCCTTGCGAGCTATCATAACAGATAGGATTTCCAGAATCCTGAGATAGATTAGAATTAAAATTAGGTGGAGGAACATTGGCAACTCTCAAGGAATCGGAATGTTTGATAATACCCGAATTCAACACAAATCTGTTTAAATCAGAGAAATTTACGGGAATACTGCATGTTGTCAAGTATGACCTGCTTTCTGGATTAATCCCTTCCAATATAGAAGCCACAATTTGTTGTTCACTTAATTGTACAGAAAAAACTCTAGCATAAGACTTGATATCAGTTACATAATCATTTAAAGACTCTTCGAATCTCTGAACTCTATAGAAAAAATTATGCATCAGCATACTCAAAGCACGACTAGGAATAAATGAACTTAATATTTCACGATGAAATCGATCAATGGAATAACAACCTTCCATGGCTACAATTAACTTTTCTCTCAATAAACCAGAGGTATAAGGAAAGATCAGGTTGAAAATTTGACTATCAGGACACCCAAATCTTACAGCATTGTCAGCAAGGTCAATAAATTGCTTAAAAAATTTTATTAACAGGTTAGCATCGTTACCGTTGCACATCTCTAGATTTTGGATGCAAGCATTTAAAGGATGAGGTACACTACCAAACTTAATTCCCATTTTAAACTCCCCACGAGTATTATTATTTACATTAGATGACACATGTTCTAAATTAATAGGATTTTCAGAACATAGGGGCGATAATCTTTCATCATTCGACCTAGCATTTGATAAATTACCCCTAACCTGGTTGCTCGCAGCACCAGAAATGGACACATTAGCAAAGGAAACATTTATATCATCAAGATTTTCAAGGTTATGACGTGATGAGGTCGACCCTGTTCTGACATTGCTACACTCAGACCTAACCTCAGATATTCTGCACGCACTTGGATAGTTTTCCTGATTATACATAGTTGCAGGTTCACTATGATTCGACAAAGATCCACCAAAACTTCCTAAATTGCTTTCAACACTGATATTATGCACCAATTCGTTCAATCCACTAATAGAAGGAACCCCTTCATTTGCACACACACCAGGGTTAACACTCGCACTCTCACTATTATTTGGGAATAACGCAAAAAAGCAATCAACAAGTTTAGCACGCAGAGAAATTAATTTTAAATGGAATTCAGGATCTCTATCCTGCCAAACTTCTATTAAATCACGAAGGCGATGGTACCAATGTAAACAGCGGACCTTAAATCTGATAAGTTGAGAACTAGACGGAGCACAGTCAGAGTTTAACGAATGAAAAACCACAATTAAACTTTCAACAGATGGTACAATAAGGGACTTACCTAACGTCCAGTCAAATTTCCTCCAGTTTGGTACACGTACAGGATTATCCGAAACTGCATTCAGTAATATCAGATCCCTTTCCCTATTTCCAGAGGAAGTAGAACCTCTAATCAGGAGTTCATAGATAATTTCTTCTTTGGTCAAACTGTAAGCTGCCCTAAGATTCCGTTGCTCAATTTATAGTCGACATGAAACATAAAATCACATAGGGTTAATACAAGATTTTTTCAGAATAAGTAACCCTTTTATGCCTATGCTTTCTCCAAGTCAAACCCAGTACACATTCTCTCAACAAAATACAAGGTGGAAACAAAACCACGCGACTAGGTACCAAAATATGTACCCACAAGTTACCTTCAGAAACACAAACAGAAAAACGATAAATAAAAAACAGAGAGCAACTAGGGTATGTGTGTGGAACGGCTGGACAAATTACCATACCCAGGTTGCATTTAAATTGAGAGAAGAGCACTAAAACTAAACTTGAAGAAAACACGAATCACATTTCATAACATTAAATATAATTGAAGGAAAGAACATCTTACATGCATGTTAAAAAAAAAGATGTAACATAAAAGGTAATAAATAGAACAAACAAATTAATAATCAAGAAGCAAGGAACCAATAAAATTAAGAAGGAGATGGAAATTAATTACCCAATTTCAATGAAGAAGTTCAATTATGCGAGAACCAATTATACTCTACATCAGTAGAATTAGATACCGAAAAAAAATACATTATCATCGTATAGGTTCGAAGAATGACAAGTTCAAACCACCAAGAAGATATCTCTTGGAAATTTTTAAGATAATTCTTGAAATCTTTTAGTTACTCAGGAGCAAAGGCAAGGTACGTGCGTACGGCATGAAAATCCAATATGACTGACCTCAAGTCGACATGAAAAATTAATTACATTGTTTCCGAGAAAAACGAAATCAGATAACAATCCCGGAGAGTATCCAGGCAACGGACCATGGAAAAAAATAAAATACATATCATAAGTAGTGATATTTTAAACAGAGTCTTTAAGAGACCACGCTAACGAGACGAGGAAAAGGAAAATTAACTGTTACGAAAAAAAATTAAGGTTAGGAAAATTCCTCGCTCAAAACAAAATGAGATCTGAACATTACACAGCTCGGCACGTCAGAAAAATAGATAAAACACAACCCTCCCAAAATACATATAAATAAGTGTATTACATCAAGTTAAAAATAAGGTATTGGAACTTTCTCTTCATGCTTAGGCCTACTCGGTTCTACAAACCAAGTGACTTACTAACGGCAAAATAAATGCCAACTGCGCTAAGATAATTATTCAACAGCTCAAGACTGCAACATATAAAATATGTAGAATAACACCAACACCAAATACTCGTATCGACGACCAATTCACCTTTTCAGGTCACAAATAGTTCCAATAACTTTTAACACATAACAAACCTTAATAAAGAGATGTATTCCTGTAGCCAAACTTCATACATTGCGTTTTCTTCATGTCTACATATTTAATCCGATGACAGAGATTTCTCAACGGTGGGCGGTAAATGTAAATCACGTAGAGATGAAATAATATCGGGGAAAGGAAGTTTACCTGGCCTACGGCCAGATAATCCCCGTTTTACACCAGAGATTTAGTTCTCACATCTTTTCTTCTTGCAAGAATTCCTTCAACTTGCATTTGTTAATTCACAACAACAAGAAGAAAATGGCGGCCGTTCGGGTACGAACGGAGCCGATCGTGAGGCCTCGTGTTCTCCGAAACTAAGTACCAACATTTGCCACACGAGCGAGCCATCGACAAGACAGACACGCTGAACGTTGCCGGCTCACTAGTTCGGACAGTCACCAATAGATACCGAGAAGATCAAGTTTGCAACCACAGCCGCCCGCGGTAACGACTGGAATGCACGTTAATATTTATTAACGGGTCAGTGATAATCAGTGCTTGCTCCACGTTTCTACCGCGTCGCGATCGTCCGGTTATATTAAATACGGCCATGAACATTGATCCTATATCCCAATGATCTTTCCTCAACCTTCTACTAACAACCATTATTAATAAAATTGAAACTTTTCTATAAGGTGTCACTCACGAGGTGCCCTTCCAACTTTGCTAGTTTAACATTAATTAAATTCTGCATAATTGCTTGTGTGATACAAGTTTTAAATTCACGTTGTTTTTTTTCCCATAATCAGGGAAAACAATTCTTTAAACTTTTGAGCGAGTCATGTTCAGGTTTCACGAAATGGAAACTGTCCCATTTGGCGAGTGATTCCTGCTCAAACTTGGGAAGTCTAGAACTTTCCCTTTCACTTTTTTCAGGTTTCACAGTAAGTGACCTGCCCTCTTTGTATGATTCTCATATATTAATTCTGTATAAATATAAGAAGTTGTAGGAACTTCTATCTTATTTTTCATGTTGTTATTATTGTTATTTTCAAAGTTGTCACTTTCTCTAGAACATTCTCTCCAGAATTTCTTAAGGTGCACTCTTTGTTCTCCAATTCACGGTTAAGCTTTAATTATTTCATTGTTCATGTGTTTAAATCTTATAAAGATTTTAGAAACATGTAAGGTTTGAAACCTTGTAAATGGTCAATTGCCTGGAGCAACCTTTTAATGTTGAGAGGTCTGCGACCCTATTTGTTAAAGAGTTCAAATGAACTATGTTTATTAAAATTATATTGCATAATTGTTAATTTCCTCAAACTTCTTCTAATTGTAAAATAAATGAATCTTTTCCCTTCGCTTTTTCATTTACGAATATAAAGTTTAGGCAAAATCCTGTCTTCCTTGACCCTCCTCACTCAATGATATTAAAATCATTAATAGGGCCTTCACCATTTGTTGCATTTGAGCAAGAACTCTTAATTTTCACCTCACTAAAGTTCTTCTTAGCGTTAATAGCTAATTCTAATTGGCCAGTAAGGCAAGTAAAGCTCGCTAAGCCAGCTACCTGCTTGTGGAGACTCTCTCCGAAAACTTATGGTCAGTTTTCTAAAAAATAAGTGTTTCTTTTTGTCTAAACTTTTAGCCGGCTCCTCGCTGAGTAAAAGCTTAGCCCTTTTCCAATGCAACCATTGGTTCATTTACCAAGATTACCCAATAAGGCATAATCTTTTATCATTTTCCTTTTTAGAGACACTTGGTCGCCCTCACAGGAACTCCATAATTTTGGAAATCGAAAATACCAAACCTGAGTTAAATCATTGGCATTCTTCGAATTACTTTGTAAAACCTAATTTCTTTGAGAAGACATACAGTAAATTTGTTCCTCTCAGTCTTGCCAGACCAGCACTCTTCCCCATAGTAGTTTTATATATGCTTGAGAGGGATTATACGAAAGCCACTCTCTTGCAAACAGCCCAAGTTCTATCTGTGTTTCTCGTCAGCTTAGACCAAGTCCTTACTCATTTTAGGTATCCGAAAGAGGATTTTCGGTGGCAACTGCCTCTAAGTGTATTTAAAGTGAAATTCATAAATTTTGTGGGACTCTCCTCCTATTTTTCTATCCTTCTTTTCCAATCCCAAATCTACTTCCTTCTCTTAATCATCTTCCCTTGGTGGGTGGGTTATTCCTCAGCCAATAAACTACCCAAAATTTGGTGCCGAAACCCGGGAGAGCCCATTTTTTCTTTTTTCTTTTTAAAATAGTGTCATTTGACAATACTTTGCATATTTCTAATATCTGTGTTGAATATTTCAGCTATAACCACATCGTGCAAAGCCTGTGAACGGGATAGAGGCCGCTCCTGTCTCCTTTGGGGTGTCCTGTTCTTTATACCCATTTGCTGCTGCAAACTTGACAGCATCTCCAAGGTTCTACAGTTTCGTGAGTTGTATTTCAATTTATTCTTTTTGTCATGGCCCTACTGAAAAAGATGAAACTCTCATTGCCAGACGTTCTTCCTATAAAGGGCAACTCACTAGATTCAGAAATTTCATCAGCAAATTAAATCCCGCAGAGTGTGATTTAGACATCTTGACACATCGCCTTAAGTTGTACGAACGGTCTTATGATTATTATGACCAAATTCAAACCGAGATTGAATCCGCTTGCCCAGAACTTCAATCGGATCGGGACGAGGTCGAACCCTTGTACTTTGAAGGGATTGCAAAGGCCCACCAATTGATTCGCAATATCTCAGAACCGGACACTAGGGTCATCAATCCGGCCCAGTTCGCACCCGCTTCAGTTCACGAGAACAAACCGAAACCGTTACTTCCCAAGATAAGCCTACCGCACTTCTCAGGCAAGGAAGGTGAATGGTATTCTTTTTATGAACTTTACTGCTCCCTAATTCATGAAAATATCGAGATCCCAGACATACATAAATTTTATTTCCTCCGTACTTCTTTGGAAAGTGAGGCCTTAGCCTTGGTGGAGTCACTGCCTTTAAGCGCAGACAACTACCACATCGCCTTTAATCTCCTTAAAGAGAGATATGGCAATTTACGCTTGAGTGTAGCTCGTCACATACGCTGGCTTTTTAACTTGCCAGCCGTCAAACCTAATGACGTCACTTCCTTAAGAGACCTCTTAGACTCTATGCAGTTAAATGTCAGAGCGTTATACCAACTAAAGCAGCCTGTCCAAACATGGGACACCATACTCATTCACCTAGCTACATCAAGATTCGATTTTTCGACACTGAAGGCCTGGGAGATCGAACTCGCCTGCAACAAGGAACATTCGTTCGAACACCTTATCTCGTTTCTCAACAGTCGATGTCAATTCCTTACAGCACTCGCATTTCAGTGCAAAAAAGTCGAAACGAATCCTCAGTGTCAAATTTTTGAGAAAAACCTTGCTTCTTCAAAGGGACATCAGCCCCCATTTGTCGAAAACAAACAAACCCGTTCTTCTTTCAATAATCCAAGAGAACATAGCAGGCCGCTTAACAAATCGTTAAAATGCACGCTCTGTAAAAAGCTTCACACCTTGTATTCGTGCAAATCCTTTAAAGAATTGTCTGTCGAAGATCGAAGAAAGTTTGTTTTGAATAGCAAACATTGTTTCAATTGCTTGTCACCTAAGCATTCTTCTTCAAACTGTACGTCATCAAAT
This sequence comes from Meconema thalassinum, assembly GCA_946902985.2. Taxonomy (NCBI): domain Eukaryota; kingdom Metazoa; phylum Arthropoda; class Insecta; order Orthoptera; family Tettigoniidae; genus Meconema; species Meconema thalassinum. The sequence goes on from OX336395.1 coordinate 130,828,843, forward strand.
CTCTGTTTCCATTGTAAAAAACCGCATCATTCTTTATTGCACGTTCACAATAAATCGAGGTCATCATTACCTGCCTCTTCAAGCTCCATGCAGAGCAGCTCCGAACAAACTAATGCTTCTTCCTGCATTTCTAACGCCGAAACTTTTCATAGTGCGCAAACCCTTTTGACTACTGTACAATTCGAAATCCAAGATACATTTGGAAATTGGTTTAGAACCCGTGGTCTTCTCGATTCCGCTTCAACTCATAATTTTGTTTCGCAATCGTTGATTAAAAAACTAGGTCTTTCGTCATCGCCTACTTCTATCAGTGTGACCGGCATTGACAATTTGAAAACTCAAGTTTTGCAGTCTTCAAAATTGAAAATCAGAGACGTTTGCCAAAGAAACACCAATCTTAATTTAAACTGTCTCATTCTTACCAGTATTGGCAAGGACACTCCAAGTCACTCTATTAATACCTCCGGATTAAAGATTCCTTCGCACTTAAGGTTAGCTGATCCTCAGTTTAATGCTCAAGGTCCCATTGATGTACTTTTCAGTGCCAATGTTTTTTGGAATTGCATTCGCAAACAAACACGCAAGTTATCTTCAACCGTGGTCGCCAGAGACACCGATTTTGGTTGGGTTATTACTGGCGAAATCAAACAACCCAGTCTTCAAACTAAAGCGCAATGTCATTTCGTTACAGCTGACAGAAATCCCATTTCTGAAAAAGAGAACGCTCATGTTTCAGATCTCAATATTTTTGAAAAACACTTGTCGAAACGATGTCTTATCGTGAACAACTACGCTACCTCTGTAAGTTGTTTAAATGGTTTTTCCTTCTTCCCGCACAAAATGGCAATTCAAGTTCGCCTTGCTTTGTGTTATTTCGTTTACCTTCTCATGTCATTTTTTATAGCAGGTAATTGCTTAAACTCTTTCTCGAAAACTATCTTCCCCTTGTGTAAAACCATGGCTATCAGTCTCCATCACTTTGCTGTACGCTATGTTTCACTTCTTTCGCTATGTAGAAGGATGGCCACGGCCGGCTCCTCCCCCTTCCTCACAATTGGAAGTCGCTTATGAAACCGCTTGAATATCTGAATTCTATAGCATCTAGAATAACTATTCTTATGCATAACCTTCTTCTCAATGTCCCAGCTTGTCTTCTTTGCTCGGAAGAATTAAGCTTCTTTTTGTTGAAAATTGTCGGATTCCGTGATCCTCTCAATTATGCGAAATTGATTTCCTACTCTATTTCATATATCTTTAAATCGCTTGTTCACGTCCAAGTTACGATTGACTGCATGCTGTTCAACCTGAATATCTGCTTTAAGTTACAGCTGATTCAACAAATGTTGTTTGTGTACTCCGAACTGCTTGTTTTTCAAACTTGTTTGTATACACGCCTGAGGAAGGCCAAGTTGTTGTTTATTTCCTGTACGATTGCCAAAGGTCAAAGCAAGTTTCTCTTATCTCAACTCTGGCTGATTGCCAACCATTGTCTGGCGAGCCGCTACCGTAATCTCGGAAGCCGCTCACCTAATTCCCAAAATAAACTTGTTCTAGTCAAGGACTCTCTCAGCTATTTATATGTCTTATCTCGTTGTACTATGTGTGTCAAGGCCGCGCTTGCCTGTGTCTTTCATTTACTCATGCTCGTATTCTATAACTGCTTCGTTCCTTGTTTCAAAACTTCGTTGCGTATTTCTCACGCGCTCATGTATTGCAATTTGCTTACATCTTTTGCGATCTTAATGTTCATTGATGAACAAACTTGCTTTTTCTCGTCGTCACATTCGATGTGTTTTTGCATTTATACTTGTTATGTCACGTTTCTCGCTGACTTAAGTATTTTTCTGAGTAACCCCTTTGATACTCCTTATAACTTGAGGTCATTGCTTATGGCTACCAGGTTGTTACCTATGGCGTTCTTGCTTTCTACTCGCATAGTTCCTTTGTTTATTTGGTACATTCTTGTCCTGAATAGATGTACTTGTTTCTATACGCTTTGTTTAAACTTGTTAATTCACCTTTTGCATTGTATCGCAATCTTTACTAGTGCTTTATTTCCTTCAGCTTCCAGCTATTTTGTGATGGAAGATTTCGTTAATTCTCGCCTTTTAACTCCACTTTCCAATGACCCTGATGAGCTCCTTCCACTTACACCTGGTCGCTTCCTTACACGCACTTTTCTCTCTGCCCCTCCTCCCCTTCCTAATTCTTACAGGGATTCTAATCTACCTTTCACTTGGTGTATACTTGAAGCCCTCCGTAATTCTTTTTGGAAGAGGTGGGACTTGGAATATTTAACTTCCTTGCAACGGAGGCAGAAGTGGTTTCTTTCCAGTCCCGACATTAAAGTGGGAGACTTGGTCTTAGTTAGGGATGTTTCTCCCCCTCTAGTCTGGACTTCCGGTAGAGTGACCCAGTGTTACCCTGGAAGAGATGGGAGAGTCAGGGAAGTCAGAGTCTTAACTATTAATGGTCCGATCACAAGACCTCTGTCTTTGATCTGTCCATTACCTTTAAATGTGTACTTGTTTTTCTTGTTCGCTGTTGGTGTCTGCCCCTCCCAGTATGGTGCATTCTTGGAATACACGGTACCTGAGATTATAATTTTCAATGCTTTTGCATGTTCTTTCCTTCCTCTTTGTCAAACACCAACAGTGATCTATTTTCTCTTAGGTGTTCAGGTCGCTTATATTTTTTATAAGTCTGTTCCAGATATATATTCCATGACCCACCTAACGTCATATAGCAGCGAATCTCTGAAGCTCTTCAACTCTTCCTCGCGCAAGAGGAATTCCATATCCATTTGGCTACCAGATCCTGTTATCATCGCCAGCTATTTTCTCCTTGAGCAAGAGGACTACGTCTACTTCTTTACTCACCATGCTGCGCTAGTATCATCTGTTATCAACTCTTAGAAGATCAGCTCAGCAAGAGATTAATTTTTTGTTTTAAAGTTTGCAATGCTTATATGTTCTCCTTTTGTCTCCTACCCCCCACTCTTTTCCCCTTCCTCGGTCCCTCCGTGCTCCGTTGAGCTGCTCTCACTTCTCAGTCTGCAGTTGACTCGTTCAGTCAAAGCTCCGCTCGAGCTTGCCTCCTCAAACCAAGAGGCTCACCCTCTTCTACGCCATGTTGGCTAAGTAATCTTCAACAGAAACTTCGACTTCAACATGAAATCAAGATAAGTACCATTTTAAAAGTTTTAACCTCATCTTCATGGTTTTAACTTCCACGCGCTTTTAATTATAATTTATAGACAGTGTGAAATTATTTACTTTGGGGCAATAATCATTCTTCGTGGGATTTGCCATGTTGAGCTTTTGCTTGTATAAGCCAACCTTACTAAAAAAGAGCTTTTAGTAAGCTATTCAAATGAGAAATCCTCTCGCTACGTGGGATATTATCTAATACCCGCTGTCTATGATTATAAAGCTATTTCCTCCGTTGGATTTTCTCAACCCCATTTTCTGCTAAGGTTGTTCTGGAAACTTCGAGATTTTGTAACCTATCTGCGAGTCTTGCCGTCAAGTGTTTTTAGCTCACTTGGGACAATGATATTTAAAATGAGGAATCTTCCTTACAAATTTTTGCAATAGCTAACTTTCTTCCACCGCTGGAACCTCTGGAACATTCTATGGCGCATTTAATTGTAAATTACAACTTTTTCAAGAAATAGACTCTCACCTATATAGTGCAATCAGTTATTTCCATAATTGCAATAACTTTCTTTTTCATAAACTTTAGTGTTTCTACAGTGAACTTTGCATCCTTCTTCATAGACTATAGTGATAATCAGTGCTTGCTCCACGTTTCTACCGCGTCGCGATCGTCCGGTTATATTAAATACGGCCATGAACATTGATCCTATATCCCAATGATCTTTCCTCAACCTTCTACTAACAACCATTATTAATAAAATTGAAACTTTTCTATAAGGTGTCACTCACGAGGTGCCCTTCCAACTTTGCTAGTTTAATATTAATTAAATTCTGCATAATTGCTTGTGTGATACAAGTTTTAAATTCACGTTGTTTTTTTTCCATAATCAGGGAAAACAATTCTTTAAACTTTTGAGCGAGTCATGTTCAGGTTTCACGAAATGGAAACTGTCCCATTTGGCGAGTGATTCCTGCTCAAACTTGGGAAGTCTAGAACTTTCCCTTTCACTTTTTTCAGGTTTCACAGTAAGTGACCTGCCCTCTTTGTATGATTCTCATATATTAATTCTGTATAAATATAAGAAGTTGTAGGAACTTCTATCTTATTTTTCATGTTGTTATTATTGTTATTTTCAAAGTTGTCACTTTCTCTAGAACATTCTCTCCAGAATTTCTTAAGGTGCACTCTTTGTTCTCCAATTCACGGTTAAGCTTTAATTATTTCATTGTTCATTTGTTTAAATCTTATAAAGATTTTAGAAACATGTAAGGTTTGAAACCTTGTAAATGGTCAATTGCCTGGAGCAACCTTTTAATGTTGAGAGGTCTGCGACCCTATTTGTTAAAGAGTTCAAATGAACTATGTTTATTAAAATTATATTGCATAATTGTTAATTTCCTCAAACTTCTTCTAATTGTAAAATAAATGAATCTTTTCCCTTCGCTTTTTCATTTACGAATATAAAGTTTAGGCAAAATCCTGTCTTCCTTGACTCTCCTCACTCAATGATATTAAAATCATTAATAGGGCCTTCACCATTTGTTGCATTTGAGCAAGAACTCTTAATTTTCACCTCACTAAAGTTCTTCTTAGCGTTAATAGCTAATTCTAATTGGCCAGTAAGGCAAGTAAAGCTCGCTAAGCCAGCTACCTGCTTGTGGAGACTCTCTCCGAAAACTTATGGTCAGTTTTCTAAAAAATAAGTGTTTCTTTTTGTCTAAACTTTTAGCCGGCTCCTCGCTGAGTAAAAGCTTAGCCCTTTTCCAATGCAACCATTGGTTCATTTACCAAGATTACCCAATAAGGCATAATCTTTTATCATTTTCCTTTTTAGAAACACTTGGTCGCCCTCACAGGAACTCCATAATTTTGGAAATCGAAAATACCAAACCTGAGTTAAATCATTGGCATTCTTCGAATTACTTTGTAAAACCTAATTTCTTTGAGAAGACATACAGTAAATTTGTTCCTCTCAGTCTTGCCAGACCAGCACTCTTCCCCATAGTAGTTTTATATATGCTTGAGAGGGATTATACGAAAGCCACTCTCTTGCAAACAGCCCAAGTTCTATCTGTGTTTCTCGTCAGCTTAGACCAAGTCCTTACTCATTTTAGGTATCCGAAAGAGTATTTTCGGTGGCAACTGCCTCTAAGTGTATTTAAAGTGAAATTCATAAATTTTGTGGGACTCTCCTCCTATTTTTCTATCCTTCTTTTCCAATCCCAAATCTACTTCCTTCTCTTAACCATCTTCCCTTGGTGGGTGGGTTATTCCTCAGCCAATAAACTACCCAATAAGTTAATGCTAAGGTAATCTTAAGTTACTTTTAGACATTAAGGTGCTCAAAATATATATAGAGTAGGACGTTGCTCAGATGTTGTTATTTTGCTCTGTTGTCGAATGTGTCTCTATAGCATTATATAAAGGGTTATTGCAATGGAATCCAAGGATGTGAAGAGAATGTTGGTGGAGGTTCATGTGAAGCTGCAAGAAAGTATGCAGCAGAATTTAAAGGATGTCCAAAGTGAAAACAAGGCAAATTTGAATGTTGTTGAAGCTACATTTCAGGAAGCGAAGCTGGACCTAGAACAACTGAAGCGGGAACGAAAGGAGGACCTTGACATAGTGATTGTTAAAGTTGTTGATTCTATTACAGATAAAGTCGCAGAAAGTGTCAAAGAGAGTTTCAAAACTGAAATTCAAGAAGTTCAGACTTCTTTAGAGGGTTTACATACTAGTGCCTCTAAAATGGTTGCAAATGTCACGCGTTTACAGGCCAGCTCAAAGCAGATTCAGGATGATGTAAGTGGTGTACGGACAGAGGTCGGTACTGTCCAAAGTAAAGTCGATACAGTCCAATCCAAAGTAGACTCAGTACAAGCGGATGTGTCTAATGTACAGTCCGATATTGGTAATGTGAGGTTAGATGTATCCAATGTCCAATCTAAAGTAGATACAGTCCAAGCCGATGTCACTAATGTTCAGGTTGACATAAACAATATGCAGTCAGATGTCACTGATGTACAGTCTGACATAGGTAAAATACAAACAGAAGTCAATACGGTATTTTTAGATGTAACAAAAGTCCAGGTGGACATTAATAAAATTAGACAAGAGGTAGAGGCTTCTAAAGAATTGTGTACACAGGATATAACTGCTTTAACGACACGTTTTGTTAACGATGCGTTACAAACTACAGCTTCTCTGGCCGAATTAAAGGGTAATGTAGAAACTTTACGAACGCAGGTTATTGATCATAATAAAATGCTTAAGTCGGATATTGAGGAGGACATAGCTGAAATGTTAAAAGCTAATGTAGTTGTCTGGAAAGACGAGTGGAACAAATCCAGTGGGGAACATGTTAAGCAAATCCAAGTTAACATAGAAAGGAAATTAGCCAGTACTCAAGTAGAAATTAATCGAGAGGTTATTGAAGTAAGAAAGGATTTAGGTAAAAGGATTGATACGCTCACTGAAAAGCAAGTAGAAGATAGAACTCAATCTAGTCAGGATGTGCAAGCTTTGAAAGAATCGTTAGAGAGTAAGACTAAACCGATAGAGGAACGATTAAACAAGGTTGTCACTAACGTTAATGCCATGAGTGAGGAGAAAACGAATGAACTAGAAGAATACGTATCCAAGAAATTACAAAATCTTAATCTAGGAGATGTTGCCAAGCTTGAGACGTATAAGGAAGATTTAAAGACCGAATTAGGCCAACAGCTGAAGAAGATTATCACTGAGATGGAAGAACAGGAAAGGGAGAAGATAGATTTCGAAGATTCGAGGAATCAGACTAGAAGAAGTAGCCTAGAAGTGGAAGAAAGGGAAATCAGGCCGGAAGAAAGATTATTCAGGTTTACGGAAGGTTTAGAGTAGAGGAGTAAAGAGCCCGAAAGTTACAATAGAGATTTTCGACCCAATCTTCAGGATTCATATCCGAGAAACAGGACGGTCAAAATAAACTTTGAAGACAAACCGCGTAAGTTCAGCAAACTAGATAGATTCACAACGATAGAGTACACCAGAAATCTCAAAGATTACTTTATCGAAGCGCATATTCCAAGAGAGAGAGAGAGAGAGAAATGAAGATCGTGAAACGCTATCTGTCAGATGGGCCCCTTGAATGGTTTCGTGCCTTTAGATATACCTTCATGAACTTCGATGAATTCGCAGAACTAATAAAGCGTTTCTGATCTATTGAAGCTCAAAATTCCCTACGCGCAGAAGTATACTCACGAAAGTATTCAGGAACTCTTCCTACACGCTACGCAGACTTCTTCACGAGTCAGTTAGCCAGACTCAGATTCCTTCAACCCCCGTTATCTACAGCTCAGTTGATAGACGCGATAGCCAGGATGCTCCCTGTTGAAGTCAGTCGTCTAATTATCTCGTCAGGGATCAACGATCTAGCGAGCATGGACGAATTGCTCAGAAAACTTGATTACACGAGCCCGATGCCAAACGTTGTTGCGAAGAACCAAAGGCAAGAATACAAAGACATTAACACAGTATATCTTGACCAAACACAACAGACAGACAATCCGAAAGATCCAGAAAAGGGAAATATTGGTCCTGAAAGGAATAATTATTTCCGTGATCGTAGACCAGAATCCAGATACAGGAGATTCCGTGGAGGCCGTCCATATCAGCAACAGCAAGTACGTAGTAACGATAATAGCAATGGCAACCGTAGAAGTTGTTATTATCACAATAATAATAACTACAGTTACAATATTAATGGTTATTATAATAGGAATAACAATAGGAATAACCAAAACGATAATTGTAACAGAAACTCCCAAGATGAAATTATGACAAAGGAGAAGTATGATGAACGTCATAAGGAAGGAAAAGAATATCTTAAAGATTTAAGAGACAAGGAAAATGGGAATGGTGATAAAAAGGATTTGAGTATCGATTCCAAACGAAGCACCAGTAAGGGAGAAGGTAATGGAAATGGTTCTCATAGACGATATGGAGGGACCATTTACGTTGATCAAAAGAAGTAAAAGCGAGAATAGAATGTACTGCAGCACAGAACCAAGAAAAGAAGAATAAGAAGACGTTGAAGAACCAAGAAAAGAAGAAGAAGACGTTGAAGAAGAGAAGAATAGAAGAAGAGAAACGGGTCAGATGAAGATAACTGCAATAAAACCAAGAAGAAAGAGCGTTCCGCATAACTAATGCTTATGGAAATAACTGTTATGAGTTGTTTGATGATGAAAATAACGTTATTCTAGGAAAATTCAATGCTAAGAATTTAAAAAAGTATCATAAGAAAATAGACTAAAATAATTCAATATTCGAGTTCAAGTGACATATCAAAAGTCTTGAATTAGAATGATTAAAAACAATTTGCAACTGTCTTTAACTTGAAATGACGCAGGAATGCCCCCGGAAATTGAATTATTTTGGGACAAAATGAGAGTATTTTCCGTCCCCATGATAAATTTTAACCAGCAAATATAGATTCTGGAAGTGTGACACAGGAGGCTCGAGGCTGTGGGAGAGCCCGATCACGTGAAATATTGCACAATAGACGCTTCTAGAAGGCTAAAATTGGCATAGCAACAGCGAGTTTGGATGATGAGGATGTTGAAAAGGTCTACGAAGAAATAGAGGAAATTCTGAGGTATATCAAGGGTGATGAAAATGTTATAGTAATGGGAGATTGGAATGCTGTGGTAGGAAAAGGGAGAGAAGGGAAAATAGTAGGAGATTTCGGATTAGGTGAAAGGAATGATCGAGGAAGCAGGCTGGTAGAATTCTGCACCGAGCATGAGTTGGTCATAGCTAACACCTTATTCAATAACCACAATAGAAGAATATACACATGGATGAGACCAGGAGATACAGGGCGTTACCAAATCGACTTCATTATGGTCAAGCAGAGGTTTCGAAACCAGATTTTGGATTGTAAAGCATATCCTGGTGCTGACATAAACTCTGACCACAATCTGGTCGTAATGAAATGCAGATTAAAGTTGAAGAAACTGAAGAAAAGTCAAAAGCCAAAAAGGTGGGCAATAGACAGACTGAAAGAGAAGGATGTAAACGAAAGATTCAAGAAGAGTATAAAGGAAGGACTAATGAAAAACCCTAAACAAACTTCAATTGCAGACGAATGGGCACTTTTGAAGAATGAAATAACAAAATCCGCAGAAGAAAACATTGGTAGGAAAGAAAGAATAGGTAGAAAACCGTGGATCACTCAGGATATACTAGAATTGATGGATGAAAGGCGGAAACACAAGAATGTAAGAGATGAGAAGGGGAAAGCAGAATACAGACGTCTGAGAAATGAGGTTAACAAGAAGTGCAAGGAAGCGAAAGAAGAATGGTTGAAAGAGAAATGTGCAGGTATAGAAAATTGTCTGAAATTAGGTAAAGTAGACACAGCTTATCGAAGGATTAAGAATACTTTTGGGGAAAAGAAGACTAAGTGCTGTAATATTAAGGACACAAATGGAAAGCCTCTAACAGATAGGGAAGAAAAGGTTGAGAGATGGAAAGCTTACATAGAGAGTTTGTATACGGGAAAGGAGATTGAGAATCATGTAATGGAAAGGAAGGAGGAAATTGATGAGGATGCGAAAGGAGATTTAATATTGAGATCAGAATTTGATAGAGCTTTGGAAGACTTAAGCAGGAACAAAGCACCAGGCATAGATGATATACCGATTGAGTTGCTACGCTGCATAGGAGATGAAGGTCTGATCAGGTTATTTCACTTGGTGTGTAGGATTTATGAGACAGGTGAGGTACCCCCTAATTTCAAGAAGAATGTAATCATCCCTATACCAAAGAAAGTGGGAGCTGTCAGATGTGAAGATTACCGTACAATCAGCTTGATTACTCATGCTTCAAAGATCCTGTCTAGGATAATTTACAAGAGGATTGAAAGCCAGATAGAAACGAAGTTGGGTGAAGACCAGTTTGGTTTCAGGAGAAATGTAGGAACAAGGGAAGCTGTACTAAGTCTTAGGCTGATTTTGGAAGGTAGAATAAGGAAAGATAAGAGAACGTTCATGGCTTTTGTAGACTTAGAAAAGGCTTTCGATAACGTTGATTGGACTAAATTGTTTGACATTTTGAAATCTATTGGAATAAAGTACAGGGATAGGAGGGTGATACACAATCTATACAGAAACCAGACAGCAGTCATTCGAGTTGAAGGACATGAGAGAGAAGCTGGTATTCAGAAAGGTGTAAGGCAAGGCTGCAACTTATCACCCATACTTTTCAATCTTTACATTGAACAAGCAATGAAGGAAATTAGAGAAAAATTTAAAGTGGGAGTGAAGATTCAAGGAGAAATAATTTCAACTCTGAGATTTGCTGATGACATCGTCATCTTGGCCGACAAGCCTGAGGATTTGAATGAGTTTTTGAATGGTATGGACTCCGTCTTACAGAAAGAATTCATGATGAAAATTAATAAATGTAAAACAAAAATACTGGAATGCAGCCGAAATAAATCAGAAACCTCTATGGAGATCAAATTGACAGGTGAAAAGCTGAAGGAAGTAGAAGACTTCTGTTACTTAGGAAGTAGAATAACCAGTGATGGACGAAGCAAAGAGGATATAAAAAGTAGGTTGGCTCAGGCAAAGAAAGCTTTTCTACAAAAAAGGAATCTGCTGACATCGAATATAGATTTAGGTATTAGGAAGTCATTTTTGAAAGCCTTTGTCTGGAGCGTGGCGCTCTATGGAAGTGAAACTTGGACTATTGGTGCAGCAGAAAAGAGGAGAATAGAAGCATTTGAAATGTGGTGTTACAGGAGAATGATGAAGATCAGATGGGTAGATAGGGTTACAAACATAGAGGTATTAAGACGAGTGGGAGAGGAGAGAAGTTTCTGGCGACTGCTAATGAAGAGAAGAGATAGGCTGGTAGGACACATACTAAGACACCCAGGAATAGCAAGCTTAGTTATGGAAGGAAGGGTCGAGGACAAGAACTGTAGGGGTAGACCAAGGTTAGAATATGTTAAACAGATTGCCTCAGATGTAGGGTGTGGTAGTTATGTAGAGATGAAACGATTAGCTCAGGACAGGGAGGCATGGAGGGCTGCATCAAACCAGTCAAAAGACTGAAGACTCAAACAACAACAAATATTGTTATAAATTATGCTATTGGATCCCAGCCCAGAGCCAATGAGAAGAGGTCTTATTGATGACGGGATCAACTTCAACTACATAATGTGATGAAATTATGCATTTAGGCCCTTAGAAGATTTTCTTATTTGGTAATGAAGAGAGTATTAAAATAAATTATGTCTGATACTTAAAAAACTGAAGATCGGTTAATCTACGCAGTAATAAGCATTAGTAATCTACGTGCTAAAATTATGGTGGGAGATTGATATGGCCGCCAAAATTTCGACTTGGAGGGGGAGATCCAAGGATCGAGGTTCTTATTCCAGCAGTCTTTGAAGAGTGAGGAAGTCCGAGTGCGACGACTGTCGACTTGTGGAGACGAGAGGATAGCTAGGTAGAACGTAGGAGATTGCCGCACTTCCATTTTATGTGAAGTTGTGAGGAGCATTGAAATAATTTTATCTCTTATATACGTGAGATCTGAATTTAACTAAGCGAATATATATAAAGAACAGGTCGCATACTACATTTTGTTGAAAGTCGAGCGTTCTAAAATTCACCGTTTCGACAATATAAGCCTGTTAAGACAGATTTTCAAATATGTTGGAAATAAAGCTGAATATCATTTCAGATTGCAACGTGAAGTTGGCGAGCGCAGTTCAAGTGAACAGTAGCGGAGAACTTTTAATATTGGCGCAACACATAAACATTAACAGAATGACTATTATTATTCTTCAAGTGTTTTCATTAAGGAACATTGTTGATACGATGAACTAAATAGTCATGCGCCAGAGACATATTCGATAACAGGAGTTAAGCTACAAGGATGGAACTTCGTTAGACAACGTATTCTTGAATACAGACGTAGTGTACGGTCCATCTTGTACATTTTCGTCAGTCTACGAACACTAATGTAACATCAATTAGCAATGGAAATATTTCATTTACCATTTATATGAATATTTCTATAAATTATATTCCAATGATGAGGCTGTTACATATTTACGACGGAGAATGAAGATTCTACCGAAGAGATTTGTCAAGATGCTAGGGGTAGCCCAGCAACACAGAAGAATTTGCCAGAAGGATGTCGTTCGGGCCCAGGCGAATGTTAGTGAATTCCAGAGAGGGTCGTTTCCTATCTCTGAGGTCGCAGATCCGAGGTTCGAATGCAGATCCATCTCAGTATCTTGAACTGAGGAAACATCTAAAGTATTGTGGGAATACTTACATAGATCTTCAAGTTTTCGTCCAAATAAGGTAGCAGTGTCTCTTATTTTTGTATAGAGCTTGATTAGTGAAATCCTGAGCCAACGATCTTACTCTATAATTCCATATTTTCACATTTCATGTATTTCAGTATTTTCATGTATTTTACACTTCAGATATGTGATAAGATTTTTATGCTTCAAGATTATTTAGGAGATGATTGCCTTTCATCTATTTCATCTATTTTTGAATTTTATTGTTTTATTGTTTGAGGAATCATATTGCCTCATGGAAGACTAGTCGTTTCGACTCTCGAATTTTAATAATTTGATTTAAACCAAGTATTCTGACATTGTGTCATAGTTTCAAATTAAATTCTTATTAAATTTAATTTGAGCACTTTAATGTAACAACATCTAACTTCAAGAACAGAAGAAACATCGAATGATATTGTTATATCATTATTGTACATAAACTGTCGACGATCTAAGAAATACTAGTCGTTTGATAAGACCGAAGTCTTAATCCCTATAAACATTCTTTGTGTAGAGTGGAAAAACATTACGACATTGACAAACTTGTTTATTATTTGTAAAGCTGAGAGCATTGTTCATTTAACATGTTAGAGGAAATACCTTTTGATAGAAAATTATTCAAATCTTTGGCTAGGAATTCATAGCTAGTTTATCCCGGTCAAGATTGGATACTATTTGACACTATAAATAGCATGTGTGTTATTTTACACTATTTGTGTAACATCACGTCATTTTGTGGACCTGATATTACAACGATAAACAATTTAAAGCTTGACAACTGAGATGAGACAGGAGTATTATTTTTATTACATGTATTTGCGACAGACGAGTTAACAGTTAATTATCTTGTTGTGGAGTAAACTTTAGGAGGTTAATCACGACAGTCTAATATCGTTCATTACAATTGGAAGTTTCGTTTGAAGAACTTAAGCATGTATAATTGTAGTTCAGTAGTCATATGGAATGATGCTGAGGGTCATGCCATTATTTGAGAGCAGTTCCTACAGAAGATATGTTAATAACAATTAATCCGTTTTTGGTTATTGTTTAACATAGTGGATGATGATTGTTTATGCCATATACACTGTTATATTAGGATTTGTAGAGCTATGAAGAATGCTCGTGCGGAGATGTTTCCGCATTTTAAAGGAAGTCAAAGTATTATTGTTCTTTGATAAGAAGGCATGGATCATGATAACAGCCGTTGTATTGTACCCGTATTACCTACCATTACCTGTTGAATCCCTGTATAACAGCTGGATCGTAGAACCTGAAAATTCCCGGCTAGAAAAACCCCCAAGTTCTACCAACAGACACAGGGATAATAGGGCCACTCGAATACCTAACAGGATGTATTAAGACTGACCAAGGCTCAGAGAAAGAAAAGACTGGCTCAAAACACAAGAATTCTTCAAAAGGAAGAAAGAATCTCAAAGGTGTGGTAAACCCTAAAATACCTAGCGATGGCCCCCTTAATACACCCTTCCATCACCTCTATAAAGCATCACGCAATAATTAAAACCAAATAATAAATTAGTTTATTGCAAGAATAAACATGACAAGAAATATAAATTTTGTCGATACCACGACCAATCAAAAATAACATTAATTATACTGGATTGTCTTTCAGCTATGGAATATGGGAAAGGCTTCCAAAATGAATTACTTATTATCTCAACTAACTTTTAGTTCTCTCAAAAATAAGGTATATTAATAATAATTTTCGATCCCATAGGATAAGCACACACAAAATAAATTATTTGAATTTAATAAATTGGATTCATTTCGGTTCATTAACTTAATGAACATCTTACACAAAAATACCCTGATTATAACCAATAATCTTACACGACATTTTCAATAGCATTATATGGTCTTGTTATTTAACGATGAAATTAATATGGCATATTTACAGAATATACAAATTTATACAAGATTCTAGAATAATTTCGATTATTCTCCTCCCACTGACTTAATGTCACGACATTCACTTCGGCTTAAAATTGTTTAATTGTTTCATTTCTAATTTCAGGGTATTTCTGCCGAACAGTTAAGTTAAGCAAAAATTAATCATAGATTCAGCATTAAATAGTTATCGGTGATCCTTGTCAAACATACATGCTATGGCAAAGTCGTTATAATTTTACTGGAAATATTGAACTGGATATCCACTCAAGAATTTTAATAATAATGCTCAGAAAAAATACTAATCTTCACACAGGCATTACTTCACGATAATAACAGCGATAAAGTCACCTATGACAAAATCTTAACCATACTAGGTTAAATACGACGCCTCTCTGGGTTGAAACCTCATTCAATCTATTCTTGATTGGCACACGTTGCTCAATCCTCAACAAGAAAATTTGCTTCGCAAAGCACTGTATCAAAATACTTAAACACAAGAGCATTATTCCTAATACATGCCTCTTAAAATCTAACATGCACCTATACTTGGAGCCTTACTGTTTTAAATCCACAATTATGAAAATCAGCTGTTTGTAATAAAAGCCTGAACTCGTGCTCAGAAAAATAATTTGATTCTGTAACAGGTTATTAATAAAGCCTAGTGGATTCCAGAAATACTCCACCTATTTTTAGAAAACTTGCCTTACATTGATGTATTAAAATATTCATAGTTCTTAAACGTATGACTTATAGTAAGTCATCCCTGGCATTATCCTCGCAAATTTGGATGTCGTACAAATATCCTCTTAATAGAGAAAAACTATTGCACCAGAGGCAAAGATATCAATTTAATCCAGTGTTAACTACATAAGAGAAGAAAAGTATAACATTCACAACCACTCAAAACTGAGGTTGTAAAAACGATTTTAAAAAAATATCCAATCTCAAAATAAGATCTTCCCTGAATTTCCCGAACGCGAAAATGTCGGTGGATTAATCCTACAGCATGGATCTAGGTTAACTACAGAGGCTAAGCGACTAATAACCCATTAGTCAATCCACTCCGAAAATCACGCTCATAAAATACAAGTTAAATCTGTTAATAAACTGATGAAAAATAGTCTAACGACTCGAAGTAACATTCAGAATAACAGGATCCGAAAACTTCCTAATATCGTTATAATAATAAGGAAAGAAAAATTCTCCTCAAAGAATAAGATAATCCAAGCGAAAGTGCTTAAAGAACAATCCACTAGAATATGTAAAACTCAGTCAGAGTTCTCAACGCCACTTTAAAAAAATATTGCGTTACTAAAATATTCTTACACAAAAATCTGGAGATCTTCCTCTTACAGTGACTTCTCCACAAATAAGAATGAGCATATCAGTTTAAATACTGTAAAATACTATTGAAATTTTAAATTTATCAATCAAAACACACAAAGGATGCACTCATTTTTATGAGTCAAAATCCTGGCATCATAGAAGGTCAGCTTCGAAATAGGCATCGAACCTGCACTTTCTATTCAACCATTTAATCTACAAAAATCAAAATATGGCAATTTGTGATTGTTCAAATGTCCACGCTACACTACAGTAACAAGTTGAAGTGATCTGTACTTTTGGCGAATCTGGATGTGGAAAAAAAGGATATCGTTGGCCATGCTAGGCTCCAGACCAACACAAAACATGCCGGACTCCAACTGGGTCTCCAGAGAACAAACCATAGTCCTCCTAGGCTCGAACAACTCCAGACCGGTCGAAAGGTCCCAATATATCCTGGCGATATCTTTCCACACGCATTAGAATACCGATGGCTGAACCGCAAACAGGTCATTAACTCGTCACGAAGCGAGAATGAATTCGAACAGCCGCTAAATAGTTCCAATATAAAGATGCGAATGTGACCAAATTCACACGAGTCCGCGCGGTCCCTTGCATTACGAAACTCGCTTGTACACTTCATAGTAAATGAACGTTGCTGCAAACTGTTCCCGCTACCACTCTGCTAATGCAGGATTCCTATTGTACTCTAGCATATCATCGTAATGGATATAGGCTACATTGTATTCCTTCCCTCTGACACCTTGCTTAAGAATGTGCTTTTTTTAAAGAAGTATTGCCACTGTGAAAAGTTTGGATCAACTCTAGGCTGCATTTCCATGAAGTTTTACAAGCAGAGTGTTACGACATAAAGCACCCGAGCTGGCGGCCGTGATTATGAATGTATTCTTCCGCATAGTCCGTTAGTGGTGGTGGACACACGGTCGCAAAGATAAACATATTACATGTTTAAAACCATGTCCGATCCCCATTAAGCAAGTCTCTACTCCACGTAGAATGCTGAACGAACCACCGTATACTCTTCAGCACGCTCACACGTTTTGAAAATCCCGTTAACGGGCGATTTCACTTTCACTATTTCCAGGATTATTACTGCACGCTGTCAGTTTCACAAGTTCCTGCTCTCCACACGAGGTCGCTTGAGCAAGACATCCGCTACCCCCACTCCTCTATACTCCACGAGTCGATATAAATATATCGCAGTCGTAGTATAATCACTAGTGACTTAACAGATCTTCTTCTGTTTTTCATACTTGCTTTGTAATAGCTTTCTGCCATGGAAATATGCATACAGACATAAATAACTGCTTACATATAGCGCTAAATATACTTTAATTCGTATTAATCATTCTCAGGTGAATCGATCGATATAATGTTAGACAATGTCAACATGCTTATTATCGATGACCTTCGGGCTTCTCGTCGGAAATACGAGCTCTACCGATCCATTCTTGATAGCAGAACTTTTGCTTGCCGTAGACCAGCTGTTATGATAGACTTCAGTGGCTAGCTTGAAAGTTACAGGGCGTTCCAAAATACTGTATCCATATCTGTACTTAAGACCTTTAGGAATAATGGTGCATTTTCCCTTTGATACCTTAAATAAATGTCTCCTCAGCTTTTATTTACACCATTCCAGGTAATTTCGGCATATGTAGCATTATTCAGTCAACCCTCAGACTATCTTCTTCACATATCTTTTCATTTTTTTTTGCGTTGAAACGACCTATCGTTTCTTTTCCATTTAGGCTTACTACCTCATAACAATTATTTCCGAACGACCTAGCGATTTTATAGGGTCCGTGGAAGACATAGGAGAACTTGGTGAATTGCTTCTTAGCAACATCTGCTTTAGTCGGTTTCTTGACGAGAATCATCTCGTTTACTGTCATCGGTGGCCGATATCTTTTATTTCTGATCCGTTTATGCCGATTCTCGGCTGCATCCATCAAGCTTTCTCTAGCTGAATTAATTCTTTCTTGGACTGTAGGCTCCCTGTCCTTAGGCAGAAATCTCACGATCTCTGTCCAGGCTCTATCTGACGTCCTATTATGGTGTACAACCATGGGTATGTCGGATAAGCTCTCATGGAATGTGGAATTCAGGCAGCTTTCCATGAGTGGGATGAACTTGACCCAACTTGCATGATCTTCAGGACAGTAAATTCTCGCAAACTTGCTAATTTCTGCCATTACACGTTCCGAGACGTTAGATTCCGGATATCTAACGCTAGAAAACACGTGCTTGACACCAAGCCTAATCATGGCATTCTCAAAATCCATCGATGTGAATTGAACTCCGTGATCCGATAGGAGAGTTACAGGTTTTCTGGTTTCAATCTCTCGAAACAGTCCTCATCAACTATTGAGATCATAGCACCTGTGTCCATCAAAGCTTTACAGTGTTGTAGACCAATTTGTATATTAATAACGGGATGTTCAACTACCCTTCCTCTCGGTTTCGTTTCTGGTTCAAATAGAAGATCTTCGTCAGTAGCTTCAAAAATTTCAAAAATCGTGATAACAGAGGAATGCGTGGCAACGTCAGTCATTAATTTCGCCTGGAAATTGGCGTTTTTTCTAGATCCGGAGCTCTTTCTGAACTCCGACCTTCTCTGCTAGTGATGGGTTGTGACTTATCTAGATTTTCATCCTTTCTTTCCTTCGATTTTCTTCGTCCAACCTCCGTGGACTTATCTCGCCCTCTCTTGAGCATCTCCTGTTGCACTTTCTTATCGGACGCCTACGATCGATAATTGTTGTATCTTGAGTACCCTTGATTTTGTCTCTTATCTCTGTTGTCACGGGTATCTCTATCATTCCTATTATACCTGTTATCTCGATTATTTTGATCATATCTGTAATTCCTGTTATAAGGCGTTTCTCGGTGATCATTCCGGTTTCGATCATTATCTCTTCGATAGAAATTTCTCTCCTCGTAGGGAAGTTGCCATGGCCTCTCCTGGGCGTCCCTACGTTGGTTTTCCCATCTCCTCTCTTCCTGATGGGTATTTCTAATAGGACCCATCCTATCATCTCTTCTTTGCTCAAAACGATCCGTCTGCTGTGTACGGTTCATCATTACCGCGTTTACAACTTTCGATTCCTGCCTGGCATTTTTGACTCTGGTAGGTTGCGTCATCATACTCATGTGATCTAATCGACGTAACAGGTCATCTAACGACGATAAAGACGATACTCCGGAAGAAATAATTGATCTCCTTACTTCCGCAGGCAATTGACGTGAGATAGCTTCAAGGAGTTCTTCTTGGGTTAACGGAGGCTGGAGAAAACGGAGTTTTGCTAACTGACACGCAAAGTACTCAGTATAGCTGGTTGGTCCTGTACTGTAGTACTTGCGTGAATAGACTTCCGATCTCACATTTTGTTGGACCTCGATCGACCAAAATCTTTGTATGAAGACCTCCGAAAACTGTTCAAAATTGTCAAATGTGTAACGAAAGGCTCTGAACCATTGTAACGGAGCATCGGTAAGAAACCTTTCCACCATACGTAGCTCACGCTCACATGGCACATGTGACTCCAAAAAGTAATCTCTTAATGCCCTTACAAATTCGATCGGTGTCATTCCATCCAGATTGCTAAACTTCCTAGGTTTGTCATCAAAGTTTCTTATTATGATTACATTCGGTGTCCTTTCCATTGATCTCGAAGTATAATCATCCATGCCTACGTTGGGGTTCGGAGAACTAAACGTCTCCCTGCTTGTTCGAATGGGACTCGGATGTTCCAATTGACTGAGTTGAACGTTGGGTTCGTTATTGGGAGATTCCTGCATCATCCTTTCCCTACTATCAGGTACTATCACTTCAGGTTGTTCAACTACAACTCTAAAATCGGACTGTAAAAGTGATCGCAATTGATCTTTCAGCGTATTCAAATTGATATGCCCCTCTAGATTAATTTGCTCGAGACCCTTTCTAATTTCATTAATCTCGGAAGTTTTCTTCTCCCTGACCTCATTTAACTCTATTTTACTTTGGTCGACTTTAGTTTCAACAGTATTAATACGTTTCTCTAAATCGGATATGTTATTAACCTGTGTATTTTGAATTCCATCCATTCTTTTGCTTAGATCTTCCCTAACATTTATTATGTCTTTGCTATTAGTTGCAAGACCAGTGGCAAGTTTGGATTCTAACTTAGATGTATCAACTTTAAAACATTCCTCATTAATTTTCATGATATCTTTACGAAATGTTACAATATTATCTCTTATGATCCCTTTCAAATCTATGTCAAAATCATCCCTGAGAAGTTTTGTATGATCAGTGACTTGAGCTCGGAGTGTCCCCATTTCACATTTCAACTGCTCCAGGCTATTCTGGGTCTGATTAGTGTCATGGGAAAACTGTAGCTGAAGTGCTTCTAATTTTTTTTACTAAGCTTCACACTTTTTTCAAAGTCTAGTCTAATCTCAACTTGAAACGCTTTACTTGATTTTTCTAGCTCCATTAACTTAACCTCCGTCTGATTTTGACTAGATTCGATTTTTTGAACCTCTAACTCCATTTTATTTTGGCTGGATTCAATTTGATTTACATCATTCTGAATATTTTTGACTTGGCACTGAATCTCTTTTTGACAGGATTCTATTAATCCCACATCTGTTCTTAAATCATTGATTTGCGATTGCATAATCCTTACATTAGAGTTAACATCCTTTACTGTTTCCTCAATTCCCTTTTGACTAGTCTGAACATTGTTAAGATCTATTTGCATTGAAGTTTGACTATTTTGCATTGATGTTTGACTATTTTGCATTGATGTTTGACTAGTTTGGATATTGTTAATGTCAAGTTGCATTCGTTCTTGGCCAACCTGTACCAAGCCAACATTAGCTCGGAGTGTACTGATATCTAGTCGTGTTTTTCTATTATCGTCCTGGATATCTTCGATATTAGATTCTACACTGGTAACCTTCTTTTCTACCCTTTTAGAACTATCTTTGATAGCCTTCAAGGAGGATTGCATAGTATCAATTTCCTCCCTGATACCTTCAGCAACTGCATCTTTTATCAATCCCTGATTTTGAATAACAGTTTCGGACATATGGTCTAATGCAGATTTAGTTTGGACCTTAATATTTTCTATGTCCTGATTCAAATTATCCATTTTATTTTGAATAATTTCAAACATCTTCTTAACGTCACCAATTGTCACCATGTTACCTTCAGACATGCTTCACTACACTTCACAAGAAATAAGAATACCACACCAACAAAGCACAGCGAAAACATCTACAAACAACCACCATTTACCATACATGCTCATCCTTATTGTCTGGCATTACCTTAAAATAAGCTTATGTCTCAACACGAAGTGTCCAATTTGATTTGGGATCGCCTATATACAAGTGCGTGATGGTTTATGTCGGTGAAGGTCTATGATTCTACCATTACTCAAATTTAAATTTGTTACAATCACTTCTATTTTTAATGATGTCAGCAATGATCATCAGCCGGAAACAAGTAGAACAAATTATTAACAGAGCATACATAAAATACAAAATTTAATAATGGTTGCAATACCACTTGTAAGTCAAGTAGCTCGAGTATCCTCGTAATTGCTTTGTTCCATAGGAATTCCAATAGTTCGTGCCAAAATATTGGTTCACCATTATTTTATTGCCTTGATTCATGGTCACACAGCAAACACGGTGTTCCAATTCGTGATCTGTGTTACATGATCATAAAACTAATTTCCACTTTGTATTTTCAGTTTCAATTTTGGCAGAATTATGGCATTCAACTCCCTGGTATTCGCTCTGGTATTCCAGTTTTTCGAAGCCCCTGAGCTGCGCGCCACCTCATGTATTCCAGTTTTTCGAAGCCCCTGAGCTGGGCGCCAACTCATGTATTCCGTATTACCTACCAATACCTGTTGAATCCCTGGATAACAGCTGGATCGTATAACCTGAAAATCTCCGGCTAGAAAAAAACCCAAGTTCTACCAACAGACACAGGGATAATAGGGCCACTCGAATACCTAACAGGATGTATTAAGACTGACCAAGGCTCAGAGAAAGAAAAGACTAACTCAAAACACAAGAATTCCTCAAAAGGAAGAAAGAATCTCAAAGGTGTGGTAAACCCTAAAATACCTAGCGATGGCCCCCTTAATACACCCTTCCATCACCTCTATAAAGCATCACGCAATAATTAAAACCAAATAATAAATTAGTTTATTGCAAGAATAAACATGACAAGAAATATAAATTTTGTCGATACCACGACCAATCAAAAATATCATTAATTATACTGGATTGTCTTTCAGCTATGGAATATGGGAAAGGCTTCCAAAATGAATTACTTATTATCTCAACTAACTTTTAGTTCTCTCAAAAATAAGGTATATTAATAATAATTTTCGATCCCATAGGATAAGCACACACAAAAAGAAATTATATGAATTTAATAAATTGGATTCATTTCGGTTCATTAACTTAATGAACATCTTACACAAAAATACCCTGATTATAACCAATAATCTTACACGACATTTTCAATAGCATTATATGGTCTTGTTATTTAACGATGAAATTAATATGGCATATTTACAGAATATACAAATTTATACAAGATTCTAGAATAATTTCGATTATTCTCCTCCCACTGACTTAATGTCACGACATTCACTTCGGCTTAAAATTGTTTAATTGTTTCATTTCTAATTTCAGGGTATTTCTGCCGAACAGTTAAGTTAAGCAAAAATTAATCATAGATTCAGCATTAAATAGTTATCGGTGATCCTTGTCAAACATACATGCTTTGGCAAAGTCGTTATAATTTTACTGGAAATATTGAACTGGATATCCACTCAAGAATTTTAATAATAATGCTCAGAAAAAATACTAATCTTCACACAGGCATTACTTCACGATAATAACAGCGATAAAGTCACCTATGACAAAATCTTAACCATACTAGGTTAAATAAGACGCCTCTCTGGGTTGAAACCTCATTCAATCTATTCTTGATTGGCACACGTTGCTCAATCTTCAACAAGAAAATTTGCTTCGCAAAGCACTGTATCAAAATACTTGAACACAAGAGCATTATTCCTAATACATGCCTCTAAAAATCTAACATGCACCTATACTTGGAGCCTTACTGTTTTAAATCCACAATTATAAAAATCAGCTGTTCGTAATAAAAAGCCTGAACTCGTGCTCAGAAAAATAATTTGATTCTGTAACAGGTTATTAATAAAGCCTAGTGGATTCCAGAAATACTCCACCTATTTTTAGAAAACTTGCCTTACATTGATGTATTAAAATATTCATAGTTCTTAAACGTATGACTTATAGTAAGTCATCCCTGGCATTATCCTCGCAAATTTGGATGTCGTACAAATACCATCTTAATAGAGAAAACTATTGCACCAGAGGCAAAGATATCAATTTAATCCAGTGTTAACTTCATAAGAGAAGAAAAGTATAACATTCACAACCACTCAAAACTGAGGTTGTAAAAATGATTTAAAAAAAATCCAATCTCAAAATAAGATCTTCCCTGAATTTCCCGAACGCGAAAATGTCGGTGGATTAATCCTACAGCATGGATCTATGTTAACTACAGAGGCTAAGCGACTAATAACCCATTAGTCAATCCACTCCGAAAATCACGCTCATAAAATACAAGTTAAATCTGTTAATAAACTTATGAAAAATAGTCTAACGACTCGAAGTAACATTCAGAATAACAGGATCCGAAAACTTCCTAATATCGTTATAATAATAAGGAAAGAAAAATTCTCCTCAAAGAATAAGATAATCCAAGCGAAAGTGCTTAAAGAACAATCCACTAGAATATGTAAAACTCAGTCAGAGTTCTCAACGCCACTTTAAAAAAATATTGCGTTACTAAAATATTCTTACACAAAAATCTGGAGATCTTCCTCTTACAGTGACTTCTCCACAAATAAGAATGAGCATATCAGTTTAAATACTGTAAAATACTATTGAAATTTTAAATTTATCAATCAAAACACACAAAGGATGCACTCATTTTTATGAGTCAAAATCCTGGCATCATAGAAGGTCAGCTTCGAAATAGGCATCGAACCTGCACTTTCTATTCAACCATTTAATCTACAAAAATCAAAATATGGCAATTTGTGATTGTTCAAATGTCCACGCTACACTACAGTAATAAGTTGAAGTGATCCGTACCTTTGGCGAATCTGGATGAGGAAGAAAAGGATATCGTTGGCCATACTAGGCTCCAGACCAACACAAAACATGCCGGACTCCAACTGGGTCTCCAGAGAACAAACCATAGTCCTCCTAGGCTCGAACAACTCCAGACCGGTCGAAAGGTCCCAATATATCCTGGCGATATCTTTCCACACGCATTAGAATACCGATGGCTGAACCGCAAACTGGTCATCAACTCGTCACGAAGCGAGAATGAATTCGAACAGCCGCTAAATAGTTCCAATATAAAGATGCGAATGTGACCAAATTCACACGAGTCCGCGCGGTCCCTTGCATTACGAAACTCGCTTGTACACTTCATAGTAAATGAACGTTGCTGCAAACTGTTCCCGCTACCACTCTGCTAATGCAGGATTCCTATTGTACTCTAGCATATCATCGTAATGGATATAGGCTACATTGTATTCCTTCCCTCTGACACCTTGCTTAAGAATGTGCTTTTT
This sequence comes from Meconema thalassinum, assembly GCA_946902985.2. Classification (NCBI taxonomy): domain Eukaryota; kingdom Metazoa; phylum Arthropoda; class Insecta; order Orthoptera; family Tettigoniidae; genus Meconema; species Meconema thalassinum. Next base: position 130,853,284 of record OX336395.1, read on the forward strand.
TTAAAGAAGTATTGCCACTGTGAAAAGTTTGGATCAACTCTAGGCTGCATTTCCATGAAGTTTTACAAGCAGAGTGTTACGACATAAAGCACCCGAGCTGGCGGCCGTGATTATGAATGTATTCTTCCGCATAGTCCGTTAGTGGTGGTGGACACACGGTCGCAAAGATAAACATATTACATGTTTAAAACCATGTCCGATCCCCATTAAGCAAGTCTCTACTCCACGTAGAATGCTGAACGAACCACCGTATACTCTTCAGCACGCTCACACGTTTTGAAAATCCCGTTAACGGGCGATTTCACTTTCACTATTTCCAGGATTATTACTGCACGCTGTCAGTTTCACAAGTTCCTGCTCTCCACACGAGGTCGCTTGAGCAAGACATCCGCTACCCCCACTCCTCTATACGCCACGAGTCGATATAAATATATCGCAGTCGTAGTATAATCACTAGTGACTTAACAGATCTTCTTCTGTTTTTCATACTTGCTTTGTAATAGCTTTCTGCCATGGAAATATGCATACAGACATAAATAACTGCTTACATATAGCGCTAAATATACTTTAATTCGTATTAATCATTCTCAGGTGAATCGATCGATATAATGTTAGACAATGTCAACATGCTTATTATCGATGACCTTCGGGCTTCTCTTCGGAAATACGAGCTCTACCGATCCATTCTTGATAGCAGAACTTTTGCTTGCCGTAGACCAGCTGTTATGATAGACTTCAGTGGCTAGCTTGAAAGTTACAGGGCGTTCCAAAATACTGTATCCATATCTGTACTAAAGACCTTTAGGAATAATGGTGTATTTTCCCTTTGATACCTTAAATAAATGTCTCCTCAGCTTTTATTTACACCATTCCAGGTAATTTCGGCATATGTAGCATTATTCAGTCAAACCTCAGACTATCTTCTTCACATATCTTTTCATTTTTTTTTTGCGTTGAAACGACCTATCGTTTCTTTTCCATTTAGGCTTACTACCTCATAACAATTATTTCCGAACGACCTAGCGATTTTATAGGGTCCGTGGAAGACATAGGAGAACTTGGTGAATTGCTTCTTAGCAACATCTGCTTTTGTCGGTTTCTTGACGAGAATCATCTCGTTTACTGTCATCGGTGGCCGATATCTTTTATTTCTGATCCGTTTATGCCGATTCTCGGCTGCATCCATCAAGCTTTCTCTAGCTGAATTAATTCTTTCTTGGACTGTAGGCTCCCTGTCCTTAGGCAGAAATCTCACGATCTCTGTCCAGGCTCTATCTGACGTCCTATTATGGTGTACAACCATGGGTATGTCGGATAAGCTCTCATGGAATGTGGAATTCAGGCAGCTTTCCATGAGTGGGATGAACTTGACCCAACTTGCATGATCTTCAGGACAGTAAATTCTCGCAAACTTGCTAATTTCTGCCATTACACGTTCCGAGACGTTAGATTCCGGATATCTAACGCTAGAAAACACGTGCTTGACACCAAGCCTAATCATGGCATTCTCAAAATCCATCGAAGTGAATTGAACTCCGTGATCCGATAGGAGAGTTACAGGTTTTCTGGTTTCAATCTCTCGAAACAGTCCTCATCAACTATTGAGATCATAGCACCTGTGTCCATCAAAGCTTTACAGTGTTGTAGACCAATTTGTATATTAATAACGGGATGTTCAACTACCCTTCCTCTCGGTTTCGTTTCTGGTTCAAATAGAAGATCTTCGTCAGTAGCTTCAAAAATTTCAAAAATCGTGATAACAGAGGAATGCGTGGCAACGTCAGTCATTAATTTCGCCTGGAAATTGGCGTTTTTTCTAGATCCGGAGCTCTTTCTGAACTCCGACCTTCTCTGCTAGTGATGGGTTGTGACTTATCTAGATTTTCATCCTTTTTTTCCTTCGATTTTCTTCGTCCAACCTCCGTGGACTTATCTCGCCCTCTCTTGAGCATCTCCTGTTGCACTTTCTTATCGGACGCCTACGATCGATAATTGTTGTATCTTGAGTACCCTTGATTTTGTCTCTTATCTCTGTTGTCACGGGTATCTCTATCATTCCTATTATACCTGTTATCTCGATTATTTTGATCATATCTGTAATTCCTGTTATAAGGCGTTTCTCGGTGATCATTCCGGTTTCGATCATTATCTCTTCGATAGAAATTTCTCTCCTCGTAGGGAAGTTGCCATGGCCTCTCCTGGGCGTCCCTACGTTGGTTTTCCCATCTCCTCTCTTCCTGATGGGTATTTCTAATAGGACCCATCCTATCATCTCTTCTTTGCTCAAAACGATCCGTCTGCTGTGTACGGTTCATCATTACCGCGTTTACAACTTTCGATTCCTGCCTGGCATTTTTGACTCTGGTAGGTTGCGTCATCATACTCATGTGATCTAATCGACGTAACAGGTCATCTAACGACGATAAAGACGATACTCCGGAAGAAATAATTGATCTCCTTACTTCCGCAGGCAATTGACGTGAGATAGCTTCAAGGAGTTCTTCTTGGGTTAACGGAGGCTGGAGAAAACGGAGTTTTGCTAACTGACACGCAAAGTACTCAGTATAGCTGGTTGGTCCTGTACTGTAGTACTTGCGTGAATAGACTTCCGATCTCACATTTTGTTGGACCTCGATCGACCAAAATCTTTGTATGAAGACCTCCGAAAACTGTTCAAAATTGTCAAATGTGTAACGAAAGGCTCTGAACCATTGTAACGGAGCATCGGTAAGAAACCTTTCCACCATACGTAGCTCACGCTCACATGGCACATGTGACTCCAAAAAGTAATCTCTTAATGCCCTTACAAATTCGATCGGTGTCATTCCATCCAGATTGCTAAACTTCCTAGGTTTGTCATCAAAGTTTCTTATTATGATTACATTCGGTGTCCTTTCCATTGATCTCGAAGTATAATCATCCATGCCTACGTTGGGGTTCGGAGAACTAAACGTCTCCCTGCTTGTTCGAATGGGACTCGGATGTTCCAATTGACTGAGTTGAACGTTGGGTTCGTTATTGGGAGATTCCTGCATCATCCTTTCCCTACTATCAGGTACTATCACTTCAGGTTGTTCAACTACAACTCTAAAATCGGACTGTAAAAGTGATCGCAATTGATCTTTCAGCGTATTCAAATTGATATGCCCTTCTAGATTAATTTGCTCGAGACCCTTTCTAATTTCATTAATCTCGGAAGTTTTCTTCTCCCTGACCTCATTTAACTCTATTTTACTTTGGTCGACTTTAGTTTCAACAGTATTAATACGTTTCTCTAAATCGGATATGTTATTAACCTGTGTATTTTGAATTCCATCCATTCTTTTGCTTAGATCTTCCCTAACATTTATTATGTCTTTGCTATTAGTTGCAAGACCAGTGGCAAGTTTGGATTCTAACTTAGATGTATCAACTTTAAAACATTCCTCATTAATTTTCATGATATCTTTACGAAATGTTACAATATTATCTCTTATGATCCCTTTCAAATCTATGTCAAAATCATCCCTGAGAAGTTTTGTATGATCAGTGACTTGAGCTCGGAGTGTCCCCATTTCACATTTCAACTGCTCCAGGCTATTCTGGGTCTGATTAGTGTCATGGGAAAACTGTAGCTGAAGTGCTTCTAATTTTTTTTACTAAGCTTCACACTTTTTTCAAAGTCTAGTCTAATCTCAACTTGAAACGCTTTACTTGATTTTTCTAGCTCCATTAACTTAACCTCCGTCTGATTTTGACTAGATTCGATTTTTTGAACCTCTAACTCCATTTTATTTTGGCTGGATTCAATTTGATTTACATCATTCTGAATATTTTTGACTTGGCACTGAATCTCTTTTTGACAGGATTCTATTAATCCCACATCTGTTCTTAAATCATTGATTTGCGATTGCATAATCCTTACATTAGAGTTAACATCCTTTACTGTTTCCTCAATTCCCTTTTGACTAGTCTGAACATTGTTAAGATCTATTTGCATTGAAGTTTGACTATTTTGCATTGATGTTTGACTATTTTGCATTGATGTTTGACTAGTTTGGATATTGTTAATGTCAAGTTGCATTCGTTCTTGGCCAACCTGTACCAAGCCAACATTAGCTCGGAGTGTACTGATATCTAGTCGTGTTTTTCTATTATCGTCCTGGATATCTTCGATATTAGATTCTACACTGGTAACCTTCTTTTCTACCCTTTTAGAACTATCTTTGATAGCCTTCAAGGAGGATTGCATAGTATCAATTTCCTCCCTGATACCTTCAGCAACTGCATCTTTTATCAATCCCTGATTTTGAATAACAGTTTCGGACATATGGTCTAATGCAGATTTAGTTTGGACCTTAATATTTTCTATGTCCTGATTCAAATTATCCATTTTATTTTGAATAATTTCAAACGTCTTCTTAACGTCACCAATTGTCACCATGTTACCTTCAGACATGCTTCACTACACTTCACAAGAAATAAGAATACCACACCAACAAAGCACAGCGAAAACATCTACAAACAACCACCATTTACCATACATGCTCATCCTTATTGTCTGGCATTACCTTAAAATAAGCTTATGTCTAAACACGAAGTGTCCAATTTGATTTGGGATCGCCTATATACAAGTGCGTGATGGTTTATGTCGGTGAAGGTCTATGATTCTACCATTACTCAAATTTAAATTTGTTACAATCACTTCTATTTTTAATGATGTCAGCAATGATCATCAGCCGGAAACAAGTAGAACAAATTATTAACAGAGCATACATAAAATACAAAATTTAATAATGGTTGCAATACCACTTGTAAGTCAAGTAGCTCGAGTATCCTCGTAATTGCTTTGTTCCATAGGAATTCCAATAGTTCGTGCCAAAATATTGGTTCAGCATTATTTTATTGCCTTGATTCATGGTCACACAGCAAACACGGTGTTCCAATTCGTGATCTGTGTTACATGATCATAAAACTAATTTCCACTTTGTATTTTCAGTTTCAATTTTGGCAGAATTATGGCATTCAACTCCCTGGTATTCGCTCTGGTATTCCAGTTTTTCGAAGCCCCTGAGCTGCGCGCCACCTCATGTATTCCAGTTTTTCGAAGCCCCTGAGCTGGGCGCCAACTCATGTATTCCGTATTACCTACCAATACCTGTTGAATCCCTGGATAACAGCTGGATCGTATAACCTGAAAATCTCCGGCTAGAAAAAAACCCAAGTTCTACCAACAGACACAGGGATAATAGGGCCACTCGAATACCTAACAGGATGTATTAAGACTGACCAAGGCTCAGAGAAAGAAAAGACTAACTCAAAACACAAGAATTCCTCAAAAGGAAGAAAGAATCTCAAAGGTGTGGTAAACCCTAAAATACCTAGCGATGGCCCCCTTAATACACCCTTCCATCACCTCTATAAAGCATCACGCAATAATTAAAACCAAATAATAAATTAGTTTATTGCAAGAATAAACATGACAAGAAATATAAATTTTGTCGATACCACGACCAATCAAAAATATCATTAATTATACTGGATTGTCTTTCAGCTATGGAATATGGGAAAGGCTTCCAAAATGAATTACTTATTATCTCAACTAACTTTTAGTTCTCTCAAAAATAAGGTATATTAATAATAATTTTCGATCCCATAGGATAAGCACACACAAAAAGAAATTATATGAATTTAATAAATTGGATTCATTTCGGTTCATTAACTTAATGAACATCTTACACAAAAATACCCTGATTATAACCAATAATCTTACACGACATTTTCAATAGCATTATATGGTCTTGTTATTTAACGATGAAATTAATATGGCATATTTACAGAATATACAAATTTATACAAGATTCTAGAATAATTTCGATTATTCTCCTCCCACTGACTTAATGTCACGACATTCACTTCGGCTTAAAATTGTTTAATTGTTTCATTTCTAATTTCAGGGTATTTCTGCCGAACAGTTAAGTTAAGCAAAAATTAATCATAGATTCAGCATTAAATAGTTATCGGTGATCCTTGTCAAACATACATGCTATGGCAAAGTCGTTATAATTTTACTGGAAATATTGAACTGGATATCCACTCAAGAATTTTAATAATAATGCTCAGAAAAATACTAATCTTCACACAGGCATTACTTCACGATAATAACAGCGATAAAGTCACCTATGACAAAATCTTAACCATACTAGGTTAAATACGACGCTTCTCTGGGTTGAAACCTCATTCAATCTATTCTTGATTGGCACACGTTGCTCAATCTTCAACAAGAAAATTTGCTTCGCAAAGCACTGTATCAAAATACTTGAACACAAGAGCATTATTCCTAATACATGCCTCTTAAAATCTAACATGCACCTATACTTGGAGCCTTACTGTTTTAAATCCACAATTATAAAAATCAGCTGTTTGTAATAAAAAGCCTGAACTCGTGCTCAGAAAAATAATTTGATTCTGTAACAGGTTATTAATAAAGCCTAGTGGATTCCAGAAATACTCCACCTATTTTTAGAAAACTTGCCTTACATTGATGTATTAAAATATTCATAGTTCTTAAACGTATGACTTATAGTAAGTCATCCCTGGCATTATCCTCGCAAATTTGGATGTCGTACAAATACCATCTTAATAGAGAAAACTATTGCACCAGAGGCAAAGATATCAATTTAATCCAGTGTTAACTTCATAAGAGAAGAAAAGTATAACATTCACAACCACTCAAAACTGAGGTTGTAAAAACGATTTAAAAAAAAATCCAATCTCAAAATAAGATCTTCCCTGAATTTCCCGAACGCGAAAATGTCGGTGGATTAATCCTACAGCATGGATCTAGGTTAACTACAGAGGCTAAGCGACTAATAACCCATTAGTCAATCCACTCCGAAAATCACGCTCATAAAATACAAGTTAAATCTGTTAATAAACTGATGAAAAATAGTCTAACGACTCGAAGTAACATTCAGAATAACAGGATCCGAAAACTTCCTAATATCGTTATAATAATAAGGAAAGAAAAATTCTCCTCAAAGAATAAGATAATCCAAGCGAAAGTGCTTAAAGAACAATCCACTAGAATATGTAAAACTCAGTCAGAGTTCTCAACGCCACTTTAAAAAAATATTGCGTTACTAAAATATTCTTACACAAAAATCTGGAGATCTTCCTCTTACAGTGACTTCTCCACAAATAAGAATGAGCATATCAGTTTAAATACTGTAAAATACTATTGAAATTTTAAATTTATCAATCAAAACACACAAAGGATGCACTCATTTTTATGAGTCAAAATCCTGGCATCATAGAAGGTCAGCTTCGAAATAGGCATCGAACCTGCACTTTCTATTCAACCATTTAATCTACAAAAATCAAAATATGGCAATTTGTGATTGTTCAAATGTCCACGCTACACTACAGTAACAAGTTGAAGTGATCCGTACCTTTGGCGAATCTGGATGAGGAAGAAAAGGATATCGTTGGCCATACTAGGCTCCAGACCAACACAAAACATGCCGGACTCCAACTGGGTCTCCAGAGAACAAACCATAGTCCTCCTAGGCTCGAACAACTCCAGACCGGTCGAAAGGTCCCAATATATCCTGGCGATATTTTTCCACACGCATTAGAATACCGATGGCTGAACCGCAAACAGGTCATCAACTCGTCACGAAGCGAGAGTGAATTCGAACAGCCGCTAAATAGTTCCAATATAAAGATGCGAATATGACCAAATTCACACGAGTCCGCGCGGTCCCTTGCATTACGAAACTCGCTTGTACACTTCATAGTAAATGAACGTTGCTGCAAACTGTTCCCGCTACCACTCTGCTAATGCAGGATTCCTATTGTACTCTAGCCTATCATCGTAATGGATATAGGCTTCATTGTATTCCTTCTCTCTGACACCTTGCTTAAGAATGTGCTTTTTTTAAGAAGTATTGCCACTGTGAAATGTTTGGATCAACTCTAGGCTGCATTTCCATGAAGTTTTACAAGCAGAGTGTTACGACATAAAGCACCCGAGCTGGCGGCCGTGATTATGAATGTATTCTTCCACATAGTCCGTTAGTGGTGGTGGACACACGGTCGCAAAGATAAACAAAAGGAAGGAAGATTGTAGTTTTACGTGACCGTGAATCTTGTGATTATAAGCCACGGGACCTCCTTTTTACGTGGAATCCGAACCACAGGACATGGCATTTCACTTCGAAAATCTCACATGCATTGACCGGGAATCGAACCCGGACCGCCTTGGTGAGAGGCATACAGCTAGACCGCTGAGCCACCACGCCCCCGCAAAGATAAACATATAACATGTTTAAAACCATGTCTGATCCCCATTAAGCAAGTCTCTACTCCACGTAGAATGCTGAACGAACCACTGTATACACTTTAGCACGCTCACACGTTTTGAAAATCCCGTTAACGGGCGATTTCACTTTCACTATTTCCGGGATTATTACTGCACGCTGTCAGTTTCACAAGTTCCTGCTCTCCACACGAGGTCGCTTGAGCAAGACATCCGCTACCCCCACTCCTCTATACGCCACGAGTCGATATAAATATATCGCAGTCGTAGTATAATCACTAGTGACTTAACAGATCTTCTTCTGTTTTTCATACTTGCTTTGTAATAGCTTTCTGCCATGGAAATATGCATACAGACATAAATAACTGCGTACATATAGCGCTAAATATACTTTAATTCGTATTAATCATTCTCAGGTGAATCGATCGATATAATGTTAGACAATGTCAACATGCTTATTATAGATGACCTTCGGGCTTCTCGTCGGAAATACGAGCTCTACCGATCCATTCTTGATAGCAGAACTTTTGCTTGCCGTAGACCAGCTGTTATGATAGACTTCAGTGGCTAGCTTGAAAGTTACAGGGCGTTCCAAAATACTGTATCCATATCTGTACTTAAGACCTTTAGGAATAATGGTGCAGTATACAAGTAGTCCAGTTCATGTGAGGGAACGATTTAGCTGTGTTGACAGGAGGATTTTAGCGGAAATGCAACGTGAGAACGATTGTCTACTTATGTCAATAATACAATTTTTATATTTTATTAAACCCGAAGTTATGTAATTACGTACAGCTAACCTTAGTCAGTCGACTGTATTAGACCGACAATGTAATGAAAGCTATATAAGACGATGTGTAAGCAGTATATCAAAACTACGGTGTGTTAGAGAATGGTTATGTGGAAAACCAGTGTATATAATTAATTGAGGGATGTTTTGTAACCGAGAAGCCAGAATCTCGAAAGTAATGTATTATCAACACTAAATAATGTATATTATTATGAACATATTACATGTAAATAATTATTTGGAAATTATTTAATTAGTTAAATAATTTAGTAGGATTTATTAATTGATTGTTTTGGAATAGCGTGTGTTTTATGAGCGGATGTTTTTGGTATGAATGATTGTTCACTGTTAAGAGTAATTGTTGAACCGAATTGGTCATGAACAATTACGGGGAGCGAATTAAAGAGTGTATAAAAATGTTCAGGATGATTGTTTAAGAAACATAGAAGTTATGTGCATTTTTGTATGATCTAAATGTTAGTTTTACGTGTATTATAAACGCACTCAAAAGCAGTCTCGATGTGGGCTGGCTAGAATGATTCACCGTTAGAGTTGGAGAGCGGTGTGGCATAATATTAACAGGTGAAGACTCACCGCCTTGTATAAATTGTATTTAGTTCCGAGTGCAGCGTGGTGCTAGGGTTTCATTGATGAAACAGGCCAGTGCACGTGCGTTCTCCAAATACGGGCTAGTGAATGAAATCAGGTGTCAGGAATGCCACGAATGTAAGAGCCTTCATTAAACGTTTTCTTTTTACGCAGTGTAGGCCTAAAACAAGCCAAGATCTTATGCTCGTAATTTTTTTTACACAGCATTGTAGAAATATGTGGAGTTGAAAGGAAGTGTGATTGATTGCGTGTTTTTAATTTAATTTGATTGTTAAATTAGTTTATTGTTGTTTTGTTTATACTAGGTTAGTTTACACCATTGTTAATAAATTGTATTCAGTTCGTTATTTGTTGTTGGCGTGTGATTCATTTTAAATGTAAGAACTAGAGTATTGTGGATATATTGTAGGCGAAGCAGAATTCCCAGTCCCCGAGAAGGTAAGTAAAGGTAGGTGTGCCCCGTGTAGTTGGTTGTTGATCCACAATATTCTTGTAACTGATGTCTGTAAATCCCTAAAGGCCATGTTGGGATCGATTTCTAATGTAGTAATTTGCCGGTGCTGTTAGAAATAGGCGATCCAGCTGGGGCAATGGATATTCCAACAGGCTACTTTCGGATTTTCGGGTAGAGTACATGGTCCTCGCGGATCTTTGAATCCTTCTTCAGTCTGTATGAAAGATGGTGTAGCCTATGTAAGAAAGATTTCCCTAAACAGTTTCAGGATGAGACCAAAGATAATGCCAATGGTTATCCTTCGTATAGGAGAAGAAATAAAGGACGGATTATTATAAAAACAATTCGAGGCATTGGCATTGAAATCGACAGTCGATTTCCCTACAATCCATTTCTTTTACTTTACTTGCTAGCTCATATTAACGTTGAAATATGCTCAAGTGATCGGAGTGTTAAATACATCCACAAGTATCTTATATAATAAAATCCACAAGTATGTGTATAAAGGTCATGACTGCTGCATTGTTAAAATATGTCCTGAAGGCGAAACGGTGAACAACGATGAAATTACTTCTTTCCAACAGAAGCCGCATTCTGGATATTTTCATTTCACACGCATGAACAGTCACATTCTATCGTGCGATTACCAGTTCATTTGACAAACTTGCAAAATATCTATTTATAAATGATAACACTCCTGCTATTTTACTTCAAGCACAGTTGCGCAACACGGAATTACAAGCTTGGTTCAAGTAAAATCAAGATTCGCAAACCAGAAGTCCGTATATATATATCCTGAAAAACCAGTACATTACGTCTGGAATAAGAGCAACTGCCAGTGGCAAAAAAAAAAGAAAAAAATGTTTCAAAAACTATAAGCAGAATGTATAATGTTTCGCCTACAGAAACAGAAAGGTATTATTTACGCCTGTTAATGCTTCACGTCATAGGTGCTACCAGCTTCCAGGATCTACGAACATACAAAGCGGTTGTGTATTCTACTTTTAAAGAAACAGCTAAGGAGCGAGGTTTGCTGATTGACGATTCTGAATGGCAGCGTTGTTTGGCAGAAGCGTCACAATTTCAGATGCCTTCTCAGTTAGGACAACTGTTTTCTTACATATGCATCTTTCAGACCCCTTCAAATGTAAGATAGTTAAGGGACATTTTCAAGAATTCATTATAAGAAGATTATCTGCAGTTTCACGAACCTAACTGTCCCATATAATATAATTATTTAGGTCAGACACCCCGGAAAGGGTTTGCGAGACAAAGCTCGTTGAGTTGAGGGAAACCCAATTTTCCAGGGCCGTGGCTGAATGGTCGCTCGAAGAATAACGTAACCAAACAAGATTTTTTAAATATGAAAATATATTGAGAACAAACAAATACAGGCTTAACAGTTGAACAAATTAATTGAAATACCCTCCTATGAAAGTGTGGGAGGAACCCCTTACTAAATAACATTTGGCTAGGCCAAGTACGCGCGGGAAACCACGGAAAGGAAAATAAAATAAAATAAAATAATGAAACCAAATAATATTAATATTAATTGAACAGAAAATAAAACCAGACCAAGTCGGCCAACTTACAAGGCAGCGTACATCAGTACGCTCTGTGGCTTCTGACCACGAGATCCGTTCGCAATATTTGCCAAGTACCAAATCGAAAGGTTCTGCCGAACCTCAAAATGAAAATTAAATTTCACACCAATAACACGCGGGCTCTCTTTTGGCAAATAAAATACTAGCACAAGGTGTCAAGAGAAATAGTTAAACTAATTTAAAATTAGTAAATGCAAACATTTCCAAGATGGCGTCAGAACTGAGGCTATCACCAAGCTTCAGGCATGAACACAAAAACTCGAAAAATCTGGGGAAAACAAGGCTTCCACCAAGTAATTTCATATTTCCCCCACACAACAATTAATTAAAGCTCGATTTCATCAAGAATTAAAATCATTCAAGTCACAAAGACTGCAAAATCAACTTTTAGACGGAGCGGAACTCTAATACGTCGAACGTACGGCCATGATGCCAAGCAACTCGCATAGAATAATAATGGAAAACAAACTAGTGACGAAAAACAAAGGACAGTCACTAATAATTAACAGTTACCCACCAAAAGAAACAAGTTCTTCAATCAAATTTAGAATACTTAACTAAACCTAACTTATGTTGGCCACACTAAAGTTTGGTAGCAAGCTAATAGAAATTAATTTTAACAAGTTGGAACCAACATTTGCGCAAATGTTTTGGCCCGTTAGAAGGTTTCAAATCATAGAATAAAGAAAGCTTGCTATTTAAAAAAAACTAACTAAAGTCTTTGCTTCCCTACGTGGTCCAACCAGGGCCGTGGAGAGCGGCGACGGGCCCCGGGGCTGGAATCTCCCGGGCCCCCCTCTATAACCAAACTCAGTGAAATTAATTTATAATCCTCGTATTTTTACACAAACTGATTTTGCAGAATTTTGTTTTTGCACAAATTGTTCATCACGAAATCACTTACAAGAACATAAAAACAGCAATAATAACAATAATAATAATTGTAGCATGCTGAACTGCTATGCCCAAGATCGCGGGTATAATTCCGGTCGAAGTCGTAGGATTTTTAAGAGCATTAAAATCTTTCAATATGCCTTTATTCTGAGGTGAAGTTAAGCCGACGGGACCATGTTTTAGATTTATGGCATGTAAAAGAACCTACCACTACAATTGGTAGTGTGTAGCCAAAATTTGTAGGTTATTTGGTTAGAAACGCTCTATCAAGTTCCAACGTTCACAGCTAGTGTCAGTGACAGTGGCGTCTGGTAACCAAAGTTGGAACTACTTGAAATTGAACGTGTTGAGGAGCCTACGGGTGGTCAATTGATATGTCCTGACATGACCATTGGCATAAATAAATACTGTATAATATACTGTATTAATAACATTTCAATTATATATTCCACTAAATCCTGGCTATATTTATTATCATAAGCAGAGCGTGAATTACTATCAATATACAGTAAATAAGTTAATGCTGGTATGTAAAATTTACAACAGTGAAACTGGAGGAATGCATGCAAAATTATTTGCAAATGCGTTGTTTATACCTGACAAGCGCGTACCAATGCATTATTTTCAATTAACAAATATAAATATCACGAGTAAAGCCATCGAAAACTAGATAATCTTTTTAATTAAATTCAATACACTGTTTAGTTTTGGCGTTTGACAGATTTAAATTTGTCCCGATGAGGTAACATAGTAAGAATGCCCAGTGTTCAGATTTAAGTTCAGCAGATCCTTTGTGTAATCAATAATTTTAGAATTCCAGTGATACTCGTAAAAGCAATAAGCTCGTTTGTCGTACACAAATTTGAAAAAACTTGCATTTACCGGACCGTAATTTCATCGCTTTTACAGTATTTAACTTGAAAAAAAAAAAAAAAACAACCACCACATTGATAAATGCTGTTGTCCATGAACTCGGAAACAGGTGGGTTCGAATTCCACCGTCGGTGGTTCTAAGCTTATTTTCCAGGATTCATCGTTTTAACCCTATAGCCAAAGGCTGTAGTTGCACCATCGTACATTCAATTCCTCCTCAATTCTATCCCAAATTAATTAAAAATATTGTTTTCGCAAAAGGAGAAAATGTGAATTTTAACTATATTTTGTAATTTGCAGTAATTGAACTTCTTATAATTTAATATTGCTTTGCTGTAAGCAAAACTAGAGTAAGGTTCTCCTAGGATATGGAATATCACCAAGCTCAGAGTGGGGTCCGGGGGTCCTCCTCCGGAAAATTTTGCAAATATTAGGTCCAAATTATTGAGATATAGGCCATTTAGGTGATTATTTTTGTGATATTTTGGAGTAAAAATTTGGAGAACATTGACATTTAGTGGCTACAGAAAAGGCTCTCCGATATTGAAGTTAAAGCTCTCGCACCAAGTAAGACCCCGTGGTGTAGCGCACCAATGCAATGACCGTGATGGGGGTCTACAGCAAGTCTGCAGATCGGAGGTTCGAATCCCGGCGCTGACAGCGGCCATCCTGAGTAGGGATTTTCACACTTCCTCCAGACAAATGCCGGGATTGTACCTTATTTCAAATCCAGGGACACCTACCCTACTCTTGACCCTAACAATTACAGTAATATGTGCGACGGGCAACGCTTTCCCAGTCGGCAACTAAGAATACGGCATGCGATTGATCATGTCGCAGAGGCCATAGCACAGTGTACACCCTGCTTTATGTCCAGCAGTGGGTGGTTTTAAGAGGGTCTAAGTTTCTACTCCCCAAGACAAATAGTTACAACAATGTTGCCAATACACCTATCTTATTATACAACAACCACTTGCCTCCCCTTCAGTCTACACAATTCGCACGTTCCTTGGTTTTCTATTTTGTTCGCTGTTTGTGAATCTTATAATTTACTTCATTAATATTTGTGAAAACTACTACTTTACAGTCAACTTCATTCCATAATGTGGAGGCCTTCAGAAACAAACCGGAAAATTAACGCGTCAGCAAATGCTGAATTATATCTACAGTAGGCCTACTAGTTGATGCAAACGATTCCCAACCGAGCGCCAATGGTTCATTGTCCACCAGTGGAAGTAGACCTACTAGGTACCAAGTACACGGGTTAAATGTCACAAGCCCCTAAATTAACTAACAACTGTAACGACAAATAGGCCTATTATTAACTGTTGAGTAAGACTACGAATGACACTGCAGTCGGGAAGCTGAATCCTGCATTCCTGCCGCGGCTTCGTCAGGACCCGTAGTCATTTCCAAGTCGTAGATAAAGATAGCAACTCATTTTATGTTTAACGGTACTGAGACTTAAAGCGTATCATGAAAGGGCTTGATTCGCAAGGGAAAGTATCTCTTCGCGTCCTGAAAAATAAGTGCTTTGCAGATCGATGCCGCTCTTAGGAATAATCGGCGTCGAAATTTCCAATAATAATAACAGCCACTGCAGCAGCTCAAAGCAAAATTGTATTTATATTAATATTCGACAATACTTCATCTTAATTTTCTTCTAAATTAAGAAGAGTTCAAATATTTGGTCTTAGGAAAATCTGCGCGGTTGCCAACATGCAATATATTAATTTCTCCATCGCCATGCGTACACCACTGACGTTATTTATTGTTGTTTTAAGGGGTGGAGCAGCTAGGCCATCTGCCCCTACCACTGACGTAACTTATTGTAGTGTAAATGGGCGGAAGAGCTACGGTAGGTCGTCTGTCCTTACCACTAACGTTCCATGAGAGGAATTGGAAAACAAACCTGAGTGGTTAAGTGCCCTAGCTTAATTGTCATTTTTCTCCTGGTTAATTAAGCACTCAGTCCAGAAAACTACTGGAATGTTACCTTAGTTTCAGTCTTTGGATAAATTTCCCAACTCTAGTACCTAGGATTGTTGATCGTATTGAATGAACCAGTAATAATAATAATAATTATACTGCACCTTAACATACAGATAATTGAAATGTTAGCGTTTCTTTTCTCAATTCAGTATACTAGAAGATGAACAATTTCGCGTACACTTCTTCCATCTATGTTTGACAACAGAATTATCCCACCCTTTCGCAAGATATTTAGCCAGCAATTATAATTTTTCACATAGTGCGAAAGTGAATTACTAGGGGACGATGACCTCGCTGTTCCTCTCCTTAAATCAACAATAACTACAAAGTGAATTATTGTGTGGACGCTACTTTAAAATTATTTAACTTACCTGCCTGCACGGCATACGATACGTCTAGCTAGACAACATATTATTTTCAGACACTATCACCTCTAAGCTCGATGTGACACACCAAATTTGAAACTCTTGAGCTAGCTGACCAAACTCACCAGTTATTTGAAGGATTGGAGCTTAAGCCGAATAAGCTAAATTTAGAATAATGGAATGCTCTCTCTGTTTTCAGGTATATTCTGAGAACAATACATAGCGAAGCCCCATCGCCTAAGTTGACCACTTTAAGACAGTTGTTCTTCCTACAAGCGCTTTGTAAAGGAAAATATTGTCCATTTGACAGAATACGTTTTTCAATCCTTGTAACAATGCTCACAGATAGTTCATTGCATTCACTAAATGATTGTCAGTAACAGATTCAAGTCACATACAGGCAATAATAAATCAATACCCAATCGGGCCCATCCTTCTAGGATGCCGGGCCCCCCTAGGAGGGTCGGGCCCCGGGGCACCAGCCCCGCCTGTCCCCCCCTCTCGTCGGGCCTGGGTCCAACAGATCACCAACGACACGATGATCATTAATCTAAAAAAAAAAAATATGATAAAGAATTCAAATTAAATAATTTAATAAGTATTCACCAAGTCTCAGAATAATCCGTAGTTGGCCATCTAATCCTACCTTCAAGTCCGGCCATGGGCCGAAGCCCAGAGCCTCACGTCTGCTTTCAACCTAAGTCATCTTGAGAGTGCAGCGTCTCCCAACACTCCGGCCGTTAGCCCGCCAAAGCGACCCATTGCGCATGCGCGCTACACACGTAGTGCTGCCAAGGTTATTCAGTGGCAGATTTTGAACTACGGAAACAGTTTAAATTATCGAATGTTTCGTCAGGGTGAACAACCTAATTTCCAGGAGACATTGCATATCCAATGCCCGAAAACAGTCCAGGTCCAATTTTAAGTTGGCAGTTAATAAGCGGGAAGATTTCTAATGTTTCATTGGTCACACGGTCACTTCACAAGTTTGAATTTGTATGACCGCGAATTCCGGACATCAATGTTCATAAATTTTGCCACAGACGACAATAATGTATTTAATGATAATTCCCATTGTCGTCATAATATTAAAGACCAAGCGATGATATTTGACATTTTTACCCTATACCATTTGGGTATGATTATACTTCATGAGGTCCAGAATCACCTAGGTTACCACTGGGTCCGAAGCTGGGTTCCGAACTGAATTCAGGTTTATTTTCATGAAATAGGATTAGCGAAAGTTCAAGAAGGGAAGTGTGTAGATGCAATCGGCACACTAACATTGCATATCAGTTCACTCTTATACATATTTCTAATACATTAAAGCTCCATGGTCTTCCCCTTACTTCTCTCGAATTGCCAGCTATTATTGATAATTTCCCTCAGACAAATTTACCAATGAATTATCCAAAACTTAATGAGGATCAATTAAGTCGGATGATAAACCAAGCAAATGGAAACCAAACGGCTATAATTACAGAAATTTTGGGGTTGGTACAAAACAACAATGAAAGGATGAGTAATGCATATTTCATTGACGGTCCAGGGGGCATCGGGAAAACATTTCTTTACCAATGCTTGATTCACAGTTGCACAAATTTGGGGTTAAATGTAGTTTCTGTTGCATGGACTGGTATTGCAGCAATGTTACTACCTCAGGGGCGCACTGTACACAGCCAGTTCAAGTTACCTCTACATTTACATGAAAGTTCTGTATCAGGAATAAAAGTTAACAGCAAGGAAGCTTTTTATATTCGTTCAGCAAAACTTATCATCTGGGATGAAGCCCCTATGGCTAATAAGCACGCGTTGATGTGTGTGAATCGGTTGCTCAAGGACATCATGGATAACGACGTGCCCTTCGGAGGAAAAATTATCATCTTAGGTGGAGATTTTAGGCAGGTATTGCCTGTTGGGCCTCACGCATCTAAAGCAGCATCAGTCCAAATGTCAGTAAGGTTCTCTCCTTTGTGGCCATTATTCAAAATTGTTAAACTCAACAAAAATATGCGAGCGGATACAGATCAACGTGACTTTGCAAACTCCATATACAAATTGGTAACGGTGAATACCCTCACGTGGATGGAGAAAATTCAGAATTAGTCCCACGCTGAAAAATATTTCACGCTTTTCAAATATAGCGATTTTAGCACCTAAAAATGAACATTGTAAAGAAATCAATGACAAAGTTTTAGACCTAATCCCAGGATCATCGAGAACTTACATCAGTGTGAATAATTTGATTACTGAAAGTGAGAGTGAACTTCTACAATTCCCAATAGAATTTTTGGACAGCATAGGCATAAGTGGATTGCCACCTCATATCCTTCGACTAAAAGAAGGCTCAATTGTGATTTTGTTGAGAAATATTAATGTTACCCAAGGTCTGTTGAACGGTACTAGACTGTTGGTTTGGAAGATGCATGACAATTGCTTACACCTGGAAATTATTACTGGCGTAAATGTTGGAAACAATGTCTTCCTCCCTCGCCTTGACCTTACGCCATCAGATACTTCTATACCATTTTCCTTCCAAAGGAGGCAGTTTCCAGTACGTTTGGCTTTTTGTATATCTATCAATAAAGCTCAAGGTCAAACACTAGATCAAGTAGGCATTTAATTACCTCAACCAGTGTTTAGCCACGGACAACTTAACTGTATGTCGCACTATCGCGAGCAAAATCCTTTCATGACGTCAAAGATCAAATAGAACCAAAAGGCAAGCGAACAGCAAATGTCAAATGGAAGGAAGTACTATTAGAATTTTGAAACGAATGTTGCGGAGGAGCACAGACCTCAGCAAACGGGGCACAGATTAAATAACAATTATACAAGGACGTCCGCATCCCTAATACGATAACTGTCCTGTGGTAATGGTAAAAAATTACTATTGTTCTACATCGGTGATTACTATCCTACACCCTGTTATTTCATTCTCTCAGTTCTATAACAAAGATATCCTGAATCAAATTTACAGCTTAATATTAATTCCTTCTGTGTGAGTTATCTTTCCATTTCTCATCAATCGCCTTTACATACTGTTCTATCTGTAGGGGTGGAGGCGATAGCTGTCTTCACAAAGATGTGCAAATTATTAGATTCGATGTCAGTTTTCCAAAATTGCATTTTTACTTTTCACGGTTTAATGCACTAAGTATGTTTACAAGGCGATGAAATTACTTCAAATGTTCAACCAAGACTCCTAATTATATTTTCATTTAAGAAACTCAAATTAAAATGATTTTTTTAGAATTTCCACTAACGAGCCTTGCAAATGCAAAATGCAACATATTTCGTTTTTATTACTTCACTCTACTTTATGTGTGAATTTAGAGCGGAGGGATTTGGGGTCTTTTAACTGATGAACGCCATTGAACTATTCAAAGATTCATGAACTATGCATTGAAATCACCTGATTGAATTCTAAAGTCAATGAAAAATTGAAAATGGACCCAGCTCAGATATACCTCGAATCCAATAATCTGAAAGTTTCCAGACACAATTCCTTATAGGAAAAGGTGTAATTCCACGGGAGAGGAAACACTACTAAGTAGGACAACAAAAGAAGTTGGTCAATAAAATGATTTTGAATAAAAGTAATTATGACTACCGTAATTAAAATTATTTATTGAATTCTATTAATTTGCACACCTCTATATGTTAACCAAGAGTTACATCTCTAAATTCAAATATAGACCCATCTTTTATTTTAAATTTATACTGTTGTTCTTAAGTAGACAAAACACCAAATTGTACCACTGTAGCCTTAAATTGTGTGGATATCTCTATCTACTTACAAAGTATAAAACAAAGATCCCAATTCTTGGATGTAACGGGTAATCTCGAGTGCAATTTGATGGATTTTGATGCGGTTTTCACCATTCTGTAAAGGATTTCTCGATGAAGGATTAGGCAGAAAAACATTTATTTATCACCAAAAGGAGCCGAGCATTTTCGATTTCAGTGAATTGAGTTGAAGAAAAACCTAACGTCCATGTGTCTTTTAATCTTACACTGGGTAAACCATAAAAATATCGATATTCTCTGAGAATTGTTCAGCGTGAAAAGTTCTGCAAGAAAGTCCGCGACAGCTCCCACATCGACCACTGTAAGTGTTTTTACGTTTTCATTTTTTCCAGCAATCTCCATTCAGTGGAAATTTAAATTACTAGCTTCAGAGTGAGTTAACGAGCTTGCGAGCGACGTATCACCCTAGCTTCAGCCAGCATCAAACTGCCGAGTCGTGTCGAGTTAATTCTTCAAAGAAGAGTATAGCTTATGGGTTTGGAGTTAGCTGTTCACCTCGGCTTTTCAGAATTGCGTCTGGAACCTGATGTCCTGTAGGTGTTTTTCGAGGGTATTTTACGCCACTGACATAAGTCAGTAGGAAGCCATTCAATGTTTATATACGCGGCAAATTGTTCTGCCAAGACAAGTTTCATGTAACTTATTATTATTATTAAGGTATTTTTTGGAGTGTTTTTTATTAGATTATAAGTATACAAATAGGTTTTCGATGTTATAGAAAACACTATCAAGCGAATTATTACGTACAACATTATCGCGGAAAATTATATGATTACGGAATTTTACGGATTTTTGTCAGTTAGAGTTTTTGTGAGAGAGATGAGTCATTGGGAATTCAGCTACAGGTATATTCTTGTCGAGAAACGTGACGCAAGCCGTGGGGCACTTCCAGCTGGCTACATCAAGAAAAGGCGAAATGGCCTGGGCCGGTAATCGACATCGTCGCGCCGAGTATATTGATCCTTGTACCGGGAGTATCGTGTGGTGTCTCAGCCAATCATTGGAGACCGGGCGAGTGAAAGACGGGTCCGTAGAGGGGGTTTGGCGAGTGCATATATTGTTTGTGTTACGCTGCTGGCGCTTTCGTTTGAACGTCGGCCCTCAATATCAGTGCCTTGCCAGGTAATTTTACTACCACCAATCTGTAACGAAGCCACGACCCTCTAGATCAGTGCCTCGCCAGGTGCATTTCTGTTACCAATCTGTCTCACGCTATTCATGGATAAGAACTTTGTTAAATACCCGGCAAACCACTTAAAACCAAGAGCCGAATTTCAATCGTTTTCACGAACAGATAATCGTGAAAATTAATAAAGGTCTCTCAGAGCTGAGAGAGCCGTTACCTGTAACTTATAGTATATATTGGGAATATGGGAGGATGGTTAGGCAAAAGCATGCAATAAACTTCGTTCTTTAAAGTGCTGACTGTTTCATTCTGACAAATACAAACAATTATAGCATGGATGCTACATATTCTAAACTACATGGGTTAGTAAAATAACAATAATTAACGTACATGTCAGAACAATCTTTGTTTCAGCGAACCTAGCAGCGAAGCCTAAGTGTTGAATTATTGGGTGTTAATTAAGTTTCTTACCTCAATCTGCTAGGCCGAGCAACGCTAAGCGTTGGTCCTGCATTTTACGGAGAGTGGGCAGTACACACACACCGTCAGATCTTCAATGGAATACAGGCCCTGAACAGCCCTTGACATGCTATTTTAAACACTCTACTTGCGTCTCCCACACTTAACATTTCCACCCACTGGCTACAGTTTTCTCTCGATCTGATTGGTCGAGTCTACACTTACAGCAAATATTTTCGAGCAAAGGGTGGGGGTAAATGCTGAGAAAGAAACGCATGAAAAATATTCCCACGTCAGCCCATTAACATGCCTTAAATTCATTAAGAATCAATGTCGTCTGACCAAGCGGGTCACACACATTGCTTCCCAATAACGAGGCTATAAGCTGACACATTAATATTTGGTCACACGCTACAACAAATTAGATTAGAGTCTAGCGAGAGTAACCAGATGTTAGCAATAAAAATTAATATGTTTCCTGCAGGCTGGCTGGGAAAGAATTCGACAAAGAATCTCCGTACTAAGCCAGTTAAAGAGGGTGTCCAAACTAGAATTAAATCAGGGGTTAGAAACCAAGGAAATTCTCACTTAATACGCAAAGTACGCCCACTGCGTCATAATACCCGCCACTTTTCAAAAGTGATGGCATAATTGCCGACACTTTTAGATTGATAAAAGTTCTATGATGCTCTTTGTAAGGTCTGTCCATTAGCGAGGCAACGAGAGCAGTATCGCTCCACTCTTAGTGGTGCCCTGATTCTATCACTCGGCCGAACCAATCGGCTAGAGGTGCATTAAGTTTACAGACTACTATCGTCATGCCAGTGACTAACGCCCTCATAATTAACACACACATTCACTCAGCTCTCTCTCGTCTAATTAACAAACACTTGAGCAAAGCGCTTAAACGCAGAAGAAAACAACTATTTGTTTCTATCCTAGTAGGGGTTTGTTCTACAGAGTGCGTAATTGCGGACGGAAGGTCCCAAATTCTTACTGCATCACTTAAAATCACAAGTACTCTTAGTAGTTTCAGCATAAACTTGACACGCAGAAATATAAAGGTTTCGTATCAACTTACTTAGGAGGAAAATTTTGATATCATTCAAAAGTACTTACCGTACTAAACACAAAAAAAACATTACTGTAACGAGTGGGTCAGAATTTCTATATGAAAATGCTTATATCTCAACCCATAGTTCGTTTAGACTTCACTGCTTTGCGTATCATAAGACTTACTAAATTTGTTTTAACATGATTGTGTCCTCCAATGGACATATTTTTACAGGATTACAATATTTACTTATATAGAATGAAATTGCATGTGTTCTTCTTATCAGTGTCTTTTCATTTTGTAAACTACAACTAAACACATATCACTTGGATTGTTGCATTTATCTGGTTGGACGTGATTCGCAATCTTGGTTTCTTTTCAATGATCTTCTTCCTGACGCCTTCAATTCAGCAGTATGACGGCTAATCTCTTCATTTTCCTCTGCACGTATGCCTCGTTCACTCCGCGCCTTGTTCTCTACCTGTATTTTACATACAAAATAAAGTATGAGCACTAGCCATATAAAAGAAACTAGGAGGGGTTTCAAGATTACATTGATCTAGGGACTTCCTATATCCAAAATTTACTGCTACAAAATGTTTTTCCATTTAAATAAAAATGTAATGCAAGGGATAAATTATTATCCAATGAATCTTTGTTTATTTTCAAGGGTTTTCCTCATGGGATAAATGTTAATTAATTTATGAATATTGCAAAGGGCTTATTTGTACTATATCTATTGTTAGTTATTGTAGAGTTTATAAATTAAATTAAATCGTTTACTTTACGTCATCCATTCTCTTCTGTATCGAAGGAGTGGTCCTGCGTTTCGTCTTGGGGTCTGCATTGGTGAAGACCTGGATGTAATTTGGTGGTTAACTGGATAAGGCTGCTTGAAGTCTTCTTCACACGTTCACAACTTAAGCAGTTCACTCTTGTCTTTGAAACAAACTTGTAAATATGGGTTAATATTCGGATCGCTTAGAATTACTATACTCAATCACCCACTGATGACCGGGCATTTTGAGAATTTGATTTCAATTTTAAATAAAAATTCGAGTGAAAATTATGCATGCTATTTGCCTGCAAGGATAAGGGTGGGAAAAAGGATTCTTTTCAACATACATCTACCATCTGTCATTAGCTATTCGCGTTACTAAAATATTTGCTTTACTGCACAAATCAATTAATGGTCTATAGTAATTTATAATTCCGCTGATCTGTAAAATTATACCACTGAAAGTTACAATACTAATGTAATGTAATACAGAACAGCAATTTCTGGGTGCTATTTCTCGTATTCTCTCTGAGGTCGTTTTCCTAGGATAGTGGCAACAGAAGGAAAGAGAAAAAAATATATTTGTCATTAAAATTATTATTATTATTTCGTGGGGACCTATCTCAGAAAATTGGGAGCCCCACTCGACTTGCGCTCCATAGTTTGCCTTTTGTAATTACAATTCCTGGCCACAAGAAAGTCGTCAACTTAAAGAGAGGTCTGGTTGTATACTGCCATGTGTCTTAACTGCTCGCGCGCTAACCCTATGTTGGGTTATCCATTACAAACGCGCGCTCTGCAGTCAATAGTGAGTGCATTTTTTAGTATTCAATGAATTAGGAGACCCTACCGTCATTATAATTCTTATTTATTATGTTTACAATATTGACTAACACTACAATAAAACATTATGACAATTAAACTGAGCTAAATAATTCATTATACATAGGTTACTGTTCTACCTCCACGTAACTGAAGTGATTTGCGGTCGCCACGGTGTCTGTATCTTGTAGCGATCTTATATTTTGTTTTCAGTGTGAGATCCTTTTTGGGCCGGCTCGGTGTCAATCTTGATTTGACCGTGTTTTCATTACACTGTTTCTGTTCTTCTAAATTGAATTGAGGATTCCGAGTTTCACTTACTGGAACATTCTCCAAATCGAACCGGGGACTCTCGGTTACTGGAAAACTTTCTAAATCGAACCGGGGACTCTCGGTTTCCGAATGAACACTTGGCTCCCTAGCGAGTGGGATCAGATTTCTGATTTGCCTTCTAACTGTTCTAGTGGGACAGGGTTTAATTCTATTCACGTGAACCAAGACTGCACGTGAACGCACTTTAAGTTTACATTCAGTGGGGAAACAACTTGTATGATTTCGTAAGGGCCTTTCCATTGCTTTGATAGCTTCTTCACTCTATTTCTACCTATACATGGAGTATGAAGGAATACCATCTGACCTACATGATAAGTCACAACTTTGGACTTCTTGTCATACTGAGTTTTTTGCTTCTTCCTTGCTCTACAAGCGTTAGATTGGGCTGTGGTTCATAGTTCTGTGAGTTTACTTCGCAAGTCTTCGACATGATCACTATAAATCTCTGTATCAGGCGTGATAGTTAAATCAGCCTCCATGGGTACTGACATAGGTCTACCAAAAACAATTTCATAGGGTGAGTACCCTGTACTTTCATGAATCTGGGAATTTATTGCCATCGTTACATACGGCAAATATTCATCCCAATCGGTTTGACTCTTATTGACATAATGACTGAGCATATTAGCTACGGTTCGATGTACTCTTTCTACTCGACCGTTAGATGCGGGATGATAAGCTGTAGTTTGAAGTTTGCGTATTTTCAAAAGTTTACACATTTCCTGCATTAGGGCAGAAGTGAAATTTGCGCCTTGGTCTGTAAGCAATTCTTTAGGGACGCCAAATTTCGTGATAATTCTATGCATTAATCCTCTAGCGATAGTTTCAGTGGTTTGATTTGGTACGGGGATAAATTCTGCGTACCTGGAAAAATGATCAATTACACTCAAAATGTACCTGTTTCCGGATCTTGTAGTTGGCAATTTTCCAACAATGTCACAAGCAATGCGTTCGAAAGGTTTCTGGGGTTCTTTAAAATTTCCGAGTGGAGCTTTAGTTTGTCCGTAGTTCGACCTAGCACAACATTCTCGACACGCACGCACATAATTATCAACATCACTTTCCATGTTAGGCCAAAATAATTTATTCTTGATTCTTAGGAGCGTTTTCTTCGGACCCATATGACCAGCAGTAGGGAGGTCATGGTTCAGGGCTAACACTCGATCTCTCAGGGATTGTGGTACGAGTATTAATCTCGTATCCTTAAATTGGTAATATATTACCTGTTCTGGGCTCATTTTATATCTCTTGCGCGATCGCAATTTCTGGCATTCTTCGTCATCTCTCTGGTGATGCCTAATGAGATCTAAATCTAACACTGGGAGGTACTCTACCTGTGTTTTGAGTACATGGCGGCTAAGTGCATCAGCGTTTGAGTGCTTCTTTCCGGGTTTATGCACCACCTCGTAATCAAATTCAGACAGTCTCAAGGCCCAGCGAGTTAGTCTGCTGCTAGGGTCCTTGAGGTTAAGCATCTATGGCAATGCTGAATGGTCCGTTACAAGTGTGAATTTTCTACCTAACAGGTAACATCGAAAGTACTTAGTTGCCCATATTACGGCAAGCAATTCACGTTCCGTAGTGGAATAGTTAGATTCGGCTGTATTCAACTGACGAGATGCATAAGCTATCGCGTGCTCTTGGCCATGAATGACCTGTGCCAATACAGCGCCAATTGCCAAAGCACTTGCGTCCGTGCTTAACATAAACGGCAGAGAAAAATCTGGGAACACTAAAACTGGATTTGAAATTAGTTTAGATTTCAACGTCTCAAATGCTTCGTGACATTCATCACTCCATTTAAAAGGAATTTCCTTTTTTGTAAGTTGGGTGAGGGGTTTTGCAATTTCCGCAAAATCTGGGATAAATCGTCTGTAATACCCAGAAAAACCAATAAATCCTCTTACATCACGCACTGATTTGGGTTTTGGAAACTCAGATACGGCTTTGATTTTCTTCGAATCCGGGCGGACACCATCCGCACTTATTACATGGCCTAGGATATCTACCTGATGGGCTGCGAAGTTACATTTTTCCAACTGAATAGTCAAATTTGCCTCTCTTAGTTTATCAAAAACATTTCTGATTCGTTCGATATGTTCTTCAAGAGTTTTACTGAAAAATATTACATCATCTAGATAAACAAGACATTGGGTGCTTATCAAGCCCGAAAGTACACTGTCCATAACCTTCTGGAAAGTGGCAGGTGCATTAATGAGGCCAAATGGGAGGCGCAAATAGTGATAATGACCCGTTGGTACACTGAAGCCTGTCTTTTCCTGACTATCTGGGTCCACTTCAATTTGGTGAAATCCGCTGGCGAGGTCTATTATCGTGAAAAATGTAGCACCACCCAACATGTCTATAGTTTCATTTATCAATGGGAAGGGGTAATGAGCAGGGGTTGTCACACTGTTTAGAGCCCTAAAATCTACACAAAATCTATATTTAGGTGTGCCGTCAGCCGATTTTTTGTGTACAATTACTATAGGAGCTGACCAGGGCGAAACGCTCGGAACGATAATTCCCTTCTTTAATTGGTCATCTATAAATTCCTGTACTAGTTTTTTTTTTTAGCATGAGGCACTCGGTACGGCCTCTTGAAAATTGGTTGAGCTGAGCCTGATTCAATCTTGTGAGTAATTTTGGTGGTACTTCCCAATATCCCTTTGTCTTCGTTATAATAAAGGTCTTGATATTCTAATAGAGTGTTTAGTACTAAACGTCTGTTCGCTTCCCCAAGATGAGAAAGCTTTAGCCATAGCTTGTCAATCATCTCAGAGTCACAGGGTATTGTAATCCAACAATCCCTCTTGCTACCCCCTGGGCAACGATCACCTTTGGAGAGGTCCAGCCTCTCATACTCAAAATACTTGGGCTTCCCCGTGCACTGGGTAAGACCCGACGTGGCAAGTCCTCTCGCTTCACCACCAAAATCACACTCATCATCTCCTGAAGTGGTTAGATCCCTCGCTACACCACTTAACTCATTGACATTAGTACTAAACTCCTCCACATAGGCAATAGGTGTACCGCTAGGAATAGTCAGTTCTTCCTGACTGATGTTAATTAATTTTGCAATACATTTCTTATCTTTGAGTGTACTAAGCACTCGTGCTACTCGTACGCCATGTATGCTCACCTCGATGGGTTCCAAAATTACTTCAGTATCTGTTTTTGGTACTGAACCAGAGGCTCTAACAGACACTATCACTTCGCTTCTTGGTGGCAAATTCACGCTTTTCGTGATGGAGACTTGCGCAACCTTCGAAAAGGAGCTAAGGATGGCCAGTTGTAATTCCTTAGAGGATGACCCGCTGAGACCTTGTATGTTCAGTTTTCTGGGTGAAACTGCGACATCCTTTGAGAGAGGATGGCATGCAATAAGCATGACTTGTGTCTGTTCAGATTGTCCAGCTCCAAGCACCCTCGTGGATTTCCCAGGATACGAAAAGTTAGCTACTCCCGTGGAATCCGGAGCTAGCGCTGATCCACTTCCTACTACACAACAATGAGGCGCTTCCTGAGGGGGATCGCTTTCCATTGTTACTACACAAGGTATGACACCAGAATTCATCATATGCGTTATCTCTATCGAACCTCTTCCTTTAAGGTGTACCTGGCGGAGAGCCACATCAATGACAGCATCCCAGTTGCTAAGCATATCAACGCCTATAACCGCTAGGTAACCTGCCGGAAGGTCGACTACTAAAAATTTTGCCATCAAGACGCTAAGTTTTGGACCTAAGTCCACTAAAACATGTTGTTCACCGTAGACTTCTAGTAATGCTCCTGAAATTCCTTTAATTTTTAAGCGATTCTCTAATATAGGCATTTTGGAAACTCCTCTCTGTAGTAGAGAAATGTGTGCACCAGTATCAATTACAATAGGTCCTGTCACATGTTCTATAGTTCCAATGCACACTAATTCGTTCGTATACTCATCTATTTTATTGTTATCAATTTGGGATCCAACCGCTACGACTGGGGGTGCTGTGTTATCGCATTCCCGTGTCAGTTTAATTTCTTCGTTATTTACTCGTGAGGTTCTCGAACCGCGGTCTTCTTCGAGACCTCTTGACCATTTGGGTGATTCTGATTACGTGTCTCTACATTGTTAGTTCTGTTTTTACATTCACGACTTGTATGCCCCTTTTTATGACAAGAAAAACATTCTACATCTCTCATGAAATGTCGCTGGTTCACATCCCGTGCGCGAGCTGGTTCCTTAGCCATGCATTCTCGTGCGATATGACCATGTTTACCGCATCTATAACAAGTAATTGATCTTGGGCGATCTTCATGGGTAACGAACACTTTGCGTTCATTCTTAGCAGGGACAGGGGTCGAACCTAGGTGTCGTTCGCGAGAAAGGGCGATTAAGACTGCGTCGCTCAAACATGTGGGAGGGGGTAAATGAAGACGTGTGTAGAATCCTACCTGACCGGACAGTCCTTTAAGAAAAGCTGTCAGTACTTGAGCATCTACTAATTCAGCTGCTCCGGGCGAATCATAATTCATTCCAGATAAAATACCCTGACCTAATGCCTGAAGTCGTTCTGAGTAATCTTGTATCGGTTCTCCTGCTTTCTGTTCTGCACTGGCTAATTTCTCAAAGTAAGACCTAGTATCTGTCCTCTCTGCGAATCTTTCATGTAATTTATTACGAAATTCTCGATAGGAATTAAATACTGTGTGCTTAAGACACACTTTTACGTATGTGAGGGCCGAACCTGCGAGCTTCCGCTTAGCGAGACGAATTTTATCCACATCACGCCACCCATTCAAATCTCCTACCTCTTGTATGGCATCTAGCAAGTCTGTTATTCGGCTGTTAGGTAAACTAGGATCAAATACCGGGATTGTTCCTATTAAATTTAGGCGATCTGAAGGTAATTCTACCGGGATCGTGTCATTCAACCTGGATCTACTTTCATTACCAATATTTACGCGGTCTATCAACATGTCAATAGCTTCCTGTAAGGCGACTTCCTGTCCATCTATACTTACGTTAGTAGCCATGGTACAATTAAATCAAATTATATCAAATCAAATTAAATACATTATATCAAAACAATCACTCAAACGAACGTTTACAATGAAGCTATACAATCCTAACACACGACGTAATTGTACACTGAACACAATTCCTATGATATCACTAATTAAATTCACATGGTTGTTGACACGGTTATTTAGAACAAACGGAGACAAGTATTTAGACATTACATGCAAGAAAGTGAATCAAAAACAATGTTAGACAGTATTAAAGAGATATATTAGTATGCCACTGGACTACGTTAAGTTGGTTATAAAAATATCTATAATATAACAAGACAACAACAATACTGCTCTGAGACTCTCTGAGATGTAGGTAAGGGGATGACTGAAGCTATAAAATCGACTTACAAGTAATCCGATAATATTACTTTACAAGAAATCATCCCACCGATCGCTGCCACCAATCTGTTACGCTGCCGGCGCTTTCGTTTGAACGTCGGCCCTCAATATCAGTGCCTTGCCAGGTAATTTTACTACCACCAATCCAGCGGCGGCTCGTGAAGGGGTGCTGCAGAGCTGCAGCCCCCCCAGGGTATTAGACAATATCAATTTACACTTTGAAAGTAATGGGGTAACGGTGTAATTAAATAGATCTCTTTAAATTATTCACAAGTAAAGGCCAGCCTGGCTCGTAAATCCGCTTCCCCCACGGCTGCTGCATTCTCGGCAGCACCTTAGGAACTTAACTTTGCACTTCCTAAATCCACTTCCCCCATTGCCAAGTTGTCCTATGAAAGCCTCTTTGGGTGCTGCAATCATTGCAGCTTCGCCACAGAGTGCCAACTCATCTTTGGAAACAATAGAGTATACAGTTTGCAAACAGCTCAAATATTATACTGGCAGCGGCTAACAGCCCCTAATTCGTATTCAGAAAATTTACGACTTATATTCTAATGCACTAAATTATAAATATAATCATAATAATATCGCAAGAAAATGTTTAAATGGGAAAAACTTTTGCTGCAACATGGCTATGTTAGTAGCACTGAATGGCAATGAGAATCATGAGTAGAAGAAGGATAGAACTCAAGTAGGCGCTCACGGCATCTAGTGGGTACTAGAAGAACCATGTCCATTATCAACCCTTAGCCAATGAAAGGGAGGCATTCCACCATCTCCATGATTTGTGCATTTTCTTCAAACACTTGTACGATCAGTCTTGCCAACATGCGAATTATAGATCAATATTCTAATGTAGTATGCTTGCGTGATATTAACAAATACTTGTATATTATTTCACAGTATAGTCGGTGGAGAATTTAGCTGAACTCAAAAGAGAGTGACAGATCTTAGAAAACTGAGCGAAGAAATTCAGAAGCACGCATCTTCCGGAACTCATTTAAATAACATGTAAAATTTTGCAGTGTTACGTTTAAGTTCGGCGTATCAACAATCGGTTGAGCGTCATAACAATAAAGTAACTAGAAACAAGGAAATATATAAATAGAATCATAATACTATGACTGTCTGTTAGGTAGTCAGTCAGAAGGCTGGTTGGATCCCCAAAAAGTACCGCCGTTAGGTTATGTGGGTTGATACCCACAAAAACCAAAGGCAGTGCTATATTGAGGCGTACTATGCAAGAAGAAGAGTGAGGTAGTTTGCCATGGCTTTCCTCACTGAGTCAGAACAGCAGTACTAACCCTATGAGTAGAACCTTTCACAGCATTCACAGGCACTAACTGTGCCCTGGTTGTTATTACAAAGCACCACCCATACCTCAGTAGCTTCCATATAATCACAGCCATGAGTGGGACTGAGACATCGGTGAAAAGCCACATTTTACTCTAGCCTGTGCCAACAGACAAATGCAAATGTACTGCATTCATCAAGAGATGGCAAACAGGCTAAATACTATCACAAGAAAATGTTTATATCGAAGAGAAGAATTTCGAAATATCGGTGGAGCTGTAAAACCTTCGAGTTTCCTTCTCACTGGTTCTTAGGCCCGTCATCTACAGAGGTCGTTAAACTGTTACGTATCGCTATCACCCTGTGGTTATGTGGAGAACAGCCCAGATTCATCAACATAAACGGGAGGACAGCATCAGGCTTAAGGCCTGGACAAAATAACTTCCTTAAGAGAAGATTAGACTGAAAGGATTGGGCTAAGGAAATGCGGCCTGGTTCTTTCAATACTAGACTGAACATTGAGAGTAAATACAATACTTTTATTTTTAGGTGAAACTTGCAAACACATTAATAAAGCCTTAATTAAAAAATTAGTTATGCTGGCCCGCCTGGGGCAGTTTCAAATGTTCATTAATTTTATTTAGGTTGGCACAGCCATGTGCTATTATTCAAAAGTTCATTCTGCTTGATGCACACACAAATTTAATATTCTTGCACTTGCTAGCAAACACTTAAAACGAAGATGATTAAGATAATAATAAAAAAGGCACAAACTTATCTTTAGTGGCGATGACTAGAAGCATGCTGACGGAGACTGCCGTGGCCAACACTAGATTTTTTGGTAGTAGAATTTGAAATGTCCAGCATCAGGAAAATAACTTCGCCAGGGCGACCAGCGCTGTACATTGGCTAACATCGTTAGGTTTTGATGCTATTTCTTGAATGCCAAATAACATGGCATTTAGAACTGCGATTTGATGCAGTTTCTTGCGGTTTGGAGTAAAAACGTAGAATGCACTTTCTCAGTGCTGAAGCTCTCTGCTGTTGCGTTTCCTGGTAGTTTCACTCATAAATGCAGATTAGGCCTGAAGTTTAGAAGGCCCCGAAGAAGGGCGGAAGGCACGAATGCCTCTCGCTAGTTGAAGAAGACCGTAGAAGGTTTGAAGAAGGAATGCTGATGGAGAGCAAAACGCCGCCACTTAAATAATAACATCATAGAAACGTCTGGAAGCCAGGCTGGCGGGCGATGATTGGCCAGGGCAAGCTGTGACGTCAGTCATACAGGAAGGCAGCAAGCAAGTCGACACCCTTTTCAGTATGCGAGCGTAAGCTGGAGGCGCATGACCTATTAACACGCTGAGGTAAGAGTCTTAGATATATATAGAGAGATTAAACACTAGTAATAAACATTATAATGTTAACAGAAATGAATAAGTACATATGTTTTCGTTCGGTGGTCTCAAAAGCATTTAACTGACAAATGCGGCACAAAAGAAAAACGCACTACAAACATCACGAAAGTGATCATGCTCCGAGACCCCCGAAAGAAAACAATCAAAGAATCAGTTACAAAAACGTGAACAACAATAAAGAAGATGACACTAAGCCTCAACAGGCAAGATAGCAACCATAGAAATTGGTCTAGTATAGACACCCTTACTAGTGAGAACATCTACAACTCTCACATGATTATCCCGACCCAAATGGCAGTGAGTTACCCTACCAATATTCCATACGAGAGGGGGACTTGGATCTCGCAAAAGAACCATATCTCCCACTCGCACATCAGGCTGGGAAAGCCGCCACTTCTCTCTTCTGTTAAGTGAGCCGAGATACTCCAGCTTCCAACGGCGCCAAAAGGAGTTTCGCAAAGAGTCTAACTTCCTCCAGAAAATAGGCAACCCGAGATCACAGCGTCGACTCAGCAAAGGAGGCGTAGAAGCTAAAGAACAGCCTATTAAAAAATGACCAGGTGTTAAGGGAAGAAGATCCTTAGGATCATTAGACAAAGGCGTGAGCGGCCTAGAATTTACAATACCCTCAACCTGAATAATTAAAGAATTGAATTCCTCATAGGAAAGGATGGCTGAACCAAGGGTTTTCTTCAGCTGTCTCTTCGTGAGCTTTATGCAAGATTCCAAACGACCGCCATGATGGGGGGCGTAAGGGGGAGTGAAATGCCATTTGAATCCCTTAGCATGCGAAAAATTAGAAAACTGTTCCTTAGCAGAAGGGGAGGTAAGCGCAGTTTTCCAAAGATCAAAAGTACTAACAAAAATTTTTGCGTTATCTGAAAAAACCTCGGAGGGAACACCCCTTCTAGCGGCAAATCTAGAAAAGGCTGCTATAAAATAAGGAGTAGAAGCACTTGTAACCAACTCAAGGTGAATGGCTCCTGTCACCATGCACACAAATAAAGAAATATAAAGTTTACCTAACAACTTTCGCTTAGATAAAGGGGAATTAACTTGATAGACATAAGGACCGGCATAATCGATACCCGTTAGGGCGAAAGGCTTACTAGGTTCGGAACGAAAATATGGCAAGTTTCCCATAATTTGCGTGATTGGCGGGGGCTTAGATTTGAAACAAGGTATACATTTCCGAATAACAGAAGAAACTTCATGAACACCGTTGATGAGCCAATATTTCTCGCGAATTAAACAAAGCAAAGTGCGGGTGCCAGCGTGCAAATTCTGATAATGAAATTTCTTTACGATAAGAGTAGTAATAGGATGTCTAGAAGGGAGAATAATGGGATGTTTTTCTCATCTGAGTAACTAGAATATTCTAGCCTACCCCCCACTCTTATTAATCCATCTTGGTCCAAAAAAGGGGTGAGAGGTAACAGCCTACTAGACTTTGGTAAAGTTTTTTTGCTTAAAAGCGTCTGATACTCAAGAAAGAATACTTCTTGTTGCATGAGAAACTAGATTCTACGAGTAGCAAATTCCAATTCCATTTTAGTGAGAAAGGGTTGCGGTTTCACAGGCTGATCAAGAACAAGAAATTTCCATCGAAATAAATATGCTACCACACGAATTAATTTATTAAATGAAGAGTAACGCTGAAAAAGACTAGTAGCAATAGAAGTTAGAAAAAGGGAAGCGGTAACAATGCGAGCATCAGGAACATCTTCTGCGAGTGGATTAGATGAACGAGGCCAACAAGAGAAATCCTGACTGAGCCACGCCGGACCATTCCAGTATAATTTAAGAGAAATTAATTTCTTGGGCAAGCAGCCACGTGAAATTATATCAGCGGGGTTTTCTTTTTCCGGAACATGATTCCATTGGTCAAAATGAGACAACTCTTGTATTTTAGAAACGCGATTAGCCACAAAAGTGGTCCAATGCGAAGAAGGTTTTGAAAGCCAAGCTAACACGATGGAAGAATCACTCCAAAACCATGTGGTCGAAAATTTCAAATTTAAACTGATTTTTAATTTACTGGCTAATTCCACAGCCATTACAGCAGAACATAATTCCAATCTAGGCAAAGATATGGATTTGAGTGGGGCTACCTTTGATTTTGCGCAAATTAAATTGGAAAATCCGGGTAAAGTATTGGAAGAGCGGCCTACTAAGTAGGCGCAGCAACCGTATGCCTTTTCAGAACTATCTGCAAATACGTGCAAATCGAAATACTGACATGAAAGGTCCGAAATTAAAGTGCGGGGAATAGAAATTTGAGAAAGATCTAACAAACTCTTGCGGTATTTTAACCACTCATCCAAAAGGGGGGAGGGTACCTTTTCATCCCAACCAACTTTCAATGACCAAAGTTTTTGTAAGAAAATTTTTGCAGTAATAACCACCGGAGCAATGTACTGCAAGGGATCAAAAACTTTTGCTATTTCTGATAATAATTGCCTTTTCGTTTGAGGGTGAAACAGCAGGCCCGTATTTCACCGCAGGGGAAGCCGCACTCTCTTTTCTGGCAGACTGTCAACTTCTTCCGAAGCAAGGTGTACCAGCTCACAGTATAGTCGTGAGTACACAACAAACTTTCATAATGCCGATTGACGAGAAACTCATTAATGCCAGAGCTTCTGTCAAAGGCAAGTTAACGCGTTTTCGCACTTTTCTAGATGAGCTCCCGGAAAAAGAACGTAATAGTGACATAATTTCTCAAAGACTGAAAGGTTATGAACAGGCCTTTGAGAAATATGATGAGATCCAAAGTAATATTGAGACCAAGGATCCCGACCAGCAAAGTGACCGTTGTGAGGTTGAAAATCTATATTATAAGGGGTTCGCAGACGCGAAGCAGCTTTTAAGAAGTTTAACATTGCAGGAAAAGCAGGAGAAAATTCCTTCAGAATCTTCTTCTTTTCCTTCCCGTGTTATATTACCGAAAATAGAATTACCTAAATTTACCGGAGATGAAGCTACATGGGAACCATTTTTTGAATTATTCAATTCATTGATTCACGAAAACGATTCTCTTCCTTCAATACAGAAGTTTCATTATTTGCGTTTGTCCTTGCAAGGCAACGCACTTAAACTCATCCAAGAGCTTACGTTGACAAATGAAAATTATGAAGTAGCTTTGGCACTTCTCAGAGATCGGTTTGGGAACACTCGTTTAAAAACTCAACGTCACATAAAGGGTTTATTCAATTTACCTATTGTTCAAGCTGATAATCTTGCCTCGCTTCGTAATCTGATCGATGCTGCGGAACTTCATATTCGTGCGCTTGCAAATTTGGACCAACCAGTTGACCATTGGGATCTATTTTTGATTCATCTTATTTCTGTTAAATTAGACACTAAAACTTTAAAAGATTGGGAAGCAGCTCTGTCGCAACATTCATTGTGTACCTATGAAGCTATTATTAAATTCTTAAAGGCGAAATGCCAAATTCTCTCTGCTGTAGCCAGTCAAAAGAGTAGCTCCACCTTCAAACCTCCTTCTAATAGTAAGGTCATCAGCCCCACTCAGAGAGTACTAAGGTCACATGCCTTTTCTACCAATATTCGGTCTTCCAATCAAGTACAAGCTTGTGTTTTGTGTCAACAACCACATAACTTGTACCAATGCGCTCAATTCAAATCTTTATCTGTGGATGAAAGACGCAAATTAATTACCACCCACAAGCACTGCTTCAATTGTTTATCAGGGACACACCCTGCCTATGGCTACCGCTGAACCCGAACGCTGCTTTTCGTGCCTCAAGAGGATCAGAGTGTACCTCAGGACTGCCATGGCCGTAAAGCCCTGCGCGGATATCCGCAACATTTGTCGTCATACGGATATAGTTGGCATGGATGTGCGGATAGCGGATACCGGTAATGTTTGGAGTAAATTTGCGGATAGTTTTTGGAATACAGTACAATCTGAACTTGTTGAATATCATTACTAGGACCCGGATGTTTATTGTTATGTTCTTTTATGACAAATGTAAAATGGTGATTAAGCTTATCTCATTCAAATTATGTCATTAAGCATAATTAACTCTCCAAACTGAAAAGGGTTGCAATTCTGGCTGTATAACATTCATTTTAAACATAGCACATGACATACATAGCCTAAGGGAACGACTTTCTCCTCAAATGTCTAAATGTGTTGCTTTAATGTATGTCTACCCCTTATTATTCCCGTTCACCAAAGGGGTCGAGGATGAGATGCGATGTAAGTCTTTGTGGTGGATGGTTTTTACGGCCAGATGGATGTGTTGCTTTAATAAAAAATAAAAATATTATTGTAATGCCAGTAGATTCGAATAACAAACGTGCGGATAACAGTCGTGCGGATGCAAGGCGGATGTGGATAACGTTTTCTTTATCCGCGCAGGGCTTTAGCCATAGGACAAGAAAGACTTACTGCACTTGGAATGCTGTCTATTGAGAATGGTTTGATTAACAGCATACCGAATTTCAATAACCTCGTCATCGAAAAATTCGTCACGTTCAAGACTCGACGCCTGGAACTGATCTACAAATAAGGTAAGTTAATGCATGTGCATGCAGGCCCACCAACTGCGATATGTGCGAGCCGCCACTGCACCAATCTGTAACGAAGCCACGACCCTCTAGATCAGTGCCTCGCCAGGTGCATTTCTGTTACCAATCTCTCTCACTCTATTCATGGATAAGAACTTTGTTAAATACCCGGCAAACCACTTAAAACCAAGAGCTGAATTTCAATCGTTTTCACGAACAGATAATCGTGAAAATTAATAAAGG
The DNA here is from genome assembly GCA_946902985.2 of Meconema thalassinum. Lineage (NCBI taxonomy): Eukaryota > Metazoa > Arthropoda > Insecta > Orthoptera > Tettigoniidae > Meconema > Meconema thalassinum. Next base: position 130,890,427 of record OX336395.1, read on the forward strand.
TCTCTCAGAGCTGAGAAAGCCGTTACCTGTAACTTATAGTATATATTGGGAATATGGGAGGATGGTTAGGCAAAAGCATGCAATAAACTTCGTTCTTTAAAGTGCTGCCTGTTTCATTCTGACAAATACAAACAATTATAGCATGGATGCTACATATTCTAAACTACATGGGTTAGTAAAATAACAATAATTAACTTACATGTCAGAACAATCTTTGTTTCAGCGAACCTAGCAGCGAAGCCTAAGTGTTGAATTATTGGGTGTTAATTAAGTTTCTTACCTCAATCTGCTAGGCCGAGCAACGCTAAGCGTTGGTCCTGCATTTTATGGAGAGTGGGCAGCACACACACACCGTCAGATCTTCAATGGAATACAGGCCCTGAACAGCCCTTGACATGCTATTTTAAACACTCTACTTGCGTCTCCCACTCTTTAAATTTCCACCCACTGGCTACAGTTTCCTCTCGATCTGATTGGTCGAGTCTACACTTACAGCAAGTATTTTCGAGCAAAGGGTGGGGGTAAATGCTGAGAAAGAAACGCATGAAAAATATTCCCACGTCAGCCCATTAACATGCCTTAAAGTCATTAAGAATCAATGTCGTCTGACCAAGCGGGTCACACACATTTCTTCCCAATAACGAGGCTATAAGCTGACACATTAATATTTGGTCACACGCTACAACAAATTAGATTAGAGTCTAGCGAGAGTAACCAGATGTTAGCAATAAAAATTAATATGTTTCCTGCAGGCTGGCTGGGAAAGAATTCGACAAAGAATCTCCGTACTAAGCCAGTTAAAGAGGGTGTCCAAACTAGAATTAAATCAGGGGTTAGAAACTAAGAAAATTCTCACTTAATACGCAAAGTACGCCCACTGCGTCACATTTGCGCGCCGAGGAGGGTGGACGATTATAATTGTAAAACTTGACCGTTGTGGTTGCTCGTTTGGGTGGTTCCGGTGTGATCGGACCATACTTTTCATTTCTACAACAATCTCTACAACTGACGAAGAAGATGGCGACGTCGAGAAGGGTGAGGGAAGCTCTCTTCAGCATCAAGTACGAGGGAAATGCCACGGCAATTTCCAATGGTAAGCGCGAATGACTCAGAAATACATAATCTCTCGCTTCATTGTTTCATATTCAAAATTTCATTAACTTCTTAGCTTGGGAATAATAGTAAAATCAGTAATTCATCCGACTCCGTTTTCACGTAATTCTCTAGTGGTAAATTCAAATCGTTATGCTCCAATTTAAATTTATTATTATTATTATTATTAAAATTGCCACTACTTGTTTTTTATATAATAAATTCATTTCTTATACTATGCAATCTTTTCTTTCAGTAGGTATCATTAGATATAGTCCAAATTCCTTCTCCTGATACAATTGTTAGTTGGGTTAATGATCAAATCATACCACGATCTGAGTGTAAAGATTCTTAAAGGTGTTCTGCCTGAGCTAGGTGTTGTTAAATATAAATTTAGATTTCAACATAGCGTTGAGGTCTTGGCGCCCATTAATACAACGTATCTTAGTCAGAGTAGACATAACATTTATCACCTCAAACGAGGGACGTGTTATGGTTTCTCCACACTCTCACAAAAGAACCCGTTACACTTGTCGCTACCAACGTGAGGCCGAAAACCTAATAACATTTGTGGAAGGAGAAGGGTATATATTTCTGTGCCTGTATTTTGGGGGTTTTTCATTTATCGGTGTGTATCAGCATGGGTAGTGTTGAGGAAGAGATGAAGTTGCGTAGTGGTCACCAGTTGGATAGTGAAGATACGAGCAGTATGGCTAGTCTTGAAAATGAAAGCAGTACAAGGGTGTCGGAGGTAAATCCCGATACTGAGGGGGGTAATCAAAACAGTCAAGCAGGGTTAGAGAGTTTGCTTCTTCAGTTTATGCAACAAAATAAGATAAGTACAGACGCTTTAAATGCTAAACTCGAACAAAATAATGCTAAACTTGAACAAAACAGTAGGGAAAATAAAGAGAGTACTGAAACTTTAAATGCTAAACTTGAACAAAATAGTAGGGAAAATAAAGAGAGTAATAGGGAATTGAGCGATAGTTTAAATGCTAAACTTGAACAAAATAATGCTAAACTCAAACAAAATAATGCTAAACTTGAACAAAACAGTAGGGAAATTAGTGATAAATTCGAACTGATTAGAGGTGAGATCAGAGGGGTGATGGAAGAGAAGGCTAAAGAGATTATTGCAGATGTAGACAGAAAATTAAGAAAAGTACAGGAGGAGTTAGAAATTAGAATCAGTACACAGGCTGAAAATTAAAAAGAACTAGTGCAACTTGAAACACAGCAGGTCAAAAAGCAATTGGGGGGAGAAATTGACAAAATTCAGGTAGGAACTAAAGAGGTTAAAGAACAGCTGGGGGGAAGAATTGATAAAGTTCATGCAGAAATAATCACTGAAGTTAATGATTTAAGGGAGAGGAATAAGGAAAGCATTAATGAGATTAATGAGAAACAAGCTAAGTTAAGTGTTAAAGTTGAAGCATCGGAAGGGAGCATTAGGTTAACTGTAACTAATATTGAAAGAAAAGCTGAGGAGAAAATTGCTGAATTAGAACAGAAGTTGAAAGCTAGAATTAGGCAGGAAAATAGTCAGAGTAGGCCAGTTTATGTGAATAGCACACACAGGGAAATAGAACTAGGCAAATTCAGTAATCGGCAGGGTTGTCCAATGGAGTTCATGAATGCGATAGAAAATAATTTCAGGGAGAGGTTGGAAGATGGTAGTATGGAGTGGTGCCAGGTAGTTGAGATTTTAGAGCAAGCGTTTGTAGGCGAGACAAGAAACTGGTTTGCTGTCTACAGAGACAATTTCGAGAACATTTCAGATTTTAAAGTTAAATTTTGTGATAAATTTTGGAAAGAGGTAATTCAGTCTCAGCATCGTGAGGGAATTGTGTGTGGGAAATATAACCCGAGAGGAAATTACACTATGACCGAGTACATTTTAGGACAGGTATTGACGTGTAAATATCTGGATGGTTTGAGGGAGGAAAGTGATGTAGTCAGGCTATTACTAAGACATTTTCCATATAGAATCAAGGAAGCTGCCTGTATCCAAAATGTTAAATCTATTTCACAAGTGGAAAATTTATTGAGTACATTCGATGCTCTGGGAAGAGGTGGTTACGAGGAGAATTTCGTTAGGAACCAGGGTAACCATAATAACAGGCCTAATGAGAATAGGAATCAGGAAGTTCAAGGGAACGGTGGCGAAGGGGCCAACGTCCAAAATAGGGGGAACCATAATAATAATAATAATAATAATAATAATAATAATAATAATAATAATCAGCAAAATCAGAACAGAGGAAACGGGTATGGTACGCAGTACCAAGGTAGAAATAATGATTTCAGGGGAAATCAAGGCCGAAATAATGATTTTAGGGGTTACCAAGGGAGGTATAATAACAATAATAATTATAACCAGAACAGGGGTCAAGGAGGGGAATCAGCCCAATGGTAATAATGGACAGAGAAATACCGTTAACACAGCCCCGAACAACCAGACCAGTGCAGTAGTGAGTAGTACTACACCAAGCGGTAGCGGTACTTTAAACACGAACCAGGCTGCGATGTAAGGTCAGAATCTCAGTCTGTAACATGCCCTGTCCATACACTTATACAGGAACCCTATGACCTAAATGTAAGAAATGAATTATTACGTGAACTAAATGATGAAGGTATTATTCAGGAGGTGGCTAGTAAGAGCCCCATAGTTAAATTTAACGTGTCCGAGGCGTACACAGATGTTTTAATTGATAGTGGTTGTATGAAGAGTTGCATAAGTAGTGCATTTTATGATAAAATGAAAGGAACTGGAGTAAATTTTGAGGAGATGCCAATTAAAAGCACTTTTGTTACCACAGCTGTTGGGAAGATGTCTAAAGTAATTTGTAAGCAAGTTTTAGTAGACATTAAAATTAATAATCATGTAGAAAAGCAGATTTGTCTTGTAATTCCAAATTTAGTATTCAGTGTTATCTTGGGTTCAGAGTGGCTAAGTAGAGTGTCTGGTAACTTATGTTATGATGTAGGGAGTTTGAAATTTAAATGGGGTAATTCTGAAGTAGAGGTAGCGTTCAATGACCATATTCAGAGAAGTAGTGTTGTAGGTGTGATTTGTACTTTAAATGAGATATCGCCAGCCGTAGAGCGGGATTCTCCATGTTTTGTGGGCAGTGTGATTACGAACGGTAGTCTAGAGGACTCGTTACGTGATGCTGCATTTCAGGGAAATATAGAGGAAGAACAGTGTGTTCGGCTCTATGATGTGTTATTGTGTAATAGGAGAGTTTTTGAGGATCGCATTGGTATGGCCAATTGCTATACACATTCATTGAACGTTATTGATTGGTCAGTATTCACAGGACATAGATATCCTGTACCTTTCGCTTATCAGAGTGCCGTTGAGGCACAAATTAACCAGTTGCTTGATGATGGGATTATTGAGCACTCTAACAGTCCATATGTTAATTCTTTGATCACGGTACCCAAGGCAGATGGCACAGTTCGTATTTGTTTAGACGCTAGTTTGGTTAACAGTAGAATTAGTTCAGATCAGCTGAACTCCATGTCAATAGAGGAATTAATGCAAACATTTGAGGGGAAGAAGTATTTCACTTGTGTAGATTTGAGTTCCAGTTTCTGGCAAGTGCCACTTATGTACGAAGATAGACCATTTACAGCTTTTAGTCATAAATATAACCTTTATCAATTTTGTAGAACACCTTATGGGTTAAAGAGTAGTTCAGCAGCTTTAATTAGGGCTTTAAACATCGCATTGCGGGATGACACAGAAAAGTTTGTAACCATTTACATTGATGATATGGTAATTAGTTCACGCAGTTTTGAGGAGCATCTACGTCATTTAGATATAGTTTTTCAGAAGTTAGATCAGGCAGGGTTCACTTTGAAGCTGTCTAAGTCGTCATTCTGTCAGTCAGAAGTGACATTTTTTAGGTCATAGAGTGTCGAGTAGAGGTGTAACACCAGAGGAAAGTAGGGTTAGCATGTGTGGACAGTAGCAACAGGGCATCGTTCCAGACACTGAGAAATTGGTAAGTAGAGGAACGTGATGACGTTAAGTTAAGGGAAACAGATTATACGGGACGTATAATATACAGAGTCTACGAAAGTATGTGTCATAAAGTGAGTGTGTTTAGCTGGCGAGCCAGCCTATCCAATGAGTAAGTGTGGTATTCGGTGCGGGGGAGATCTGGTCTTCCAGGCAGGCGTATCAGAAGTCACAAAGGGGGGTAGTATATAAGTAATTGAGAGTTTTTAAGGTACAGGGAAATATGACGGGATTGTCGGATGCTCTTGAGCACTAAAATGTCTCGATACACCAAGGCCAGAATTTGGTAGCGCTGGTGAATTCCCATTTGTCTCCTAGAGATGGGTGAGCGCTTGTACAGGGTATTTTTGCTTAAGGCGTCCACGAGACAAAAGATGGGCCACCAGAAGGCGAGACAGTCCTTCATGAAACTCATACATAACAGCACACGTGATTTCTGTTTACGGCCTCGCCATGTAAGAGCTGTAGGTGTGTAATTTAAGGTAATTAATACAAAGGTATTATTTGAGTGAGGAGAAGTGGTCTGAGTTGTGAACTAGTATTAAGTAGAATATGGTCTACGGGAACTTAGTAAGACAGGGCGATTACGGCACAGAAATATTTGGTGTTATATGTAATGCGCACTTACTGTTTTTTTTTTCAGAAATCAATATTAATTTTATCTACAGTAATACACGGAGAGATTAAGTATTTTGGTCACGATGCGCAGCCACAATAGTGTGATCGTGTGCTCAGTGAGATTAAGTTTCACCAGAAGGAAGCGACCTCCAGTGATATTAGGAAGTTCTGTGGTGATATATATATATATATATATATATATATATATATATATATATATCAGAACACCTTCGATGCGTGTGATGTGACATCATATATACACAGTGCTAACACATTATTTATGTATATCTTTCCCAACACAGAGATATTTGAGAGGCGGAAATATCCGTGGAACAATAATCAAAATGAAAAACATTGGACTGATTGCACAGGGCAATCCAATATAACAACCGACTTTGACGCAAAGAGCGTAAAGAAAATTATGAGTGTATATATATATGTAATTTAGGGTGATTTAATTTGTGTAATATGTATTTTGGATGGGGATTTTATTAACGTGTCTGGGATAATCACATGATGTACCGTCGTCACGGTAAATCATCCGATGATCCGAGGCGAATATGTAACGTGTTTTTCGAGGGTATTTTACGCCACTGACATAAGTCAGTAGGAAGCCATTCAATGTTTATTTACGCGGCAAATTGTTCTCCCAAGACAAGTTTCATGTAACTTATTATTATTATTATTAAGGTATTTTTGGAGCGTGTTTTTTTATAAGATTATAAGTCTACAGATAGGTTTTCGATGTTATAGAAAACACTATCAAGCGAATTATTACGTACAACATTATCGCGGAAAATTATATGATTACGGAATTTTACGGATTTTTGTCAGTTAGAGTTTATTGTGAGAGAGATGAGTCATTGGGAATTCAGCTACAGGTATATTCTTGTCGAGAAGCGTGACGCAAGCCGTGGGGCACTTCCAGCTGGCTGCATCAAGAAAAGGCGAAATGGCCTGGGCCGGTAATCGACATCGTCGCGCCGAGTATATTGACCCTTGTTCCGGGAGTATCGTGTGGTGTCACAGCCAATCATTGAAGACCGGGCGAGTGGAAGACGGGTCCGGAGAGGGGGTTCGGCGAGTGCATATATTGTTCGCGCGCCGAGGAGGGTGGACGATTATCATTGTAAAACTTGACCGTTGTGGTTGCTCGTTTGGGTGGTTCCGGTGTGATCGGACCATAACTTTACATTTCTACAACAATCTCCACAACTGACGAAGAAGATGGCGACGTCGAGAAGGGTGAGGGAAGCTCTCTTCAGCATCAAGTACGAGGGAAATGCCACAGCAATTTCCAATGGTAAGCGCGAATGACTCAGAAATACATAATCTCTCGCTTCATGGTTTCATATTCAAAATTTCAGTAACTTCTTAGCTTGGGAATAATAGTAAAATCAGTAATTCATCCGACTCCGTTTTCACGTAATTCTCTAGTGGTAAATTCAAATCGTTATGCTCCAATTTAAATTTATTATTATTAAAATTGCCACTACTTGTTTTTTATATGAAAATGAAAATCCACAGCCTGCTTCCTGTCTCCGACCGGGTCAGGAATGGAATGAATGAAGCCCCGATCTAGTGGCGAGGATATGGACTGTGCCGGCTGCCGAGGCCTGACGCACTCCTCTGGGGCAATGATTAAATGAATGACAGATGAAATGATAGTGGAGAGTGTTGCTGGAATGAAATTTTGACAGGGAAAACCGAAGTACCCAGAGAAAAACATGTCTGCCTCCATTTTGTCCAGCACAGATCTCACATGGAGTGACCAGGATTTGAACCACGGACCCAGCGGTGAGAGGCCGGCGTGCTGCCGCCTAAGCCACGGAGGCTTCTGTTTTTTATATAATAAATTCATTTCTCATACTATGCAATCTTTGCTTTCAGTAGGTAGCATTAGATATAGACCAAATTCCTTCTCCTGATACAATTGTTAGTTGGGTTAATGATCAAATCATACCACGATCTGAGTGTGAAGATTCTTAAAGGTGTTCTGCCTGAGCTAGGTGTTGTTAAATATATATTTAGATTTCAACATAGCGTTGAGGTCTTGGCGCCCATTAATACAACGTATCTTAGTCAGAGTAGACATTACATTTATCACCTCAAACGAGGGATGTGTTGTGGTTTTTCCACACTCTCACAAAAGAACCCGTTACAGTCCGTGCGCCTTTTAAGCTGGGTAAATAGTGGGACACACACACAGAGGACAGGCAGACACCCACACATTTGATCTCATAAGTCTACTTCATCATTTACCCAAAAGCGACAGTACCGTAAATGTCTGTTCAGGTCACTAGCATGAAGACATGCAAATGTCATATGGACAGAAGTGCTGTAGGACTGTTGAAGTGAATGCTGCGGAGCAGCACGGGTCTTCTAGTAGTTATGTGAATTAGGAATCTGCTATGCAAGTTAAAAAGTATCTTCAATGATCCGAGTGATATTAAACAGCATTAAGACAAGTGACATAGAAACATATAAACAAATAGGAAGTGAAATAGGATAAGAAATTTGAAATATAAGCGAGTTAGCAATAGGAAGAGAGAGAAATGTAAATATAGATTTTAAGTATAGAAATATAGACCGTATTTAATGAAATGAATGAAAGGTAGTAAAATGAAAAGAGAATCTGTATAGAATAAAGATGTATAATGCAAATATTGGGAATTTATGAAGTTATCAAAGTTTATTATTATTATTTTGAAGTAGGCCTAGGCCTAATTGCTTAAACATTTAAGACAAGATGAAGTCGACACAAAGGAATATTTTATTTGAATCTCCTTCTCAAAGATAACGATAATAATAAATAGTTTTAGAAATGCGAGAAACATAATATTAACCATATTGTTACGTTTACGGTTCTTGAAATAACCGGTCAGGCATATACAAATACACTACCGTACTTCTTTATTTAGCAAACCTTACACTACTAAATATTAATGTAGTGTTCATTAATATTTAAACTGGGAACATCGAGCTCTAGTCTTTCTGAAACTACTACACTCCAAGTCTCAACACTGCCTTTTCACCGAATCCTAAATCTCTTCTCTGTCGTATCGTCGCCTTCTCGATTCATCCACTGCCAGCTTGCCGGCCCAACTCACAATTGCAGCCAGCGCGCCACGCGCTCGCACGAGTCTGCCACCAGGTGCGCTCACACGTGTCTGTCACACTGTCCCCTCCTTAAGATTGTTCCGTCCCGGAGCAGACACCTCGTCTTTGGGACCAGCAGCATGCCAGAATTTCAATCCCTGTGCGCCGAAAGACTTCTTCTAGCATGCTTCTTACGATCCTCCAGTCCAATCCATCCTGCCCACAGCCCAACTTGGGCACAGCTAATCTGGATATGTTCCGCTGCAGTAGGAGCTCTCGCATCGCAAGTAGACTATCCCAGACGGCACGATAGGTCGGTTTCTGATGGGAAAGTTCTTTCGTCACTAGATAGAATAGCGATCGCTCGTTCCTGGGTAAATACAACACGTTTCCGACACGAGGCTCTTGACGCTGCAGCTCTTCAATCCCACCATACTTCCGCCGGAATACTTGGGCGATTCCTCGGCTCATCCTCAGGTCCTTAGCCACAGAGTGAGCCAAGGCATACTCACTGGAGGTTTGGAATAAATCCTGCCGAATCTCAGTACTGACGCCATAACAAACATTGCGGTCAGTACCACATTGGGACATGAATTCTTCGAACGATCGTTCCGACTCCGGGACTCGACATATACGGGCGAGTTGCCCGTGCTCCTCGTCATGGTTGTCGCCCAGGAACGATGCCAGCCGATTGAAGTGGACCACTCGGGGTTTGCCATTCGGTCTCCTCCTGATACGGTAGACGACGTCGTTAATCCTCTTCAGTACCTCATATGGTCCGTCCCAGGAGCGTTGCAGCTTTGGAGAGAACCCTCGCCGTCGTTTAGGGTCGAAAAGCCAGACTAGATCTCCTGCTTGGTACCCGCCTGATTCGGCTCTTACGTCGTATCGCTCCTTCATCCTGTTGCTCGCATTCTGAATGTTTGTGCGAACGCGGTCGTGAATGTCATCCATCCTTCGACGAAGGCCGGAGATGTAGTCCTCCCCAACGACATTATCCTCAGGTTTGCAACCGAACGCCAGGTCACACGGCAACCGCAGTTCTCGGCCAAACAGCACATTAGCTGGTGTTTGGCCTGTGGTCTCATGGATAGAAGAGCGATATGCCAGTAGAAACAAGTGGAGAAACTTGTCCCAGTCCCGCTGGTGGTCGGAGACAATTTTCGACAGGTATTTCTCTACTGTCCTGTCCATGCGCTCCACCATTCCATCGGACTGTGGGTGCAGGGCAGTCGTTCTCGTTTTCCGGATTCCGAGAATCTGGCACATCTCCTGGAACACCGACGACTCGAAATTTCGCCCCTGATCGGAATGCAGTTCCAAGGGTACACCAAATCGGCTCACCAGCTCCTTTATTAGCGTCTCGGCAACCACCACAGCTTCTTGGTTGGGCAACGCATATGCCTCTACCCACTTGCTGAAGTAATCTATTGCCACCAAGATGTATTTATTCCCACTCTCAGTCGTAGGGAAAGGGCCCGCTACATCGATGGCGATCCGTTCAAACGGGGCACCAACGTTGTACTGTCTCATCGCTGCTCTTCCCTTCTTCTGTGGCCCGTTCGCAGTGGCACAAACCACGCACTTCCTACACCATTCACGTACGTCATCTGAGTAATTAGCCCAATAAAACCGCTCTAGAACTTTCTCCATGGTTTTTCGAACTCCAAGGTGCCCCCCAGAGGTTCCATCATGCAGCAACTGTAGTACCTCGGGCACTCTGTTTCGTGGAACAATACCCTGTAGCCTCTCCTGAGCCCCGTCCTCTCTCCCCAGTACCCTCTTTAGCACCCCGTTTTCCAAAATCACGGAATTCCATTGAGCCCAGTAGGCTTTCACAGTGCGCGTGTAGGGTGCTACCTCTTCCCAAGTCGGTCGTTGCTCAGACGTCTTCCACCGCAGTAGGTGTTTTAAGTCCGGGTCATTTTCTTGATCCTTACGGATTTCCTCATCCTTCCAGTGGTCGTCGATCACAGTGCTTCTTCTCACTGCTGCAACTTTTTCGTCAATCCGATTGCAGTGCTTGCACTCTTGTGCGCATGGTCTCCTTGACAGAGCATCAGCATTTCGGTGCTTAAGGCCAGCCCTGTGTTCAGTGTCGAAGTCGTACTGCTCGAGCCTTTCAATCCACCTGGCTACCTGTCCCTCCGGGTTCTTGAAGCTCAGTAGCCACGTAAGCGCTGCATGATCAGTCCGTAGAAGGAACTTCCTCCCATAGAGATATTTGTGGAAATGCTCCACTGACTTCACTACAGCGAGCAATTCCCTTCTAGTTACGCAGTAGTTCCTCTCCGGTTTAGAAAGAACCTTGCTGAAGTAAGCTATCACCTTTTCTTGCCTACCTTGCAGTTGGGAAAGCACGCCACCTACTCCCACATTGCTAGCATCGGTGTCCAAAACGAATAGTCCTTCCGGTTGTGGGTAACTCAGGATAGGAGCATTGGTCAATACCTCCTTCAGTTGTTCGAAGGCTTGTTGACAGGTCGCGTCCCACACAAAACTCCGACTTTCCTCGGTAAGTCTGGTCAGAGGCTTAGCAATGTTAGCATATCCTGGCACGAATCGACGGTAATAGGTGCACAGTCCGAGGTAACTCCTGACTTCTTGCTTATCTTTCGGTACTGGCCATTCCTTCACCGTGTTAATCTTTTCCGGATCCGCGGTGACTCCCTCTCCGGAAACAACATGGCCGAGGTAGTTAACTTGTTTCCGAAACAGGAAGCACTTCTTGGAGTTAAGCTTAAGGTTGGCTTGCTTAAGACGTAAGAACACCTGGTCGAGATTTCTCAGGTGATCTTCAAAAGTTCTTCCCAGAACGATGATGTCATCCAGGTAGACCAAGCATGTTTCCCAAGACAGCCCTTTTAAAACGCGATCCATCAGTCGTTCAAAGGTCGCAGGGGCATTACAGAGTCCGAATGGCATAACTGTGAAGTCCCAAAGCCCAGAACCAATCGTAAAAGCGGTCTTCTCCTTGTCCCTGGGGTCCAATCCTACCTGCCAGTATCCACTCTTGAGATCCAACGTGGAGAAGATCGTGCTCCCACCCAAGGTGTCTAGGGTGTCATCGATGCGTGGTAGTGGGTAACTGTCCCTTTTCGTCACATTGTTCAGTTGACGGTAGTCTACACAAAACCGTGTAGATCCATCTTTCTTCTTCACCAGGACCACTGGCGAAGCCCATGGGCTGCTTGAAGGTTCAATCGCCCCATCGCGAGCCATATCATTTATTATCTGCTCTGCTTCCTCTCGCTTGGCTAGTGGTAATCTTCTGGGAGTCTGGCGAATTGGTCTTGAGTCACCCGTATCGATGCGATGTTGAACCACGTTCGTTCTTCCGTTACTGGTCCCGTCCTGGAAGGCATCCTTATGACGTCGAAGAAGTTCCCTCACTTCTCGGCTCTGCCCAGGATTAAGCTCTTGACACGCTGCCTCGATAAGACCGTCGAGCCACACCGAAGATATATCGGATGAGGAAGTAGCTGTTTGTACTTGGCGTACGACGGAGGACACAGACGAACAGCTTCCCAAACTGGTTCCTTTCCGAACGATTATCGAGCGATCATTAAGGTTCATTACTCGCACAGGAATTTTCGCCCCTGCACGGACCAAAGCTCTGGCTACCAGTATTCCACGTTCAGGTTCATCGTCAGCAAACCTAGGCCCTACCATGACGACACAACCATGAGGAACTCCACCATCCGGCTTTCCTTCTACCATCACTTCACTAAGCCCAGGTAGTACAACATCTACCGCTGCGATCACCCGTACCGATGAGGCGTTCCTCCTCTGCAGCACTACTTCCTCGTTTCCGACTCTCAAAATCCCACTCTCCAGGTCCAGTCTAAATTTATACTCAGTCATGATATCCATCCCGAGAATGACGTCCTCCTCCACTTCAGCGACCAAGACACGATGGCGAAACTGGGTATCACCGATGACGAAGTTGACGTCTACCTCCCCGTGAACGTTGGCTGGTTCCCCCGTAGCCGTTCGCAGTGTCCATCTCGTGGTTGTTACTGTTCGTCTCACGATGCCTGGTCTGATTATTGTCATTGTGGCCCCTGTATCCAGCAGTAGGTCTCTGGGCTCTCCGTCCACATGGCCACTAATAAAAATAGATTTGGCTTGACAACCCAGAGACGCGACGATAGAAGTGGGGGCATTTCTGGTGTTGCCACTGGTTGACAGTCGCCCCTTTCTATCAACCCTGTTTAGTTTTCCTGTGGCTGGTGCTTCCCGTTCATAAACTTAGGGCATCGATCTCTGAGATGCCCCATCTCCCCGCAGCCCCAGCACCTCGTCCGTTTCTTCTTGGACTGCAAGGCTTGAAGTACTTTCTCCACGATTTCTTCTATGGAAGGCACTGGCTGGACCTCCTTGTCTCTCTCCAGAGCTCGAATGCGAGCCTGGCCGCGCACGGATTGTTCGACAGCCTCAAACTCAAGAGCCAGAGTCAAGGCATCATTCAATGTTTGCGGACGCGCCAGTTTCACAGCCCGCTGCGTATCAATCTCGCGGAGCCCATCGAGAAACTTCTCGGTAGCAAGACTCTCATACACATCGCTGGGCACTGTTGGATAGGCGCTCGTAACGAGACGTACTATGTCTGCTTCGAACTCCTGTAGGTTCTCGTTGGGTCTCTGACAACGGTTTCTCAACTGGGAGCGATACAGCTGTTCCATGTGACGATGACCGAACCGCATTTCAAGTTTCTGTACAAGAATGTTGTAGTTCTGCCTTTCCGACAAGGGAACAGCCTGCAGGACTCGTAGGGCCTCCCCGCGCAGCGACAAACTCATCAATGAAGCCTTCGTGGCATCCGCCCATCCATTAATCATGGCAGCGGTCTCGAACAAGGTGAGGTATTCTTCCCACGCAGACTTCCCATCGAAAGTCGGCAGGTCAGTCCGACCAAACGCGGAAACAGGTATACGCTCCTTACCTTCCGCTGGTCCACCAGCGGTAATGATTTCGTTTTCCTGCTTGTCTTTATTTGGAAGCACACCGCTCGCAAGCTCGTCCTCAAACTTCCGCAGGGATTCTTGAAATTCTTCCCTCAGTTTGGTTTCGGTAGTGAGCGTTACTTCTTGAAGTTTCCTCTCGAGGTTGGCAGTATTTTCCATTAACTTCCTTTCCAAATTCTGAGTTTTCTAATACCTGACACAAACCCTCAGTCCCACCAGTAATCTCGAAAAGAAATGTTTCTGGATCCTCACCTGTGTCCACCAGTACCTGTCTTAACCTCGCTTGCAGCACAGATTTTATTCCCGTAGAATCAACTTCCCTTTCTTCCAGTTCCTGACGTAACTCCGAAACCTTCAGTGCTGAAAGTTTAACTTTCCTGGTCGTCATTTCACACTCTAAAATGCGGTACCTCAAGACTTTCACTATGTATTTACTCTATAGCCTGACACCAGTTGTTACGTTTACGGTTCTTGAAATAACCGGTCAGGCATATACAAATACACTACCGTACTTCTTTATTTAGCAAACCTTACACTACTAAATATTAATGTAGTGTTCATTAATATTTAAACTGGGAACATCGAGCTCTAGTCTTTCTGAAACTACTACACTCCAAGTCTCAACACTGCCTTTTCACCGAATCCTAAATCTCTTCTCTGTCGTATCGTCGCCTTCTCGATTCATCCACTGCCAGCTTGCCGGCCCAACTCACAATTGCAGCCAGCGCGCCACGCGCTCGCACGAGTCTGCCACCAGGTGCGCTCACACGTGTCTGTCACAATATTTAATTCAAATTTATTATTTTTGAAGATTTAGGCAGGCGATTTTCATGTTACTATAATATTAAGTTGTTGAATAAATTTAAGAGTACATTTTTATGTATATTCACTGTTTTCTAGAATCTCATTTTCATTAGTTGGTTAAATATTGTACTATGGAGGCAGTCATAGGCACCAAACACCATTCCAACCTTGACCCGACACACCTTGAGATCGCACGATTCTCACTCTCCAATGTAATTAGTAGTCTAGTTAGTTAGTTATTGTTGTTTTAAGGGGCAGAACTGCGAGGTCATCTGCCCCTAATTAGTAGTCTGATCGAAGTAGAATAGGCCCATAGTGCAATATACCGTATTTACTCGAATACGGCCCCCGGATTTTGAAGAACAACATTTAAAAAAAAAAAATTTTACTCAAAATTATTTACTATCTTAACTAAATAAACAGAATAGCATTTATCCAAAATAGTTTCCAACAGTTTTGAAGTCGTCCTAAAATAACACACATCAAACGATTAAAAATACAAATAAAAGTACACAAACACTTCATTCATCGTCATCAGAAGTACCAACTTCGGAACTTTTATCACCATCACTTTCCCACTAAATGTCGTCATCACTGCCATCCATAGCATTCGAAATACTACATTTCTTGAAGCTCTTCCGTATGAGATCTCCAGAGATACGATTCCATGCCGTCAAAATCCTCGAACACAGCAGCTGAACTTTCGGGCGCTGAATACGACCAGTTGGAGTCAGTGTGTGCTTATCGGCCGCCGTCCGCTCCATACACAGCTGTTTCAAGGCTGCTTTGAACGGGCGGTTCACGCAGCATAGACGTCATCCCGCTCAATCACGAATACATGACTCATCAATATCATATTTCCTACCGGGCACGATTTCCAATAACTTCAGCTTCCCTCGCAACTTTCAATTTCTCACTCACAGTAAATGACCGCAAACGTTTCGTAGCATTCATGTTTACACTCGGAGAATGTGCGTGCGACTGTGTTACGCCGCGTGCTTACGGTAAAACAAAGTTATAGCCGGAAGAAGGCTAGCACCATCTAGCGGATACTCGCAACACCCGACATCGCGCGCGGCGGGCAATTCAAATCTTTCAAATTTGGATGACTCAAATAAGACCCGCACCCCAATTTTTCACGTCCGAATTTGTTTAAAAATGTGCGGGTGGTATTCGAGTATATACGGTAGTTAGAAAATATACCCCATCCCATGTACAATTTGTCAGCGATGTGAGGCGGTTCCTTTAGCCGGGTACCGTTAAGCATCTGCAATCCCTTCCATCCTTGGATAATGGCAAATATGAATGCAATTTTGGGCACACTAGTCAAAGATCTCCATCCTCACAAACCAATTGTCACTCAGTGTTGTACTGTTATGTCAGGCACAATATATCAGTGGCCTAAAAAATTGGTGTACAGTTCCAGGGTCAAGCTTCAGTGTACTTCTCTACAACAAAAGCTTGGGGAAGGCAATAACTACCTGTGATTAGTAGCGGGGATGATGAATCAGGTATTTGAACAGAGGTAGGAAAAATAAAATTAAAAAGTTAAGGAATAACATCATTTAGTTTCTGTTCTTTTAAGTTTATTTTTATTAAAATCCACAGAAATATATAACACAAACATACAAACTAATTTCAATATATACATTGCATTGCATTATCAACTCTCAACATAAGAAGATAAAAGTCTATCTTTCTCAAGTACAACTATGATTTCATGTGTACGGACAGAAAGATAATATTATTTCTCAACCATGAAACGTTAAAATTCTGTTATATTTACCAGAACAATTATATTGGCAACTTTCAAACGTCATCAGCATCAAACTTAAGGAATTAAAGCCAACTAACTAAATTTCAATAAATATCCAAGCTATTATAATTTCAGGTCATCAAATTACTCCTGTGTTCACCACAGACATGTCGAGCTTCAATCAAGAAATCATGAGTTATCCGTGTGAATAAATGAAAGGCACTTGAAATTTTATTAATGTGCAAAACCACAAACCAACGTTACCCGACTTAAGAACGTAAAATTAAGTTTCTTCTCATGAAGAAAAAATAAGTAAATAAATAAATCCTGACCATCTCAAAATAATTTGCAGCAAAAAGACATTTTATGACAAAGAATTGACGATTTATCACTTGAAAACAAAAATTAAGGGTTCTTCTCATATTGAAGTGAAGATCACACAGAACTCAAACTCTCCTTTTTTGGGGAGGGGGCAAAGAAGCAAGATTTATAAATATAAAACATTTTTATAGGACATTTTAAAGCAAGGTGTGGTGAAATACAATGTCCTAGAGAGAAGAACTGGGTAAATAAAACTAGTTTTATCACAATCTTGAAATTTCGAAAGATTCAGTTAACTTGTTCTTCAGTTGAAGTGACGATATGCATTCCCCCTATTCCATAAACCTATTATGTCAAATGCTCAACACTTCAATTTAAAATTGATTACATCAAATTTCATTTTCTTATGTGACATTTTGATGAAGCTCTCCACCAGCTACAGTGATGTGCAGTTTCACCTGGTATTTACAAGAATTAAGCCAAATAAATGATATTAAATATTTTCATGGTTGGATTATAACAGAATTTTATTCATATAATAGTTTTCAAAGTTGAAAAACAACAGAAACATACTGATTGCATTACTGGAGACCACATACCAAGTGCTTCAGGTACATATATGAGGCATTGGAGAAGAGATGCATAGAATGGAAAATCACTGGGATTGCTGTATCCATGCCCAAGGAGACTATTTCGAAGGAAACTGTGGAAACTACAAGTTATGGTAAGCTATTTTTATCTTTATGGTCAAATTTCCCAAAGTTTTGGCTTGCACCTCGTAGGTTCATATAATTATTAGGTTTTCAAAATATACAACCATGGTTTTGTGACATGATATTTAGACTCGTAAAAGAGAAAAGTTGTTACAATGAAATAATTTACACATTATATATATGGTGTCCCATAAGTCACTTCTGGAGCCTATGCAATATGAATCTTGGAAGAAGACAGATATACGGTAAGAGTTAGTGACAAAATTCCATCTTAGAAGCTTTCATTAATGTAATATGCCGTATTTCCTTGCATAATCTTCGCACCCCACTTTTCAAACACTAAAATAGGTTTATAAAATTTCATCTCATAGCATATTCGTATTTGTGCGCCAGTCAGTTCCACATGAAGCCATGACTTTATACCCTGGTGAGACTTTGTCAGAAGAAAAATATCTTGTCTTTATGCCTGCGGGCTATGAACTGTGACGCGAGCGGCGAGCTTCGTCACTTAGTACATTCCGCGAGCGTATAATCTGGGGGATCTTGTCAGGAGAAAGTAATCTCGTCTTTATGCTTGCGGGCTCTGAACCTCGACGCGAGTGGCCATCATCGTCAGCACATTCCGCGAGCTTTAACCTGTCCATGACCTTGACAGAAGAAAGAAGCCTGTCTCTCTGACTGCAGGCTATGACACGTTACGCGAACAACTGGCCCATGCATGCTAACCAACGATCGCGCTCAACGCAACTTCAGGGCCTGGGGAGTGAAACATATGTGGACCTATCGCTCTGTGAGTTGGCCTCGGAATGACGAGATGCAATAAGCTGCCGTACGAAGCGCTGCTAGTCCCAGTTCGTTGACGTTAAAACAAGTCCAACTGCTATTGGCCGAATCTTACGCAAGGGACACCTCATGCCAGTCTAGCATCTGCCACTTCCGTGAAAACATCGCAAAAGGGACCCGTGCGTGATGATACACATTGGTGTCCAAAATGACGAATACAAGAATTGTACGATGATCTTGATGAAAGTGAAATACCTGTGGTTACATAATAAGCAAACAATATTAAGAGACCTCACAAGCGTGCAGCATATATTTAAAAATTGAAGTTTTCTTCTTTGATCTGAAATATTCTTTGCATAATCGTCGCACCCTGCTTTTTTCCAGGAATTTTAAGCCAAAAATGTGCGACGATTATGCGAGGAAATACGGTAGCAACTCTGTATGATAAAGAATCTGACTTTCTGGATTTCACTTCAACTTTGGTACCACGACTCAGCTATTAACACTCCAAGCTGGCACTCTATGAAGACCTGACCTAATCTTACTAGGTGTAACTCCAGTGAAATAATCTGATATTCTCCACAATCCAGTGTTGGCACAGTAATATTAGCAATATCTTCATCCAAGAATTGCATGATGCAAGACATGGGTGCAAATTATGAGACACCATGTATTGTATTAATTAACATGTGGCTGGTCTAGCCTATTTGATTAGAATTAATTTACCTTACATTATTCGGCATCAGAATGAAAATTCACCACAAATATTGGAAATACTGAGCACTACAATTTCAGTGGATGAAATATCATGCCAGAGGTATGAACACTCATTGGAATTGAGTTATTTAATACATACTTTTGTGAGGCACTTTTTGAACAGACTTAAGATTTAACAAAGCAAAAATATCCAACAGAAGAATGCAAATGAATACAGAGTCTCTAGCAAGACAATCAGCCACCAGAATTACACAATGCAAATCAAAATTTATCGTACAAGCAATCGTAAAAATATCCACGTACATGAAAAGTCTATGTACAAAAGAAAGAGAGATAGGAGGAATGAAACACAGAAGAACACTTCACGCGTACAAATCTTCTCGATCGGCACCGACGCCGTCCCCATCTTCTAGGGACGAGAAGTTGAGGAAGTGTGCTGGTCGATGAACTTCGTGGTAGAACTCCTTGGGGTTCGCCAGCTGTAACTCATACTTCATGTTGGGGTCGTGACGGACACCTGCAATGAGCAATGTCGGATTTGACCTTCAGATTGGCAGCAACAAAAAAGTAGTATTTATAAAGAGATATAATGTAGAACTTATTTGTGGACCTTTTATTGACATACATTTTATCTTTCCAAACACAACTCAACTTTCAAGACAAAACAAAATTCACCACTTTGTAGTTCGTTTTTCAATTAGGACAGAAGTTCTCAATGACTTTTGTTTCTAGACACATTTAATGAATACAACCTCAATACAACACCAATATTCCATCCCACTCGCCCCCTAACCTTTCTGAACTACAACCCATCTATATTTCACACAAGGCAGGGTGTTTGCCTGTGGAGTTTGGTTGGTTGGTTCTTGAGTTTAGGGGCTGCAACAACGCGGTCATGTAGCCCTGGGTACTTTGGGTGTGTGTAGAATTTGTCTGATAACCGGTGTTAATTGTGATGACTGTATTAGTGTGTGTTATCTGTTTTTTAATTTAAGTACAGACTGCAACTTAGAATTTTTCAAATAGTTCCTACTTTTGCCGCCAAGTGCCACCGTCAACGACTACTAGGCCAAATTCAGAACTTAGCTACTAGACGCCACCGCAGTTGGCTCTTGGCAATGAACGTAGAAACCTAAGAGCGTTGTTTACATTCTTAACCTATCCAATTTAGCTTCACACAGGTGTAATTAGTTGAAGGTTCTTTAACATGCCATGGGACCGCCGGCTTGACTTCCCCTCCGAAGGAAGGCATACGGAGGGATTTATAATGCTCTTAAGAAATCCGACGGCTTCGGCCGGGTTTGAACCCGCTATCTTGGGCATAGAAGCTCAGCATGCTACCGACTACGCCACCGAAGCCGTTACCTGCGGAGTTTGTCCTGGTCCTTTTCTCTCTCCGATTCCCACATGCCTGTCATTCTATTTGTCCTTCTTCTCAATATTTCTATTCTTTTCTTGTCACATTCTCTGATATGGAAAATATATTCTGACATTATGAATATCTACAGTAAAACCTGCCTTCAACGGACTCTTTAATAAATGGAAACTTGCCTTAAACGGAAATATTTGTTGGTCCCGTGAATTAAAGGGTGAAAAACATGTTCAATTCCCTTCATCAAACAGAAACCGTGTTACACGTGAAAGAAATACACACTCACCCATGAAATTGTAATTCCAGGAGCCTTGAGTAGGAACCATGAAGAATCCCAGGAACCTGTCGGACAGCAACATCTGCACCTTCTCGTAGTGACTGGGTAAGTATCCCTTGGGATTGTTACCCTTGTCCGTGTTCTGCCGACCCCACTCGTAACCACTGAGCAAAGAAAACTTGCATTAATAGGACACAAAATACTTATCAGCTGAGAACACAGAATTAGGGAATAAATACTGCAAACTCAATAAACAAGTCCTCAAGCCTGGAATACCTGAGGTACCACAAGTTAGTTATTGCTGGATTAAGGGGCGGAACACAAGGGAGAAAGACCAAGAAGAAGACCAAGAGGCAAGTGACTGAAAGGTGTGGAGGACTTCGTGCAAAAGAAAGGAGAAGACTGGACCAAGGTGGAGACGGAGAGATGGCGGAAAGACAAGACGATGAAGAGGCTATGTTCCAAACAGACCCGACCAGTGGCTGGAAACTGTGCAAGATGAAGAAGAATTAGTTACAGTAATAATTCAAGATATGCAGTCTCACCTGGGTGTGAGCTTGTAGGCTGTAAGTGAACAAGAGCCAGGCGTGAAGCTGCAGGTGATTATGATGGTCCTCTCACCATCCCAGCTAGCGTTGTCACTCATCACCTTGGCATGTGTCGTGATGTCCTGCGGTGACAGCTGGGGCAGCTCATTGGGCTGCGTGTGGATCCAGCCTAGGGGCTCCATCTCTTTCAGGTACTGGTGCTGGGGGAGCTGATTGGGCAAGTGCACAGTCTGATGGGTGCCCCACTGTGGAGCCATCACGATACAGCGGATTTCTTTCACCTGGGGGTTGTCTGGGGGACTGATACCATACAAGTAGCCAGCAATCTGTAAACAAAATAACTAAATGTTTGGAATAGCCTCTCAACCAAGACTACTCTTATATGGAAGTTGTGAAATTTTGGACACTATGCATGACAATGAGAAAATGTCAGCGCATACGCTCAGGGGCTGGTAACACGCCAATTGTGATCTACTGGTACATAACGAGCATCGCTTTAGTAAACCATGAACACTATTTACTGAGCGTTATGTATTGAATATCAAGAAATTGTTCATGCTAACCGGAAATGAAATGGAAAAATATGTATTTTAATTATTCATAAATGCCCATTAGTCCTGTTTCTAATATATAATCTCCAGCAATATTAATTCCATCGCATAATCGTTGCATAACACATTATAGTCCGTATCATGAAAGAAGAACGCTTACAGCTGTCGAAGCCAGCATGTGGGGAATTGCCACTGTGACAGGTCATCTCAACTTTCGGACCACGAGAAACTCTGGACAATTTTTATGCAGTTTTCACTGTTAACTAAAGGATCATCTACAATCCATTGAATGAATAAGCAAATACACTTCAATAGGTACATGGGATAATAGTAACAGTGAGAGAAGAGACATGCCAAGCAAGGACACTGTGTCTAGCCACATGCTTGGCGCTGTCCACGAGTATATTGTAACTTGGCTCGTTGTTACCATGGAGACCGCTGCCCTGCTCACCTCTGCTACACACCTAACCTTACGAGTTTATGACAGCAGTCGGCGTTCTTTCATTATACCGACTATAGTATACGTGTGCCGGTCAGTTGAACAGGCTGCTATGAGCTTATAACCGGGTGTAACCTTATCAGATGAATGGGGCCCTGACTCTGTGCCTGCAGGCTATGACTCGCGCTATGCGAGCGGCTGGCATGCTAGACAGCACTCGGTGCCAGCACAGGGAATGAAACTTGTATCGGCTCATCACTTCTGCCTGGGAAAGACTAGATTCACTAAGTCCCCATAAGAAGTGCTGCTAACCCAAGTTTGCCCACATGAAAACAGGCCTGGCTGCTATTCGCGGACATCCCGCGCCAGTCTAGTATCAGCCACTTCCGTAGAAACATCGCAACAGAGTGATGTTACACACGTGGTGTACACAATGAGAAAATACGAGAATTTTATGGCGATCTTGATGAAAGTGAACTTGAATATTCTTCACAATCGTCGCACCCTGCTTTTCTTCCACGAATTTTAGGCTAAAAATACAAGACGATCATGCGAGGAAATATGGTATACTCTGCTTAAGCAAACTCGAAACCTCGGGTTTCCAACAGTATGAAATACTGGGAGAAATATGTTGGTATAAATCATCAACCATAAGATTATCACCACGCTGATTCAATTGGTCTTGGCACTTTTAGCGCGACGACGAGAGCCAATCTCATTGGTGCTTGGCGCTAAGCTGGTTAAATGAGACACCCTAATGTTGGATTTTTGACCAGCAACCCTCCAGCATAAAAATTCTGATGCCCTGGCATCGCTAAATCAATGGCATTTAAAGGGGAGCTGATTCAAAAACATTATTAATAAAAAGCTGAGAACCAGGGTTTAAGTCATGTGTTAAATATCTGTTGTGTCTTCACTGTTAAGTTTACTCACCTGTGCTCGGAGATCAGAAATGGTCACAAACTTCTTGAGTACATTCTTGGGTAAGATGTAGGTGTAACCAGTCTCTTTGATGTCGTCAGACGACACGTAGATGTGGTTGGTTCGCAGATGCAAGTTTGTGGCAGATATAGCTCGCACTCGCCACTCAGTCTTCGAACTGGAAAATGGAAGGGTCATTATTCACTGTGGTTGGATGGGAATAAATTGGTCGGCAGAATGGCAAAGCAGGGTGCCAAAATTTAACAGAGACCAAAACTTACAATGGTGTAACTCAGCTAAACTGATGAACATAAGAATATAAATGAAGATCATCAATTTCATTTAAACACGCACAAATACAGTGAGGGCACTCCCTGTAGGCTGCGCCGCAGACACGTCCCAATGACTCACCGTATAGCATCCGATCACAACAGCATGCCGATAAGCCTTGGATGTTAGTTATAGTTGTTTTAAGGGGCGGAACTACGAGGTCATCAGCCCCTCTTAACACTGATTAAATTATACAAATTTGGAATGGAATTTAAAATTTAGAGGTGGACACCTAAATTTGAAAAGACCTAAAATTAATAAAACAAAAAATTAAATAAAACTAATAATTATAAAAATAAACAAAAATTACAGAAAAACAAATAACAAACAAAAAAATCATTCAAAAACGAACAAGTTGTTGAGTCAATGTTCACTGGTAAATTTAGATTGCTGGCCCTAACCCACTTTCACTTATAAAGCGGATGACGAGATCAGCAGCCCCCGCATCATCGGCTAATATAAGTTTGAGTGTCATCTGCAAACCAAGGTTTCTTCGTACGTCAGTAAGATCCACACACTCGGTTAAAATGTGGGCCACGGTGAATACGGCTCCACAGGTACAAAGTGGGGGATCTTCCCTTCTCATTAAAGCCTTGGATGCAGCCATAGAATTTATTACAGATGCAGCTGCCAAGATACCTCAGGGGCAGATGACCTCGTAGTTCTGCCCCTTAAAACAACAATAAGTAATAACTAAGATACCTTAGTTGAGATAATTAAGACTTGCTGTGAAGTACTGTAGCCTACCTCGTATCACGTGAACAGGGTCAGGTATAGAATGAAACGTTGATTTTCCTAGCGGAACCTTATCTTTTCAAGAAGAAGTTTGCAGTAAATCAGTTCATAAGTTACAGCGCCGTGTGATTTTCACTTGAGGGGAAACCTCAAACAAAATGTATACAGAAACAATCCGCATACTCTGGGGGCTATCGAGAACAAAATAACTACACTGATCAGTGAGGATCAATGACAGCAAGTGTACAAAACTTCCTATGTCAGTTCAAGATTTGTTTAGAAATTGAAGGACAGCATTTCCAGCAACTACTCAAATTCATGTAAGTAATTATGATTATTAAATAGTGTGAATGTGTTAAACTAGTTGGGTGCTATGCTGCTGCTAGCGCCAAATGCCTTGCTCAACACGCGGCTAGCCACAGTGCCCTGGCCGCCAGGCAGCATCTGCGATTCTCCGTTCAATAGGGAGGTCCCTCACTGTATATCATTTACAGCTTTTAGCAATACAGGTTATGTGAAATATGTTGACCATTTGCAGGTTTATTAGCATAGTGGTGTTTCGACAGTTTTCAGTTCACTATAAAGCGCAAAATTATTAGTTTCTTACTGAATAAAGGTGATATTTAGAAGAATTAAATTTAACGATGCTCTAAATTAAAGGTAGAGAAGAGAAAAGTATTCTAAGCAATAAATACAATCACATTAACAACATTTGAACGGAAAAACTACCATAACTGATGAACAAAGGGTAGCCAGGTCAGACAGGATGAAGAAATATAGGGTGCGGCATAAAAAGAGGAAGAAGAAGCTGAAACGCTATTTCTGAATTATATGGATTGATTCAAGTGCTTCAAAGAGGGTGTGGACTATGTAAAAGAAAGTGATACTTTTGCTTTTGTGTAAAATTATTTCAGTATTGGTATAGTTTTTCTGTTCAAATGTTGTTAATGTGGTTTGGACATGTAAAGAGGATGGAGGAAAATAGAATACCAAGACAGATGCTGGAGGCAAAGTGCAAGAGTAAGAGAGCAAGGGGAAGACCTAGAACAAGGTGGATTGATTCAGTGAAGAACAGCATAAGGAAAAGAAATCTAGACTGGGACAAGATCGTGGAAGAAGAATGGTGTAAGGAAAGAGGAAAGTGGAGAAATACCATAAATACCCTGACCTGGCAGGAGCTGGATAAGGGGGAATGATGATGATATTTCATTAAATCATTTAAGAGTTCATTTGCAAAATGAACGCTAGCCGCTACACCACAACTCTCTCTTTCTCAAACTATATTTTCATGCCAGTGTTACTTGAACTTCCCAGCAATACTAAGAGCTCACCTGAAGGTCTGGGTCTCGTAGTTAGATGTGGTGGAAGTGATGATCTCATCTCCATGTTTGTTGACAGTCCTTGTAGTAGTAGCTGTCAGTTGCGACTGCTCCTTGGTCTGTTTCTCGATTTCAGCGATCTGTTGGCGTTGAGCGGATGGTGCACTGATCTCCATACCCAAGATGATATCTCGGATTTCCGACTGTGTCAGTGATGCAACATTCACGCTGGGAAAGGAAAACATACCAGTCAATCAAAAAGACCACTAAGTTAAATTATAAGAATGCATCCAACTTCTTATTTACAGTCGCAGTTCATCACAACAGGCCCGCACTTTGCTAGAGTAAGGAGTACGATATGTATGAAGGTGGACATGCACCAGCGGCAAACACAGAAGTAAAATGTAGCAACGGCGGCCACCAAAGCCATATAAGACTTTAAAACACTCACGAAGCTCTCACTGGGAACAGCTATAAGATAATTCAATGCGAAAATAGCACTCATCGCCACATACAAACTAGAAATCATCTGGGAGATACTGACCCTGGCAGACCTGTCAAGTTGCGCTTCCTGAAACCTTCCTGGGAATATCGAAATATGCCAAGCCTAGGAGACCTTCATTGAGGACCTCTGGATGAAGAGAGGGCTACCATCCTCAGACGCCTGGGAAAAACTAACGCAGGACGGAGTGAAGAAGAGGAAATAAATCTGGCTCGAATTTTACACAATGGAGGCCATGATGGTCATGGACATATACTAACAAAGACCTGCGACACTTTAACACGATGGTGGTACATGGATACCACCATAAACTGAGCAATACCGAGTACGTCCATGATCCAGATGACTCCTGTGTACGTAAACAGTGCGGTTTGCAATAATACTGAAACACATGAAAACATCGGAGATGAATCATTGTGATCTTTTGTGAAAGTGAGAGGTGACAGTAGGCATGATAATTCAAGTTTGTTATCAACACTATGCTCAAGTTGTGTGCTGTATCTTCAATAATAAAATGTAGTTCCCAGCCAATAGGATCAGTTAGCCATTTCTCGTACACTAGTTCAGTTCGTGATGCATGCCGAATGTGAGCAGGGAACAGCTAGGTGACAAGCCTAGAGAGGCCCCTCGAAAAATTTAGTATCTTAAAATTAATCAAGGGGTCTTATATTTGAGTGGATTTGATAATCCTGACATTATTTGAGAAAAACACAGTGTACTTACTTGTTCTTCTTGCCATAGTCAGCCAGAATCAGATCCTTAAGCTGCACCTCCACCTTGATCCACTCCTCATCAGACAGTGTGGGCCAGATGTGATGTGGCTCCGTGATGGTCGTCTTGTCAGGCTTCAATATCACCTTGGTGCGCTCCGTGTTGACATGCAGGGCACGCAAGATCAGGATCAGACGAGAGAAAGCCTGCAAGCAACCATATCACGCTCATCATTCCATACAAATAGGGGTGTTAGCTGTTTTCAGGGGTTTATGTAATTCAGAAAGGGGGGCGGGAGAAAGTGATGATGTTCATTTAGGGGCTTAACATTCTGGTTATAGCCCTGTGACGCCTGAATTGCTACTACAGGTTTCGAGATGCCAAGGATCCACAATACAATAAACATTGTACTGACAAACATGCTAGATTCAATTGAACTAAATGAATTGTATTAACAAAGCCGCTAGATTCAATTGAACTAAATGAACATTGTATTGATAAATGCACATAGAAAGCCTATGGAGATTTCAGATGAGTTGAGAAAATCCCGATCTGAAAGAATGAAAAAGTACTGGAAAGAGCGCAAGAACCAAGCTGTACTACCTTCAAAGAAGAAGTGATTGTGGAACGACTCAGGTGGTCCAATGTGACCAATCAAGATTAATAATAATAATAAATGCACTAGATTCAACTGAACTAAATAAACATTGTATTGACGAAAGCGCTATATACAATTGAACTAAATGAACAATGTATTGATAAATGTGCTAGATTCAATTGAACTAAAAAAACATCGCATTGATAAATGCGCTAGATTCAATGGAACCAAATGAACATTGTATTGACAAAGACGCTAGATTCAATGGAACTAAATGAACATTTTATTGACTGGGAAACGAACCCACCTTGGTGAGAGGCAAACAGCTTGAAAGTTGCACCAACATGACCCTGCCTCAATGCTAACCGAGGTCGGAGGCAGATGGCCTCGCTGTTCCACCCCTTAAAACTACAATAACTAAGGTCAACACCAAAGTAAGACAGAAATACTGACAAAATTAAACACCCATTCTAGGGAATATTCCCACAGGAATAATTGTACGACCCAACACTAGACCCACGCTGGAGTAAGGGCCTCAGCGCACCAGCCAGATAGCAGGAGATTTGGGTCTGAATCCCAACAGCGGCCACATTTTCACGCCGTACTCAACAGATCTAATGTCTCTTTTAGCTACTACAGGTTTAGAGATGCCAAGGTGCCACATTTTTGCCCTGAGGAGGATCTTTAACATAGGCTGATGAGAGCATGATGCTTACAGTGTAAGAAGAGATGGTCTTGAGCCAGTCATCGTACAGGTTGAAGAGCACCATCTGAGGCTCTGTCGCCTTCAAGATGAGATCACCAAACTTCTCCACTTTCAAACAAGCCTGGAAAGGCAGCTGTAACTCGGAGCCCTTGATCACAATGTTCGGGAAATCCAGCAGATGGACCTAAAAAGGGAAAAAATGAAATAAGCACTGTTAAAGGAAACAGAAAATTGACAGATCTTACATTTTTAAAAAAATTAGGGACTCATAAACTGAAGAAAAAAAAAAAAGTATTGCAATTTTTTATTGTTATTTTAGGGGCTTGGGACATGTTGGCCATCAGCCCCATGTATTTTTGTGTGTTGAACTTTTCGGATAACCAGTAATTATGTGATGACTGTAGTAGTGTATGAACTGTATTGGGGACAGGGATAAGGTAGGTGCCCCTGGACTTGAAGTAAGGTACTATCCCGCATTTGTCCGGAGGGAGCGTGGAAAAACCACATTCAGGATAGCTGCAGTCAGCGCCTGGATTCGAACCTGCGATCTCCGAACTTGCTGCAGTTGTTCTCGCTCTATGGGGAACGATTTAATGAGCACGGCTATGTTACCGACCTTAATTCTTTTTAAGAATAAATGTATCACTATCACTTAGTCAATACACTTAAACTAATCCTTGAATTCTGTGAATGTACCCTAGCTGATACAATCCACAAATTATGAATTTCATAAAATATTTAAGAAAGATTTTTTTTTAGGGTGGTGGTTGTTCGAGTCTTTTAACTGGTTTGATGCAGCACTCCATACCTCCCTGTCCTGAGCTTATCGTTTCATCTGTACATAGCTACCACACCCGATATCCGAGGCAATCTGTCATATTCTAACCTAGGTCTACCCCTACAGTTCTTGTCCTCGACCCTTCCTTCCGTAACTAAGCTTGCTATTCCTGGTTGTCTTAGTATGTGTCCTGCCAACCTAACTCTTCTCTTCATTAGCAGTCGCCAGAAACATCCCTCCTCTCCCACTCGTCTTAATACCTCTTCATTTGAAACCCTATCTATCCATTTGATCTTCATCATTCTCCTGTAACACCACATTTCAAACGCCTCAATTCTCCTCTTCTCTGCTGCACCAACAGTCCAAGATTCACATCCATAGAGCGCCACGCTCCAGACAAATACTTTCAAAAATGACTTCCTAATACCTAAATCTATATTCGATGTCAACAGATTCCTTTTTTGTAGAAATGCTTTCCTTACCTGAACCAACCTACTTTTTATATCCTCCCTCTTTGCTTCGTCCATCACTGGTTATTTTGCTTCTTAAGTAACAGAAGTCTCCTCCTTCCTTTAGCTTTTCACCTGCCATTTTTAACGTCCATAGGGGTTTCAGATTTCTTTCGTCTGCATTCCAATAATTTTGTTTTACATTTATTAATTTTAATCATGAATTCTTGCCTCAAGACAGAGTTCAAACCATTTAATAATACTAATAATACTGTTATTGGTTTGACGTCCCGTTTAACTAATGTGGATTTTAGAGACACCGGGGTGCCAGAATATTGCCCCGAAGGGAATCTTTAACGTGCCAGTAAATCTACTGACATGGCTCCCTTGCATTTGCGCACCCTCAAATGCCAACTGACTGCACCAGGATTCGATCCTTCAATCTTGGGTACAGCAGGTGAGAACGTTACTGCTGAGCCATGCAGCCAGTCCCATAACATTTAAAAACTTATTCAAATCCTCTGGTGAATCGGCTAAGATGATGATGTCATCAGCAAATCTCAAGAGTAGATTTTAGAGTATTGTATATTCATGAATTCAAAGGTAAAAAATTTAGAGGATGAAAAAAAAAAAAAGTATTGTTACCTCAAGAGGATCCAACATTCCTTTCCTTGTGACAATGATTTGCTTAGGCTGTTCTTCTACCGGCAGGGAGCGAATTAAAGCTGCCACTTCCTCAGCTGTCTTCCACTTGGCCAGTTGTCCCAGACGCTTCTGTCCAGCCCAAACGGACGTATGAATGATCTTCAGGAAGAGCTGGCCAGTACGAGGGTTAAAGATGAAGATAGCTCCGTTGATGGGTTTAGTAGTCAAGTTACCCTCAAACGTCTTGTGAATGGTTACACGATACACATTGGTGTCGTCCACAAACCTACAAACAATGACATGCTCTTTAGCACAAAATACAATACATAGGCAGTACAGTACTTATATATTTCTTTATTACACAGACATTTTTTTAAAAACTTTTCTCCATCAATTATGATGTCCTCTATTCAAATTGACCAAATGTATTTTCCATATTTCTGGCCAGTACAAAATGTAGTGTTTAGTAAAAAAATAAATAATAATCTTATTGGTTTTACGTCCCTTTTAACTACTCTGGCTTTTAGAGACGCTGGGGTGCCGGAATTTTGCCTCGAAGGGGATCTTTAACGTGCCAGTAAATCTACTGATACGGCTCCCTCGCATTTGCGCTCCCTCAAATGCCAGCTGACTGCGCCAGGATACAAACCTGCAACCTTAGGCCCAGCAAGCGAGAATGTCACCGCTAAGCCAAGTGGGAAAATAAATTTTGTTGTCCATATTTTGCATAATACCGTATTTGCTCGCGTATATCTCGCACTTTTTTTCCTGAAATTTCAACTAAAAAAAATGGGGTGCGAGATATACGCGAGCCGAAAATACGAGTGAAATTTGTCGGTGCGAGATATATGCGGGGAATTTCCGTATTCCTCTTGTATTGTTTGGGCTTTGAAGATAAGGAAATCTGTGCTATACCACTCGCACCAACATGCTCGTATGTTTCGAAGATTGCGCAAGTAGGCCTACTGTTACATCGCAGAGAAACGCAGTTCAGTCTTCTCGAATCTCAATGATTTCGTCTTTACGTATTGCGTTGCTTCAGAGCTCGGCCGTATGCAAGCATGTAAA
Source organism: Meconema thalassinum (assembly GCA_946902985.2). Lineage (NCBI taxonomy): Eukaryota > Metazoa > Arthropoda > Insecta > Orthoptera > Tettigoniidae > Meconema > Meconema thalassinum. The sequence goes on from OX336395.1 coordinate 130,921,276, forward strand.
GCGGCGCCGCGTGGGTGTTAGCACGCTTCAGCCACACTCGGCAAGTTCGAGCTCGCTCGGGCATATAGCGAGGAATCGATATAGAAGATATCGATCATATCGATCGCTACGCGTCTGCGCTCTAAATTCTGCCTTGAATCATCCTTAACGAGCTCATGACATCTTTTTCATAGGTTCTTAATAGCGCATAACCATAACACACGAACTGATACAAACTTGCATAAACTGACGCTATACTGTAGTGCCGCTACGGACGTACAAACTCGGACAGACCTCGCGCAAGCATGCGATGCGGCGTGACTGTTAGCACGCTTTAGGCCTACATTGTGTCTTCAGCCGCGGTCGGGTAAGATCGAGCACGCTCGTACAAGTAGTGAGGAATCGATATGGAAGATGATCGATCGTATCCAATATAAATGCTGGAGTTCCTTTTCTGCCTTGAATCATCCTTAACGAGCTTATACCGTCTTTTTCAATGACGACTTGTGGCGCGCTAAATCGAACGTGTTTATACCTCAAGGTTATTTCGGTCATTTATATGACGGCGTCAAAAATGAATGCGAGATATATGTGAGTACTTATTTTCCCCTGAAATTTCAACTAAAAAAATGGGGTGCGAGATATACGCGAGCAAATACGGTATATTCACATATATACTGTATGCACATATTTTGACACTTTTTAGTTTTATTGTCCATACTTAAAAAAATATATTTACATACTGTATGTACATGGTGCCGAGTGGTGACCCGTTTTTAAATTCCTGTAATTCCTGAACGAAACTTGGCCAAATTCCCATATATTTTAGAACTTTCTGAGACTAGTTCACATACCAAATGGCTGAAAAATTAATCTTCAAACCCGAATCAAGTTTTTCTACCGAAGTGTTGGAGATACTTCCGCAGGGGTGATGGCGAGATTTAGGCTAACGTGAGCAATGCGCGCACGTGAGCAAGTTGAACACTCTCGCAGATGGGATGAGAAGCTACAAACACAAATAAAATACCGTTTACCTGGCGGTCGGTCAGGCAAAGCAGTTGCATTCGAGACGTGCGACATGACGTTGGCTGGGCTCTCACCCCACTTAGTGCTCTAAGCGGTGGTGGTGCAATACGCGGCCTGGTCTGCAGGCGAAATAGATGGTCGAGCATTCGGAGGCTAAGAAGTCTGGCATTATGAGACTTTTCAAGATTTCCCGGATCAAATGTGAAACTCCTGTACCCTGTATTTTCCGGGTCACTAAAATACCCGTACATTTCCCGCATCGCTCAATACCCTGATATATCAGGGTGTCTACTGTAAGGATGAAGTAAAAATTAGTTACTTTTTAGGTACCTTTTACTTAATTTTAGTTACCTTTGAATTCAAGATACGTCTGCGTTCTGCAAGCATAGGCAAGTTCCGTTCTATTTCAAGTTGCTACCAGATATCAATGATACCTAGTGGTGAACGTTGGAACTTTGATAGAGCGTTCCGACGAAATCTAACCTAACAATTTAGCTTCACACAAGTTTAGTCTGTGGAAGAAATCTTTTACATGCCATAAATCTATGACATGGGACCGCCGGCTTTACTTCCCCTCCGAAGGAAGGCATACTGAAGGATTTTTAACGCTTTAAAAAAATCCGACGACTTCGGCCGCTATCTTGGGCACAGCAGTTCAGCATGCTACCAACTACGCCACCGAAGCCGCTTTAAATGAAATTCACATGATGTCATAAAAATTTAAAAAGTAAGAAATATATACTAGATATTTAATATCCAATGAGTTGTTTCAGCTAATATGTCGTCTTGTGCACAATATGTTGTTATAATTACGGTACCAAGAGGTTGCTCTGCTCTTGACCATTTGGCGAGATTTCCTTCGTCCCCGCGGTAGGTCGCGAAGAAATGTATGCGATGTTACGCGATCGTCACCGAATTTTGTCTTCGCAGTGAAATACGGAGAAATATCGAGATGTTACACGATCGGCGCAGGTCTCAGTTTCATGAGCTTCCCGTAGTTTTCACGATAGAACCCGGTGAAAAATCGCAATTTATATAATCAGTGTCACTTTTAGTCATTCGACGAGATTTCCATTGTCCTTGAGGTCGGGCACAAGAAAATATAGCATTATTACGCAATCAGCGCCACTTTCTGTCCGTTTGACAAGAATACAGTAATCTGTTGTCCTCGTCATTACATGCGGAGAAATATCGTGATGTATCGCAATCGCTGCCGCTCTCAGCCGTTTTACGTTGTCCTCGAGATATTATGAAATCGTCGCAGCACCTGGCCGTTCAACGATTGTCTGCCTGTCTATCTGTCCTGACAGAATGGTGGAGGCAAGCTCAACGTTTACGAGTTTACTTTACGAGTAGTTATTAACATGTTGTTCGGCGCCGTGATTCCCTATGCTATGGTTGGGAGTTCATCAGTTCAGGGTGGATCACGAGGAGGATTTAGTATTTCGATGCTACGTAAGCTGTCATTTTTAAGTGGGTTGATGCACTTCTCGCTTCCCGCACGCATTTAAGTATACGGTCATGGGAAAAGAGGCAAGTAGGTTTCGTGATGGGTTCCCCAATCACTTTTAACAGGATTCCCGCAGTCCACACGATAGGGGACGGGTATTATGATTTTACGCAACTGACGTCGATCTCGGACCGTTTGACGACATTCCCGCAGACGAGTCGTGCGGTCAGCCGGCCGTCTTGTGGTTGCGATTTTGGAGGATGAACGTTCGAAGTAGGTACGGTATCGAATATTACGAATTATTCTGAGAGGATAGCACGAATAATACAAGAGGGCAAGTTTTATCTCGACTGAGAACCACGAATTATCTACAAGTTATCGAAATAATCGGTTAGATTATATATCCGATGGAACGAAAGTTCGAAGGAAAAATTGACTTTTAACGGAATTTCGAATGAACCATACTCGATGTTGCAAATTTACTAGCCATATTTTTTAAATAAGTTATATGTATTTCAAGAGCCTCCGTGGCTTAGGCGGCAGCACGCCGGCCTCTCACCGCTGGGTCCGTGGTTCAAATCCCGGTCACTCCATGTGAGATCTGTGCTGGACAAAACGGAGGCAGACAGGTTTTTCTCCGGGTACTCCGGTTTTCCCTGTCACAATTTCATTCCAGCAACACTCTCCACTATCATTTCATTTCATCTGTCATTTATTTAATCATTGCCCCAGAGGAGTGCGACAGGCTTCGGCAGCCGGCACACTTCATATCCTCGCCGCTAGATGGGGGCTTCATTCATTCCATTCCTGACCCGGTCGGAGACTGGAAGCAGGCTGTGGATTTTCATTTCATATGTATTTCAAAGATTTTTCGCATTTTTTTCGAAACGGTAACATTTCGCAAGATTGCGACATTAAATTGTTTCGCGTTATTTCTGGACTTCAATTTGACATAGTTTCCAAATTACAGAAATGAGAGATTTCTTTTTAGTTTCGGAAGTATTCGCGAATAAACGTCTCGCGAAAAGTCAGGCATCCTAATACAGTAATACAGAAAATTATTACACACGAAACTTAAGTCTTCTTGATGCCGAAAATATACGTTGAACCGATGTATACCGCTCAAGGTATTTTCAGTATGCATTTCCTTGAGGACGGGCACGGGGAACCGCTTGCGTGAAACTCGCCTCCATCACAATCTCTGAGCCTAGCGGCGCGAACTTAAATGATTCAACCCGACTTCAGAAAATTTTCGTTACCCGTTTGTAAAATTCGTTACTTTCGTCACCCATTTGTAAATTTCGTTACCGGTAGACACCCTGTATATGTACATTTTGACACTTTTTAGTACATACAAATCCCAGCCCTGGTCATGATCTATAAGTAATGGGAATATTCTGAATTTGAGACCATGACAAATTTGAATCTCTCATTTAAAGTTGCAATTTTTCACAAGCTTAAATTATGAAATGCAATTTTAAACAGTCATAATGTGCAATTTCACCTTGTAAATACTAAAAACAAAAAAATAGTATACACATGGTATAATTTTTTTTTCTAAATTGACCGCGATATCACAGAGCCCCTAAAATAAGCAACAACAAATACTAGAAGGTTTCCATGTTCTCCAGCCACTCCCTGCCAGTGTGCACCTATGTACGAGTGTGAGGAAGCAATTTCGAATGAAGGGCTACATCCCTGTATATTTTACCACATGAAGCCTCGTCAAGGGGGAGGTTGGGAATAAAGAAGGAAAATTACTCACCAGATGATCTGATTGGAGAAGAGTTCACCATAGTTCTGAGAGGACAGGTACGGCTCGGTTGGTTCCGAGGAGTACAGCTGCAGGGCCTTCCTAATACGTTCTCTCAACACATACAACGCAGGGTTAGCTTTCATAATTTTAGCCATGGCCTGCTGTATCAGCGGCTTGCAGCCGGGGAACCAGTTTCCGTAAGCACTAGAATCAGAAGACAAACACATTATATCACTGAAAATACAAAATTGACCATTTTGAATGGTAAATTGACCATTTCATAGCAAATTGAAGCCAATGCGAGAACAAACGTCTATGTCATCATCATCATCTTGCACAGTTTCCAGCCACTGGCTGGGTCTGTTTGGAACACAAGCCTCTCCAACGTCTTCTGTCTTCCCACCATCTCTCAGCCTCCACCCTTGTCCAGTTTTCTCCTCTCTTCTTCACGCTTTCTTCCACCCCCTTCAGCCACCTGTCTCTCGGTCTTCCCCTCGGTCTCTTTCCTTCCCACTTCGTCTCATGTACTCTCCTGGGTATCCTCTTCTCCTCCATTCGTTTTACATGTCCATACCATCTAAGTCTAGATTTCTCTATACCATCCTGTAATGGTTCCTCCTTCATTAATTCTCTGGTCCTCTCATTTCTTATTTTGTCCATCTTTGTAGCTCCAATACTGCTTCTCAAGAACCTCATCTCACTGGCCTGTATTTTGCTCCTCTCCCTTCCTTTCATAACCCAGGTCTCCGAGGCATACGTCAGGATAGGGACATAGTACGTCCGATATATGATCTTTTTGCTGTTCTGAGGGACATCCTTGCTCCATAACATGCTTCTCACACTCCTCCGAAATGCTTCTGCCTGCCTCCCCCGCTCATTTATTTCTCTATCGTTTCTTCCATTATCTTGTATCAGGCTTCCCAGATACTTAAAACTCTCCACTTTCTTCAGCTGTTCCCCACCAATTGTTATTCCCGTTGTGGTTCTTTCCTTCTTCCTTGTTGTGATCACCATCTCACTCTTATTTATGCTAAATTTCATCCCATATCCTTGTATTACTCCTTCCCACACGTCCAACTGTTCCTGTACCTCCTCCTCCTCCTTGTTTCCCCAAATCATCAAATCATCTGCAAACACCATTGCTTTCATCTTTCCGTCCCCAATTACTTGTGCCACTCGGGTCATTATGTCATCCATCACCACAATGAAAAGTAACGGTGACAGTGCACTTCCTTGTTTCAGGCCGTTTCTTTGTTCCAACCAGTCAGATCTCTCTCCTCCCACTTTCACACAGCTCACGCTTCCCTTGTACATCTCCTTTATCCTCTTTATAGTCCATTTCTCTACTCCTCTATCCTCCAGGGACTTCCATACTTTGTTTCTGCATACACTGTCATATGCTTTCTCAATGTCCAGGAAGGCCATCAGTAGATCTGTTCCATACTCATAGTGCTGTTCTTGTAACTGCCTTACAGCAAAAATCAAATCCACTGTGGACCTTCCTGCTCTGAAGCCATGTTGTTCTTCCCTCATCCCTCCTTCTATCCTTGTCCTAATTCTCTTTTCCAAAACTTTCTCGAAGATCTTTGCACAATGACTCATCAGTGTTATTCCCCGATAGTTTCTGCAATCTGTTCTACTACCTTTCTTGAAGATCGGGACAATGATTCCTTTTTTCCAGTCCTCTGGGGTCTTCCTTTCCTTCCATGCTGTCCTCATCACTCGGTACAGCCACTGTCTATGTAATATTTCTTACATATTAAGAAAAAATGGCAATGAAGGCGACTGTTGTCCGTGGGACACGGCTACGCGGAGAGACGTACCATAGATTTTTGTTCCGTAAACCATCATATTACAGTGCGTACACTCGCTCAGAAGTACCAACTTCGGAACTTTTATCATCCTCACTTTCCCACAAAATGTCGCCATCGCTGCCATCCGTAGCATTAGAAATACAAATTTCTTGAAGCTCTTCTGTATGAGATCTCCGGACATACGATTCCATGCCATCAAAATCCACTAACAGAGCAGCCGAAATTCCGGGCGCTGAATGCGACCAGTTGGAGTCAGTGTGTGATTATCGGCCGCCATCCACTTGGTTATACAGCTCTTTCAAGGCTGCTTTGAAAGGACGGTTCACGCAGATATCAAGTGGCTGTAGCATAGACGTCATCCCACCCGGGATAATTGCTACAGTAGGTCGGTTTTTCCATCCTTAATAAATTTCTTCACAGCATCTGTTGTATGGCCGCGGTATCTGTCCAGAACAAGCAAGCTCTTTCGTCGTAATAATGCACCACGGCGACGTTGCCAGATACACTATAACCAGTCTTCCACTAGTGAACTGTCCATCTAACCCGAGTCCTGAGTTCTGACTATAACACTAGCGGATATATTTTACGGAAGCGTCTTTCACTTGAGAACAACGTATGGTGGAAGTTTGGTTCTATCAGCAAGTATACACAACATCACCGTACACCTTTGTTTCTCATTACCACCTTTTCTAATGGTAATACTTTTAGAATCCTTAACACTCACAGTACTGTTCAGTGGCATTTCAAAGTAGACTGGCGTCTGATCTGCATTACCAATTTGGGAAAGCAAATATGAATTTCCCTTCCGCAACTGCATTATGTGACGCTGAAAGGAAAGTAACTTTCCTTCATAGACACCAGGAAGGCGCTGTGAAATTGAGGTACGCCTTCGTATGCTCAACCCATTTCTTCTATAAAAGTTTTGGATCCATCCTCGGCTTGCTTTAAACTCTACCGTAGAAAGTTCCTTTGCGATCTGTAATGCCTTTAATTGATACATTTCGGTCGACACCCCATTTCCCAATACCCGCCTTTCTGTTACGTATCTATAAAGATTTTTTTCAATTTCCGGAAACTGTACACTCAGTCCGCGGAAAGCTCTACGAGCACCACTACTAGTTACAACACATTTTTTTCCTTTCTCCAATCGCGAATACACGACTCTTCTTTCTCCAATCGCGAATACATGACTCGTCAATATCATATTTCCTACCGGCGGCACGATTTCCAATAATTTCAGCTTCTCTCACAACTTTCAGTTTCTCACTCACAGTAAACGACCGCAAAAGCTTCGCAGAATTCATGTTTACACTCTGAGAACGTGAGCGAGACTGCATGACGCCGCTTGCTTACGGTAAAACAAAGTGATAGCCGGAAGAAGACTAGCACCATCTAGCGGATACTCGCAGCACCGTATATCGCGCGTGGATGGCTCAAATAAGACCCGCACCTGAATTTTTCAAGTCCAAATTTGTTTAAAAATGTGCGGGTGGTATTCGAGTATATACGGTAGTTCTCTCACTTTCCTGGTTAACGACCAGCGGCTCAAACGTTAAGTAGTAGCACGCGCAGATAATGACCATTGTTCAGACCAATAGCTGATGGTTCTTGACCAATAGCATGCTTCCTCTATCGCTCCACGAGGAGTGAAGACTCCAGTCCTGGCTACCTGCTTGCGTGTTTGGTCTCCAGCGTTGCACAGCTGCATGCAGTTCTGTCCAGTCTCGCTGCTTGCTTGCAGTGGCTACTGTGGAGAGTTGACAACTCTGAGCCTTACGTTTGGAAAGCCTTGGCTAGGTTTCAAAGGCGAGCCTCACGAGGAAAGAGAGAAATATATGCAAATATCACATTCAGCCCAAAAATTATATATCACATTTTCAGCCAATGTTGCATTTTATTCCCAATACATAAATGCTAAAATTCAGAAAAAAATCTGTAGTGCACGTCCGAGATCATCACAATCGTGTGGTATTTTGCATTATATTCCCACATAACTTTCGCTGTATTAGGCTCAAGAGGCATAGTTAAGGACAAGTAATAAGATTGCTAATTAATTTTAATTTTAAATATGTTCAGATTAGATCATCAAAAATTGTACCTGTGCAGATTATATGCCAAGTCTATTGCAATGAGAAGACCAGTGGGCGATGGATAGATGGACATGTTATCAGTCGTGTAGTCAAGGAACTTGGCCCTGGCGTAACGTTCAATGTCGTGCGAATCGTAGTCGCCCCAACGTAGCTGAACATCAATCCAGTACTTCTGTGTGGTCGTGTTATCCATTGTGTCCCTGAAAAAAGAATGGACATAACTTAAGTGCTGGATCCTCAAGAAATGCTTCCGTTTCATTCTGGGGTTTCAACATTGTGGTCATCAGCCTCGTCTACTTGGGCATGTGGAGAGTCTGATAACCTGTCTTAATGTGGTGTCTGTAGTAATGTGTGTATTGGTGATTAAGGCTAGGGCAGGAAAGGAAGTAGCCATTGCCTGATGTTAGGAATCATTCCATATTTTGCCTGGAGTACAAGTGGAAAACTACTTCTAGAATGGCTGAGGTGGGAAATGAACTTACCTTTTCTAAATCACCTTGTGGTGTAGTGGCTAGCGTTCTTGACTGTTGCCCCGGATGTCTGGGTTCGATTCACAGCTTTGCCAAGAAATTTTAATTCTCGTCTAAGGGCTGGAACGGGGTACACTCAACCTCGTGAGACAAAACTGAGAAGAGGAGGGTTCGATTCCCAAATCAGCCATCCTGGAAGTGGTTTCCCACTCCTACTCCAGGCAAATGCTGGGATGATTCCTAACTTAAGGCCATGGCCCCCTCGTTTCCAATCGTATCCCCAATTTAAAAATACACACACTAGTACAGCCATCACAATAACACAGGTTATCATGCAAATTCCACACCCACCCAAGTGCATGCGGCTACATGACCGCGACATTGTAGCCTCTAAAATAAGCAACAACAAAATACCTCTTCTAAATTTTGCCTCAAGAGACTGAGTGTACTTCACTCTAATTCTTAGACCACATTTATACCGTGTTGGCAGAACCGGGAATCAAACCCATAAACTTGCAACAAGCGTCTCAATTAACTGAATAGATTACAAATTCCTCAAGATTTTTGACATGCCTTTTGCGGCGTTTTGCCTAGGTGCACCAAACTACGCTCTTGGTACGCCCTGCCTGGACAGCAAACAAGTGTGGTGCACTTTACATATAAGTGCATGGTCCAATATCCCAGCGGCAATCCAGGCAGGGCATACCAAAAGCCTAATGAAGAGCCTGACTTGGTGTACCTAAGTTAAACCCACAAAAGATGGCAAGACCTAGATTTGCTGTTCTGCCCCTGAAAACTGCAATAACTAAAATACGATGAATTGCTAGATTTTTATTACTTGGCCATAAAGGACAAGATGCCATGAGATTACAAAGGGTTACTGTAATTGCTATTGCATAGCTAGCCCATGAAGGACCTAGGACTTCTAGCGAGCTTTGCCCAATCATAGGGCCTGCAGATTGTGGGGTAACACGTGGTCGTCAGGTCCTTCAGTTCAGATCAGAATTAAATTTCTTGGCAGCGCTGGGAATTGAATCAGGGCCTCCGCGTCGACAGCCAAGAGTGCTTGCCACTACGCAACGAGGCAGGCTGTATGTTCCAGGTATCATAGTTTATTTCCTTCAAATTTTCTCTGCAGTAATAATTATTGGCAGCAATGATAATGACAGATAATTTTTCCAATAATGAGAGCAACTTACTTAGAATCGGCAAGCAATGATGGTCTTGACACATTCCACTTGTAGGCAGCAAAGAGCAGAATGTCAGCACATGAAGAGTTCATCTTATAGGACTTCCTAGGATGAATGGTCTCTTTCTGCACTGTCTCAATCTCCAGAGCATCCAGCTCTTGATCAAACACCTACAACAACAATATATAATACTTACAAGATCTACAATATTAACAAGGTTCATACCTTATGGATTGATTTATACCTAAAGTGATTGTGTTTGGAGTTTCAATTGGAGACTAGGGGTATTGTGTTATTGTGATGCCTGTAGCAGAGTTATTAGGATCTAGAACTAGGACAGATATCCAAGATATCAAATGAAATGAAATAAAGGGGTCATCATTATCATCCAATTTCAGCTTTCCAGCTTGGGCCGGGTCGGAGCAAATGACACCCCTCCACTTTACTCTGTCTGTCCACCATCCTTCCTCAACCACTGAACTCCACTCCAGGTTCCGTTCTCTCACACTGTCCTTCACCAAATCCATCCACCGTACTCTAGGTCTTTCTCGTCCTCTCTTTCCTGTCACCTGTCTCTACATCACTTGTTTCCGCATTCTTTCATCATTCATCCTTTTCACATCCAAACCTTCTCAATCTGTTCTGCTCCAGCTTATTATTCAGCTTCTGTGCATTCCCTTCCTTTCGAATGTCTTCATTTCTTATGCCCGTTGCTCACGGTAAAATGTTTCTTAAAATTTATTTTACAACTAATTTGATAAAAATTTGACGAAAGCAAGCTGTGTTGTTCACGGTAAAATTATTTTATAAAATCCGTGGATGTATCAGGATCGCCATCTACCAATAAACTTCTGAACCAAGAATTAGCTGTTCAACACACATTGGATTGAGAGTATATATGGCTCCAACAAACAAAGCAAAAATTGCTGCTTTAGCTACAATTATATGTCGTACAGTGGTAAAAAAGGAAGAAAAAAATGCTAGGATGTCCTGGACTCGAGAATGGATAAAAAGAAGAGAAGAGTAGAGGAATGCTGTCCTTGGTCGAAAATGAGTCGAGGTTAGAAGATCAGAATTCATATAGGAATTTTCTAAGAATGGAGGAAAGCAGTTTTAAAAAACTCCTAGATCTCGTTGGTCCCAAAATTATTCGACAGGACACTAACATGAGGCAAGCCATTTTTCCTGAAATGAAACTGCAAGTGAGTTCGAAGACCGTTTATCTTCGCCTTCACATCAGCCTGGCTTGTGTTCGGTCGAATTTGTGAAACATACAAGTTACGGCGATTGAGTTTCTGCCTACCTTCTTGAATTTCTATTGTGGTATATGGACGTATTAACCTCATACAAAACTGATATTTCTGGTACTTGTCCAGTAAAACACTAACAGCTTCCTTAGTCCAGCCGGAGCCTGCCATTTTCGAAGTGTTTGTTTACAAGCGAGCTACACAATCTTCTCACCACGTGGCGCCAGCATCATCTTGATGTCAGCTTTCCTGATTGGTTCGTTTCGTAAAGTTAATTTTACGGAATAGAACATGTCCTATTTTATGGAAAGTTTTATAAAACTTGAATTTGACCGTGAGCAACAGAAATTTTATAAAATTAAATTATTGTACAATAAATTTGAAGGAAAATTTTACAGTGAGCAACGGGCATTACTCTATCACTCCTAGTCTTCTGTACCATACTCCTCAGGGATTTCATTTTGGCTGCCTGTATTGTACATTCATCTCTCCTCATCATTGGCCAAGTATCTGCTCCATACATCATTATTGGTAAGTAATACCGGTATACCGGTAGGTATTGTATTAATGCAAATTTGGATATTGAAATGACGAAGAAATTTGTCATGTCCTTTGTATGGAGTGTGCTTCTGTATGGCTGTGAATCGTGGACTCAGAGGTTAGGATTGGAAGCGACTTGACGCATTTGAGATGTGGGTCTGGAGGAGAATGTTATGGGTTAAATGGATTGAAAAGAAGACTAACATCAGCATCCTGCAAGAAATTCAAGGGAAGAGAGAACCAACGATCCATAAAATAAAAGCTAAATTCACAGGCCACATCTTGCGACATAACGCTTTCCTAACTAATCTCCCGGAAGGAAAAATCACAGGGAAGAAAGACCGAGGATGGCCGAGAAAATAATTCCTTAAGACATCACACCAACTCTTCATTATGGTTCGCACTATGAAATGAAACCAGGGGCTGAATACGGAGAACAATGGTTGCGGAGACAAGGCATTGCTATTGGAAGTTGATGATGAACAGGTATGGTACATCACTTCTTTAGCTTTCAGTGGTTTGTCTTTATCCCAAATTAAACTTTCAACCTGATGATAGAAAACACTCCCACATTGTATTCTCTTGTTGATCTCCAAATCCAATCTTCCATTTTCCATCAATTTACTTCTTAAATATTTGAAGTGCTCTGGTTCGGCCACTGTCTTGGCAAACCAGTTTTTGTGTTTCCCTATTTGTTTCCACTCTGTGTGGTTGTACATATCTGTATTATTTGTCTTCATTGCATTTATTCATTGTCAGGTTGGTTTTGTTTATGTTGATTGGTTGTCGTGATTTATTTGTTTTGATTGCATGTAGTATTCCCACTGCCGTGTTTCCAGTAGGATATTTTGGCTTAGAAGGTAATTTTGTATTCTAAGTTGGCCACATTGATTCTTCTTTAACTTGTTTTGAACTCTACTGTGATTGGCAGCTTTCGGCCTATCAGAGGCCTCTTATTTGTTTTTTGAACTCTCTACTGTGATTGGCTGCTTCCAGCCTATCAGAGGCCTCCTTGCTGCTTGTAGCGACCAATCACGTGTTTCTTCTTCGTTGTTCTCTAAGTGTAGCCATGACAATGTTGTGCTTCAACGCTGGTTGTGATATATCAACAAATATCCAGCTAATCTTTTCTATAATTGGTGCTATCTTCATAGTAACCGTGCTTAGCAATCATGTCCTATGCACATGATTCATATTTTGTTAGGGCAGTGACATTACGGTGATTTTCGATCTCTTCAAACCATGCTTGATGTTGCTACGCGCCATGTCGACGAATTCTTCAATCCGCGGCGTCGGATAGTTTGTTGTAACATGTTTACTTCTATCTTCATCTACTGCCTAACAATTTGTCTTCACGCGTATGAATAATGATGATGCTTCGTGTGATAAGTAATTCATCGTGTCTGGAAGCATGTTACAAGGCTAGGCATCATCACTAATGAAGGTTGACGCTAGGCTAAACTGCTTTACTATTGTGACAATACCGCGCGATTGGCATATCCCGGTATTTGTATGATAGCAACTATTTTGACTTCCTGCAACATCACTGGAATGGAAGTTGACGCTGGGTTTAACTACTTTACTATTGTGACAATACCGCGCGATTGGCATATCCCGGTATTTGTATGACAGCAACAACTTTGACTTCCTGCGTTTCACACATAATTTGTTTTATTAACAATTCATTTTGGGCTTACAGTATCGGCGCATCACTGTAAGTCAGTCCTGGTTCGATGACACATTCTCGTTCCATGCGACCTGTTTTTTCATTATTTGTTGCAACTCCACTTGTGTTGCATATTTAAATTATATCATTCTATGGAACCGCCGTGTATTGCATGCCGTTCTATGATGTACTGATCTGCAGCTACGTTCAAGACAATATGTGTGTTTTAGGCTCAAGACGTAACGTGTGTTAATTCTTTGAGTGTTTCTTCAATTGTGTAAATTTGTGCTAGTGTTTCTCATATGTTTATGTGCCACCTTTGAATATTTGTTTATGTGTCACCTTTGGATATTTGTTTTATGTGCCACCTATTTGATAATATATCTTATTATTAGTTAGTGGTGGTGTCGTGTCCTTTATGCCTTCCTGGATTTCCTTATTTAGTGACAATAATATTGTCTGGTCCTCCACATGTTTGCTAAATTGTCAAGCGACCTTTGTAAAGTCAACTCTTTGTATTATCACATCATTATCTAATGCATTGGCCAACAAATTTTTATACATTGTCCACTATTACCAGAATACTCTTGGTGGGTTGTTGACTTCCCGCGTTGGCCATTACATTATTTGGTCCTCCGGGCCGGATATTGAGCTGTTCACTACTTTGAATCATTAAGCTTTGCTTTGGCCATGTTGGGCCCTTGTTTCTTGCTATTTCACCAGGAAGGCCATAAATTTAACATTGTATACGTTCCCATTAGCTTCCCAAGGACACAATACAGTATTCTATGTTCAGATGTTTGTTTACAACTTAATCGAGACCATTGTCTCAGTGTTTATTTTTTGTGTTAGTTAGTTGGTTGTGTTAGTTAGGTGTGCAACTCTGGTAATTACATCTAGGCGGGCAATCCTAAAGTCATTATGGAGGATGCCCAAAAACGACCTTTAGTTAGGAAGCGTGCAGTCGCTAAGGCCATGCTTACCTCACAAGAAAAAGTAATTAGCAACTTTCAGGACATTACAGAAGAGCAATATCAAATGTTAGTGTTACGCAAACACAAATGCGAGGAAATTTATAAACAATATAACGAAGCGCAAGTCGCTTTAGAGGATATTACAGACAATATCGACGAAGAAATAGCCGAACGTTGTGACTTCGAAGATAAATATTTTGAGTTGCTGGTTAAAATTAAACTACATTGTGACAATTTCAAAAAATCCAACACTACAGACAGTGATAACCCTTTGAATAATTTGCAGAGTGCACAATTTCCTACTGCTAACGTAGCTGCAGCGCATATAAAGTTGCCTGAAATTCAAATTCCGCAGTTCAGTGGCGATTTCACAGACTGGTTGAATTTCAGAGATAGCTTCAAGGCTATAGTAATTGATAACCATGCTCTGTCTGATATTGTTAAGTTCTACTACCTAAAATCTAGTCTTAGTGGTGAGGCCAAACTCCTCTTAAAGAACATTACTGTGTCAGATGATAACTTTATGGTTGCATGGAACTTGCTGACAATTCGATACAATAACATTAGGCTCATAGGGCACAATCATGTTACCAAGCTTTTCAAGCCCCCCGCATACGGTAATGATTCAGTGTCATTGCGTGCCATCATCGACCACTTTGTTTCTCATGTCAATGCGTTAGAAGCTTTGGACTTTAACGGGGTTCCCCTTCAAGACCTGTTATTGTCACATTTTATATTGGAGCTACTAGATAATGATAGCATCCGTGAATGGGAGAATCATGTTGATTCTGGGAGAATTCCCACTCTCCAGGACTTGGTTAGCTTCTTAGAGAAAAAATGCAAGGTACTGGAAATAACTGAAAAGAATGGGTCCAGGCCTGCATTACATACTGCTGTAACCAAACTTAAAGCTGAAGGTCATTCGCCTCAGAAACCCATGTTAACTACTACCAAATCTCGTTGTACATATTGTAGGAGCATTGATCACCAATTGTCGAAATGTGGTACCTTTATCAAACTTTCGTCCACAGCCAAATGGGATTTTGTCAGGTCTCGAAAATTGTGTTATAATTGTTTGCGTAATTTCGAGCCTAATCATCAATGTTCGAAGTACTCTTGTAACACTTGTTCCCGAAAACACCACACTCTTCTTCACTATGAGCCCTCCAGTGGCACTAGTAATGATGCTTCTCAAGCTCATGCTAACGTGGTAAACACTAGTTGCAGTAACATCGCTCGTGACAATCAATTTTCAAGGACTCTATTACCCACTGCCAAGTTGAATATATTAGCTGGCAATGGCGTACGTGTACCTGTTACTGCACTACTTGACTCTGCATCAGATTGTAACTTAATTTCGTCACACTTAATTAAGAAATTAAGACTCCACACCAAACCTATGAAGGTACACATTCACGGTGTTGGTCAAAATCAAAGCACTGCTACTGTTGTTGCTGATGTGAACGTTTTTGCCTGTGCTACTAATTGGTCTGCTAAGCTTGAATGTCTCGTGGTTCCCAATATTGCACTTGAGCTACCCGCTGCTGGTTTCGATACCTCTGAATGGAACATTCCATCACATATTGATTTAGCTGATCCTGATTTCAATTGCACTAAATCTATTGATCTTGTTCTTGGTGCAGAATATTTCTTTGACCTGTTATGTCCTGGTAAAATCATACCAGTCGGTGATTTGCCCATCATTCAAAATACCTCTGTGGGTTGGGTGTTTTCTGGGAAGCTGCCCAGTGCAAGCACCTCGCAACCATCGCACGTGGTATCAGCACTTACACTCTCACGCCCTCATGTAGAACAACAGCTGGAAGCGTTTTGGAACGTTGAAGAAGTTGAAACCCCAGTGTTGTCTGTTGATGAATCCATATGTGAAGAACACTTCGTTGCTACTACCACTCGCAAAGACGATGGTAGATTTGTGGTTAGATTCCCTCGCAAGGTAGACTCGGAGCCTCTAGGTGCCTCTCGCTACGCTACACTAAAACGTTTTCACTCTCTCGAAAGACGTTTGGCTCGTAACCCTGAGTTAAGGTTAGAATACACTGAATTCATGCATGAACATCTAGCCTTAAACCATATGCAAGTTGCCCCCCACCCGACTGATGGTGAAGTTTACTACATTCCCCATCATCCTGTTTTCAAGCCGCACAGTACTTCTACAAAGCTCAGAGTGGTATTTGATGCTTCGATGGCTACTACGTCTGGGTGCTCCCTTAATGATACCTTGTTGGTGGGCTCTGTAATTCAGCAGGATTTGTTCTCTATTCTGCTTCGGTTCCGTACTCACTTGATAGCGTTTGCAGCTGATCTGAGTAAAATGTACAGACAGATTCTTGTAGATCACAAGGATCGTGACTTACAGAGAATATTTTGGAGAGACTCTCCTTCAGACCCAATGGTAGAATATCAATTAAACACCGTTACATATGGTACTGCCCCAGCATCCTTCTTAGCCACTCGTGTGCTAAAGGAGCTCGCCCTCACTGATGGCACAGCTTTTCCAGCTGCCACTCAGATTGTTTTAAACGACTTCTATGTTGATGATTGTATCTCGGGATGTGATTCCGAGCATGACGCACTCATTCTGTATGAAGAATTGACCACTCTCGTGGTGCAAATTGAAGCCATTCTAAATTCTAGACCCATTTCGCCTATGACTGAGGATCCTACTGACTTGTGCTATCTCTCGCCAGGTCACTTTTTTGTTGGACGACCTTTGAATGCCTTGCCCATTCCTGACGCTTCTGAAGTGCCCATCAATAGGTTGTCTAGATGGCAATTACTTCAACAGATTATGACTTCATTGTGGCGTAAATGGTCCACAGATCATTTACTCTCCCTTCAACAACGTCGCAAGTGGAACCGTATGTCTCCTAACCTCAAGGTTGGCACGCTTGTGCTTATTATGGATGACAATGTTTCTCCTACTTACTGGCGACTTGGACGTATTCTTGAGGTTCATTGTGGTAAGGACGGCGTAGCTCGTGTGGTCTCTCTACATACCTCCTCTGGACTGTTGAAACGTCCCATCGTCAAGGTGTCTCCCTTGTTGCCGCAGAACTAAACACTCTTGTATTTTCATAAACAACCTGCCTGTTGTTTCTGTGCGGGCAATATGGTTCGGCCACTGTCTTGGCAAACCAGTTTTTGTGTTTCCCTATTTGTTTCCACTCTGTGTGGTTGTACATATCTGTATTATTTGTCTTCATTGCATTTATTCATTGTCAGGTTGGTTTTGTTTATGTTGATTGGTTGTCGTGATTTATTTGTTTTGATTGCATGTAGTATTCCCACTGCCGTGTTTCCAGTAGGATATTTTGGCTTAGAAGGTAATTTTGTATTCTAAGTTGGCCACATTGATTCTTCTTTAACTTGTTTTGAACTCTACTGTGATTGGCAGCTTTCGGCCTATCAGAGGCCTCTTATTTGTTTTTTGAACTCTCTACTGTGATTGGCTGCTTCCAGCCTATCAGAGGCCTCCTTGCTGCTTGTAGCGACCAATCACGTGTTTCTTCTTCGTTGTTCTCTAAGTGTAGCCATGACAATGTTGTGCTTCAACGCTGGTTGTGATATATCAACAAATATCCAGCTAATCTTTTCTATAATTGGTGCTATCTTCATAGTAACCGTGCTTAGCAATCATGTCCTATGCACATGATTCATATTTTGTTAGGGCAGTGACATTACGGTGATTTTCGATCTCTTCAAACCATGCTTGATGTTGCTACGCGCCATGTCGACGAATTCTTCAATCCGCGGCGTCGGATAGTTTGTTGTAACATGTTTACTTCTATCTTCATCTACTGCCTAACAATTTGTCTTCACGCGTATGAATAATGATGATGCTTCGTGTGATAAGTAATTCATCGTGTCTGGAAGCATGTTACAAGGCTAGGCATCATCACTAATGAAGGTTGACGCTAGGCTAAACTGCTTTACTATTGTGACAATACCGCGCGATTGGCATATCCCGGTATTTGTATGATAGCAACTATTTTGACTTCCTGCAACATCACTGGAATGGAAGTTGACGCTGGGTTTAACTACTTTACTATTGTGACAATACCGCGCGATTGGCATATCCCGGTATTTGTATGACAGCAACTACTTTGACTTCCTGCGTTTCACACATAATTTGTTTTATTAACAATTCATTTTGGGCTTACAGTATCGGCGCATCACTGTAAGTCAGTCCTGGTTCGATGACACATTCTCGTTCCATGCGACCTGTTTTTTCATTATTTGTTGCAACTCCACTTGTGTTGCATATTTAAATTATATCATTCTATGGAACCGCCGTGTATTGCATGCCGTTCTATGATGTACTGATCTGCAGCTACGTTCAAGACAATATGTGTGTTTTAGGCTCAAGACGTAACGTGTGTTAATTCTTTGAGTGTTTCTTCAATTGTGTAAATTTGTGCTAGTGTTTCTCATATGTTTATGTGCCACCTTTGAATATTTGTTTATGTGTCACCTTTGGATATTTGTTTTATGTGCCACCTATTTGATAATATATCTTATTATTAGTTAGTGGTGGTGTCGTGTCCTTTATGCCTTCCTGGATTTCCTTATTTTGTGACAATAATATTGTCTGGTCCTCCACATGTTTGCTAAATTGTCAAGCGACCTTTGTAAAGTCAACTCTTTGTATTATCACATCATTATCTAATGCTTTGGCCAACAAATTTTTATACATTGTCCACTATTACCAGAATACTCTTGGTGGGTTGTTGACTTCCCGCGTTGGCCATTACATGCTCCACTGCTTCCAGGTCCACATCTCCAATTTTAAAAATCCCTTTTCCTTCTTGCTTTCTTAAAAAAAAAAATTTCAGTTATATTTTTATATCACAAACGGTCTTGTGAGGAAATATTTATACAACAAAACTTGCAATAAAATTATTATATTAGATGA
This sequence comes from Meconema thalassinum, assembly GCA_946902985.2. Taxonomy (NCBI): domain Eukaryota; kingdom Metazoa; phylum Arthropoda; class Insecta; order Orthoptera; family Tettigoniidae; genus Meconema; species Meconema thalassinum. Next base: position 130,940,411 of record OX336395.1, read on the forward strand.
TGATGATAATTGTTGTTTTAAGGGGCCTAACATCTAGGTTATATTAGGCCCGCACTGTAATATAAGCACCAAATTACAAAAGCAATAGAAATGTTGGAGAATGGAAATGCCAACTTACCAACTTTCTAAACATTTGCTGGGTTAAAATGCAAAAGGTGGTGTTTGTATTCTTATTCTTGGATGAAAGTCCGCAAGTATATATATCACATTTGATATAATTACAATGTACGGTTATACCATCGGAGAACCTGGATAGCGACTAGTTCGGCCACTGTCTTGGAAAACCAGTTTTTGTGTTTCCCCATTTGTTTCCACTCTGTGTGGTTGTACATATCTGTATTATTTGTCTTCATTGCATTTATTCATTGTCAGGTTGGTTTTGTTTATGTTGATTGGTTGTCGTGATTTATTTGTTTTGATTGCATGTAGTATTCCCACTGCCATGTTTCCAGTAGGATATTTCGGCTTAGAAGGTAATATTGTATTCTTAAGTTGGCCACATTGATTCATCTTTTACATGTTTTTGAACTCTACTGTGATTGGCAGCTTTCGGCCTATCAGAGGCCTCTTACTTGTTTTTAAACTCTCTACTGTGATTGGCTGCTTCCAGCCTATCAGAGGCCTCCTTGCTGCTTGTAGCGACCAATCACGTGTTTCTTCTTCGTTGTTCTCTAAGTGTGTAGCCATGACAATGCTGTGCTTCAACGCTGGTTGTGATATATCAACAAATATCCAGCTAATCATTTCTATAATTGGTGCTATCTACATAGTAACCGTGCTTAGCAATCATGTCCTATGCACATGATTCATATTTTGTTTGGGCAGTGACATTACGGTGATTTTCGATCTCATCAAACCATGCTTGATGTTGCTACGCGCCATGTCGACGAATTCTTCAATCCGCAGCGTCGGATAGTTTGTTGTAACGTGTTTACTTCCATTTTCATTTACTGCCTAACAATTTGTCTTCACGCGTATGAATAATGATGATGCTTCGTGTGATAAGTAATTCATCGTGTCTGGAAGCATGTTACGAGGCCAGGCATCATCACTAAATGGAAGTTGACGCTAGGCTAAACTGCTTTACTATTGTGATAATACCGTGTGATTGGCATATCCCGGTATTTGTATGATAGCAACTACTTTGACTTCCTGCGTTTCACACATAATTTGTTTTATTAACAATTCATTTTTTGGGCTTACAGTATCGGCGCATCACTGTAAGTCAGTCCTGGTTCGACGACACATTCTCGTTCCATGCGACCTGTTTTTTCATTATTTGTTGCAACTCCACTTGTGTTGCATATTTAAATTATATAATTCTTTGGAACCGCCGTGTATTGCATGCCGTTCTATGATGTACTGATCTGCAGCTACGTTCAAGATAATATGTGTGTTTTAGGCTCAAGACTTAACGTGTGTTAAATCCTTGCGAGTGTTTCTTCAATTGTGTAAATTTGTGCTAGTGTTTCTCATATGTTTATGTGTCACCTTTGAATATTTGTTTTATGTGCCACCTATTTGATAATATATCTTATTATTAGTTAGCGGTGGTGTTGTGTCCTTTATGCCTTCCTGGACTTCCTTATTTAGTGACAATAATATTGTCTGGTCCTCCACATGTTTGCTAAATTGTCAAGCGACCTTTGTAAAGTCAACCCTTTGTATTATCACATCATTATCTAATGCTTTGGCCAACAAATCTTTATACATTGTCCACTATTACCAGAATACTCTTGGTGGGTCGTTGACTTCCAGCGTTGGCCAGTACATTGTTTGGTCCTCTCCGGGCCGGATATTGAGCTGTTTACTACTTTGAATGAATTATTAAGCATTGTTTTGGCCATGTTGGGCCCTTGTTTCTTGCTATTTCACCAGGAAGGCCATAAATTTAACATTGTATACGTTCCCATTAACTTCCCAAGGACACAATACAGTATTCTATGTTCAGATGTTTGTTTACAACTTAATCGAGACCATTGTCTCAGTGTTTATTTTTTGTGTTAGTTAGTTGGTTGTGTTAGTTAGGTGTGCAACTCTGGTAATTACATCTAGGCGGGCAATCCTAAAGTCATTATGGATGATGCCCAAAAACGACTTTTAGTTAGGAAGCGTGCAGTCGCTAAGGGCATGCTTACCTCACAAGAAAAAGTAATTAGCAACTTTCAGGACATTACAGAAGAGCAATATCAAATGTTTTGTTACGCAAACACAAATGCGAGGAAATTTATGAACAATATAACGAAGGGCAAGTCGCTTTAGAGGATATTACAGACAATATCGACGAAGAAATAGCCGAACGTTGTGACTTCGAAGATAAATATTTTGAGTTGATGGTTAAAATTAAACTACATTGTGACAATTACAAAAAATCCAACACTACAGACAGTGATAACCCTTTGAATAATTTGCAGAGTGCACAATTTCCTACTGCTAACGTAGCTGCAGCGCATATAAAGTTGCCTGAAATTCAAATTCCGCAGTTCAGTGGCGACTTCACAGACTGGTTGAATTTCAGAGATAGCTTCAAGGCCATAGTAATTGATAACCATACTCTTTCTGATATTGTTAAGTTCTACTACCTTAATTCTAGTCTTAGTGGCGAGGCTAAACTCCTCTTAAAGAACATTACTGTGTCAGATGATAACTTTATGGTTGCATGGAACTTGCTGACAACTCGATACAATAACATTAGGCTCATAGCGGACAACCATGTTACCAAGCTTTTCAAGCCCCCTGCATACGGTAATGATTCAGTGTCCTTGCGTGCCATCATCGACCACTTTGTTTCTCATGTCAATGCGTTAGAAGCTTTGGACTTTAACGGGGTCCCCCTTCAAGACCTGTTATTGTCACATTTTATATTGGAGCTACTAGATAATGATAGCATCCGTGAATGGGAGAATCATGTTGATTCTGGGAGAATTCCCACTCTCCAGGACTTGGTTAGCTTCTTAGAGAAAAAATGCAAGGTACTGGAAATAACTGAAAAGAATGGGTCCAGGCCTGCATTACATACTGCTGTAACCAAACTTAAAGCTGAAGGTCATTCGCCTCAGAAACCCATGTTAACCACTACCAAATCTCGTTGTACATATTGTAGGAGCATTGATCACCAATTGTCGAAATGTGGTACCTTTATTAAACTTTCGTCCACAGCCAAATGGGATTTTGTCAGGTCTCGAAAATTGTGTTATAATTGTTTGCGTAATTTCGAGCCTAATCATCAATGTTCGAAGTACTCTTGTAACACTTGTTCCCGAAAACACCACACTCTTCTTCACTATGAACTCTCCAGTGGCACTAGTAATGATGCTTCTCAAGCTCATGCTAACGTGGTAAACACTAGTTGCAGTAACGTCGCTCGTGACAATCAATTTTCAAGGACGTTATTGCCCACTGCCAAGTTGAATATATTAGCTGGCAATGGCTTACGTGTACCTGTCACTGCACTACTTGACTCTGCATCAGATTGTAACTTAATTTCGTCACACTTAACTAAGAAATTAAGACTCCACACCAAACCTATGAAGGTACACATTCACGGTGTTGGTCAAAATCAAAGCACTGCTACTGTTGTTGCTGATGTGAACGTTTTTGCCTGTGCTACTAATTGGTCTGCTAAGCTTGAATGTCTCGTGGTTCCCAATATTGCACTTGAGCTACCCGCTGCTGGTTTCGATACCTCTGAATGGAACATTCCATCACATATTGATTTAGCTGATCCTGATTTCAATTGCACTAAATCTATTGACCTTGTTCTTGGAGCAGAATATTTCTTTGACCTGTTATGTCCTGGTAAAATCATACCAGTTGGTGATTTGCCCATCATTCAAAATACCTCTGTGGGTTGGGTGTTTTCTGGGAAGCTGCCCAGTGCAAGCACCTCGCAACCATCGCACGTGGTATCAGCACTTACACTCTCACGCCCTCATGTAGAACAACAGCTGGAAGCGTTTTGGAACGTTGAAGAAGTTGAAACCCCAGTGTTGTCTGTTGATGAATCCATATGTGAAGAACACTTCGTTGCTACTACCACTCGCAAAGACGATGGTAGATTTGTGGTTAGACTCCCTCGCAAGGTAGACTCGGAGCCTCTAGGTGCCTCTCGCTACGCTACACTAAATCGTTTTCACTCTCTCGAAAGACGTTTGGCTCGTAACCCTGAGTTAAGGTTAGAATACACTGAATTCATGCATGAATATCTAGCCTTAAACCATATGCAAGTCGCCCCCCACCCGACTGATGGTGAAGTTTACTACATTCCCCATCATCCTGTTTTCAAGCCGCACAGTACTTCTACAAAGCTCAGAGTGGTATTTGATGCTTCGATGGCTACTACGTCTGGGTGCTCCCTTAATGATACTTTGTTGGTGGGCCCTGTAATTCAGCAGGATTTGTTCTCTATTTTGCTTCGGTTCCGTACTCACTTGATAGCGTTTGCAGCTGATCTGAGTAAAATGTACAGACAGATTCTTGTAGATCACAAAGATCGTGACTTACAGAGAATATTTTGGAGAGACTCTCCTTCAGACCCAATAGTAGAATATCAATTAAACACCGTTACATATGGTACTGCCCCAGCTTCCTTCTTAGCCACTCGTGTGCTAAAGGAGCTCGCCCTCACTGATGGCACAGCCTTTCCAGCTGCCACTCAGATTGTTTTAAACGACTTCTATGTTGATGATTGTATCTCGGGATGTGATTCCGAGCATGACGCACTCATTCTGTATGATGAATTGACCTTTCTTTTGAGATTAGGTGGTTTTGAACTGTGTAAGTGGAGTTCAAACTCCATGACTCTAATAGATAACATTCCTCTTGATCATCAAGAGAAACAACAACTCCGTAGTTTCGGCGATGGTGAAGAAACAGTCGCCAGAACGCTAGGACTTTATTGGCAACCTATCGATGACTTGTTGCGGATTCAGTCACCTATCGTGAACTGTGACACTTCAATTACCTTTACTAAGCGTTCATTTTTGTCCATTGTTGCCTAAGCGTTCATTTTTGTCCATTGTTGCCTCTATCTTTGACCCTTTGGGTTTAGTGTCACCTATTGTGGTTGCTTGTAAGATTCTCTTCCAAGATTTGTGGATTCACAAACTCGGTTGGGATGACCCCCTTCCAAAGGAAATCGCGCAAGCTTGGCTGAATGTTTATAGCAATTTACCTGCGATTTCTGAGATTTCTACTCCACGTTTGATTAAGCCTGCTTCAGAAATTAAATCTATGCAACTTCATGGCTTTTGCGACAGCAGTCAGCAGGCCTATGGAGCTTGTCTCTATTTATTGTCAATTGATACCTACGGCGTCGTCACTGTTGCACTTGTGTGCGCTAAGTCGAAGGTTGCTCCTCTTAAACAGTTTAGGGGCCGATAACCTCGATGTTAGGCCCCTTAAAACAACAATTATCATCATCATCATCTTAAACAGTTGTCTTTGCCCAGACTTGAGTTATGTGGTGCACTTTTGCTTTCCAAATTAATTGCAAAGGTGCAACCCGCTTTGAACTTGCCTATTGAATCCGTCTATTGTTGGACAGATTCCACTATTGTTTTGTCTTGGTTGGCTTCGCCCCCCTCAAAATGGAAAACCTTTGTAGCCAATAGAGTTGCTGAAATACAAAGGCTTACTGTTCACTGCGCCTGGAAACATGTCGCTTCCCGTGACAATCCAGCCGACATAATTTCCCGAGGCTGTATGCCCTCAGAATTGAAAAATAATCAGCTATGGTGGTATGGTCCAGCATGGTTGAAGGCCTTTACAAGCTCCAGTACTTCAGATATCTTTGACACTCCTGTGTCCGAATTGCCTGAGTGTAGAATTTCGTGCGAAAATGTATCTAAACCTGTTGACATTGAATTTTTAAACAATTTTTCTTCCTACACAAGATTGTTGAGGGTCATAGCCTACTGTATTAGGTTTTTCTCTAATTGTAGAAATACCACTAGGATCAGTGGTCCACTCACTGCCATTGAAATTGATGTTGCACTACTTACATGTGTGAAAATGATTCAAGCTCAGTGCTACTCTACTGAACTTGCTGCTCTAATGAAGAATGAGCAAGTGCCATCCACTTCCACCATCAGCAATTTGCACCCTTTGCTTCACTCTGATGGCACTATTCGTGTGGGAGGCCGTTTGGAATTGGCCGACCTTCCATTTGATACAAAACACCAGATACTTTTGCCCAATGACCATCATTTCACTAAAGTCCTGGTCAGACATACCCATTTAAAGTTGCTTCATGGCGGGGTCCAGGTTGTGATTGCGACTATCCGACAACGCTTCTGGATACCGTCACTACGAAAACTTGTTCGTAGCCTATCTCGCTCTTGTGTTACTTGCGTGCGCTACGCTGCACGTCCTTCTGAACAGTTAATGGGTCAACTCCCAGCTGTTCGCCTCCATCAAACCTTTCCCTTTAATCACGTTGGTGTTGATTACTGTGGTCCATTCACTATCAGGTACGGTGGCCCCAGGTCAAGGGTCTCGACTAAGGCTTACATCGCAATGTTCGTTTGTATGGTTACGAAGGCTGTGCACACTGAGGTCGTCACTTCCCTCTCCAGTCATGCTTTCGTTGTAGCCTTTACTCGCTTCTGCAGTAGAAGGGGCGTTCCCGCTCAAGTGTATTCCGACAATGGTACCAACTTTCAAGGCGCACAGTCTGACCTTGCTGATCTTGGTACGTTGCTCTCCTCTGCAGATTTTCAATCTGTTGTTCAAGATTCTACGTCATCGCTACTAATTCAGTGGCACTTCATTCCTCCTAGTTCTCCGCACTTTGGTGGAATTTGGGAGGCAAACATCAAATCTTTGAAATCTCATTTAATAAGAATCATGAAGGCTCAAGTACTTACGTATGAAGAATTGACCACTCTCGTGGTGCAAATTGAAGCCATTCTAAATTCTAGACCCATTTCGCCTATGTCTGAGGATCCTACTGACTTGTGCTATCTCTCGCCAGGTCACTTTCTTGTTGGACGACCTTTGAATGCCTTGCCCATTCCTGACGCTTCTGAAGTGCCCATCAATAGGTTGTCTAGATGGCAATTACTTCAACAGATTATGACTTCATTGTGGCGTAAATGGTCCACAGATCATTTACTCTCCCTTCAACAACGTCACAAGTGGAACCGTATGTCTCCTAACCTCAAGGTTGGCACGCTTGTGCTTATTATGGATGACAATGTTTCTCCTACTTACTGGCGACTTGGACGTATTCTTGAGGTTCATTGTGGTAAGGACGGCGTAGCTCGTGTGGTCTCTCTACATACCACCTCTGGACTCTTGAAACGTCCCATCGTCAAGGTGTCTCCCTTGTTGCCGCAGAACTAAACACTCTTGTATTTTCATAAACAACCTGCCTGTTGTTTCTGTGCGGGCAATATGGTTCGGCCACTGTCTTGGCAAACCAGTTTTTGTGTTTCCCCATTTGTTTCCACTCTGTGTGGTTGTACATATCTGTATTATTTGTCTTCATTGCATTTATTCATTGTCAGGTTGGTTTTGTTTATGTTGATTGGTTGTCGTGATTTATTTGTTTTGATTGCATGTAGTATTCCCACTGCCGTGTTTCCAGTAGGATATTTTGGCTTAGAAGGTAATTTTGTATTCTTAAGTTGGCCACATTGATTCATCTTTTACTTGTTTTTGAACTCTACTGTGATTGGCAGCTTTCGGCCTATCAGAGGCCTCTTACTTGTTTTTAAACTCTCTACTGTGATTGGCTGCTTCCAGCCTATCAGAGGCCTCCTTGCTGCTTGTAGCGACCAATCACGTGTTTCTTCTTCGTTGTTCTCTAAGTGTGTAGCCATGACAATGCTGTGCTTCAACGCTGGTTGTGATATATCAACAAATATCCAGCTAATCATTTCTATAATTGGTGCTATCTACATAGTAACCGTGCTTAGCAATCATGTCCTATGCACATGATTCATATTTTGTTTGGGCAGTGACATTACGGTGATTTTCGATCTCATCAAACCATGCTTGATGTTGCTACGCGCCATGTCGACGAATTCTTCAATCCGCGGCGTCGGATAGTTTGTTGTAACGTGTTTACTTCCATTTTCATTTACTGCCTAACAATTTGTCTTCACGCGTATGAATAATGATGATGCTTCGTGTGATAAGTAATTCATCGTGTCTGGAAGCATGTTACCAGGCCAGGCATCATCAGTAAATGGAAGTTGACGCTAGGCTAAACTGCTTTACTATTGTGATAATACCGTGCGATTGGCATATCCTGGTATTTGTATGATAGCAACTACTTTGACTTCCTGCAACATCACTGGAATGGAAGTTGACGCTGGGCTTAACTACCTTACTATTGTGACAATACCGCGCGATTGGCATATCCCGGTATTTGTATGATAGCAACTACTTTGACTTCCTGCAACATCACTGGAATGGAAGTTGACGCTGGGCTTAACTACTTTACTATTGTGACAATATCGTGCGATTGGCATATCCCGGTATTTGTATGACAGCAACTACTTTGACTTCCTGCGTTTCACACATAATTTGTTTTATTAACAATTCATTTTTTGGGCTTACAGTATCGGCGTATCACTGTAAGTCAGTCCTGGTTCGACGACACATTCTCGTTCCATGCGACCTGTTTTTTCATTATTTGTTGCAACTCCACTTGTGTTGCATATTTAAATTATATCATTCTTTGGAACCGCCGTGTATTGCATGCCGTTCTATGATGTACTGATCTGCAGCTACGTTCAAGATAATATGTGTGTTTTAGGCTCAAGACTTAACGTGTGTTAAATCCTTGCGAGTGTTTCTTCAATTGTGTAAATTTGTGCTAGTGTTTCTCATATGTTTATGTGTCACCTTTGAATATTTGTTTTATGTGCCACCTATTTGATAATATATCTTATTATTAGTTAGCGGTGGTGTTGTGTCCTTTATGCCTTCCTGGACTTCCTTATTTAGTGACAATAATATTGTCTGGTCCTCCACATGTTTGCTAAATTGTCAAGCGACCTTTGTAAAGTCAACCCTTTGTATTATCACATCATTATCTAATGCTTTGGCCAACAAATCTTTATACATTGTCCACTATTACCAGAATATTCTTGGTGGGTCGTTGACTTCCCGCGTTGGCCAGTACAGCGACCATCGATTGCTGGTAATGAACCTGAGAGGGAGTAAGGAGAAGAAAGGGACTGAGAACCAGGAAAGACGTATAAGGATATGGAAACTGAAAGAAGGGGATAGAAGGGTCGAGTACCTCAAAATGGTAAAGGAGAGAATTCCAACAGATGAAGAAAGAGGGGTGGAAGAGGAATGGGCTAGATTTAAGAAGACACTAGTAGGTGCAGCAGAAGCAGAATGTGGGAGGACAAGTAGTAAGAAGAGGTGGAAGGAAACAGCATGGTGGAATGAGAAGACAAAGGATATCGTAAGGGAAAAGAATAGAGCCTTTAGGAGGTGGTATCAAAATAGGACGGTAGAGACAAGGGAAGAGTACCAGAAAAGAAAGAAGGAGGCGAAGAGAGTAGTGGCTGAGGAGAGAAGAAAATGGACGGAAGAGTGGGCAAAGATGATGGAGGATAGTGAAGGTACAAAAAAGGTCCTGTATGGGATGGTAAAAAATAAGAGGCGGAAGGATCCTACGGATTATGTTAGAATGGTGAACAAAAGGGGACAAGAGATAGAAAATAGGGAAGAATTGAAGAAAATGTGGAAAGAATATTTTGAAGAACTTCTGAACCCAAATGGAAAAGATGGTGAGGAGGAAGAAATCGGGGAAGAGGAAGATGAACTGCAAACAGAAAAGGACTTAACATGGAAAGAAGTGGAAGATGCAGTGAACAAGATGAAAGGAGGGAAGGCAACGGGTGTGGATGAGTTGAGTGTGGAGATGGCGAGAGCAGCAGGAGAGGTGGGGATACAATGGTTGTACCGAGTGATGAGGACAGCATGGAAGGAAAGGAAGACCCCAGAGGACTGGAAAAAAGGAATAATTGTCCCGATCTTCAAGAAAGGTAGTAGAACAGATTGCAGAAACTATCGGGGAATAACACTGATGAGTCATAGTGCAAAGATCTTCGAGAAAGTTTTGGAAAAGAGAATTAGGACAAGGATAGAAGGAGGGATGAGGGAAGAACAACATGGCTTCAGAGCAGGAAGGTCCGCAGTGGATTTGATTTTTGCTGTAAGGCAGTTACAAGAACAGCACTATGAGTATGGAACAGATCTACTGATGGCCTTCCTGGACATTGAGAAAGCATATGACAGTGTATGCAGAAACAAAGTATGGAAGTCCCTGGAGGATAGAGGAGTAGAGAAATGGACTAAGAAGAGGATAAAGGAGATGTACAAGGGAAGCGTGAGCTGTGTGAAAGTGGGAGGAGAGAGATCAGACTGGTTGGAACAGAGAAACGGCCTGAAACAAGGAAGTGCACTGTCACCGTTACTTTTCATTGTGGTGATGGATGACATAATGACCCGAGTGGCACAAGTAATTGGGGAAGGAAAGATGAAAGCAAAGGTGTTTGCAGATGATTTGATGATTTGGGGAAACAAGGAGGAGGAGGTACAGGAACAGTTGGACGTGTGGGAAGGAATACAAGGATATGGGATGAAATTGAGCATAAATAAGAATGAGATGGTGATCACAACAAGGAAGAAGGAAAGAACCACAACGGGAATAACAATTGGTGGGGAACAGCTGAAGAAAGTGGAGAGTTTCAAGTATCTGGGAAGCCTGATACAAGATAATGGAAGAAACGATAGAGAAATAAATGAGCGGGGAAGGCAGGCAGAAGCATTTCGGAGGAGTGTGAGAAGCATGTTATGGAGCAAGGATGTCCCTCAGAACAGCAAAAAGATCATACATCGGACGTACTATGTCCCTATCCTGACGTATGCCTCGGAGACCTGGGTTATGAAAGGAAGGGAGAAGAGCAAAATACAGGCCAGTGAGAGGAGGTTCTTGAGAAGCAGTATTGGAGCTACAAAGATGGACAGAATAAGAAATGAGAGGACCAGAGAATTAATGAAGGAGGAACCATTACAGGATGGTATAGAGAAATCTAGACTTAGATGGTATGGACATGTAAAGCGAATGGAGGAGAAGAGGATACCCAGGAGAGTACACGAGACGAAGTGGGAAGGAAAGGGACCGAGAGACAGGTGGCTGAAGGGGGTGGAAGAAAGCGTGAAGAAGAGAGGAGAAGACTGGACAAGGGTGGAAGCTGAGAGATGGTGGGAAGACAGGAGACGTTGGAGAGGCTTGTGTTCCAAACAGACCCGGCCAGTGGCTGGAAACTGTGCAAGATGATGATGATGATGACTTTCTCTTGACCATTTTTCATTGGAGTTCAAATCATGAAAAATCAACACCTTTACTCATAAGAATTACTGAATCAAAACAAACCTGGCAGAGATCCATCACAATAGACTCGTGCACCTTCTGCCACAAGTGAGCTCTGAAGATCTGGATAAGAGAGATCTTCAGGGTGGGGATCTTGCCGTGCATGAAGATACCAGTCAGATCAAGTTGTACCTGAAAGGTAAACAAAATTTTAAAGCAACAGGCGGAAGAAACAGACAAATGACTTTTAAAACAGGTCACTGGCAACTCGGTGAATTATAGAATGGCAATGCCAACTTACCTGGAAACCGACATACACATTGGCTCGGTTGATGGTAGGTGACCACCACAGAGTGAACCGACGGTTGGGAATCTGGTTCAAACCTGAGCGCTGAGCATTGGTCAGCTTCTTGTACTTCATGGACTCCTCAAACCCTGAAGCCTTCTCCCTGAAACACACAATCTAAGGGTTAAAAAAAACAACACACACCCCCGTGGAGTAGAATGTAATTACTTTAGTTTTATTGTAATTATTTATTTTAATGTTATCTGGCGGAACAAAAAGGAAATACATCACAGAAAATTGACTGCAACCTTACAATTAACGTGAGGTTTTACAGAGTCAAAAACAATTCATTAAGGAATAAATAAATAAATAAATCAATAAATAAGAAAGCAAGTGAATAAATCAATAAGTAAATAAATAAGTTAGTAAAAATAATAATATTATTGGCTTTACGTCCCTTTAAACTACTGCGGCTCAAAGAGACACCTGGGTGCCGGAATTTTGCCCCGAAGGGGATCTTTAACAAGCCAGTAAATCTACAGACACAGCTCCCTCACAATTGCACAGCCTTAAATTCCAACTGGCTTCGCCAGGATTTGATCCTGCAACCTTGGGAACAGCAGGCAAGAACATTACCTCTGAACCACACAGTCAGTCAGTAAAAAGTAAAAGAATGTTAACAATAAATAATTAATGGATTAATAAGAAAATTAAAAAAGTATATAGATGTACTGAGTACATAAGTAAATAAATAAATAAAAAGAAAGAAAAGATAAATGAAACAAATAAGATTTAATAAATAAACTAAATAAACAACAATTAGTGAATATTCTTTCTATTAGCTGCTTTGGATTTCTCTGATTGAAAAGTACTGGAGACAGTAATCCAGCTCACCAGAAGAGACCCTCCCAGGTTGGGAAGTACGTTCCTTTGAAGAGCGTGTGCTCCAGGATACCTTCCACACCACCCAAAGCCTGGATCATGTCTGTGCGGTAGTTGTTCAGATTCCACAGCTTGCCATCGTGACGCTGATGGGTCCACCAGAAGGGGTTTTGCTTCAGTACCTGCAGAACAACATTGAAATAACTTCCTATGTCGAAGATACTTGGAGTAGCAAAATTATACAGACAAAATGTGCATAAAGAGGGGCAAATTAAATCATTAAACAAACAATAGGAAGAGTAAAATTATATCGACAATTTCAGAATAATTTCTACAAATGTCGGAAGACATTTCTGTTATTGGTAGTTTTTTTTTTTTTTTTTTTTGCATATTTGAATTCCGAATTTAGGCTTAGTAGCATCCATGTTTTTCAGATTTAACATTTCGAGCAAATTGGTTAAAAATAAAGATTTTTGTGCAAAGTTACACATAGAAATGGGACTAAAATAATAATAATAATAACAATCTTGCATAGTTTCCAGCCACTGGCCAGGTCTTGTTATTGTTTTTAGGGGGCCCCTAAATGGCCGGGTCTGTTTGGAACATACGTCTCTCCATCTTCTGTCTTCTCACCATCTCTCCATCTCCAACTTAGTCCAGTCTTCTCCTTTCTTTTGCATGCAGTCCTCCACACCTTTTAGCCACTTATCTCTTGGTCTATTCTCCCTTTAATTTCATCTCGTGTGTCTTCACTGCTGCCAATCTCCGAACTACTCTCCTGTGCATCATTCTGGTCATCATCCTGACTTCCACCAAATGCATTTGCGATGCCCGTCTTCAAGAAGATCTTTATAACAACGTTGTTGGCACCATAACCCATGCCCGTACAATCGAATCGTCAACCGATGGCCTTCTTTATTTTGTCTTGTCATCAGCTTATTGTAATTAATAATACCAGATCTCGACATGTTCTAACCCTAACAATTAGCGTGTGGACCACCAACAAAACAGCTGACGATCATACCCCCGTACGGTTGTTTTACTGCGTTGCCACAATTGAAAACACCTGATGTGTTTGGTTAGTGGTTTCTGGGGTGCTTTGCTGTTTACGCCAATAGCTAATACTACCGTATTTCCTCGCATAATCGTCGCACTTTTTTTGCCAAAATTTCGTGGAATCAAGCAGGGAGCGACGATTATGCGAAGAATATTTAATTACAAAGAATATACTGTATCATTATTTACTGCACGGGCCAGTCATTCGCGTAACGTGAGTCTGGCGTGAGTCATAGCCCGCAGTCAGAGACAGGGTTCTTTCTTCTAACAAGGTCACGACAGGTTAAAGCTCGCGGAATGTGCTGACGAAGCTGGCCATTCGCGTAGTGGTTCATAGCCCACAGGCACAAAGACGAGATTACTTTCTCCTGACAAGATCACGCTAGATTAGGCCTATAAACTCGCGGAATGTGCGCTGGACGTTCGCGTCACAGTTCATAGCCCACAGGCATAAAGACTAATTACTTTCTGCTGTCAAGATCACACCAGATTAGGCCTATAAACTCGCGGAATGAGTGCTGGCCGTTCGCGTCGCGGTTCATAGTCGGCAGGCATAAAGACGATATTATTTTCTCCTGTCAGGATCACGCCAAATTAGGTCTATAAGCTCACGGAATGTACGCTGGTCGTTCGCGTCACAGTTCATAGCCCGCAGGCATAAAGACGAGAGTACTTTCTGCTGACAAGATAACGCCAGATTAGGCCTATACGCTCGCGGAATGTGCGCTGAACGCTTGCGTCACAGTTCATAGGCCGCAGGTCTAAAGATGAGATTACTTTTTGTTGACATGATCACGCCAGATTAGGCCTATAAGCTCGCGGAATGTGCGCTGACCATTCGCGTCGCGGTTCATAGCCCGCAGGCATAAATACGATATTACTTTCTCCTGACAAGATCACACCAGATTAGGCCTATACGCTCGCGGAATGTGCGCTGGCCGCTCGCGTCACAGTTCATAGGCCGCAGGTCTAAAGATGAGATTACTTTTTGTTGACAAGATCACACCAGATTAGGCCTATAAGCTCGCGAAATGTGCGCTGACCATTTGAGTTGCGGATCATAGCCCGCAGGCATAAATACGATATTACTTTCTCCTGACAAGATCACGCCAGATTAGGCCTATACGCTCGCGTCACAGTTCATAGGCCGCAGGTCTAAAGATGAGATTACTTTTTGCTGACATGATCATGCCAGATTAGGCGTATAAGCTCGCGGAATGTGCGCTGGTCGTTCGCGTCACAGTTCATAGCCCGCAGGCATAAAGACGAGAGTACTTTCTGCTGACAAGATCATGCCAGATTAGGCCTATAAGCTAGCGAAATGTGCGCTGACCATTCGCGTCACGGTTCATAGCCCGCGGGCATAAATACGATATTACGTTCTCCTGAGAAGATCACGCCAGATTAGGCCTATACGCTCGCGGAATGTGCGCTGGCCGCTCGCGTCACAGTTCATAGGCCGCAGGTCTCAAGATGAGATTACTTTTTGCTGACATGATCACGCCAGATTAGGCGTATAAGCTCGCGGAATGTGCGTTGGCCGTTCGCTTCGTGGTTCATAGCCGGCAGGCTTAAAGATGAGGTTACTTTCTCCTGACAAGACCACGCCAGATTAGGCCTTTGTTATATAGATTAGGCCTATTCGCTCGCGGAATGTGCGCTAGCCGTGCGCGTCACGGTTCATAGGCGGCAGGCATAAAGTCAAGATTACGTTCTCCCGACAAGATCACGCCAGATTATACGCTCACGGAATGAGCTAAGTGACGAAGCTAGCCGCTCGTGCCACAGTTCATTGCCCGCAAGCATAAAGACGAGATATTTTTCGTCTGACAAAGTCGCGGCAGCGTGTGCACCTAACTGGCGCACAAAAACGAACATGCTATGCGACGATTATGCGATGAAATTTTATAAATCTATTTTAGTGTTTGAAAAGTGGGGTGCGACGATTACGTGGTGGCGACGATTATGCAAGGAAATACGGTAATTTCAGTCACAATGAATTCTCGATCGGCAGTTCGAACATCCTCATCTGCTATTTTATCACTTCGAGTTTAAACCCAGCTGTATAAAAAAAGGAAGATTGTAGTTTTACGTGACCGTGAATCCAGCCGTATAAAGATCGACCTCCACAATAGATCAATCACACTAACTGAGAAACAACTACCGTATATACTCGAATACCACCCGCACATTTTTAAACAAATTCGGACGTGAAAAATTGGGGTGCGGGTCTTATTTGAGTCATCCAAATTTGAAAGATCTAAATTGCCCGCCGCGCGCGATATCGGGTGTTGCGAGTATCCGCTAGATGGTGCTAGCCTTCTTCCGGCTATAACTTTGTTTTACAGTAAGCACGCGGCGTCATAGTCACACGCACGTTCTCCGAGTGTAAATATGAATGCTACGAAACGTTTGCGGTCATTTACTGTGAGTGAGAAATTGAAAGTTGCGAGGGAAGCTGAAGTTATTGGAAATCGTGCCCGGTAGGAAATATATTGACGAGTCATGTATTCGTGATTGGGCGGGATGACGTCTATGCTGCGTGATCAAATATATTGAGTAAAAAGTTTCCGCCCAATCAATACTTTTTCTGAAAAAATTTTTTTACTTCTTTCTCACATTAGGGACATGTTTCGAACAAATAATTTGTTCTTCATCAGCCTATACATATATCAACTTCGTAATTATCTTAGACATTTGCATAATAAAATACATGCACATTAGACAATTCATTAAGAGTATACAATTACATTCATTAAGAAACATACAACTATAAAAACGCAATGTTAAAATACTTGATAACACATTAAAATATTTGGAAAATTTCTTGTTCCCATTTATACTGGTTGGCCTTGTTGTGAAGGCTTATTAAACGGTTATAGGCAGCAGTTCAATAAAGGCTCAGAATCATCCCTCTGGTTTATTCTTGCCGGTGATGTATTGATGGGTTTACATAGCCTTTGGTTGATTTTCTTTAATATCTGCGTCATACGGATTGTTGGTTTTTTGTTGGTAAGGCGATCCTGCCGTGAGTTGTTTATTGTGGAGTAAACTGAAAAGATACGAAATTTAATTAAACCGAACGATGCGTCTGAGAAGAAGAATAGATATGTTTGAAGGGGCTAATCTGTAACTTACTGGGTGACGTCTTGAATGTGACTAACGGGTTTAACTGAGTGAAATCTTCTTGCCTGGTGCTGTAATGAGCCAAAGGATTAGTATCAGTAAGTGTGTGTAAAACGGAAACTGTTGTCGCATGAAGTTGCATTGAACGGCTTACCTGTCCTGCCTGTGAGATGTGTAGCGTGGAGCCGTGTTACACTGACTGAACTGCTATGCGCTGGCTGAGGCAAGTGTTTACGTAGTGTGTGGCGGGGAGGGGAGGGTAAGGAGAGGTGAACTTGTCTTGGCTGCGTGGAAACAGGTGTGTGGGTGTGACGCGTGACGTCATATGTTTTGATTATTAGCTTCATGGGGGGTGCAGGGTTAGCGTTGATGTGGGAGGGAGATTGGTTTGATTGTTATTCGAAAACGTTTGTTTATACTGTTTGGAGTCTGGAAAAAATTTGTTGATATTCTCATACAGAATGTTTACTTCGAAGTTGATTTCGTTGAGATTGTGTGTTGGGTTGTTGCGCTGCGCATTATCAATTTCTATTTGTTCAAGCACGTTCATTATTGCTCCCTTCTTGGCATAGTGGATGATCTCCATATCATTCTGGATATTTGTAAATTTATGTTTGGTGTCCTGCATGTGTTGTCCCATGGCCGAAAATTTTCTATGTTTTATGGCGTTAACCCTCCAGTTAATCTTTATGCTGCGTGAACCGCCCGTTCAAAGCAGCCTTGAAACAGCTGTGTATGGAGCGGACGGCGGCCGATAAGCACGCACCGACTCCAACTGGTCGTATTCAGCGCCCGAAAGTTCAGCTGCTGTATTCGAGGATTTTGACGGCATGGAATCGTATCTCTGGAGATCTCATACGGAAGAGCTTCAAGAAATGTAGTATTTCGAATGCTATGGATGGCTGTGATGACGACATTTAGTGGGAAAGTGATGGTGATAAAAGTTCCGAAGTTGGTACTTCTGATGACGATGAATGAAGTGTTTGTGTACTTTTATTAGTATTTTTAATCGTTTGATGTGTGTTATTTTAGGACGACTTCAAAACTGTTGGAAACTATTTTGGATAAATGCTATTCTTTTTATTTAGTTAAGATAGTAAATAATTTTGAGTAAAAATTCTTTTTTTAAAATTTTGTTCTTCAAAATCAGGGTGCGGGTCTTATTCGAGGGCGGGTCGTATTCGAGTAAATACGGTAATTGAATATCGTTGAAATCCACTTGTAGGGGTCATAGAACAAGATGATGTACACGTGATGAATTTTGGACAAATTTCACATCTATTGCAAAAGATATAAACCACACTCTATTGGTCTTTCATAGAAGTTTGGGTGTGCCAAACCCATCGTACAAATAGGCTAAATGTGATAAGTGTGTTAGTCGAGGCCTCGGATGGAGGTCCTTGATTCACGCCCCGACCCAGATCGCTGGAACTGGGAAATGAAGCAGACGAAGAAGAAGTTAACACAGCAAGCACGTGATAATGCAGCTGAGCTCTGGTGCACTTGTTATGATTGAGCATCCAGTTACAAGGAACAGCTTATATCATCTAAAGCTTACCTGATACTGCTTGAACTCTGTACGTATCCTCCAGCCTTTGTCATAGGCCAACGTGTGTCTGTCCTTCTGGAAGAGTGTGTTTATACGTGGGATGCCTCGGTCCCAGCTATCCTCCAGGTCCTCGAGGGTCAGACGACGGTTCTGAGCGCTGGCCTCCTGTTTCTTCAGAGCATACTCAGCCCAAACTCGTTGGGAGTCGATGAATTCCGATTCCCATGGCTGAATGTACCGGTACAAGTTAGGAATCAGCTGATCTTCATCGTGGCTCATACCGGAACGGAAATGGGTGATGCCCACATCTGTCTGTTTTGACCACCTTAAGTCAGACTGCAAAGGATAGGACATAAAATTAGTAAGTCAGCACTAACATATGGTTAGGGACCTAGAAAAGTTGTTAATGAAAGAAGAAGTGGTGTAAAAATCATATAGGGTTAAAAAAAAAAAAAATTTTTGAATCATAGCAATAAATAACAATAATAAAAATGACTTCGGTCGAACAAATTTGATAAAAAAAATATTCCTCCACAGCACCTACAGATCTGCTCAAGCTGCTTCTTCAACTTGCACAGTTTCCAACCAATGATTGGGTCTGTTTGGTACAAAGCCTCTCCATCATCTTCTGTCTTCACACCATCTCTCTGTCCCACCCTGACCCAGTCTGTTCTTTTGCATGCAGACCTCCTCACCTTTTAGCCACTTGTCTCTGGGTCTTTCTCCTGGTCTTTCTACCTTTAATTTCACCTTGTGTATCTTCATGGGTATCCTCTTTTCCTCCATTCGCTTAACATGTACATACCATTCAAGACTTGATTCCTCTATCCTATCTTGTAATGCTTCCTCCTTGACTAATTCTCTGATCATCTCATTTCTTAGCTATCAAGCTATTTTATTGAAAAATTACATCAGTAGGCTCGATTCTGATCAAAATTAACTTGAATAGAGCAAAATTGAAAGAAAAATAAATACTACTACAATGCACTTAGAACTTACATGATAGTTTGTACAGGCAACACTGAAAAAATTCTTGAAACTTTATACACACTTGGAATTCAAGAGTTGGTTAAGGTTTTTATTTTACTTGTTTATCCTGTTATTCCATGACGAGAAATCTCAAAATGATTATAATTCGCATCAGGTGATGATGTTAATTCTTTTAAGGACTTGGGATATCTTTGGGTCATCAGCCCTGAATTCAAATCAGAGAGCTGGATAGCAACAGTGCCATCTAAAAAAGGTATTTCCCAGCATTTCCCAGGCAGCCAGTGATAATTTGGCAATTTTCATTTAGGGCCTTGATGACCTGTTTAGCATGTGCCAATTTTTAATAATAATAATAATAATAATGATGTTATTGGTTTTATGTCCCTTTTAACTATTGTGACTTTTAGAGATGCCGGGGTGCTGTAATTTTGCCCCTAAGAGATCTTTAGCATGCAAGTAAATCTACTGACACAGTTCCCTCACATTTGCGCACCCTCAAATGCCAGCTGACTGCGCCAGGATTTGATCCTGCAACCTTGGGCCCAGCAAGCAAGAACGTTACCGCTGAGCCACGCAGCCAGCCTGTGCCAATTTTTTTATCATACCTACCTGTACACTCACCACGCAAGAATGTCTTCCTTCAAAACTCACCGTCTGTACCTCATCTCAGATGTCAGATCCTATGGAGATGAGGTGAAATGCAAAATAAGAGACTAAGGAACTCACCTGAGGGATGAGTACGTGGCCCATGGACAACATGCCCAAGCCTCCCAGCTCTTTGGGTGTATAGAACACCACAGGAGGGAACCTGGAAGGCATCTTGGAGTTGAGGCCGATCTTGATTCGAGTCTGAATCTTGTTTTCGCACTTGACTAGCAGGTCGAGCAGTTCCTGGGTGTTGACTACGGCCTCGCGGAAGTACGTCATCAGACCGATCAGGGCAGTGTTCCACTTGTTCACAATCTATAGGAGACCAAATAATAATGGAAGATACAGAGTTAATTCAAATTATTTGTAAGGAAATCCATTTTTATTTTTTATGTTAAAAGCTATTTTGAACACTGAAGAAGACATCATTGTATATTGAAACATGTTCGTTTAGATATTAGGTTGGTTGATTCCTAAGTTTAGGGGCTGCGACAACGCGGTCATGTAGCCCCGTGTACTTTGGGTGTGTGTAGAATCTGTCTGATGAATGAAAATCCACAGCCTGCTTCCAGTCTCCGACCGGATCAGGAATGGAATGAATGAAGCCCCCATCTAGCGGCGAGGATATGAACTGTGCCGGCTGCCGAGGCCTGACGCACTCCTCTGGGGCAATGATTAAATGAATGACAGATGAAATGAAATGATAGTGGAGAGTGTTGCTGGAATGAAATTTTGACAGGGAAAACCGGAGTACCCAGAGAAAAACCTGTCTACCTCCGTTTTGTCCAGCACAGATCTCACATGGAGTGACCGGGATTTGAACCCCGGACCCAGCGGTGAGAGGCCGGCGTGCTGCCGCCTAAGCCACGGAGGCTTCAGAATCTGTCTGATAACGGGTGTTAATTGTGATGACTGTATTAGTGTGTGTTATCTGTTTCTTAATTCAAGTAAGGACTGCAGACTTTTTAATTTTTCAAATAGTTCCTACTTTTGCCACCAAACGCCACCGTCAACGACTACTAGTTCAGAACTTAGCTACTAGACACCACCGCAGTCGGCCTTGGCAACGAACGTAGGAAACTATGTGTTATTTACATTTGAACCTAATTTAACTACACAGGTGTAATTAGTGGAAGGTTCTTTAACATGCCATAAATCTATGACATGGGACCGCCGGCTTTACTTCCCCTCCGAAGGAAGGCATACTGAGGGATTTTTTAACGCTCTTAAAAAATCCGTCGACTTCGGCCGGATTTGAACCAGCGATCTTGGGCATAGAAGCTCAGCATGCTACCAACTACGCCACCGAAGCCGCCTGTTTAGATATTATTAAAATACATATATTTAAGTAATGTCAAGGCAGATTATATAACACACATATTAGTGAACACTCAATATGGATCAACATTTACCAAACCAAAATGGTAAACATATACTGTATGTATTTTATTTAGGTTTGTCTCAACCAGCCTTTTCACAGGGAGGGGGAATTGAATTTCAAGAAGATGTGTTTCTGCAGTTAGGGTTATTTTCTAAATCTTTGGTTATTCAATCAATTGAAGGAATTGAACTGGTTGTGACAATCAAAGGTCTATAATGATCAGAAGAAACATATTGGCACATAAAAACTGAACATTTAAATAAGGTCAGCGATCAAAGTGCTTGCCATCATCTTTAGCCAGAAAGGGAATTCAACTCAAAGAGGAACTCAACCGTATCCTGGCACATCAAGCTCTAGATTTCATCATTCCTCACTAGCTTTGCATAGATTTGTATGTTTTCCTATGTATTAGAAATTTCACATGTGACAGTGCACATAATGTTGATTTTGATATAATACATTATAAAAAAATTGTATGTATTTGTAAGTTATCCTTGATGCCTTTTACCTTGAGAAAACCATCCAAAGATAGATGTATGAGTGTACCCATTTTACTGCAGGAGTTAAAAAAAAAAAACATACTCATCTGGCCTCAGCACTTGCGAGACTGGTGAGAGGAGAATACTCCAAATTGAAGGCAGAGAAGAGGATTCTAAGGGACAAACACTTACAACTCAAATTAACAACATTTGAAAGAAAAAATTACACCATAACTGACCATAACAGCCAGGTCAGACAGAATGAAGAAATTTTGGGAGCAGAAGAAGCTGAAAAGCCGAATCTCTAACACTATTAGACTTAAATGTGTATGGACTGATTAAAAGTGCTCCAATGTGGGCTTAAACTATGTAAGAGAAAACCACGACTAATCTGTAGTTAAGAGTATGAATGCCTTAAAACTATTCACACTTGGAATATTCAACTGACCAAAAGCAAATACAGTAGAACCTCGATGCATCGTTCCCGGAACTGTCGTTTTCCCGTATGCATCGTTCAATTAATTTAGTCCCGAAAATTTTCCATATAAACTAATGTTAAATTTCCCCGCATGTATCGTTCCTCGAACTATCGTATTTTCGCATGGATCGTCAAAAGATCACTAGTCCTTGGCCACAATTTTCCCGCATTGATCGTTTATGAGAAAAATATATGCTAAAGTTCTTTTGAATTTGAAGCAGCATAGAATAGCGGCAACCTGTTAAGCGAGAATGTACGAGGTACGAACGATTAGTAGTTCCTAGGCTTGAGCAAGTTTCTCGGCTGAAGCAAGTTCAAGTAGGCTGGACTGCAGTGCGCAGATTGTTTACGCGCAACCACACTATATAACCACGCCTACGAGCCTTCAGGCGCCAACGATTCTGCTCGAAGCGCCAAGCCGTCATTGTGCTGTTTCATTTCATTCTGAGTGGTTCTGGGCTGTGTAGTATCTTGGTTGTGTGCGGCGATTACAATTTTATCTGTAGTTCGTAATGAAAACTTTACTTCACTGACGACGCAATTCTCGTAATCTCAATAATGTTACGCTGCGTTTGGCAATGGTTGGCTAACAAGTTAGATCACACAGAACAGCAATGAAAGCATTTAGACGGTCATGAGCGGGTGTCGTCATTTAGCCTTGAAATAGCTTGCCCGGTCAGAAACCCGCGAACACTCGGAACTGCTGTATTCTTTCATTCGGAACACCGGAAGTATCTTCCGCAGAGATGTGCGATGAAGGCGCGGGGGAGAGGAGTGATGAAGAGGAAGAAGACGATCGTGAGCCCCAAGTCGTCCCGAGTTTCGCCGAAGCGCATGCCGTCTTAGCGAAGATGAAATCCTTCATGTCAGTGGTGATCGTGAAGAAGAGAACATTATGCAAGTTGAGAAGGCTTTGTTTCGTCAAAGCTTTGCGTTTCAGACGAAACAATTAATGACTTTTTTACTAAAAAGAGCAAGTGATAAAATGACATATGAAATCATATCGCGTACATCGTGGTTGCAATATTTTGACGTCTCTATGAAGTTGACATGAAGAAATATGTCCAAATACAGTACCCATACTTTATTTATATTTTTTACTCAAATTTTTTATGTTACCCGCATTTATAGTTTCCCGCATCCATCGTCATTTTCCCCCTCCCCCTTGAAAAACGATGCATCGAGGTTCTACTACAGTAAAAGCTAGAAAATTTGAAATACCACCCAATTCAAAGAACTCTTCCTCCCTTGAAAGTCAAGGTGTGTCTTTTCATGTTATTTAATTTGAAATATGGATAAATGGTACTTTGAACAGTGATCCATACTTTAAGCTTGAATTTAAACCCTACATAAACAACAGGAATCTAGTTACAAAATGTACTGCGTCCTCAAATGCGCAACTTTCAAGCACTGAAAATATTGATCTTATACAATCAAATACCGTAACAGATATATTAAATCTATCGAATGTATCAATTGCAATTCAATTGCTGAAACAATTGATTAGTTGCGTTTGATTTTAATCATGACTGTTTGCTGTCTTAGCATCTACAGTGTTCGCATTTGCGAATAAATTTAATTCATTAATTTTGCAAGTTTTGTGAAGTGTCTAGTCAGACAAAAATTTATTTTTTCATAACCTATATTCAGGTCACCACGTGTTCGTGACATTTGGTTTTGTAAAAATTACTTTTGTTTAAAATCAAGTACTTTGTAAATTACTTACATATTTTTTCAATAGTCCTTCTCGCTTTAAGACATTTTTTGCAAGTGTTCTAGTAATGTACTACGGTTCTTCCGCACGCATTGAGACCTCGTGGTCATCTGGTCACCATTAGCTATGCGCTCATTGGTCCGCCGCCATGCTTTGGCCTAGCTCCAGCCAATCACCGCACGCCTTCTTCAGCACGTCACATCGAAAGATCGAGAACGCCAGCCTTTCGCCTACTTAAGCAGACTGCTGAACTGTCAACTTTGTGATTTCGCAGACAGGCACCGAGCTGTCCACCAGTCTTGCATACCGGACTTAAAACTTCATCTAGATCTTCATGTAACACCATAACCTCTGCATCAAGAAGTGATATACACGCTTCGCAATGTCTTCACGACATTTTAACTTAGTGATCCAACGTTGATCACCTTTCTTCGTGTTTCTACGACATGTTTGAAAAGGAGCATATGTGAACTTCACATCGTTCGTGCTAGGGAAAACTATTCTTGTACGCACTCTCTACAAAAGTCAGAAGTTTCCTACCTAGGACTTCGTCTTCAATGGCATACTCTAAAGCTCTACTTTAGGTGAATTCTATTACCACGTGACATAACTAATGTCATCTATACTTCGCACTCAAGTGTACTACGTAACATATCTATTGTCTTCAAACCTTTAGGTTGCTAACTTACTCCACAATTCAGTTAAGTAATCTGTTACATAACCTGTGCTTTGTAACATGTAATTTGCTGTATCATGTTATTTCTTTCCGAGGAAAGATTCATACCGGCTTGCTTCAGGAGTTTTCTCAAAATTCGTATGGGCTTGCCTTTGATATTTTTTTTTTGGAACAATTTCATGGTTCACTTTCAGGTATCACATGCTTACCTGCTTCTGCCATTTCACTTTCTTTGGAAATATTTCATGGCTTACTTTTTTGTGCATTTTGCAATTCATGACTTTCTTTTCATAAGGTACGGCAGGATTCAGGCCCTGACCGCAATTAGCCCCTTCTACAGGCTATGTCTTTTCTTTGCAACTGCTTTTACAGTTTCCCTTTCTTATCTTTCATAAGGTACGGCAGGATTTGGCCCCCGACCGCCATTAGCCCCTTCTATAGGCTATGTTGCTATTCTTTTCAAGTTCAAACTAAGCTGTGTATTAAAACACTTAGTGTCTCGAATGTTTAAAGATCAATTAAATGATTTCTTCTTTGTTAGCAAAGCAAAACCTTCCAGGTATAAATAATGTTTCAAGTTGTGCTAACCTGTTTAGACTAGAAAACTCATGTTCCATTAATTGTTTTTTATGGTTGAAGAAAATATAAATGTTAAAGCTACCTGCTCTCTCTTTCTCTTTTCTTGTGTTACATATGCTAACATTGTTCCCATGTTCCTTAATGCTTAAACTTTGTTCGGTTCTGAATTCACTCAGAATTCTGTCTGGTAATGGAAACCTTGAATTGGTTAATCCAATGGTTAGTGATAGTTAATCACACCATACAGTTATAGGCAATAAAACAGGCCTTTTTTGGGCGAGGGGGGGGGATATATTGTAGTTTCACTTGGTAGGGCTAATAAAAGACATGTTCTAGCATTATTATTATTATTTTTGTACAGTAAGAGTAAGGTTGATTTTATACTGGATATTTTGGCATTCTCCCCTCATATTGAATTATTTTTTTAGTGTTAAAAGGTAAATTCCACAATGTGAATTACATAATATTCCATATTGTCCAATGAATTCTCATATGATTGAAATACACTTTTTGGGTAGGTGTGAGTGAGTGAGTGATTGTAATATGTATGCAGTTAATTTGAAATCTGTTTTACTGTAATCAGCCAGCATGTAGATTTTATGGAAGTAAGGACAAAATAATATTACCTTAGTGAAGGTGGTGGAGCCACTGGCCATAAGGATCTGTCGGACACGGTTGTGGAAACGCTGGAGACTCTCCTCGTCTACTCTGAGGAAGCACTGAGCTGTTCTCTCCTTGGTCACCTCATTCTGCAAGTTCCACACTCCGTCCCTGTGTGTGAACTCCTCGTGTGTGGTGCGGCACTGTAACAGACAGCCTTCAATGACACATGGCAAATATTCACACCATTTTGGATCTGAATTGACTTACAGTACAAATATAGATATTCTTTTTTCAGCCAATTAATACTTTATATTATTTGTTTTTAATAGCACATGTATAATGAACTTTCTTCTTGCTTTGATCCTGTTTACCGTAACTTAGTTCTCAATTCTCATCCTTTTCTTAATTAAACCAAAATGTTTTGCTTTAATTTATTTTATAAAAAAACCATTATCATGCTGGAAGGCCAATCTCTACTACAAAACACTTTATAAAACTACTTAGGAATGTTCATTGAAATGATTGAAAGGGAATAAGGTTTGATGGGATTAAGATTCTTTGATGACAGATGCTGGGAAAAAACACTTGGAGGAATATGTGTATTTTATTAATGCACTGAATTTTTTTGGGACTGCAAAATTTGGCCAATGAACCCGAGAAACTGATATTTTCAGGAATAATAGAGATTTCACTATACATACGAGGGGGTACCCAAAAAAGCAAGAATTATTTTTTAAAAGCTACAGTGGAATCTCGTTAGCACGTTCTCGGTTACGTCGTTTTCCCGTTTAACGCGATGATTTTCTCAAGTCCCAGTCCCAATTCTACAAAATACATGTTGATATATCCCCTTAATACGTTCTCTATTCCCGCTTACGACGATCAAATTTCCGTTGTACTATTTGTAAGCAAACCTGATTTTATTCTTATTTCATTATAAAATTCGGCTTCTGGAAAACACGACGCGATATTGCCTCATATCCTCTGATAGTTATTGACAGTGTAGATGATTTCATTGTGTTTGACGGCGTAGAAGTGGCTATAGCTATGACCCAATACAGGTGACGTGTCTCTCTCCCGCTGCCCTTTCTCAAGTCCCTATCCTACTAAATTCATGTTGATATATCCCCTTAATACGTTCTCTATTCCTGCTTACAACGATCAAATTTCCGTTGAACTATTTGTTAGTGAATCCTAGTATTTTATTCTTATTTCATTAAAAAATTCGGCTTCTGGGAAACACGACGCGATATTGCCGCATATTCTCTGATAGTTATTGACAGTGTAGATGATTTTATTGTGTTTGACGGCGTAGAAGTGGCTATAGCTATGACGCAACACAGGTGACGTGTCTCTCTCCCGCTGCCCTCCACCCCTTTCCCTTTGTTTATTTCTCACGTAGGCGCATTATTGTCTTCGTATTCCGCACTATTGTCTTCTAGTTCTTAGTGTTCAAGTCCAGTTAGGACCTATTTTATTGCGTGTTTCATAATGGATAAGAAGAAAGTACGGCAGATAACTAATGATGAGAAGATGAAATACATTCGAGACGTGGAATGCAATCCTCACATGAAGCGTGTGGATATAGCGCGAAAGTGGAACATTCCTCCGTCTACACTGAACAGGATTCTCGGCAAAAGGAAGGAAATCGAACGTGCATTTGAAGAAGGAATGAGCAGCAAAAGGAAACGTGTGCGAGAGGGACAGTTTCCTCAACTAGAAAGCTCTTTATTGAAGTGGTGCAAGCAAGCCCGTGCTTCAAACATATGCGTGCGCGGTCGCCGGTAACTGAGCCGTCACTGGCGGAGCGCGAGAGCGAGAATGTCCTTGCTAAGCAGAAATAAAGACCCTGTATTATACTGTAGTGTAGAGGTACAGTAATTCATTTTTATGTTATTTATTCCGTGTAAGTTACTGATAACCTATGTTTATGTCGTGACTGTAGTAGTGCATACTTACTAAGATCGGCGATTTGACGTCCATATATACGGCGCGTTCTTTCTTATACGTTGTAAACGCAGTATGGCGTTTTTCGGTAGTACGTTTTCCCGCATATGACGTCCAAATTTTTCAGTCGCTTGAAAAACGTACTAACGAGATTCCACTGTATATATTTTCGCCACTGTATATATTTTCGAATTGTTTACAAAACAACCTTATACCCTTCAAAATACTCTCCATTACAACTAATACATTTGTCTCACTGGTGTTTCCACTGTTCGAAACATATTCTGAAGTCATCTTTAGAAATGGCTGACAGCTCCTCCCTTGTTTTTATCTTGACCTCTTCAATGTCGCCAAATCGGTGTCCTTTCATGCATAGAAATAAGAAAGTCGCACTGAGCCAGGTCAGGTCAGTAAGGTGCGTGGGGCAGCGGAACCATGCCATTTATAGCAAAAAACTGTCTTAACAGAGATAGCTGTGTGTGTAGGTGCGTTGTCGTGGTGGAAGAACAAACTTGGCACCAATCCTTGTCATTCCCAATTAAAATTCGCTGAACAGAGCTCCAAGAACCCACTAATCTCTGACAGTTGATCAATTGTCTGTGAGCAAAAGCTCTCGAATTTGTTCAATATTTTCATTGATTCAGGCAGTTGATGGACGTCCAGTACGAGGTGTGTCATCAATCGACATGTCGCCATATTTAAACCGAGCAAACCACTCGTACACTTGAGTTTTTCCCATAGAGTCATCTTGGTAAGCTGTTTTCGACATTAAAACAGTTTTAGCAACATTTTTTACCGAGTAGAACACACAATTTCACAGCTACACGTTCACTTAAACTTGCCATCATAAAATACAACAGCAGAAAAAAACAGAGCTTGCAAAATCTATCACCGCAGATGAACAGAACAAAACAGGTGGACAGCACAGGTGGCACTCAACTGGTAGCGAGTTGCACTATACACACCTAGCGGCAGAAATGCGTACTACACAAGTCCTGCCCACAGCAATGTTATTCTGTTTTTTATTGGGTACCCCCCTGTACAACTAGTTTCATTAGGAAACATTGAAAGAGCTCACCTTGGGTAGAATGCGACACTCGAACCCACTCATGTTGAAAAGGAGGTTAGGATTGTCCTTAGAGTACACACTGACAAAGCTGTTCTCCCACTGGATTGTGGTCGTAGATCTCGGCAAACGATTCTTGATATCCCAGAACACAGCCCTGCCACTGTTGGCAAAATTTAAACAAACAAAATTAATAAAGAAACATTTCAATATTATACCTACGGTACCAATTTATTGTAAGTGCATACCAAGTTTGTAAATTACTTACAGATTGACATCGTGCTTCATCAATCTCATCCTGGCATCTCTGGGCCAGCACTTCTTGTTATTGTAGCCAACAATGTTCTCGTTGTTTGGATCTGGATGTTCAGTGAGGTAGCGCTGAATCAGATCCCTAGCCTCTTCAGCAGTAAACCTGCAAGATATTAAGGTATTCATCACCCCTCCATTAGTCTTATTTCAAGAAACTTTATAAGAAAGTGTGTTATCACTAATTTCAAAAGATGTCTAGTTTATACAGGTTTTCTCGCTGATAGCTAATTTATATTCATTTTAATGATCAGTGTGCACATTTATCAGCAGCTTTACGTTCCTTTGTATTTCAATACTTTTTACATTCGAAGTGTGGGATATTTATTTTTCTGGCTTAATGGTCACATATTTTTAGCCTACAATTTGTAGAAGGAAAGCAGGGTGCGACGATTATGCAAAGAGTATTAGAAGTTCAAAGAAAATAACAGTCTTTTTAAAATAATATACTTATAAGCTTCCATGGTGTTGAGTGGTGACCTGCTTTTAAATGCCCGTACATCCCGAACGAAAATCGAACAAATTCCAGTATATTTTAGAACTTTCTAAGACCAGAGTTCGTATACCGAATGGCTGAAAAATGAATCTTAAAGCGCGAATCAAGTTCTTCTAGCGTAAGTGTAACTGCATGTTTGTAGATACTTCCACAGGGGTGATGACAAGATTTCCGTAGAGTGAGCAATGCGCATGCGCGAGAGAGTTAACTCTCTCGCAGATGGGATGAGAAGCTACAAACACAAATAAATTACAGTTTACCTCAGGAGAGCTGAGAGAAATGACTGTTTTACTGAGGAGGGCCGAGAGAGTGGAGAATAGCGGTGGTGGCACAAAATGTGGGTGGTGACTCAGTCTGCAGGCAAAATAGAAGGCCGAGCAGCAGGACTCTACAGAACATTCGGAGGCTAAGAGTTCGGCCATTATTAGACTTATCCAGATTTCTCGGATCAAATGCGAAACTCCTGTATATTTCCCAGGTCACAAAAATTCCCGTACATTTCCTGCATATCCCGTATCGCTTGACACCCTGGCTTCTTTTGTAATTCAACGTATTTCACTTTCAACTAAAAGATCACTATATAATTCTTGGATTTTCTCAGTGGGAACACCACGAGCGCAATATCACGCATGGGTTTCTGTTGCGATGTTTCCACAAAAGTGGCTGATGCTAGACTGGCGCAGCCTGTCAAAATTTTTAAATTTAACTCGGTTGGCCCTTGTCATCAAAAATTATAGATTCCACAAAACCCTAAATTTGTAATTGAAAATGCTTAAATCCACAAACTCTAATTATTATCCATTTGAATTATGTTTGCTGATGTTACAGCCGCTGATGAGCTTGCATTGCATTGGCCATTAGCCTACAAGTATTAGGATAAAGAAACCTCCGTGTGATCACACCTCAAATGGGCATTCCATAAGGTACTACCTACATAGGAGAGTAGGCACAGTTGATGAAGGGTGTGTAAAATCCAGTCTATGTTAAAAATAAAATCAACTGAGCAAGCGAGGTGCATAAAGAAAGAAGAGAGTAAGGGATTAGGTCAAGGAAGCTCAAAATTAAAAGCAGATAATCTAGAAACAGCATACCGGAAAAATATATGAACCCTATCGACATATCTACAGAAGAGGCGGATGGGATGTGCCGTCTCTGATGCAACGTCCTGGAAAGTGAGGAAGTCATTGGGCATCTGAGGGGGTCCAGCCATCTCCGATGATCTCTGAAGACCCAGGACCAGTAGATCCAACACCAGACCATAGTATTGCACGATGAAGGAAGCAAACTGCAGCCCTCGGATGATACCATAACTGTTGGTGTGGTTCATATCCTGGAAAACAAGAATGGATCTAATACAGCGCAACATATAAGCTGGAACGACAGAATACTATATTCAGTGCGTATATGTTTACCACTTTGGCTTGGCAAAGGTTTATCTGTATTGACTATTGTTAAGTAATGTGCGTTATATAATCCGCCTTGACAATACTTAAATATGTAGTTTAATAACATTTAAACGAACATGTTTCAAGATACAGGTACAGTGCGATTCTCTTGCTGGAGCGGGACCGACCGCCTTCCGCCAGGCAACCGAGCTCGGGCCACGGGGTTGCGTGAGGCGGAGGCGAGCTAACCAGGGTCATTTAAGTCCATTAAGTCACTAAACTTTCATCAACGAGGGTGTGTAGTGTCAGGGCACAGATAAGAAGGTAGCATAAACAACAGCTGCATGATATAATTAAAGAAGCACAGGTGTTCTTTCAATTCTTAGGAATCTGGATGACCTCACGTCACCAGTTAAAGGTTAGAACATCATTTCACAGAAGATATTAAAAATGTTCTCCTGCAGCGGACAGACAGACATCGTTACATTATGTCCCTACCCCTGCAGCCCCCCCTCATCCTCCCTGCGTATTTACTGTAATTAATCGAAGCACGGACCTAAGCCCATTTGTTGTTCAATTGTGGGTTAATTTAACATTCAAAGTGTACAGATCAATTAACCATACTCAAGTGGAATTGGAGAACAATATACGGCAGCAGATATCCCTCACAACAGAAGGGAATAACAAAGTGTAAACGTTAATTTATTTACATGGTACAACGCCTGTCTGTCAGTTGAAGGAGAACATTTTCAGCATCTTCTGTGAAAAGGTAAGTTCTTTAGTCACGATTTGCTGGTGAATTTACCATTAATTAATGTACTTTGTTACGGTTTCCACCTGCGCACAATCCGCGGTGCGAGCTTGGTTGGCTGGCGGAAGGCGCTCGCACCCGGCAGCCGGTTGCCCATCCCACACCAGCAAAAGAATCACCTTGTACAATGATATCTTCTGATGGTGTCGAGTGGTGACCTGTTTTTAAATTCCCGTATATCCTGTCTTTCTCGAACGAAAGAACTCTCCGAAACAAATTCGCATATCGAATGGCTGAAAAATGAATTTACAAACAAATGACACAGGTTTCCATAATTTGACCACCAGGTGTTAGCATTTGTAGTTTCAAAATTCATAGCCAAGGGAAATTAAATAGTTGACTCAATACAACTGGTGAGATGAACTCGTCTCTTGTGCTGGGGTATCTCTGCTGAGAAGGTATATTTTAAGTACTGCGGAGTTAGCCAAGTCTCCCCTACATACTGGGAAGGCCACTGCAAGGCTACTACAAGGTCTTTCACTCAGAGTGGGACTGGCCGCGCGGCACGTCGGACGAGCACATGGCAACTTGCTGAGCTAGGGGGAGAGAGAGTGCCCGTACGAATCGCATGGAAATAACTAGCACACATAATCAAAGTAAAATCACTACTCAACTTGTCACAGAAGATGTTGAAAACGTCCTCCACCTGCATCTACACATTTCTGGCATCTTCGAAGGAGATTTTCATTCACACGCATTAGTTTATCTACCGAGATAGCCTCAATTTCAGTCGTGATATTTAGTTTGAGTTCGTCTAGAGTGTGAGAGTTTGTTGCATAAACCGTATTTTTCAATTTTCCCCATAAATAAAAATTTAAGCAATAGGCTTTAACACTACGCAATACCACGTTATACAATTTTAATCACAATAACCACGGACACACGTTATATCTTAAAACACTTATAATTTAAAATACGCTATAAAAGAAATAATGAAGTCAACTTTACTGGTCAAATCCTGCGTCACAACTGTCTCAGCTCCGTATTGCCTTGTGCTTGTTTGACCTTCAGCTAGACCTTCTACCTTCAGCGCTGTGCCGGCCTCACTTTGAGTGAAAGACTCTGATGCCACAAGCAGTGACAATGTACTATGAGAGCTATACTCCCTTTATTAAAATACTAGCAACCCGCCCCGACCTCGCCCGGTATCATTAATGGTTTACCCAGCGTAAGCTTAAAAGGCGCATGGACAGCAGGTCCCAGATGCAATCCAGAAAAGCTGAGGTGAACAACGAAACTCCAAACACATATACTCTTCTCTGAAGTCTTAACTCGACACGACTCGACAGTTTGATATTGGCTGAAGCTGGGATGATAGGTTCGTTTGCTAGCTCGTAAACTCGCTCCAAAGCTAGTAATTTTAATTTCCACTGAATGGAGATTGTTGGAAGAAATGAAAACATAGAAACACTTATAGTGGGCGATGTATTAAAGATAGAGATATACTGTCACGGACTTTTCATGTTGAACAATTCTTACACCCATAGTATTTAGATACTTTTAACGGTTTATTCAGCGTAAGCTTAAAAGACGCACAGACTGTAATTTTTTCTTTGACTCGATTCACTGAAATTGCTAAAGCTCGGCTTCCTTTGGTCATAAATGAATGTTTTACTACAGAAACCTTCACAGAATGGTGAAAACCGCATCAAAATCCATCCAGTGGTTCTCGAGATTACCCGTTACATCCAAGTATCGGGAACTTTTATTTTATTCTATGAAGAGATTAGCCCACCAAGGCTTATCCTAAATGGAATAACGAAAGGAATGGCAAATGACCTCACATCTCACCTGGTCTAATATGCCTCATTATAATGCTGCCACATAACCTGTGGAAAGAGGACCCAACCAGACTCTAGCCTGAAACCCCAACAAACAGACCGGAATATTTTGTTCTTCTTTGCAATTATTTCTGAATTTTCAGGTCAGTTCTCTCTAAAAGCTGTAGTAGTTAAAAGTGATGTAAAATCAATAACATAATTATTTCAGGTTTGTTCCCATGTTCATTAAAGAAGATAATATTATTACCTTGTAATTGATGACAACGTTGTTCTTGGCTGTCATGTAATCAGCAATGTTATGGTCGACGATAAGCCTAAGCAATCTGTTGAGCAGTGTCAGATCGATTTTCTCATACATCTTCTCGAACTTGGATTCGAGGAGAACGTTGCATTCACCTTCAGACACATCCCAGACATCCTGCAGGTTGTTGATCCCTGAAAACGAGATTATTCTTATTTAGGGGTAAGCTTCTTCAGTGGTAGTGTGTCGCCTGATGATCCCAAAATCAATTACTGTTTCGAGCACTAGACAGTGTATAGCTTTTTTTAATCCTGTGAAATATGAGTGATGTCAATACACAAATACCGTATTTCCTCGCATATAACTCGCACTTTTTTGACCGAAAGTAAGTGTGAAAATTTTCGGTGTGAAATACCATATTCCCGGGGGAAAAAAAAAAAAAACGTAAAAATTTGTATTATGGAAACAAGACAACTGGAATAGTCAACTGCCGTCGCTGCTGCCAATTTCCGAGCTACGCTCGCGTGCATTATCATCCCATACTGCATCATCCTAACTTATTTGCGATGTCCGTCTTCAAGAAGCACTTAACAACGTCTGTCAACACCATAACCCACACCCGTATAACCCAATCACGCAAGAGTTCAACTGACGGCCTTATTAATTTTGTCTTCCGTCGTCAGTTTGTCGTGACTAACAATACCAGATCTCGAGTGTTCTAACCCAACAATTACTTATTTAGCATGTGAGGCGCTAACAAAACGGCTGACGATCACACCCTGTATTGTAGTTCTACTGCATCGTCACATTTGAAAACACCTTACGTAATTGGTTGGTGGTTTCTAGCGCGTCTTTCTGTTGATGCCAGTAGTGAATATCAAATTCATTCACAATGAATGCTCGACCAGCAGCTCTATTACCATCCTCGTCTGTGTATTTTATCACTTTCAGTTTAAAACCAGCTTCCTCGTTTTTACATAACTACAGTCCAGCCGCTGAGTGTCCAGCTCTGACATTTGCCGATGGTGGGAGAAGAGGGGTAAAGATAACAATATAGCCAACTTACGGCAATGAGAAGCTGTTAATAGAACCTTGAAACTTGCCATCATTTTAATTCTTCTCTAGCGTCTTCACTATGTAACGTGGAAGTCCCACACCCTATTTGCAATTGTATGCATCATTTTGTTATTCCGACATTTTGCGGTTACAAAACCTACATTCTTTGATCGCAGCGGAATTCCGCCTATGTTGACGAAGTCGCTTACTACCATGAAGAATGTTGTCACCTGTACCAATCAGCGCTTTTCCCGGTAAGCCGGTCTTTAAATTTATCTCGATGTTGCAAGGGCTCTCTTCCATTGCTATTTGTGCTAGTGCAGGTTTGTTGTTTTATTGTCTTGTCTGTGCACACTTACCGGTTAACTGTGTGTAATTACATTACTTTAGTAATATGGTCAGTGGCTCGTCAGAATTCATTTAAAAACATGTGAAATATTCTATGTAGTCCACACTGTTTTATATTTCACGGTACAGAACCGGCAACGCTGTCTCCCTCCCTCATGAGAAATGTCAGAGCCGGACACTCGACGGCTGTACTGTAAAAGATCTTCCATAAGAAAACAATCACACTTAACTGAGATACAACAATGGAACGTGAAGACAGAATTCAGGTAGTTCTACTTGTCGACAATGCAACAGACGGACAACAAATACCGTGAAATAAAGAAAGCACCACCGGCAGAACGAACAGTAACATCTTGGGCAAGAAGGGTCTTAAAATTACTACGTTAATGCGGGATATATGTGAGGAATATTTTTTCCTGCAATTTCAAATTAAAAAATGGGGTGCTAGATATACGTGGTGGCGAGATAGTGTACACTGATATACTTGTTCCACACTTGAAATTAACAAAAAACAAAACAAACAAACAAACAAAGAAACAAAAAGAAAACTAAAAATACTAACCTTGACACCACTTGTAAACGAGCAGTGGAGGAGGTTCAGTGTCTGATGGTTTGACCCACGGAGGGAACAGTCTCCTCTTATCAGCCTCATACCACAAGTACTGGTCCAGATACGCATCTGTGATCTTCTCCAGAGGTTCAACGTCGTATACCGGTACCAGGTGACTGTACAGGTCCATGAACTCAATGCCAACCTAAGAAGAAGAAAAAAAGTTTTGAGGCCACACGTTCACATTCCTTAATTGTATGTCAACTTTGGCGTTTGTCAAGAATTTTAAACCAAGAACTTACAATCCGAAGCACTTATCAGTAATACTTTTCCACCCCCACCAATGACAGCTTATCTTGTGTTTGTCCTTATTCTGTCCGTATATCATTCTTAACCTGTTCGATGATTATTATCTGTATTTCTGCCTATACTCTGTGAGCTGTCTGAATAG
The DNA here is from genome assembly GCA_946902985.2 of Meconema thalassinum. Taxonomy (NCBI): domain Eukaryota; kingdom Metazoa; phylum Arthropoda; class Insecta; order Orthoptera; family Tettigoniidae; genus Meconema; species Meconema thalassinum. Next base: position 130,976,640 of record OX336395.1, read on the forward strand.
GATTGACATTTGGCCGGAAGTTCCACGTCAGTCATCACCCCTCTGCCTCTTGACCAATCCATATTCGCATAGTTGACGTCATAATCCTCTGCGTTGCAATAGTACAGCCCACATGATTCAGTGCCTGGTCAGCTGTATCCCTGACTTGTACAGTTCGGCAACTTCGTTCTCAGACCACATGGCGAGGCGAGAACTGTCAATCCCATTCTGGCAGCTCACAGAGTATAGTTGTATTTTCCTGTATGTGTATAATTTTTATAAATAAACTAAAAAAAATCTGGCTAACTCAAGAAATTTTCTTATTTTAATAAAGGACTTTTACCTCACTTGCCCTTCTTCTTTGGGGGACTGGCTTCATGGTGCAGCGGTAACGTTCTAGCCTGCTGTCCTAAAGCTGAAGGATTGAAACCTGGCTCAGTCAGTTGGCATTTGTGGGTGCGCAAATGTGAGGGAGCCATGTCAGTAATTTACTGGCACATTAAAGATCCCCTTCGGGGCGAAATTCCGGCATCTCTAAAAGCCTCAGCAGTTAAAAAGGACGTAAAACCAATAACATTATTAATTTTCTTTTGGGGACAGTCTCCATTCAATGAAGGTTGGTGACCATCCTGGCAATGAGAGGTTTTGACACACAAAATAGAGAGCATGTATCCTGTTGGTACCAATCGCACATGTTACGCAATCGAGACATCGTTCCTCACCCACGTCTACGTGTGCCATCAATTTTCCCTTGCAGAACTAGTTGAAAAAATTCTATGGTTGGTTGGTTCGTTCCTCAGTTTAGGGGCTGCGACAACGCGGTCATGTAGCCCCGTGTACTTTGGGTGTGTGTAGAATCTGCCTGATAACCGGTGTTAATTATGATGGCTGTATTAGTGAGTGTTATCTGTAATTCAGGTAAGGACTGCAGACGATCAATTTCAAGTAGTTCCTACTTTTGTTACCAAATGCAACAGTCAACGACACCTAGCCGTAAACTTGGCTACTAGATGCTACTGTAACCGGCACCTGGCCACGAATGTTGGAACTTAGAAAGCGGTAATCAAATCTAACCACAAATTTTGCTTCACACAATTGTAGTTAGTGGAAGGTTTTTTTACATGCCATAAATCTACGACATGGGCTTGCCGGCTTACTTCCCTTCCCAAGGAAGGCATAAGGAGGGATTTTTAATGCTCTTAAAATATCCTAAGACTTCGGCCAGGTTTGAACCCGCGATCTTGGGCATAGAAGCTCAACATGCTACCAACTACGCCACTGAAGCCGTGAAAAATATAAATTCTATACTTGCCACGCTTGATGTGTCGAAAGTATTCCAATTTCTATTTCTTAATAGTCTTCAGAACTTCTACCTGCATAGCCATACAATTCAAAACTTCAGCAATTATAATCCTATCCATCCATCTATGAGATACGAAACATACTACGATAGGCCCACATTTCAAATGCCTCTAATCGTTTGCACAAGTTGTGAGCGAATGTCCATCCTTCCATACCGTAAAAGAGCGAGGCCAATGTTGAGGTGTTTATAGGATATAAAATCCCACAATTTGTTGAAGGTGTTCCTTGCTAGTTCCATGCAAACACGGACTTCTCGCGAGAACTCCCATTGAGAATATAGAAGGCACACAAGGTATCTATAGCATTTAATTGTATTGGATCTTTGCCCAAACAATTTAAATGGACCTATCCAAGAGATATCCATGTTCCTACTTATCACTCAAGATAGGCACAGCAAACTCACCTCTTTGAAAGCTCTTTGCGTCAGCAAATGACGCTTGATTCTGGACAAGGCCTCATGAGGGTTGTCATAGGCTTGTTCAATCAGGCCCAACTCCTCACGCTGGCTCTGGTTCAAACGAGACTTCACACTGAAACACACAATCAGACATTTTCAGAAATTATTCGTACCAGTCTCATTATAAATCCAAACTTACATGAAGGTCCATACAGAAAAATCAGGATTGCTGTTCAGCATTCTTTTCAAATATTTCATAACACACAATAGATTTAAGTGATGTAGTAACAGTGAAACTTCCATTTAGTGTACCTGAATTTAATGTTTCCCTGCAATTGATGTGTGTTTCACATGGGCCTACCCATATAAGTGAATGTAACATAACCCTTATTTAGTGCATTCCTAAATTAAAGGAAGCCACAATTTGATCCTGAGGCGAATACTAAATGGGAATTTGTGATGTGGAACCAGGACACCATATTGTTACAATACTAAAATTATATACCGTAAGTTGCTCGCGTATACTCACACTTTTTTGACCGAAAATATTTGTGACAATTTTCGGTGCGAGATATACGCGGGGAATGACCGTATTCCCGGAAAAAAAAAAAAAGAAAAAAAAAAAAATTGTGATGTAACAGTAGGCCTACTTGCACAACTGTTGTAGCGCGCTAATTCGAACGTGTTTCAAGGCGGTGAATTTAGCCAACCGCGGCCGAAGACGCGGCGAACGATGTACAGCGTGCTAACACTCATGCTGCTCCGTATTCCTGCACGCGGCCAAGCTCTGATGCGACGCAATGCGTAAAGACGAAATCATTGAGATTCGAGGAGACTGAACTGCGATTCTCTGCGATGTAACAGTAGGCCTACTTCCGCAACTGACGTGGCGTGCTAATCGCTAATTCGAACGTGTCTCAAGGTGGCGAATTTAGCCAGCCACGGCCGAAGACGCGGCGAACGATGTACAGCGCGCTAACACTCACGCTGCGCCGTATCCTTGCATGCGGCCAAGTTCTGATGCGACGCAATACGTAAAGACGAAATCATTGAGATTCGAGGAGACTGAACTGCGCTTCTCTGCGATGTAACAGTAGGCCTACTTCCGCAACTGACGTGGCGCGCTAATCGCTAATTCGAACGTGTCTCAAGGCGGCGAATTTAACCAACTGCGGCCGAAGACGCGGCGAACGATGTACAGCGTGCTAACACTCACGCTGCGCCGTATTCTTGCACGCGGCCGAGCCCTGATGCGACGCAATGCGTAAAGACGAAATCATTGAGATTCGAGGAGACTGAACTGCGTTTCTCTGCGAAGTAACAGTAGGCCTACTTCCGCAACTGACGTGGCGCGCTAATCGCTAATTCGAACGTGTCTCAAGGCGGGAATATAGCCAGCCGGCGAACGATGTACAACGTGCTAACACTCACGCTGCGCCAAAGCATGCGGCGCCTCGATCCCTAATCAGCTCGTTTCGAAGTTCGGATCAACTCGTTGTTGCTCGCTCTTCCTGTTAGTAACGCTTCGGGTAAGTTCCTGGACAATGGCGACTGGTGTGGCGCGCTAAATCGAACGTGTTTCTACCTCAAGGTTATTACTGTCATTTATATGATGGCGTCAGTAATGAATGCGAGATATATGCGAGTACTTTTTTTCCCCTGAAATTTCAAATAAAAAAATGGGGTGCGAGATATACGCGGGGGCGAGATATACACGAGCAAATACGGTATTTTAGAAAAGAAATCAATGGACATATGTCCCACTTCGTTTGTTTTCCTAACATGGATTTACTGTATACAGTAGAACCCCTATTTAACGTTTTTCTAGGGACCGGTATTTTTTAACCTTAAATGGGGGTTTAACTTAAATCGAGGTTTCGATAGGATTCATCACTAACTGCTGCACTCTCTCCACATACAGTGCCCTCTCGTTAATTCGAGGTAATTAATGCACAAACTTCCGCGAATTATCCGCAGTTATTTTTGTTAAGCCTAGTAAAAACAAAACTATTGGTTAAAATATTGAAATAGGCTTGAACACGCAAAATAATAATTATAACACATGCTAGGCTAGAGGAAGGCCTATGTGGATTATGCCTACATTAATATTTAATTATGGAAGGACATTGATGCTAAATGGGATCAATATAAATTAACACCAAGAAAAGAAGCTGTAGCCTTCTTCAGACTTAACACTGGCCATGACTGCCTTGCAGCTCATCTGAAAGGAATCAACATCCTGAGATCTGAAGAATGCACACTTTGTCACGAACCTGGAAGTAAAATGGATAAGGGGCACCTGCTACATTACAACAAACTTGATGTGACTGCTAGAACTTCAGGAAACCTCACACAACTCTATTGGAACGCAAGAAAGCTGATGGATTGGAATCCAGGCTAGCCATAGGAAACAACAACAACATATTTAACAACAAAAAAAGTCATCACATTTTGTTTCTTAGATAGTTTATTCTAATTTTCGATTGCACATTTCAGAAGAAAACATCATAAGAGAAGGAAAATTCATCTCGTTTTTCTATATAAGAGATAAGTGTGACTAGAGACACTAGCTTGACTGGGAAACTTTTGGGATTTCCGTTGCATCACTCCCTCACTCGATATCAAATGGATCTCCGTTTTCCTAACCAACAGTCAAATTCCGTGCTATTTCTTCTTTGCTTTCATGTCTTAAATCATAAACGTCTTTATTGACGTCTAACTTGCCCGTTCGAAATATCGTCGTTACAGAAGTCGGCAAGCGTAGTAGTGGTATTTTTCTCTCGAGTGAAAGTGTTCTTGTATTGTTTGGGCTTCTTAGATAAAGGAAATCTGTGCTATATCACTCGCGCCAACATGCTCGTATGTTTCGAAGATTGCGCAAATAGACCTATTGTTACATCGCAGAGAAACGCAGTTCAGTCTTCTCGAATCTCAATGATTTCGTCTTTACGTGTTGCGTCGCATCAGAGCTCGACCGCGTGCAAGAATGCAAAGCGGCGCAGCTTCAGTGTTAGTATACATCGTTAGTCTTCAGCCGCGGTCGGCTAAGTTCGAGCGTGCTCGTGCAGTAGCGAGGAATCGTTATGGAAGATGATCGATCGTATCGATCGCTAAGCGTCTGCGCTCTAAATTCCTTTTCTGACTTGGATCATCCTTAATGAGCTTATGGCGTCTTTTTCATAGGTCCTTAATGTCGCTTTACCATAATGATTAGAAATGCATACTTGAAAATTTTAAAATTTCCTAACACTACATGCGGGTTTTGCCGTAATGCGAATTACGTTAAACCGAATATAAAATTGCATTTCACTTATGGAATAATTTTCGGGACTTGAAATTTCTTCCGCTAAATGCGGGTTTACACTAAATCGAGGTCACGCAAAATCGGGGTTATACTGTATAAGCAAATACAACCAGTGCAGTGTGTACCACATTTCCTGGCATAATCATCACATACTTTCATTTCTCATATATACTCTGTATATATATTATATATATATTTTGACAAAGCATTTATTAAAAACATATCATTATTTGCATAATTTGTTATTCTATGCGTTTCACTTTTAATTTCAAGCCCGCAGTATAATAATTCTTGTATTTTCTCAGTTTGAACACTACATGCACTGATCTCTGTAGTGACGTTTTCCACGGAAATGACTGATGCTAAGACTGGTGCCGAGTGTGGCCGCAGACTAGCCCAGTTTGCCAACGGGTCCTAGGCACAGACAGAGACACCTTTCTTCTGACAAGGTCACACCAGATTTTAAGCTCATGGCAGCATGTGTGACCAACTAGTGCACAAATATGCATGTGCTATGCAACGATTATGCCATGAAATTTTATGAACCAAGTTTGGGTTAGAAAAGTAAGGTGCGACGAATATGTCACAAAATACAGTAATAACAGTTTAAAATCTCACCTGTAAGCTTCCTTGAGCCTTTCCAAGGACAGGATGAGCAGTTTGGTGTCATGCTTGTATGACAGTGGAGGAAAGGGTATTGGAGCAAACCGGCGAGACTCCAACCAGTGCACAGTCGTGGTGTAGATAGCCACAGCCTCCTCGGGAGATATGTAGGGACCATCCTGAAACAATGCCAACAACCCATAGCGAATAAAGCAAACTAGAAAACATATGATGAATATGAAAGAAAAAAGGGGAAGTTACATGATTAATGGGGGAGGGGGAGGAGGAGGCAGAGGATTGATTTGGTCCAAAATGAATTAATAAATCCCATACAAATACAATAATAAACGTGTAAAATATTTGAAACCCAACAATTTTGCTTTTTAAAATGATCTCAAAATTTGAATTTTACAAAAGGTTTCGTGCGTAGGTGGAATGAAAATTCTGACGTCGATGCTAGAACTGGAGACAACTGAACAGAGATAACTAGCGATTTGCAAACTTTCCGGGTATCTTTGAAGAATAATTGTGGAGAGAGAGGAAGGAAGTTTGTAGTTTTACGTGATAGTTAATCTTGTGATCATGAGCCACGGGACCTCCTTTTTATGAGGAATCTGAACCACAGGAATGGCATTTCACGTTGAAAATCTCACACGCATTGACAAGGAATCGAACCCGGTCTGCCGTGGTGAGAGGCTAACAGCTTGACCACTGCGCCACCACGCCCCACAGGAGAGAGAGGAAAAGATGGGAACAAATCACAATCCTTTCCAAAAAAATGGAAAAGGGAATTATAATTAATCTCTTCACTATCGCATTAAGGAGATGGTATAAGAGGAACATTCGGTGATAAATTTCAAGAACGAAAGAAATGCTGCATTAAAGTAGAATTACAGTAGAACCTCATTAAGCCGAACTAATTAGGGCTCTAGGTTGTCCGAATTAATTAAAGTCGGGATTAAACAAAATAACCCATGAAATGAACCAAGGAACAACATTCTGTTCAGTAAAAAAAAATTGTACAGTACAGTATTTTTAAATTTAAGAAATACAAAGTTCATATACGTAGTATACAAAATATAATGCAATACAGTATTAGGCCCTACAAAACATGGCTGATTGAGACAGATGGGAAGCAGCGCGTGTGAAGGTTGCCACGTACACACGCTCAACAATAGAGTGGCCTTGGGAAAGTAAAGAGGTGGGTGTATCATGCCAAGCAGGTCACCTACCTGCCACTAGCTGCGGCACAAACTGCGTAGTTTACAACATTGCACTCATAAGTTAGCTTCATACTGTACAGTAGACTCTCAGCTATCCGGCCTAATGTAGCGGAACGTCAAGCCGGATAGGCCGGAGTTCTATAATCTCTCTTGCAATCCCAGCCGTACCATTATGCTTACTTTTCAACATCGTTTTTCTTACTTTCATTCCACTTCGACTACTTTGGGCAGCACACCACTTTTCAATTTCAGCTCGATTTATCTTCCAGTTTCCAACTGTATTTTTTTCCTACCCCTAACTCCAAAGCAATAGTTTTGGCTGTTACCCCAGAATCTAGTCGCTCTAGTCGCTTTATAGCAAGTAGCTTCTCATCTATAGTCACTACAACTTTTTCTCTATGACCCATTCTGCAATATTTCATTAAAATACTGTACAACGGAGCGCACAAAACAACAACGTACGCACTTTGAAATCTGGTAAACAACTGACAGAACAAAGAACACAGAGCTGCTCTCTGTGTGTGTTCATTGTTGTTTGTGAGCGCTGAACAAGGGCGTCTGTGTCCCGTTTGTTAAAGAGTTTTTTCCGATAACGTATTCAATTAACAACACTGTACTGTACCTTATAATTGTGGCTCCACAAGTGCCAGAAGTACAAGATATGCATAAAATAGTTTGAAATACCACATAGGGTTCTAGTAGGAACCCGCTTGTTAAAGCTTTGGAAAATTATTGGTACAGTAGGCCGGATAGTCGAGAGTCTACTGTAATTATGCATTACTTGTCCGGATTAAGCTATGGATCGATTGAAGTGGAGGAATCATTGCAGGAAGGCAGACCCCACATAAATGGGAAAATGCAAAGAAGAAGATGATTAAGCGATGTCCAGACTAATGGAGACTGATGAGCTTAAACTGTATGTCCGAATGCCGCAAGGCCACAGGTGTATCAGAACTTAAGCTGTGAAGAACTCACCTTCAGGTAATTGTGCTGTCGTTCCTGCTCAGCCTTGAGGTAGAGCCGAGTCAGTCTTCCAAGGTTCTTCTTGCATACTGTTTTGTCCACAGTGGCACCTCGGCGGATACGTTCACGGTTGTAGTGGGCGGTGTTGGTCCACCAGTCGGCCTTCATCTTCACGTACCTAAGGATCATGTTCTCGATGGGCGTTGGCAGACCTGGCACCTAAAATTGAAAAATCATGTGTTTTTACAAGTGTACCTTTGAAATTGGATAAGTTGAGAAAGAAGTGGTTAGGGACTGGGAAAGGAACCATTACCATATTATTGGAGTGGAATTGATTTAAAAAATAGATTTACCTGTCACAAATGCAGTTTTCTATAGAATGAGTGAATTGTAAGGTTGACTGACTACTAAAAAAGGGAAAGACTAAGAGGTAGACTATGAAGAGAAAAAAACTAGTGGCAAATTTTTCTACAGGGAAAAGTTCTCTTTCGACCAGATTTCTTTCCAGGGATTAATAGTGGGAGTAAGAGGAACAATTACAAAATTTCTTGTAAATTTGTGGAGTTTTAAAAAAGCTTCACAAATATCTTTGAGACATAGTCATAGATGCTCTTATGTAATACACTTTGTCCTTGTGACAGCCCTTGAATGAGGATTTCAAATTTAAAAAGACCAGGGTTAAAAATTAGATTTACTTGTCACAAATGACGATTTTCCTGCACAATGAGTGCATTGTAAGGTTGACTAACAAATAAAAAAAGGGAAAGATTTTTAAAAGATTTCCCTACTCTTGTAACCAGTTGCTCAGGTTAGCGATCGTCCTACCTTTCAATAGGAAGCTTCATCTCGGACAAAACTTCTGCTAAAGAAAAGGCAGTCAGCCCTCACATTTGGCTGATCTTTCAGACCCCTACACGTTTCATCATAGCTGGCTTGCAATAAAAGTGATAGTAACAATGCCAACCCACAATTAAAACACATCTACTCACCTTCCAAGGAATGTTGGCCTTCCAGCAACGCCATGCCTCAGACAGATGCTGCAGGATGGTTCTTGCTTTGTTCTGCTTGATACCCTCGGGCATCATGTCCACAATGTCGTGCATCACCTGTAACAAAATTCAATGAATCTTTACAAAAAAAAACATGGATTTTTAAAAGATTCCCCTACTACCTTAAGCAGTTGCTCAGGTTAGCGATCGTCCTACCTTTCAATAGGAAGCTTCATCTCGGACAAAACTTCTGCTAAAGAAAAGGCAGTCAGCCCTCACATTTGGCTGATTTTTCAGACCCCTACACGATTCATCATAGCTGGCTTGCAATAAAAGTGATTGTAACAATGCTAACCCACAGGATGAAAATAGTGTCCTGCCACACTATCAACATCTGGCAAATACGATCAAAATAGAGGTCATCATCATCTTGCACAGTTTCCAGCCACTGACCGGGTCTGTTTGGAACACAAGCCTCTCCAACGTCTTCTGTCTTCCCACCATCTCTCAGCTTCCACCCTTGTCCAGTCTTCTCCTCTCCTCTTCACGCTTTCTTCTACCCCCTTCATCCACCTGCCTCTCAGTCTTCCTCTCGGTCTCTTTCCTTCCCACTTCGTCTCGAGTACTCTCCTCTCTTCTCCTCCATTCTCTTTACATGTCCATACCATCTAAGTCTAGATTTCTCTATACCATCCTGTAATGGTTCCTCCTTCATTAATTCTCTGGTCCTCTCATTTCTTATTTTGTCCATCTTTGTAGCTCCAATACTGCTTCTCAAGAACCTCATCTCACTGGCCTGTATTTTGCTCTTCTCCCTTCCTTTCATAACCCAGGTCTCCGAGGCATACGTCAGGATAGCGACATAGTACGTCCGATATATGATCTTTTTGCTGTTCTGAGGGACATCCTTGCTCCATAACATGCTTCTCACACTCCTCCGAAATGCTTCTGCCTGCCTCCCCCGCTCATTTATTTCTCTATCGTTTCTTCCATTATCTTGTATCAGGCTTCCCAGATACTTTAAACTCTCCACTTTCTTCAGCTGTTCCCCACCAATTGTTATTCCCGTTGTGGTTCTTTCCTTCTTCCTTGTTGTGATCACCATCTCACTCTTATTTATGCTCAATTTCATCCCATATCCTTGTATTATTCCTTCCCACACGTCCAACTGTTCCTGTACCTCCTCCTTGTTTCCCCAAATCATCAAATCATCTGCAAACACCATTGCTTTCATCTTTCCTTCCCCAATTACTTGTGCCACTCGGGTCATTATGTCATCCATCATCACAATGAAAAGTAACGGTGACAGTGCACTTCCTTGTTTCAGGCCGTTTCTCTGTTCCAACCAGTCCGAGATCTCTCCTCCCACTTTCACACAGCTCACGCTTTCCTTGTACATCTCCTTTATCCTCTTTATAGTCCATTTCTCTACTCCTCTATCCTCCAGGGACTTCCATACTTTGTTTCTGCATACACTGTCATATGCTTTCTCAATGTCCAGGAAGGCCATCAGTAGATCTGTTCCATACTCATAGTGCTGTTCTTGTAACTGCCTTACAGCAAAAATCAAATCCACTGCGGACCTTCCTGCTCTGAAGCCATGTTGTTCTTCCCTCATCCCTCCTTCTATTCTTGTCCTAATTCTCCTTTCCAAAACTTTCTCGAAGATCTTTGCACAATGACTAATCAGTGTTATTCCCCGATAGTTTCTGCAATCTGTTCTACTACCTTTCTTGAAGATCGGGGCAATTATTCCTTTTTTCCAGTCCTCTGGGGTCTTTCTTTCCTTCCATGCTGTCCTCATCACTCGGTACAACCATTGTATCCCCACCTCTCCTGCTGCTCTCACCATCTGCACACTCAACTCATCCACACCCGGTGCCTTCCCTCCTTTCATCTTTTTCACTGCATCTTCCACTTCTTTCCATGTTAAGTCCTTTTCTGTTTGCAGTTCATCTTCCTCTTCCCCGATTTCTTCCTCCTCACCATCATTTCCATTTAGGTTCAGAAGTTCTTCAAAATATTCTTCCCACATTTTCTTCAGTTCTTCCCTATTTTATATCTCTTGTCCCCTTTTGTTCACCATTCTAACATAATCCGTAGGATCCTCCCGCCTCTTATTTTTTACCATCCCATACAGGACCTTTTTTTGTACCTTCACTATCCTCCATCATCTTTGTCCACTCTTCCATCCACTTTCTTCTCTCCACAGCCACTACTCTCTTCGCCTCCTTCTTTCTTTCCTGGTACTCTTCCCTTGTCTCTACCGTCCTATTTTGATACCACCTCCTAAAGGCTCTATTCTTTTCCCTTACTATATCTTTTGTCTTCTCATTCCACCATGGTGTTTCCTTCCACCTCTTCTTACTACTTGTCCTCCCACATTCTGCTTCTGCTGCACCTACTAGTGTCTTCTTAAATCTAGCCCATTCCTCTTCCACCCCTCTTTCTTCATCTGTTGGAATTCCTTCCTTTACCAATTTGAGGTACTCGACCCTTCTATCCCCTTCTTTCAGTTTCCATATCCTTATACGTCTTTCCTGGTTCTCAGTCCATTTCATCGCCTTACTCCCTCTCAGGTTCATTACCAGCAATCGATGGTCGCTATCCAGGTTCTCCGATGGTATAACCTTGATGTCCGTGATGTTCTTATTTAGTTCTTTCTCATACAGCATATAGTTGACCACAGACTTCCTGGTCAAGTCATCACTGTACCATGTGATTGTGTGGCTCTCTCTTTTCTTAAACCAGGAGTTCCCAACTAGCAGGCTGTTCCTTTGGCAGAAGTCCAATGCTTTCAAGAATGGAATGAGCCTCGGACAAAATGGAGGTAAAAAATTTTAACGACGAATGTAATTCATGTATAACAAAGAAAATAACCATGTCTTGAAAAATGATCCTTGTTGAGGAAGTTTGAGAGATAATGAAAAGATCCGGTCAATATGGAAGACCTGAAAGTAGTCGAGCACTTCAAATATTTAGGAAGTGGATTGATGGAAAATGCAAGATTGTATACGGAGATCAACAAGAGAATACAATGTGGGAGTGTTTTCTATCATCAGGTTCGGAATTTAATTTGGGATAAAGACAAACCACTGAAGGTTAAAGGAGTGATGCACAAGACCTATTACTTACCAATAACGATATATGGAGCAGAAACTTGGCCCATGACGAGGAGAGATGACAGTAGAATACAAGCAGCCGAAATGAAATTCCTGCGGAGTATGGTACAGAAGACTAGGAGAGAGAGAGAGAGAGTGAGGAATGAAGACATTCGAAAGGAAGTGAATGTACAGAAGCTGAATGATAATCTGGAGCAAAACAGATTAAGGTGGTATAGACATGTGAAAAGGATGACTGATGAAAGAATGCCAAAACAAGTGATGGATGACTGGAAAGAGAGGACGAGGAAGACCTAGAGTATGGTGGATGGATTTGGTGAAGGACAGTGTGAGAGAACGAAACCTGGAGTGGAGTTCAGTGGTTGAGGAAGGATGGTGGACAGACAGAGTAAAGTGGAGGGGTGGCATATTGTTCAGACCTGGCCCAGGCTAGAAAACGAAAATTGATGATGATGATTATGATCACGGAAGATGATGTGTAGGGATGAAATGTAATTCATAATATTTTGAAGAAATGTAAGATGGAAACCAAATTTCACTTACGGATGCTCTCAGCTCAAGATCGAAGTGGCTCTCTACTCTCTGCTTGGTGACAGTCTTGGCCACGCCCTTGGAATGCCTGCCCTCGAACTGTCGGGATAGCAGGTTACCCAACCAGCGCTCCAGCAGGGGTGTGATCCCCCTCATGAAGAACAACCACACTCTCCAGCCCGGAGCCCAGAACCCACAACCAGGCCCCTTACCCACTGGACCCTGAAATGACACACGAGAATTCATCTCAAGGCTAACATTACTACAGTATTACCTAAATGATGAAGCTATATTATATACAAGATTAGTGTGAATACAACGGAAAATAATATAACAACACAACTGGACAATAACTGACATTCACCAGCAACAATAAACGGCTACTCAACTAAAGAAAGCAGTATACTGCTTAAAATAGCATGTCACGGTGGGCGAGTGGTTAGCGTGTCGGTCTACTAAACCCAACTTGCAGGTTCGCTCCTGGCTGTGGTAAGTGATTTTTTGAAAGGCGGCTGTACCGTTAAATTTGAGTGGAGGGAGGGTTTGGGTACCCTGAGGCCAAAGTGGCCTGAAGACAATTAACCTAGTACTATTCTATGCTCTCAATTAAAACATGGACTCGAACAGCAGTAGGTAAAATAAATATATATTCTCAAGGGAAAAGAATACAAGGCCGAATGGCTATGGGAGGGAACACCAATCTGCACTCCTACTATATATCAAAAATGGAGGCCAAGCTATACCCCAAATTATATGGCAACGCTGTATAATTAAAACAAGTTACATTTACGTGATTTAGAAATCACCACATATTAAACCTTTTCTAATTCTTATCCGAAACTACTACAGTCTCTTTTCGATTCATTTCAATTGGTTACTCATTACATTCTTTCAAATAGGCTTCCGAAAATGTTTTGCAACCAGCATGACTGCTGTGCTTATGCGGCCATAATAGACCAAAAGATGCCATCACAGACAAACGAAAAGCAAGGGGCCGTTTGTCATTATTAAAACTATCAAGTTCCCCACACCAAAAACCTGACAATTACATACTTGAAATCATTTAATTTTCATTTTAGCAGCATGGAACGATTAAAAATGAAAACAAACACATCTCGAAAGATGAAGTAAAACAAACTCGTTTTCGCTGCTTAAATAATAGGAGGCGTGTTATGAATATAAAATAATCTTAGGCCACATTATAATAGACCCATAAAAAATATAAATTGAACAAATTAGACAATCTAAGAAAACGCCTTGATAAAGGAAGAATAGCGTCCTTTTGGAATCGAAAGTTATTTCAATGCATCCGGCCAGACGACACTTGGCCTCTTAAAAATCCACAAACTTAGTTCCCATTTTCATGAAATGTCATAAATATTTTGTCCGACGGTTCTAGAGTTCCAATTAATATCATCTAACAGTTTTTACCTTGTTCTCGGACCAAGATTTAGGTAGTGGTCCGAGGCTACCACAAGCCGCGTCCTTTCACCACAAGCTCACATTATGTTCTTTTTTAGCTTGGCTTCATTCCGACACTGGGACGCCATTTTGCGCATGTGCAGAAGTTCATTTTAAAACCGATGACAAATGAAAAACGCCTAGCACTAGTTTTAATGCCAACTTTATAATTAATTTTCCTTCACCTCTTAAATTATCAAAACGTCCTTTTTTAACCAAATTTAATTTGGCAATAGAATTTTCATCGATGTGTCCGTCAATGATTGGCTATCAGACTTTAGATTATTTGAACAAATACCGCCAAATCCAGTACAGTCCCAGCATACATATTATTCACTAGACAGTCAACAATGGCTATATTCAATCAATGTAGGCCGGAGTAATTAGTTAATATATTTTCCATTAAAAGATAATGGTTATTTAAGTTATTTATGTCTTCTTCTTGTATCCAGAAATGATTCACAATTAATGCCAGGATCGTCGGCAGAAGAATGGGGGGGGGGGTCACATGGGGGCGGCGGCGGCGGCGAAGTATTGTGAGTCGAAACCAATCGGCTCAGTCTCCCCCTGCGATTCCACCTGTAGGGGGTCAGATGATGATCCCCGATGGTAGCTGCAAGCAGGATGGAACCAGCTCTCCAATACAGCCTCTCCGGACCGTTACAGCTGGACATCTCACGAAGTTGTAGTAAATGCTTCCACTCTGACCAGCAGAATGGCTAACACCTCCACTAGATGTTATGTCGTGCATGGTGACAGTAACCTGTGCACTGGCCACTGCCACGAGTGGTGAGTGATCACATCACTCACGTGACCAACCGGAACAGATACCAGATGGCAATAAGGATCACATGATCGCCATCTCACCGATGATATTCCATGTAGATTCAGTTACCATGTCGTTGTTATAGCAAGTGACATTCCTTGGCTTTTGGAATAATCGCAGTGTTAGACCAGGTAAGACTGTTAGAGCTTAAACCGACAGACGATGTTTCAATTTAAATGGTTAGTTTACAATGTGATGAGTAATTACTAATATGAACATCACAATTCGATGTTCAGTTAAAATTTCTAGCTTATTCCCAGCCAAAATAAATCCTGTTTTCACATTCTAAGGAATGAATTAAGTGGACGCAGCGTCACTTAACAACATGCCATCCCTCAACAATCATGGCAATCGGCTCTCAATTTATATAAGGTACCAAGGTACCACAGTACCTCCCGAGTACTCTCAAACAGCACAGTCATGTAAGTTACTTCTGATGTACAATTACATCAAGTACAAATATACACACAGCTCTCAAGCATGGCTTCAAACTTTATTAAGGTAGAACAGCAGGCGCAGAACCGCTCGAACAATCTCAGCAACCAAACAGCAATCACAATTTCACGTGAACCAAACTTCAACAGGACTACACACACGTGCTCAACTTCAGATAACGCAGGAATCCATCTCACATCTGCGACCAATCACCATGAAGCAGCAGTTACTCCTGACACAACCTCACTATTGAACCAAACACATAGTCAGCTTACTACCCGAATCACCCAAATTCACTCGCACGTTGCCCTCAGCAATCTTCTAACCTCACTGTCACAATGACAACACTAGACAACTCAAAGGATCAAGCTCACACCTAACCTCACAACATTCACTCTTGTCAAGACATAACCTCACCAAATTCACCAGTCGACTTCTAACAACCAGCTACCAACCCAGTGCGACCATCTCAACGATAGGTAGCACTACCAATTCATAATCAACTTTAGGTCACTAAATGCAACCAACCACACCTTGGGTCAATAAACAGCAACCAACATTACCTTGGGTCACTTCACGAGCAACCAACTATTACCTTGGGTCACTTAAGAGTAACCAACTTTACTTACCAATGTGTCACTTCACGAGCAACCAACTCTTACCTTGGGTCACTTAAGAGTAACCATTGCCTTACCGTCCGTAGGTGCCAACTGACAACGTCTGTAGAACCAGACAAATTAAATTCCTCACCTAATCAATTCAGAAAGAAAACCTTCACCTGTATCGCATACACAATGCAGCTTACAGTTTGCTCCCAAACTGGCCTCCACACCTGCCACGTGTTTCAGCGACAAGAAATATCCACCTGCATATACCTTCCCTTCATGAAAAGGCTCCCTGCATATACCTCTTCTAATTAATAAGTCAAGGCACCACTCGACTAACTCAATCTCAAACTCACCATCAGATCACTCATTAAAACCAACCGTCCGTAGGTACCTAAGTCGTCTGAAATATCAGACAAGAACAATTTCCAATCCTCCTAATTCCATAACAGAAACAGTTGCCAGCCATCTCCGGAACTAGTCTGGAACACCTGCCACGTGCGCCAATGAAAGGAAACATCGCCTGCATACGCCTCTTCACCAAAACCACCTGCATACGCCTCTTCACAAAGACCACCTGCATACGCCTCTTCACAAAGACCACCTGCATACGCCTCTTCACAAAGAAAAGGCCACCTGCACTTTCACTTAAGGACATTAGGCACCACTCGACAATCCATCACACATCATCAGGGAATTAAACATCCTGGCATCTCCAACGAACCTAACCTCTCGAAGCACAAATACTACTCAGAGTACTGACAACATACACAACTCAATCCAACCAATACCAACACGGTACCATCAAAACAAAACCTAGACACTAACCGAAGAAATCTCAAATACTCAACCGAGTACCAACGCACAAGAAAATAATAAAAACACTTACCCTAATTAAATCTCAACTAGTACCAACAACGCAGTACATGGATCACAAATCCACAAATCACAAACAACAAAACACTCCCTAACGAGTACTCACTCGAGCACCAGGCACTAAACACACCTGAAATAAAACAACAAAATGTACCCTCAAAATACTAAACTACGATGTGCGATCATCACCAGCCCGCACGACATCAAGAGTCAGAGGAGCATAGCAATGTCGACATCACCAACCATCACTGAAAGTACCAGAATCATAAATAGACAGAGACTGGCTACTCCCGCTAGGTTGGTATCACTCGACGATCTCCGCACCAACTCCACACATCCCAATTTGGCATCCTGAAATGCCCTAACTTCACTCACACAACCACACGCACACCAACACCAACCATACGTGTAGTCCTGGCACGTCACTCGTTCGATTCCTAACTCCAACCAAACCTGAAATAAATTTCAAAATTTCTATCTACCGACTGAAGATCAAAACTTCACACGACCAAACACGATCACCTAGATCAGCTCTTCTGGTAACTGCTTTCTGCTTCCTAAATTTCGACCACACGTCGCACGAACAGCTGCAATCACAACTACACACCCAACACAACGGGGCTTCACGACTCCACAGCTGACTTAACACCTGACTTCGGCCTAGCAATTTTAAAACTCGCTGTTTCACCACCTGAAAAGCTTCAGCTCGACACTGCTGTTGTATGTACTCACAGTACATTACTCGTCCACCTGCATGTTCACTGAAATCTTCTTCTCAATATGTCACAAGACATTACACATTCAACTCGATGACAACAATTATCTGCGCACAGATGTTTCTCACAGAATACCGCAAAATAATTTACTATTCAGTTCACTAAATTTCATTAATGCTTAGATGACTTAATCACATTGGCAACACAGCCAGAACAAATAGCAATTCAAAATTTGGCAACCATGCCATAATGATTTTCAGCAAGAACTCAACACGTGAATGATATCACTTTTCACACAACTTGACAGGAACACAGAACGATTAGCCATTAGCACTTTACTTAACAGCTGTGCATAGATAACTTTCTACCATGAATCAAATAACTACTGTACTGGTTTGATCCTACCTTGGAAGCAGCTTGTAGTACGGAACATCACAGAGTGTGATAATAGAGAGAATCCATCAGCCAATTTTACCATGCTTACAGAGAGACCATGTTCTTGAGTGCCAGTATTAAAACTGGACTTGACTCGTCGTCAGTGCGTTCACGCACTGAGGAATGCCAGCAACGCTTTGTCCATTCACAGCCATGAAAAGAAAATCATAATATTAGCCAGAGTACCACAGTAGGCATCCTACCTAACCTTAGTTAACCCTCAGTTACTCACTTCTCCCGTGCTGCTCGAATCCACGTAAGTTAATCCTACCTCGTTACTATGGCAACAAAACAATACCAGGCAACGGCTCCAGAAAATCGAACCACGATCTATAGCTACCATTAATCTGCACCAGGAGGAAGGGCTTAGGTACCCTGAGGCCAAAGTGGCCTGAAGACAATTAACCTAGTATTATTCTATGCGCACAATGAAACATGGACTCGAACAGCAGTAGGTAAAATAAATATATATTTTCAAGGGAAAAGAATACAAGGCCGAATGGCTATGGGAGGGAACACCAATCTGCACTCCTACTATATATCAAAATGGAGGCCAAGCTATACCCCAAATTATATGGCAACGCTGTATAATTAAAACAAGTTACATTTACGTGATTTAGAAATCACCACATATTAAACCTTTTCTAATTCTTATCCGAAACTACTACAGTCTCTTTTCGATTCATTTCAATTGGTTACTCATTACATTCTTTCAAATAGGCTTCCGAAAATGTTTTGCAACCAGCATGACTGCTGTGCTTATGCGGCCATAATAGACCAAAAGATGCCATCACAGACAAACGAAAAGCAAGGGGCCGTTTGTCATTATTAAAACTATCAAGTTCCCCACACCAAAAACCTGACAATTACATACTTGAAATCATTTAATTTTCATTTTAGCAGCATGGAACGATTAAAAATGAAAACAAACACATCTCGAAAGATGAAGTAAAACAAACTCGTTTTCGCTGCTTAAATAATAGGAGGCGTGTTATGAATATAAAATAATCTTAGGCCACATTATAATAGACCCATAAAAAATATAAATTGAACAAATTAGACAATCTAAGAAAACGCCTTGATAAAGGAAGAATAGCGTCCTTTTGGAATCGAAAGTTATTTCAATGCATCCGGCCAGACGACACTTGGCCTCTTAAAAATCCACAAACTTAGTTCCCATTTTCATGAAATGTCATAAATATTTTGTCCGACGGTTCTAGAGTTCCAATTAATATCATCTAACAGTTTTTACCTTGTTCTCGGACCAAGATTTAGGTAGTGGTCCGAGGCTACCACAAGCCGCGTCCTTTCACCACAAGCTCACATTATGTTCTTTTTTAGCTTGGCTTCATTCCGACACTGGGACGCCATTTTGCGCATGTGCAGAAGTTCATTTTAAAACCGATGACAAATGAAAAACGCCTAGCACTAGTTTTAATGCCAACTTTATAATTAATTTTCCTTCACCTCTTAAATTATCAAAACGTCCTTTTTTAACCAAATTTAATTTGGCAATAGAATTTTCATCGATGTGTCCGTCAATGATTGGCTATCAGACTTTAGATTATTTGAACAAATACCGCCAAATCCAGTACAGTCCCAGCATACATATTATTCACTAGACAGTCAACAATGGCTATATTCAATCAATGTAGGCCGGAGTAATTAGTTAATATATTTTCCATTAAAAGATAATGGTTATTTAAGTTATTTATGTCTTCTTCTTGTATCCAGAAATGATTCACAATTAATGCCAGGATCGTCGGCAGAAGAATGGGGGGGGGGGGGGTCACATGGGGGCGGGGCACATGGGGGCGGCGGCGGCGGCGAAGTATTGTGAGTCGAAACCAATCGGCTCAGCGGCAAAAATATGACACGCATGTCATACGATGTTGGCATGTCAAATAACCCATTTGAATTCAGTAGGCCATGTTCATAATGGCAAAATTAATCTCGGGAGTTTCCGCCAACACAAAGTTCCTCATTTCTCTACTAGAAAGCCCTATTGTGTTCAAGGAGCTTAGATATCTAACCTCCTTGACTTTCATAGTGCTTCTAAGAACAACGAAATTCGACATGCAAGGTACCCTTTGGGTGTCAAATAACAAAGCTTGTACCCGGCACCCGAGGCCATACGATATTATTATTATTACTGCTTACAATTATAGTTCATGTTGAGTTAATTTGTGTGCTGTCCTGGAGTGGTAGTACAACTCACTCACTCACTCAGAAGGCTTCTATGGGACACGAAGATCCCGCGCTGATCTCACAAAATGCCTCCACTGAACTCTGTCTTGGGCGAGTTCTTGTCAGTTGTCCACATTCAGATGTCTACAAAGTTTGGAATTTCATTTTTACAGGAAGTTTGAGGTCTTCCTACTGGCCTTTTTTACTCTTGGATCTTCTTTAAAGATTTGTGAGACCATCCTATCATCTCCCATCCTCAGTAAATGACCAGCCCATTGGAGAATTCTGCAGTTAATGATGTTGAGTATTGGTGCTTGCTGTGATAGTGAGAATATGTCTTTATTTGATTTTCTTTTTCAGCTTTGAGACGAGGAGTCAATAAATGGTCCAAAAATTTTCCTATACACTTTATTTTCGAAAACCTGCAACTGGTGTTCTTCCTGTTTTGTTAAACTCCACCATAAGTTAGAACTGGCCAAATAATGGTACAGTGGAACGTGGCTAATTCGAACTTCTATAATTCGAAATCTTCTTTAATTCGAATTTTTCTCTTGGTCCCTAGCATTTTATATACAATCAATGCTAAAAAATCGTGGTTAATTCGAATTATATGTTGGATAATTCGAAGTTTTTACGTGTAAAAACCTGATCGGAAGCCACACAGCTGGGTCAGGAAATCCCGAAAAACGACGTATCATTGGCATGCGGCCCCTACTCGATTATTTTGCCTACAATACTTGAAAAAAAAAAAAAAAAAAGATGGTGACGACGCATCTGGCGATGAACTTGTGGAGGGAGTTCCCGGAAAAACTGTTCGCAGTGCAGCCCAAGCAACAAACCACATCACAGAGCTAAGGCGTTTTTTTTAGTATAAATGACGTAAGTGATTCTGTTTCCCGTTCTTTAAATTTGTTGGATTCTTTTGTGATGGCCGAGAGACATAATTGCAAGATACAGGTAAAAATCTCAAACTTTTTTGAAAAACAGTTGATTTCTCTAAGACTTAACTAGAATGCTGGATTACTACTGTCGTTAAATAGGTGAATAGTACATTTTGGTTTTATTTTATCATTTGAAACTTTTGGGGTTATTCACGATACAATCATTATACAGCACCATTGTCTGTTAATCTGCTTTGTTGAACGTCATTCAATATGTAAACGTAATACTGTACGTAGTATATAAGCACGTTACTTGTTAAAAAACTATGTAATATTATGTTCAATAAAGACTCTTGGATAAAAACCTAAAATTTGAATATTTTCTCTACACTCATCAAAGCAACTTTCTTAATTCGAATTTTTGGATAATTCGATTTTTTTTACTGGTCCCTTGAGGTTCGAATTATCCAAGTTCCACTGTATTGTATATTTTCAGTTTTGTATTTCTCGTCAAAAATTTGGATCCCAATAAAAACTTCAGAGAGTAGTACACTTTGTTAGCATTCTGTATTCTAACTTTAATTTCCACTTCTCTAATAGTAAAGTCTCGATAATTCAAAGTGACCGAGACAGAAAAAAAATTGGACTTTGAATTATTGAGGTTTTATTGTACCAAGGCAAGTCTGCTGCATTCTTCCTATCTTGTTACTCATATTATCTTTAGTCTGCATCATAAGTTACTGACATCATCATCATCATTTCCCCTTATCCAGCTCCTGCCGGGTCGGGGTATTTATGGCACTTCTCAACTTTCCTCTTTCCTTCCATAATTCTTCTTCCACGATCTTGTCCCAGTCCAGATTTCTTTTTCTCACGCTGTTCTTCACTGAATCGATCCACCTTGTTCTAGGTCTTCCCCTTGCTCTCTTACCCTTGCACTTGGCCTCCAGCATCTGTCTTGGTATTCTATTTTCCTCCATCCTCTTTACATGTCCAAACCCCTTAGTTAATTCTTCTCAATTCTCTCATTTAGTTTTCCCATCCCAACTTCCTTCCTAACATCTTCATTCCTCACTCTGTCTTTCCTATCATACTTCTTAGGAATTTCATTTCACTGGCTTGGATTCTACTCTCTTGCCTGCTCGTCAGGGTCCAAGTCTCAGCTGCATAAGTTAATATGGGTACATAGTACATTTTATACATTACCTCCTTGCTTTTCCTTGGTACTTCCTTATCCCAAACAAGTTTTCTTACACTTTGATAGAATGCATTGCTCTGCTGTACCCTCCTGCCAATCTCCATGTCCAACCTACCAGTTTGCATCAATTCACTTCCTAGGTATTTGAACGTGTCCACAATTTCCAAACTCTGACTTCCAATTTTCACAGTGCCCTTTCCTTGTCTTTCCCCTCTTGTCATCACCATGGTCTTGCTTTTCTCTATACTGATTTTCAGGCCATACTTCTGAATATTTTCGTTCAGTGCATCTAGTTGTTTTTGCACTTCTTCGGTGTTCCTTCCCCAGACCACAATATCATCTGCAAATAATAGTAGCTTCATTTCTTTATGTCCATATGCTTCCTTTGTTTCCTTTACAATTTCATCCATTACCATTATGAATAACAGAGGTGACAGCACACTCCCCTGTCTTAGTCCAGTCTTGTTCCTAAACCAATCTGTCTTTCCAACTGGGGTCAGTACCCTGCTAACACAGTTGTTGTACATTGCTTGCACCATTTCCAACATTTCTCTTCCCAGTCTCTTCTTAACCATGGTTTGCCATACCTTCTCTCTGGGGACACTATCATATGCCTTTTCTAGATCTATGAAAGTCATGATCAAATCCTCTCCATATTCCCAGTTCTTTTCCATCACCTGCCTCAAGCTAAAGATTGGGTCCACTGTGGATCTTCCCCTCCTGAAGCCATACTGATCCTCTTGCAACTCTCCTTCCACCTTTCTTCTCATTCTTCTTTCTAATATCCTTTCCAGTATTTTTACTATCTGTGATATGAGGGTGATCCCTCTATAGTTATCACACACTTTCTTGTCCCCTTTCTTAAACACTGGTATTATTAGCCCTTTCTCCCAGTCTTCTGGTACACATTTCCGTTTCCACACACTTTAGCAGTCGATACAGCCATTGCATACCAACAGGTCCAGCAGCCTTTATCATTTCTACACTGATTTCATCCACCCTGTTGCTTTTCCCATCTTCATTTTCTGTACTGCTAATTCCACCTCCAGCATTGTTATATCATCTTCTGTTATAGAGGCGTCAGGCTGTGTCACTTCGATCTTACCAGTACAATTGCTCACATTCAATAGCTTATCGAAATACTCCTTCCATCGTCCCTTTATCTCCTCTGGGTGTGTTAACAACTCTCCATCTTCCTTTTTCACCAGCTTTGTATGAACTCTTTCTTTCCTCTTACTTCTTAGAAGCCCACACAACATCCTTTTACTGCCACTTACATCTGTTTCCATTCTTCGTGTAAATTCTTCCCAACTTTTCTTCTTTTCTTCTCCTACCACTTTCTTACACCTCCGTTTGCTGTCGTGATACTTCCTTTTGCTTTCTTCTGTTTGATCTCGGTTCCCTTCTTTCCATGCAGACTTCTTTTCTTTCACTGCTTTCCTCACTTCCTCATTCCACCACGGTGTCTCCTTCTCTTTCACTCTTGTTGACGTCCTACCACAAGCACCCTCTGCTGCACCAACAAATGCCTTTTTAAAGTGGGACCATTCCCATACCTGCCAACTTTTGAAAAGGGCTATCAGTAAAACTCACGCGCGACAAAAAATCTAACGATTTTCGACATACCCCGGCTTGACGAAAATAATAATACTTCTGGGCTACAAAATACAATAATTCATGCTTTAAACAGGATACTTCAATGAAATCATATCTACTCACATGATTTGTAGATGAACATAACAATCAAGAAGAAATCCATGTTAATCAGCAGCAGGCGTGGTGAATATTGGTTTGGAGCAGACATAACAGGACTTCCTTGATAGATTAAGCTGATATACGATAATTGAAAAAGGCTTTAAACAATAAAACTTGTTTAACGTAACACAGGCAAGAAATAATATAACACACACTGCAAATCACATGCTAGTTCAACTTTTAAGTCATGGTTGTGGCCTTTTTAGCTTCCTGCAAACAGTCTTGAGAAAATGTTTTGTCATAACAGGGACCAGAACTCCTGGTCTTCAAAATATAAATAGACCCCAGAGATTCATTGGACATGGATGACCTGAACTGTGTTCTATTTTTCTTCACAAGGCTAAAAAAAACGTTCACATTCTGCATTGCTATGGGGTATGGTGAGAATAGAGAGCAATACTCTAGAAATTCGGTTATACTTAAGAAGTCCATCGGCTCCACGAATTCTTGATATTTGTGCCCAACTGGAATCACTTGCAGCATCTTGATGTGCAGCCAAAGTGTCATCCACCTGAAGAGCTGTGAACTGCCTCTGAAGCTCATTCACCACCTCATCTGTAGTTTCATTCTCTTCCTTGCATAACATGATAGGAAACTTTTCCAAGAAAAAACGAATGGAAGTTAACTGTGCATCTTTAATTTTGTCTAACCTAGCAACTTGAGCATTCTTTAACACGTCATCCTTGAGTGGAAACTTGTTGATGATGTAGTCACAGGCAGTATAAAAGTAGTTTCTCACTGATGAAAAGAAAAGGGATTTATATGTATCCGGTCCGTTCTGAAGGCACTTAACAACTTCAGATGATGCATTTTTTGCCATTTTATTTACAATACATGTCGTTTTCGTACGACCACAACTATATTTCTTTGCAACTTCTGATGTGGGAAGCATCTTCTTAAATAAAGCACCAGCATGATCAGCCGCACTTAAGGGCACATTCTGGTCCACCAAAAAGGAAGTAAACAGACACTCGGCCCTAATTACGTCACTGTCAACGTTTCCAGACTTAGCA
This sequence comes from Meconema thalassinum, assembly GCA_946902985.2. Lineage (NCBI taxonomy): Eukaryota > Metazoa > Arthropoda > Insecta > Orthoptera > Tettigoniidae > Meconema > Meconema thalassinum. Next base: position 131,001,501 of record OX336395.1, read on the forward strand.
AAAAAGGTGTTGATTTTCTTGCTATCTTCCTTCGATTTAACATAACTAATGTGTTTACTGCACTTCACATGATTACTTAAATAGTTTTTTCCACCATGTGCAATATTAATATCACACCCACATACCGTGCAAAAGGCACATTTTTCTCCCTTTCTTGATTTTAGTATGCACGGAAAATCAACCGAGTATGATTCTTTAAATGTCTGGAAGTACTGTTTCTTGTTGGATTTGTTCATTCTCGATATCTACTAAAACATCGAAAGGAACCTGGATCACTGAACGTTACATAAAATTATAACATAAAACACTTAAGACAGCCAACACTTCATTAAAACATGTCAAAACACACAAAGTCTTAAACCATTAAATGAATACGACGCCAACCTCGTGAAGAAAGAATATGCACATGGTAGAAAAAAAACACACACACACGTGGAACGAATGTAATTAGTCCAAGGAATACAGGAAACTGCGAAGAAGCACGAAGTTCTAGCACAAAAACTCGAACGCTTCATTAAAATATGCCATAACCTTAAAAGACGAAAACATTCAAGGAACGCCAACTTCGCGAACAATGAACAACTAACGTGGTCAAAGAATATGGTTTAAATCGCAACGAGCGAACGGAACGGAACAAAGAATATGCGAAGCAGAGCCTGTCGACACCTAAGATTCACATGGAAGAACGGTTATCCCGGCTTCAAATTCAATTACAATGAAGACACAAACATCACACGGTTAAAAGTACGAATCATATCAAAGAACGAGTTATCGACTATCGTGGACTTGCCTTCGACCCACGCAAACAATCGATTGTACGGAAGTGGGCGGTATTATCGAATGGAAATTATCTTTTCAAATTTTTGTCCGCGAAATCGTAAAATGACACCGTTCATCCGTAAAACCGTAAAATGCTGCAATTTCCGTAAATTTTACGGATAAACCGTAAAAGTTGGCAGGTATGCATTCCTCTTTTATGTTTTCCACTTCAGTAACTGGGATTTGTTGCTTCAATCTCTCCTGAAAATCTTCCTGTACAGCTTTGTCTTTCAATTTCCATACTTTTATTTTACTTTCTCTGATCTCCTTTAGGTTTTCCAATTTTCCCCATCTAAGTTACTGACAATGTAATCATAATTATTATTGTCCCCCATCGCTACAAACATGACACTTTATAGTGTAATTTCTTACTGTTGGGTTGAATCGGGATTGTATTCATTGTTGCCATGCATGTTTCAAAATCACCAAGGTTTGCAGACCAAATGCAGACACTGGAATTGGCATTTACCTAACATTGTTATATAAAAGCACATTTGTAAACCTCTCCCCATTGACAAATCTGACAAAAACTGACAACTGAAATGTATGTGAAATATCGGTATTGATCACCTAGTCATTGGGGAAATTCGGCTTTACCAACTGGAGTTACATTTAAACATAGATTATATTTCAAGTCGTCCTACAATTTACCTCTGGATAAGCCTACAGGGTTATATTTATACAACACCACTGTCGCAGCGTCCACTCGGCTGTCGCCCGATCATAGATGATGTAATTCCCCTTTTATCTCTATGCGCACTCGTCTAGTCAGCTGCACCTGTCACTGCGCGGCAATTACATCAGCTGATGGCGGTCGATACACGAAATTGGGAGAAATAGCCATCTCTCAAGGTCCGTATTGACAATTTGACTAATTTATTGATTATAAATTGGTCGATACACGGGCAACAACTGAGTGGGCGCACGATGGTACTGATATATAAATATAAACCTATATTATTTGAATATGTATCAGATAATGCTGGACAGGTTGCCAATCAAGATTAGCAAAAAGCCTTATCAATCATCAAAAGTTTCCATTGGTTACAAGGTTTCACTTTTGGGAAATTTGGATAATTCGAAATTCTCCCCTTCCCAATTACTTCCAATTATCAAGGTATTACTGTACTGTACTTATTTAGATCATAGGCTTTCGCGACCGGTGTCTAGTTTATCGAAATAGTGAGTAAAATTTTTTTTCCGCCCAATCAATACCTCCAGTTAATCTTCATGATAAGGCGAGCCAGGCCAAAAGGTTGAAATGAAAGGTATTGATTGGGCGGAAATTTTTTATTCACTATTTCGATATGTAAGCGTCAATACGGACTTAAAAATGGATAACCCTCCAGTTAATCTTCGTCGAGTTTATTATCTAGGCTTACAGGATGGAGCCGTGTCGTGTATTGGTGAATGTTTCCCGACGTTTCGGCTGCCATTGCAGCAGCCACGTCTGGCTGGCAATAACGGTCAGTTTGAGTATGGACACAAACTCCTACCCACCCATGATTGAAAGCCCCTACGCACTATCAGACGGTCAGAAAAAGTAGCTGACCGGAGGGCAGTTAGAGAGTGTGTAGGTCTGTCTGCCACCCAATTCGGTCTGCGCAGACTGTCAGGCGGTCTGGCTGGAAAACCAAGGAAACTTGTAGTTTAACGTGACCGTTAATCTCGCGATCATGAGCCACGGGACCTCCGTTTTACGTGGAATCCGAACCACAAGACATGGCATTTCACTTCGAAAATCTCACATGCATTGACCGGGAATCGAACCCGGTCCGCCTTGGTGAGAGGCCAACAGCTTGACCGCTGCGCCACCACGCCCCCGGCTGGAAAACCTTCAGACCACCCGACTGCCCTTCGCCTGTCCGGTCTTGTCTGCATTGTGTGTAGTGAGCCGATTGGTTTCGACTCGCAATACTTCGCCCGCCCCACATGTGTGTCCCCCCCCCCCCTTCTTCTGTCGACGCCCCTGGTCACTAATAGCGACTCATTTCAAAAAACGAGAAGAAGACATAAACATTTAAAATACAAATTATTTTTAATGGAAAATATATTAACAAAATTATTCCGGTCTACGTTGTATGAATGTAGCCATTGTTGACTGTCTGGTGAATTATTGATGTGTTGGACTGTACTGAAATTTGGTGCATTTAATTCAAACTAATCTTAAGACTGGATAGCCAATCATTGGTGTACACATCAATGCAAATTGTGTTGCCAATTTAACGTTGGTTAAGAGCATGTTTCGGCCATTTAAAAAGTGAATAAAATGAATTCACAAGGTTGGCAATAAAACTAGTGCCAGACGTTCTTCAGTTGTTATCTGTTTAAAATTAACGAACTGCACATGTGCAAAATGGCGGCCTATTGTCATTAGAGAAGCGCAAACGATAACAAGAGACTTCACTATGTGAGCTTGAAGACGACAGTCATGAGGGGCTGGCCTCGGCCAACATTACTAATTGTGGCCGGATAACAAAGGTAAAACTGTTACACATCAAATGTAGAACTCGCAGACCGTGGGGATAAACATTTTGGACATGCTATGAAAATATAACTTTTAAATTCTGAATTTTAAGAGGTCAAGTGTCGATTGACCTTAGGCATGGAGATAGCTTCCATTCTGAGAAGGGACGCCGTTCTTGTTTGAGCCAAGGCGTTTCTCTGATTGTTAATTTGAACTATTCATTTTTAATGGGCATATTATACTTCAGCCTAACATTATTTTATTTTAATTATACGCCTTGTTTTCTTTAAGCATCGAAAACGAACTTGTTTTTTTTTTTTTTTCCCATCCTTGGCGATGTGTTTCTTATTTTTTAAATCTTCTCATGCTGCTACGTAAAGTTTAATAATTATCAAGAATGTACTGGCAGGATTTTGGTTGGGTAAACTTTTATTGTTTAAATATGGCAAACAGTCCCTTGCTTTTCATTTGTTAGAGGTGGCAATTTTAACGGTCTAGCATGACCACATAAGTACAGCATCAATGCTGTGTAAAACATATTTTGGAAATCCATTAGAAAGAATGTAAGGTTTAATTGGTAGAAATGAATTTAAAGATGCTGTTGTTGGTTTCGGATATTATTTGGAAAAGATTTAAAAGAATTTAAATATGATGTGATTTGTAAATCACGTGAATGTGACCAGTTAAATATGCAGCGTTGTCATTTAATCTGGGGATATGGTTGGCCTCCATTTAAAAAAATAGTAGGAGTGAATATTTAGTGTTCCCTCCCTCAGCCATCAGGCATTGTATATTGAACCCCTTAAGAATATATATTATTTATCTTGCCTTTCTGAACCCATGTTTTATTTGTGTTGTGCATATTCATTCATTCATTCATTTATTTGCAATGGGGGGTGTGTCCCCCGGTGGCAAATTGTATATACATAACAAATAAATAATTATACATAACAATTATACAACAATTAAACTGGAGTATTTACACAAATAGTCAGTCTTTTCTTAAACACACCTATATGTTTGGGAAAAGGCTCTAAGACTGCGGCAGGTAGAGAGTTCCAGTTATCAATGGCACGGTTTACAAAAGAATATTTACCATAATTTGTTCGCTGTGGTCGGCCCTTAACTTTGAAAGAATGATCGCTCCTACCCATGTAAGTGGGCTTTCGCAATCGTTTGCTAAGCTCACCCCATGCTGGTTGATTTGTATACGTGTTGTACATAGCGCAGAGTCTAGATTTCATCCTCCTAGCCTCCAGTGATTCCCACCCAAGTTTCTTTAACATACGGCTCACACTGCTCCTGGGATTAAAGTCACTGAGCACAAATCTAGCAGCCTTTCTTTGTACCATTTCCAACTCATAGAATGATACTTAAGGTAGCTGGTAAAGACCACATCGGATTCGGGTTTCCAAACCCACCCTCCACTTTCTTTTAATTTATCGGTAACAGCTTGGGTAGACTAACCCAAACCCATCCTTAACCTCGTTCATGTAGCGCTGTCTGGCCGACTGGCGGACCCCCGTCGCGATCTGCAACAGTTTCAATACCTATTCTACTGTTGAACAGAGAGGCACTTCGTCTTATTACAAGATTCTGTCGCCATGTCTCAATGGGCGCGTTCAGCGGGCTCAGCAATCTGCTAACCTGCTAGGTGCCTGCTGACTTGTTGCTAGGCTAGTAAGCGTGAGCCCACCTGAACGCTTTGCTACAAGCTGACGCGGGAACTTTGAGCAATGCACAGAGTTCCTTTGAAGCTACCATACTTATTGGTCTATGGTCTATGATAAATACATAGAAAATAATAACTTTTATGCGACAGAGCTGTAGACAGCCCTGTTAATGCGCGGCGCTAGGCCGTGGAGCCAAGCTATCTGCGGACTCGGGAGACGTGAATTCAAATCCCACCGTCGGCCGTCATGTAAATGGTTTTCAGTGGTTTCCAATCTTCAGGTCCAGGCAAATACCGGGACAGTAAGTTACCTTCTAATAGGACACGACCTCTATCTTCCATCTCCTAGACAAGTTTCATTAATTTCAGTTCTCATGAGGTTGGCGTCAGGAAGTCCATCCGGCGGTATAAACCAACCGCCACAAAGACTTTCATCGTATCTCATCCCCGACCCTGTTGAAAACGGGAATAATAAGGGGGTAGACATCCTGACGATGAGAATAACTCTTCTTTTGAAATTCAATTTTATTGTAGGCTAGTCCACTCCTTTAATTAGGCTGATTTCTTATTTAAACATCCATCGAAATTTGTAAAGAAATATTGAATTAGCCCTTCAGTTATTTAATTCTCCTACGTGTTACGCGGGGCAGATGACCTCGCTGTTCCACCCTTTAAAACAATTATCATAAAATGCCCTACTATCAAACAAGCCAATTGTTTGGGGCAACATAACCCACAAAATTAACATGTATTAATTCATTAAAATCCAATCAAAGAAGTTTGTTCATATTACTGCTGCCCATAGTGGTAAAACACAGCACTGTATGTAAATAATTGTAGTGCAAGGCTATTGGCAAGCTATTTTTGCTTTAGCTTAAAATTAATAAAATGAGGGATATCACTTTGTTGCCCCAAGCCGTTCAGTTATTTAATTCCCCCATATATTTCAATAAGATTCCATATCAGATGCGATTAAAAATTTATATACAAAAACTTTTTCTACAAAAATGTGTCGAGTAATAAATAACTTAATTCTTGTAATATTTCTTTAAGGGGGCAGATGACCTCATTGTTCCGCCTCTTAAAACAACAATAACTATTTCTTTAAGGTTTGGGTGATAACATATTAATTGTTGCTCCTCTCCCAAACTAATTGGACAGAATCATGTTGACTGACTGAAAAGAATTCTTTTAATGAAAATTTAATAGGAAATTTTCACAGCTAGGGGAGACGTTCTCTATTCAGTCAACTAAGACTTGACCAAGTTTTAGAAAAAAAATCCTGAGTGTCACCTTTGTTATCTAAGAAAGAATCAATTTTCAGTCGCTAAACACAGTAGCCTATGTGCCCGAATAATTTGTCACACTAAATGGAAAGGATTTAATTGACCACATTGCTGTGATGACTGTCTGAAAATAGATTCTTTTAATATTATAAAACTTGAGGGTAAGTCGATACTCACCATAGAATACTGTAATATTGGAATGCAAGAGAAATATACATGTCCTTAATGATATGGATTCAAAATAAGGTTGAATATTTGGAATGGTTTCCCTATGTTGGCTGACAGAGACAGAAAATATTTACTACAGTAATATTCAATGCCAGCTATTTGTATTGAATTGTGCTCTTACCTGGGAATCTACCCATTCGTTTATCCACATTTTGTAATAAGGGTATAAGATAGGGAGACCAGAAAAAGAATTGAAGTGAACATATTTTTTAAACCATTTATTAACTACATTAAGCCTCCATGGCTTAGGCGGCAGCACGCCGGCCTCTCACCGCTGGGTCCGTGGTTCAAATCCTGGTCACTCCATGTGAGATCTGTGCTGGACAAAACGGAGGCAGACAGGTTTTTCTCCGGGTACTCCGGTTTTCCCCGTCAAAATTTCATTCCAGCAACACTCTCCACTATCATTTCATTTCATCTGTCATTCATTTAATCATTGCCCCAGAGGAGTGCGTCAGGCCTCGGCAGCCGGCACAGTTCATATCCTCGCCGCTAGATGGGGGCTTCATTCAATCCATTCCTGACCCGGTCGAAGACTGGAAGCAGGCTGTGGATTTTCATTCATTAACTTAATTCATATTAATTTATTGGCCATATGCTAAAAATAAAAATAAAGAAATATTAATTTATTCAAAATTCATTGCTATTTTTTCTCTTTTTAGACTTTGGTTCCATCCCACCACCATTTTATACACATTTAATGCAACAGACATTAAAAAAACACAATTAGAAGAGGAAAATGTTTTATAATTTTAAATATAAATGAGACAGTATGAAATTCACGGGTACTCACACATCCCAAGAGAAAAGATGAGAGTTCCAACACAATTATCATCTTGGCTCTATTATACAACTTCAACAACACTGAAATAGAATTTAAGGAACCTAATAGGTTCATTCGCCGAACGTGCAGAACTTGATCAATTTGATTCCCTGCCATGCGCCGCAAGTCAGCAGAAACAAGCTAGCAAGCCAGCAGAGAAAAAGTTTGCTGGCTCTGCTGAGCCCTTGCTACCTACGTCACATCCGCTAGCAAGCCCGCTGAACGGCAAACTCAGAGTCTGCTGACCGTTTGCTGGCCAGCAATGAGCCCGCTGAACGCGCCCAATATTCGCACCAAACAAACAATGCGAGTGCCGATGATAATGCAGTAGGGGATCATGAGAGGGATATCATCATGCAAATGTATGGCTGGATCATACAGATTAATTTGGTAAAACACTGTTCATCCATTCGTAGAAAAGTGCGGAAATCAGCAAATTCCAACTCCCTCATGAGCGAACCTGTGCTTTTATTTATACTTCTTCTTCTCCAATACTTTTCTCTTCTTCCGTGTATCCTCATCACTGATCGATGCAACACACAATGACAGTCCTATTTTCTGTTGTTACAATACCGTATTTAAATACTCGACAAAATAATAATAACCTTCTTACTTATTACTGGGCGGACGACTCATTTCAACTAAGGTCTGAAGGTCTGGTACGTTGGTGTGTATGCAAAGTAGTCCCCCGACCTAGCGACATGCCCATCCACGTCTGCTGGTCTGGTCTGTTAGTGTGTAGAGGCTTTAAGGCTGCTGCAATGACAGCCGAAACATCGGGAAACAATCACCGATACACTACGCGGCTCCATCCTGTAATCCTAGATGATATATTACTGTGCTTTTTGAGGTCATTCCTATGAATCACAATTTTTATGTTTGAAGCATTCCTAATGTTAGCTAACCAAAACTATACTCACAGTATTGAAGCGGTAGTAGATGAGATGTTTGAGATCCTTGCACATTCGGATCTGCCTCATCAGCTTATATTTGTACCGGTACATGCCAGTCAGTTGGCCGACGTGAGCAAAGATGTATTGGATACCATCGGCAAGTTGGAAAGCGTCAACGTTGTTCAGGCGATACTGAACGTGGGAATCCACTATCAGCTTTGTCAACCGCAGGATCTCACGGCACAAGTGGAAAGCTGAAACCAAGAAATTAAGCGATAAATGTCATTAAGATATAATTTAGAACATGTAATTTCTAACGCAAGCGATAAGGCAAGGAAGAATTACCATTTCCGAAGCGAGACTTTTTTCTCTCCTTGGTAGTGAGAGTCTTGACGGGCTTCAGGTTGAAGTTGTAATCGAGATGGAGGTAGTTGAGATTCTTACGATGGATCAGCAAGTTCAACATGTTGTAGCCTTGTCGGCACACCTGCAGGCCAGCCTCCACCCAGTCCAGTGTTGTGGTCTGGAAGAACTTGGTGGACTTGAACGAGCGGAACAAGTACCTATTGTGCAACAGGCAAGGTAATATGCAGGTCAGGAGATAAAAATTTCCAAATAGATAACATCTATGTCTACCCCTTATTAATCCCGTTTCCAAGGGAGTTGGGGATGAGATGCCATGAAAGACCATGTGGCTGATGGTTTCTACGGCCGGATGCCCTTCCTGATGCCAAACTCACAAGAGGAGTTAATGAGAGATGAAATGAATGAAGTTGATGAGCCAGCTTGGTGTCCTAGGCGAAACCCCACACAAGACACAACACAAACCTAGAAGAATTGCCGAGTTTTAATTCACCGGCCGTGAAAGCCAATATACCATCTTTTTGAAAGCCTTCATAGGGAGATTGAGGCTGCTTGGACTTTTAGTTCTCGCAGTCAAGAGGTGCAGTTGCACCTTATATAAAGGGAGGTGGCGCGCAGTTCGCTACTCCAGTGGGGGTCCGGGCGGGGACACCAAGAGCCTGCCGATGAGCCAGCTTGGTGTCCTAGGCGAAACCCCACACAAGACACGGCACAAACCTAGAAGAATTGCAGAGTTTTATTTCACTGGCCGTGAAAGCCAATATACCATCTTTTTGAAAGCCTTCATAGGGAGGTTGAGGCTGCTTGGGCTTTTAGTTCTCGCAGTCAAGAGGTGCAGTTGCACCTTATATAAAGGGAGGTGGCGCGCAGTTCGTTACTCCAGTGGGGGTCCGGGCGGGGACACCAAGAGCCCTCCGATGAGCCAGCTTGGTGTCCTAGGCGAAACCCCACACAAGACATGGCACAAACCTAAAAGAATTGCCGAGTTTTAATTCACTGGCCGTGACAGCCAATATACCAGAATACAGAAAGCTTCCAATTTCTATCAGGCAGTGCGTCAGCTACTTTGGGATGAAACATTTCCACAAGCTTCCAAGATTAGTTTGTTCAAGACATACTTAATACCTATACGGTACTAACACATAGACTGGAAGCAGCAACCCTTCTTGGACCAACAGTCGTCTCCAGGCAGTAGAAATGAAGTTCCTCCGTCCTTGCCTTCAAAAGACGAAAATGGACAAAATAAGGAATGAGGATATCCGACAACAACTAGGATTGGAAAGGAGCCTGCTGGAGACACTCGAACTCAAGAGATTGAGATGGTATGGTCATATGAAGAGGATGGCTCCCCACAGGATACCTCGAGTGTACTTTGGTCAAGAGTGTCCCCGGGAAGAGACCAAGAGGAAGACCTCGCGATGTGTGGGAGAAGCAAATTTATAAGGACCTTGAAGCTAGAGATAAGAACTGGCATCAAATACAAGAACAACAGTTATGGATGGACAGGACAAATTGGGGACGGCTCATTTATAACCGCATCCGGCTTGCTGGAGCGAAGAAATGATGATGATGTTACGGACTAATGAAGAAGAAGGAGAAAACTAAGGGATAACCTATTTTGATCAAGCCAGAATAAGCAAAACAAACAGTGCTACCAAACCTACACTGACACCCACAGACAGTCTCTGACCTCCAAAAACAAAATACAAGAAAACTTATTAGAAAACTTAGTAAGTTGTGTAAGTTTTGCAACATAAATGGTTCTTTTTTCGTGCTTAATGTGTTAATATTTATCAGTAATAACTATCACACTTAAGTTTTCTATGCCGTGGGACTATTGCTGAAGGCAGGTCTTACTACACCAAGTCTGAATCAAACTGGTGGGAAAAATTACCAACTTACCGCTTTTTCTGAGGCTTTGGAGGTCTGTGTTTCAGAGCATTCAACACAAAGTATTTGAGTAGCTTCTGGTAGCTCACTCTCACTTTGACAGGCTGTCCAGGAGGGCAATGCTCCCTGTACCAGGACTTCACCAAGGGAACATCTATAGCTCTCCTTGTTCGACCTGAAAGTGAAGCAATCTTTTATTTATTTACATAGTTTACGCCCCACATTGGAGCACTTAAATCAAACAAAAGTCTATGGATTGACAGGGAATTTAGCTGTCATCTGTCTCCTCTCACAAAACCTTTTCATTCTAGCTGACCTGGCTGCCCTTTCCTCATCAGTTATGACTAGGGATAGGAAAACTTCGCGATGGCGAATTTCGCGAATTTTTAAAAGAAGTTATAATGTGTTATAATAACCCTAAAAATGGCGAAAATAAATGTTTTTGAGCTCGCGAATTTTCGCGAATTTCGCATGAAACGCGAATTTGGCATAAAAACGCGAATTTGGCATGAAAACTTGAATTTTAGCTTTTTTCCTTTATAGTGCACTTCCGATAATTCGCGGCAATTAATGCACGAATTTCCGCGGATTTTTGAAAGCCGCGAATTATCTGCAGTAATGTTTTTAAGCCTAACAAAAAGAAAATTATTGGTTAAAATATTGAAATGTATTTAAGACCACGCAGAAAAAAATAATTATAATATAATTGCCTATAACAAAGTATTGTAAGAGACACTACGTGGATTAGGCCTATACGAATATTAAAAACTAAGAGAAATGACTTGTCATCCCTTTTTGTTTCTTAGATAGTTTATTTTTTCTAATTTTAGATTGTATAATTCTGAAGAAAACAATATATGAGAACGAAAATTCATCTCGATTTTCTATATAAGAGATAAGTGTGACTATAGACACACTAGCATGACTGTGGGAACTTTCGGGATTTCCGTTGCATCACTCCTTCGCTTGACATGCACTGGATCTCAGTTTACCTCACCAACAGTCAAATTCCGTACAATATCCTCATCGCTTTCATGTCTGAAACCATGATCGTCTTTATTGAAGTCTAACTACTGAATGTCACTTTATTCTGCATCTTGGCATTCATCCAGGTGTTGCCCTAATATCATCATAGTGAGACCACCTTGCCCATTTGAAATATCGTCGTCACAGAATCCGACAAAGGCTTGTTTTTGTGCGAGTGTAGTAGCGGTAATTTCATGACTTGACTGCATGGAGAGCATCCAACAAACGTGGAATGATCGGAAACTTAACGGTAGATAGCGGACCTCGCTTTCTGCATACAGCGATCTTTATCAATCTGGGCGGTCATCCTGGTAAGTTACTGAGTTATTGAGGTTTTAAGGGCCAGAACAGCAAGGTCACCTGCTCCTTCATCCTAGTAACTACTTGACGCTTGGCGTCATATAGTGCGCCTTTCAGACATGAATATCTACATGGCAAGTATCCATATCCAAATGTGCCACTGTTTCCTGAACCAGTCTTAACCAGGTGGTCTTCTTGGTTTCATTCTGTAGTGTACCTGTCAGAGTACTTGAAAGATATTGTGCAATTTATGAATGAAGTAATAGGGATTGATAACTCTGGTGTTGATTTCCTGAACAATGTTTCACATGACGAAATACTTGAGATTCAAAGAATTTGGCACATACATCACTGAACTCATCCCTTTATTTGAAGGCCAGTCTTATCAGACTGTTCACCTTCTAGATGGACATCTACGGAGAATTCAGCAAGCCCTTAAACTTACGGTACCAACATTAAGGAGCTGTTGGAGGGTTGTGGAAATGTGTTAGAAAGAGAGAAAATACATTCAGTTTTAGTAAAGGCTGGGTCCCATGCTCTTTAGAATATTAATCAGCCTGAGATCCATTGACCCTGGGAACAAGATTTACTACTATGTGCGTTTGATCCAGCAGAAATAGTGCCAATGAACATCAATGAGGACCTTGCAAAGAAAATTAAGAAATTGCCATTCTGTGGAACACTGGAAGAAAGTGATTTCATAAGAGGATACAACGAACTGCAAACTTTATTCAAGAAGCAGATGCACGACAGGACCAAAACAGACATTGTTCGAGTTTTGCAAGGAATGACATTTGTATTTCCAAAGTTCTCAGAATCTGTGTTGAAAACAATTTTGATACCCTGTTCAAACGCTAACTGTGAACTTTTGTTTTTCAGCTTACACTAGCACGTTAAGTGATATGTGTCACCGTTTGTCACAAGAGAATTTGGATCTCTTCACTGAAGTATACTTTGAAGGATGACTGAAATGTGTTATGTTATCCATGATATTTAATAAATCCCGCCTAAAATTTAACATTTTGAAAGTACCGAAAAGTGCACTTGAAACCACCGAATTTGACACTTTAAAATACCGCTTTCTTCACTCTGAAATCACCGAAAAATTCCTATCCCTAGTTATGACATATTGTTTTCATTGATTAATTTTTAGTGTAAGTCTTATATATTCGCTCTTCAGAATCCTTTTATCTACTCTATTTTCAATTTGTTTCATTGTAATATTCAACTCTTCTAAATAATTTTGAACTTCATTGAACCAATTATTTTTTGTTTTATTTTTCCCAAAGTACCGTAGTTAAATAGATGTTTTAGCAGTCTATTGTCATAATAATCTCGATAAATAACAGAAAAAGGCAATTTTTCATTTTCTCATCGTGCTTATTATTGAATCAATTTCCTGGTAGACAACTCCATTAGGCAACAATCTCCATTGTCCATCCACCTTGTGTTTTTCATTAAAGATTGTTCTGATTATCCTTCTGTCAACCTTCTGCAGTTGATGTGTCATTGATTTAGTATTTAATTTAAATATTGTTTCAGAAGCGTAAGTCGCTTCAGGTTTAATGACGGAACAATAATGTTGAAATTAAGCATTTATCGTAAGAGATTTCTTTTTGTATGTTGGCCAGGAAATACGTTGTGCTTTATTAAAATTAAAGGTTCTACTTTCTATTGACCACTCTTCATTGGAGTTCCAAGTGAGAATTTCTACAAGATATTTAAATTTATTTACAACAAGCTGTACCCGGCATGCGTTGCAATGCCAATCAAAGAAAGTGTTGGCGTTGAAATTCTGTTTCTTGAAGTGCTTTTGGGTACACAACATGGTTTTCAATTTCCGTTAACTGCCTCTAAGTTATCGTAAAATGGATTTTCTAATTTAGAATCATTCGTGGGAGCGTGCACAACAACTTTCAAAAGTTTCATCGCAATCGGATGAATGGCATTTGAACGTATACGGAATTTTGTTTGAACGATTCGTGCGCTGTCACTCATTTGTTGATTCTACTCGTACGCACCTATTGAGAAATGTATTACTAAGTGGAAGCCCTTCCCTGGCGTGTACACTATAACTCATCAAGGTTTAATCGCAATCGAAGAAGGTTATATGAACGCAATAGGGGATTTTCTTGAAACGCTTCGCGCATCGTCACACATTTGTTGCATCTACTCTTGCGCTACTTATTGTGAAATGGATTTACTAAGTCGAAACCCTTCCCTGGCGTGTACACAATAACTGATCAATGTTTCATCGCAATCGGATTAATAGTATATGAATGCAAACAGGGTTTTATTTAAACGATTCGCGCCCCGTCACTCATTTGTTGAATCTACTCGTGCGCTACCTACTGTAAAATGTATTTACTAAGTTAGAAACCGTCACGTAAGTGTCCACAACATCTCACCCAAGTTTCATCGCTATCGGACTAATGGCATATGAAGACATAGGGGACTGTATTGAAACGCACCGCGTGTCGTCGTTCATTTGTCGAATCTACTCGTGTTTTACCTACTGTGAAAAGTATTTACTAAGCCAGAAACATTCTTTGGAGTGTCCAACATATTTCACCCAAGTTTCACCGCTAACGGCAGAATGGTATATGACCTTATATGGGACTTTGTTGAAACGTTTCGCGCGTCGTCTCCCATTTGTTGAATCTACTTGTGCGCTGCCTATTGTGTAGTGGATTTACTAAGCCATAAACCTTCCATGAATTGTACACAACATCTCACCAAAGTTTCATAGCTATCGGAAGAATGGTATATGAATGCATACGGGACTTGTTTGAAACGCTTCGCGTGTCGTCGCTCATTTGTTGATTCTACTCTTGCGCTACGTATTGTAATATGGATGTACTCAGCCAGAAACCGTCCCTGGAGTGTACACAACATCTCACCCAAGTTTCATCGCAATCGGATGAATGGTATGTGAACGTATACGGGACGTTTTCGAAACGCTTCGCGCGTAGACACCCATTTGTTGAATCTAAACGTGCGCTTTTTATTGTAAAATGGATTTACTAAGCCAGAAACCTTTCCTGAAGTGTACACAACAATTCACCAAACATTCATCACTATCAGACGAATGGTATATGACATTATACGGGACTTGGTTGAAACGCTTCGCGTGTCATCGCTCATTTGTTGTATCTACTGGTACGCTACCTATTGTAAAATGGATGTACTAAGCCAGAAACCTTCCCTGGAGTGTACACAACATCTCACCCAAGTTTCATGGCTATCGGATGAATGGTATATGACCTTATATGGGACTTTGTTGAAACGCTTCGCGCGTCGTTGATTCTACTCATGCTCTACCTATTTTAAATGGATTTACTAAGCTAGAAACCTTCCCTGGAGTGCACACAAAATCTCAACCTAGTTTCATCGCTATCGGACGAATGGTATATGAACGCAAACGTGACTTTGTTGAAATGCTTCGCGCGTCGTAGCTCATTTGTTGAATCTACTCGTGCGCTGCCTATTGTAAAGTGGATGTACTAAGCCAGAAAATTTCCCTGCAGTGTGCACAACATTTTACGCAAGTTTTATAGCTATCGGACGAATGGTATATGAATGCATACGGGACTTTGTTGAAACGCTTTGCGTGTCGTCGCTCATTTGTTGAATCTACTCGTGCGCTATCTACTGTGAAATGTATTCACTAATTTTGAAACCTTCACGTAAGTGTGCACAACATCTCACCCAAGTTTCATCGCTATCGGACGAATGGTACATGAACACATACGGGACTTTGTTTGAACGATTCGTGCGCTGTCACTCATTTGTTGATTCTACTCGTACGCTACCTATTGAGAAATGCATTTGCTAAGTCGAAACCCTACCCTGGCGTGTACACAATAACTCATCAAGGTTTCATCACAATCGAAGAAGGTTATATGAACCCAATATGGGATTTTGTTGAAACGCTTCGCGCGTTGGCACCCATTTGTTGCATCTACTCTTGCGCTACTTATTGTGAAATGGATTTACTAAGTCGAAACCCTTCCCTGGCGTGTACACAATAACTGATCAATGTTTCATCGCAATCGGATGAATAGTATATGAACGCATACCCGATTTTGTTTAAACGATTCACGCTCCGTCACTCATGTGTTGAATCTACTCGTGCGCTACCTGCTGTAAAATGTATTTACCAAGTTAGGAACCGTCACGTAAGTGTCCACAACATCTCACCCAAGTTTCATCGCTATCGGACTAATGGGATATGAAGACATAGGGGAGTGTATTGAAACGCTCCGCGTGTCGTCGTTCATTTGTCGAATCTACTCGTGTGCTACCTACTGTGAAATATATTTACTAAGCCAGAAACCTTCCTTGGAGTGTCCACCATATTTCACCCAAGTTTCACCGCTAACGGCAGAATGGTATATGACCTTATACGGGACTTTGTTGAAACGCTTCGCGCGTCGTCCCTCATTTGTTTAATCTACTTGTGCGCTGCCTGTTGTATAGTGGATTTACTAAGCCAGAAACCTTCCATGAAGTGTACACAACATCTCACCCAAGTTTCATAGCTATCGGACGAATGGTATATGAATGCAGACGGGACATGGTTGAAACGCTTCGCGTGTCGTCGCTCATTTGTTGATTCTACTTGCGCTACTTATTGTAATATGGATGTACTCAGCCAGAAACCTTCCCTGGAGTGTACACAACATCTCACCCAAGTTTCATCGCAATCGGATGAATGGTATGTGAACGTATACGGGACGTTGTCGAAACGCTTCGCGCGTAGTCACTCATTTGTTGAATCTAAACGTGCGCTTCGTATTGTAAAATGGATTAACTAAGCCAGAAACCTTTCCTGTAGTGTACACAACAATTCACCAAACATTTATCACTGTCAGACGAATAGTATATGACCTTATACGGGACTTTGTTGAAACGCTTCGCGTGTCATCGCTCATTTGTTGAATCTACTGCTGCGCTACCTATTGTAAAATGGATGTACTAAGCCAGAAACCTTCCCTGGAGTGTACACAACAGCTCACCCAAGTTTCATCGCTATCGGATGAATGGTATATGACCTTATATGGGACTTTGATGAAAAACTTCGCGCGTCGTCGCTCATTTGTTGATTCTGCTCCTGCTCTTCCTATTTTTAAAGGGATTTACTAAGCCAGAAACCTTCCCTGGAGTGCACACATCTCAGCCTAGTTTCATCGCTATCGGACGAATGGTATATGAACGCATACGTGACTTTGTTGAAATGCTTCACGCGTCGTAGCTCATTTGTTGAATCTACTCGTGCGCTGCCTATTGTAAAGTGGATTTACTAAGCCAGAAAATTTCCCTGAAGTGTACACAACATGTTACGCAAGTTTCATAGCTATCGGACGAATGGTATATGAATGCATACGGGACATTTTTGAAACACTTTGCGTGTCGTCGCTCATTTGTTGAATCTACTCGTGCGCTATCTACTGTGAAATGTACTCACTAATTTGGAAACCTTCACGTAAGTGTATACAACATCTCACCCAAGTTTCATCGCTATCGGACGAATGGTATATGAACACATACGGGACTTGTTTGAAACGCTTCGCGCATCGTCACTCATTTGTTGAATCTACGCGTGCGCTACCTATTGTAAAATGGATTTACTAAGTCAGAAACCTTCCTTAGAGTGTACTCAACATCTCACCCAAGTTTCATCGCAATCGGTTGAGTGGTATATGAATGCATAGGAGACATACACACCCACAGACAAACTATCACGTAAGATTGATTTTTGTATATATAGATTTTAATTTGTTTGTTATTTTACTCAATAGAATAGCACTCTTTAGTACAAATGGTAAAGTAACTACAGTAACCTATTCCAACAGAAAGTAAACCAAAAAAAAAAAGAGAGGGAGAGAGTTCTATCTAGGGACAAGCAAAATTCACATTTGCCTTTATATGAAAATCGCAATTTTTATTGAATATCCTAATTTATAAATTTTCTGATAATTGAGATGGTTTCAACATTAATTCCCAATTTAGCAGTACAATGTTAAATGATCTGATAAGATCTTATTTTGACAGTTCAATGTCACATTAAGATTTTGTTTTGTGAACTTACAATATAAAAAAGTCCTCTCGGCACGCCGGAAGGCGGAGGTAGATTTCATCGGGCAAACTTGGGGATAGGCGAAAATAGGCAGAATATGCACGTTTTCGTAGAAGGATCAGACCTCATTTATTGCGAGAAAGTATTTAATAATTGGACCTTAATTAACTTTGTTTTTCGTCATTTTATTTATTTATTTACATATGTTACGCCCTCATTGGAGCACTTAACCAAACCAAGTATATACATATCTCAAAAAACAATATTAACTCTTATACGCTCAGCGAGCCGATCTATCGGCTTGAGTGGCTTGGCTTAAAACACTCACGGCGCCGATCTATCGGCTCTGTGTTGGAATGGCTGTATTAGTGACTAATTGTACTCCCAGATGGCAGGCGAAGATCGGCATAGTAGCATTTGAGTTTGGTTTACACTTTTCTCGACAGATAGAGACACTACATTGCCGCATTGGTATGAAACAAATGAAATTATAAAGCCGCGTATGAATGTTTACCGCATGGCGTGTTGACCTGTTCTGTGTGCCAGTCAAGTCATATTTTGCGCTTTTAATTACGTGTTTGGCATTGTTATTTTGTTTCCATTTGAATACTAGTTTATTATTTGTTATATTTTGTTTATATTTAGCGTTTATCTGTGTTATCAAGTGAAGTGTAGCGTTTAATATTTCGTGTTATTAAGTTTTCGTAACGAGTGTAGGCCAAATTTTTTCAATGGCCGGGCCGAGTTCTAGGCTAAATGATTGTGAAGTATTGGATTATTTAGAGGCTATAGACGATGACAGTGACTTTATTGCCGAGAGTGATTCTGATTTTATAGAAAGTGAAGATAGTGCCCCAGAAATATCCCGAATAGCTGCTCACAGATTATCTGACAGTGATGATGATGATGATGATATTATGAATGATGGGGACTACACAGAGGTTCTGTCGCCTGAAAATCCTCTCCCTCTCCCATTTCAATATCATGAATTATCTGGTCCTAAACACATGCCACCTCCTGATTCTCTTCCAACAGCTTATTTCCTTTTGTTTTTCACAGATTTTCTTCTTTCTCTTATGGTGACAGAATCTAATCGGTATGTCCAGCAGTTCATCACCAGTAAGGGAGATAATGTTCCCACCCCTCTACAGAATTGGGTCAGGATCACAATGTCTGAAATGAAAGGATTTATTGCATGCCTTCTAAATATGGGTATCAATAGAAAACCAACCATTGCCTCTTACTGGTCCACCATGCCTTCTCAGTTCAGCCCATGGTTCCCTAAAATGTTTTCTAAACATAGGTTCTCTCACTTGCTGCGATTCTTTCATCTTGTCAACAATGAGGGTATGCCAGGGCCTGGAGAAACAGGATATGATCCCTGTGCAAAATATCAACCTCTAGTGGATCATGCCAACAGGGTATTTAGGCATCACTATACACCACATCAGCAGATTAGCATTGATGAATCTCTTGTGGGGACTAAAAATAAAACTAGCCTTCTCCAATACCTGCCCAACAAACACCACCATCGCTGGGGCATCAAATTTTGGATGCTGTGTGATTCAGTTTCCAATTATTGCCTGGGTTTTTTTACCTACAGAGGTGCCAGATCTCAAGAAGACAGAGACAATATCATAAAGCATGGTTTGGGATACATCGTTGTGAAGAAGCTTTTAGTCATGGGTGGCTACCTCAACAAGGGTTATCATGTCTTTGTTGACAATTACTTTATGTCTGTACCACTTGTACGCCATCTCTACAAGCTAGGTACATACATAACAGGAACTGTTAGGAGGAATAGGAAATATTTGCCTCAGAATTTTAAAAATAAATTTACTGTTGGACAGAAACAATATTTTAGGTCAGGTCCAATGTTAGCATGTGCACTCCGAGAGAAAAAGTCCCAGAAAAACCCAGTCATGCTTCTATCTAGCCATGCAATAGCACAAGAACAGGAAATTCCAGCAACCCACAACAGTGCCAACAGCAAAACTAAACCAGCAATAATAACATCTTATAATAAATATATGGGTGGGATTGACACATCTGACATGATGTTGTATAGCTACCTTGATGAGAGGCGAACTGTACGTTACTGGAAGAAGGTGGCTTTCAATATCATTGCTAGAATGGTACTAAACAGTTACATTCTTTATAAGGAAAATAATAAGGGAGCAGGGAAAATAAAATCTAGACTGAACTATACAGTGTCAATAATTGAGAGCCTAGGGCAGGAATGGATTTCTACAAAATTAAGTGCGATTAATGATCAAAGAGGACCAGTGGGGGTGAGAAAGCTTCCTGAGAAGAAAGAATCGAACTGCGTTGTATGCAGCACCAAAGAAAAGAGGAGGAGGGCCAGAACAGTATGCACTAGGTGTAACAAGGGTTTGCATGGAGAGTGCTTCCCTAAGCACAAATGCTGACCCAGGAAGGTACGTGTACAGTTCTTTACATTAGGTGCTATATTTCATGGCTGGATAAGAGTACAAAAAATAAAATTATATCATGTTATACAGAATTAATTGCTCTTGTTTTCAGTATGACTGGTCAAGAAGATCACTAAAGAACAGATTACTTCCATAGTATTTGAAAACATATTTTTATTTTTTTTAATTTATTTTCCAAGTTTCAATATTTTTTTTGTGGTAAAATATGTCTTAAACAATTTTGGGATATATTTTTCCTAAAACTACATTGAATAATGTGCTAGTGTGATTTTTTTCAAATTTGTATCTGTAGATCTCTTGATGCAGTGATTTTTTACATTTCAACATGCATAATCATGAAAAATGGCCTGAGTGTTTTGGACATGACTAGTGAATATAGCCTGAGAGCAAAAGGGTTAATGATTCAGCTTCTTATTTTTCTTCTTTTCCCAAAACATTTTCATTCTAGTCGACCTTGCCGCTCTCTCTGCATCGCTTATGGTGTAAGTTTTGCAGGTAAAGGTTTTTAAGGGAAGTCGGATGTTCTTGTTTTTCAAGATATTCTTCTCATCTTTGTTAGCAATTTGGGACATTGTCAAGCCGAGTTCATCCAGATCATTTTGAATTTCCATAAACCAAGAGTTCTTTGTTTTACTTTTGAAAAAATAATTAAATAATACTTTTAATTGTCTGGTATCCGGCAGGCGTGAGAGATGACAAAAAAAAGCAATTCGCCTTTTTCGCATAGTATCGACTATAGACTCAGTTTCTTTATAAACCACTTCATTTGGTAATAGACGCCATTGACCATCCACCTGATGTTTTTTATTAATTATAGTTCTGAGAATTCTTCTATCAATCTTCTGTAATGTGTCAGTAACTGATCGAGTGTTTAACTTGAAAAGTGTTTCACAAGCATATATTGCTTCCGGTTTAATAACTGATTCGTAATGTCGTAATTTGGCATTTATGTAGAGTGATTTTTTTTTGTAACTAGACCAAGTAATCTATTGCGCTTGTCTTAACTTTGTTGTTCTATTTTCGATTGACGCTTTCTCATTCAAATTCCATGTTATAATCTCTCCTAAATATTTAAATTTATGTACAACTTTAATTTCTTTATTGTTGATCAATGTAATAGCTTTTGTTTCCACATCAAAGGATGCCATGATTTCAGTCTTTTCAAATGAAATTTGAAGTCCCACTTTTGCTGCAATAGACCCAAGTTCTTCAATTTGTGTTTAGCCTCATCTATACTGGTTGCAAGCAGTGCAAGGTCATCCGCAAAGGCCATTTTATGCATTTTCGTCATTTTATGCATATTTTAAACATTTTATTGTCTTATGGGGACGGTAACCTTCTTGTCAATTGGGGTACATTTTTGTACTTGTGGTCACACTATCCTTATGCAAGGTTTCGACACTGATGTGTAACTACAGGGTCATTCATATAAAATAAGAACGCCAAGCGGCGGCTTTGTTCTCCGCCGTTGCGGTGACCTTCGCCGAGCAGGTGGCGTGCCACGGCCCCCTGCTGTAGTATTGAAAGCGCGCGCCTAGTACATAAGAGGGCTGGATTTTTTTTCTTCTTTTTTTTCCAAGTTCCGATGGACTGTATGAAAATAACAGATTGCCATTACCAAACTTGACCTTGCAATAAGCGTGCAGGTGTTCAGTCGCCAGTCTAAACCTCAAGTGCTAACATGGTGAGACAGTTATCACTGCAACATCGTTTTTTTTGTAAAACGTATTTTAAGTACGAGTCGGCTCGGCGGGTACGTGAAGCATTTGTTCAGCAATTTCCTGATGAAGTGCCACCTTCACTACCACAGATTCACGTAATTGCAAATAAGTATGACACTACTGGCTCGGTGCTCAATAAAAAACATACGCGCACACGAACAGTTTTAACAGAGGATAAGTTAGATGACATTGGCGAGAATCTTGAACGGTCTCCGAATAAATCACTCACAAAATTAGCACAACAAGTAGAGGTTTCGGTTTCATCTGCATACAGAGCTACAAAGCTGTTACATATCAAACCGTACAAGTTTACGCGTGCCCAATGTTTAAAACCTGCTGATCCAGCCACAAGAGTGAGATATTGTGAGTGGTATCTTGCATCATTGAATGATCGTTTATTTGACCCACAGCTTGTGTTCTTTTCGGATGAGGTCTGGTTTCACCTTAATGGGCGTGTGAACAGTCATAACTCTCGCTATTGGTGTGCAGAAAACCCTAATGGTGTTTATGAAGTCCCTCATTATGATAGGTAGATCGGTGTTTGGTGTGCTGTTTGTGCCGGAAGAATAATAGGGCCAATTTTTTTCGAGACGACAGTAAATGCAGAGAGGTACCTAGATAACATTTTGAAGCCGTTCTTCAATCAGTTAACGGAAGAAGAAAAATCGCGAGGGTGGTTTCAACAAGATTCAGCCCCTGCTCATACAGCAGAAGATTCCCTTCTTACAATCTCGGAAGTGTTTAAAGACAGAGTGATCAGTGTTGGTCTATTTCCCCCTCGTTCTCCAGATCTAACAGTGTGTGATTTTTACTTGTGGGGTAAACTGAAAGAACAAGTGTATCGAACAAATCCTCACACATTGGAGGAACTGAAAGAAAACATTACGCTGGCAATCAGGAACATTACAGTGGCAGAACTCGCTCGCGTCAGCCAGAATGTGGTTACCAGATACAATGCTTGTAGGCCTATAACCCAGGAAGGACGACACTTCCAACATCTTTTATAAGGTAAGACTCAACGACTTGTTCGTTTTTTAATGATGAATTTTTGTTTTTCCGTAAATTTTAGTTATTTTTATACTTATTAGTTGTTTTTTTTGTTTCATTAATTTTCGGTCTTTCCACCTCTAAATTTTAAATTTAATTCCAAATTTGTATACTTCAATCTGTGTTAAGAGGGGCAGATGACCACGTAGTTCCTCCCCTTAAAACAGCAATAACTAACTAATTAACTGAAGTAAGATTTCAGCATTGTACACACGCTAGCAAGGCCGCTGCATCTGTAGCATATCTGGATTGTACACACGCTTAAAGCAGGGGGCCGTGGCGCGCCACATGCTCGGTGAAGGTCACCGCAACAGCGGAGAACAAAGCAGCCGCTTGGCGTTCTTAATTTATATGAATGACCCTGTATGTAACGGTCTGTTACTTTTTCACGCAAAATCATATCTCCCGCAGAGATTTTGGTTGGTTCCTCAGTTTAGGGGCTGCGACAACGCGGTCAAGTAACCCCGTGTACTTTGGGTGAGTGTAGAATCTGTCTGATAAACAGTGTGAATTGTGATGGCTGTATTAGTCTGTAATTCAGGTAAAGACTGCAGACGGTCAATTTCACGCAGTAGTTCCTAATGTTGCTACCAGATTCTACCGCCAACGACACCTAGCTCTGAACTTGGCTACGAGATGCCACCGCAACCAGCAACTCGCAACGAACGTTGGATCATCCCCTCCAAAGGAAAGCATATTGAGGGATTTTTAGCGCTCTTAGAACATCCGACGACTTCGGCCGGCTTTGAACCCGCGAATTTTGGCATAGAAGTTCAGCATACTACCAGTTACGTCACCGAGGCCGCTTCTCATTTAGTCAGATGGAAAACTAAATGTGATCACGTGCAAGTGCGTTGTCATGGCAACGTCTGATAGCACATCCTCATCAATTTAGTAGTGTTGTCATGGCAACCTCTGATAGCTCTTGGCATTTTCTTATAATTCCGAAATCATTTTTCTCATCCCTTGGCGTAATGGTGGGTCATATCAAAAATTCTTTCAGACAAAAGTTTTAGGTAATTATTAGGGGAATACTTTCCATTTTGTACGGTTTTGATATTGTGTCCATTAAGAGAGATATGATAAATGTTTCCCGAAAAACCCACTTTTTCCCACCCCTTTGGTCAATGGTTGGTGCTATCAAAAAACTCTTCAAACATGAATTTTTGGGCCTTAGTCGACACATAGTATGAACTTTGAATGGATTCGATATTTCAAATATTAAGAGAGTTTTAGCGATATTTCACTTTTTCTAAGAAAAGCCCCCCATTTTCACCCCCGTCGACCGATTGTGCCCATTAACGAACTCGACCGAGATTTTATAGGGATACATATTATGTAATAAATTCAAATTGATTGGTGCAAAATTGCGGTAGTTATCGTGTCCACAAGAAAGTGATATACCGTATTTGCTCGTGTATATCTCGCCCCTGCGTATATCACGCACCCCATTTTTTAATTTGAAATTTCAGGGGAAAAAAAGTACTCTCATATATCTCGCATTCATTACTGACGCCATCATATAAATGACCGTAATAACCTTGAGGTAGAAACACGTTCGATTTATCGCGCCACAACAGTCGTCATTGTCCAGGAACTTACCCGAAGCGTTACTAACAGGAACATTGTTAGTCTTCGGCCGCGGTCGGCTAAATTCACCGCCTTGAGACACGTTCGAATTAGCGCTTAGCGCGCCACATAAGTTGCGCAAGTAGGCCTACTGTTACATCGCAGAGAAACACAGTTCAGTCTTCTCAAATGATTTCGTCTTTACGCATTGCGTCGCATCAGAGCTCGGCCGCGTGCAAGCATACGGCGCAGCGTGAGTGTTAGCACGCTGTACATCGTTCACCGAGTCTTCGGCCGCGGTTGGCTAAATTCACCGCCTTCAAACACATTCGAATTAGCGATTAGCGCGCCACAACAGTTGCGCAAGTAGGCCTACTGTTACATCGCAAATTTGGTGTTTTTTTTTTCCGGGAATACGGTCATTCCCAGTGTATATCTCGCACCGAAAATTTTCACACATATTTTCGGTCAAAAAAGTGCGAGATATACGCGAGCAAATACGGTATATATATATATATACACATAAATTATATATAAACTTTTTATTAACAAATTCACAAAGAAATTTGATACAATGGTCCGGCTAGCTCAAAACAGTTGCCAGCGTTTCGCCCCAGTGTACCAATGGGCTCTTCAGTTGGTTATGGTACACCTCACCAAGACGCGTGGCTAGTACATACTGTGAAGGCCGCTGCAAGGCACAAATGTTGCCACGAGCAGCGCCAATGTACTACGGAAGTCTAAAAACTTCCTTTCAAAAATAATGTTAGCTTACCTTGCTAATCCATATTGGAAATATCTGTTCCCAGAGGAAACAGGATGTAAAATTGTCCGATTGAGCTATGTACATTAACAAATTCACAAAGAAATTTGATACAATGGTCCGGCTAGCTCAAAACAGTTGCCAGCGTTTCGCCCCAGTGTACCAATGGGCTCTTCAGTTGGTTATGGTACACCTCACAAAGACGCGTGGCTAGTACATACTGTGAAGGCCGCTGCAAGGCACAAATGTTGCCACGAGCAGCGCCAATGTACTACGGAAGTCTAAAAACTTCCTTTCAAAAATAATGTTAGCTTACCTTGCTAATCCATATTGGAAATATCTGTTCCCAGAGGAAACAGGATGTAAAATTGTCCGATTGAGCTATGTACATTAACAAATTCACAAAGAAATTTGATACACTGGGGCGAAACGCTGGCAACTGTTTTGAGCTAGCCGGACCATTGTATCAAATTTCTTTGTGAATTTGTTAATGTACATAGCTCAATCGGACAATTTTACATCCTGTTTCCTCTGGGAACAGATATTTCCAATATGGATTAGCAAGGTAAGCTAACATTATTTTTGAAAGGAAGTTTTTAGACTTCCGTAGTACATTGGCGCTGCTCGTGGCAACATTTGAGCCTTGCAGCGGCCTTCACAGTATGTACTAGCCACGCGTCTTGGTGAGGTGTACCATAACCAACTGAAGAGCCCATTGGTACACTGGGGCGAAACGCTGGCAACTGTTTTGAGCTAGCCGGACCATTGTATCAAATTTCTTTGTGAATTTGTTAATGTACATAGCTCAATCGGACAATTTTACATCCTGTTTCCTCTGGGAACAGATATTTCCAATATGGATTAGCAAGGTAAGTGAACCGTTAAATTTGAGTGGAGGGAGGGTTTGGTACCCCGAGGCCAAAGTGGCCTGAAGACAATTAAGCTAGTACTATTCTATGCGCACAATGAAACATGGATTCAAACAGCAGTGGTTAAAAAATAAATATATATTCTCAAGGGAAAAGAATACAAGGCCGAATGGCTATGGGAGGGAACACCAATCTGCACTCCTACTATATATCTAAAATGGAGGCCAAGCTATACCCCAAATTATATGGCAACGCTGTATAATTAAAACCAGTTACATTTACGTGATTTAGAAATCACCACATATTAAACCTTTTCTAATTCTTATCCGAAACTACTACAGTCTCTTTTCGATTCATTTCAATTGGTTACTCATTACATTCTTTCAAATAGCCTTCCGAAAATGTTTTGCAACCAGCATGAATGGTGTGCTTATGCGTCCATAATAGACCAAAAGATGCCATCTCAGACAAACGAAAAGCAAGGGGCCGTTTGTCATTATTAAAACTATCAAGTTCCCCACGCCAAAATCCTGACAATTACATTCTTGAAATCATTTAATTTTACAATAGCAGCATGGAACGATTAAAAATGAAACCAAACACATCTCGAAAGATGAAGTAAAACAAACTCTTTTTCGCTGCTTAAATAATAGGAGGCGTGTTATGAATATAAAATAATCTTAGGCCACATTATAATAGACCCATTAAAATATAAATTGAACAAATTAGCAAATCTAAGAAAACGCCTTGATAAAAGAAGAATAGCGTCCTTTTGGGAAATCGAAAGTTATTTCAATGCATCCGGCCAGACGACACTTGGCCTCTTAAAAAATCCACAAACTTAGTTCCCATTTTCATGAAATGTCATAAATATTTTGTCCGACGGTTCTAGAGTTCCAACTAGTATTATCCAACAGTTTTACCTTGTTCTCGGACCAAGATTTAGGTAGTGGTCCGAGGCTACCACAAACCGCGTCCTTTCACCACAAGCTCACATTATGTTCTCTTTTAGCTTGGCTTCATTTCGACACTGAGACGCCATTTTGCGCATGTGCAGAAGTTCATTTTAAAACCGATGACAAATGAAGAACGCCTGGCACTAGTTTTAATGCCAACTTTTATAATTAATTTTCCTTCACCTCTTAAATGATCAAAACGTCCCTTTTAAACCAAATTTAATTTGGCAATAGAATTTTCATCGATGTGTCCGTCAATGATTGGCTATCAGACTTTAGATTATTTGAACAAATACCGCCAAATCCAGTACAGTCCCAGCATACATATTATTCACTAGACAGTCAACAATGGCTATATTCAATCAATGTAGGCCGGAGTAATTAGTTAATATATTTTCCATTAAAAGATAATGGTTATTTAAGTTATTTATGTCTTCTTCTTGTATCCAGAAATGATTCACAATTAATGCCAGGAGCGTCGGCAGAAGAATGGGGGGGGGTCACATGGGGGCGGCGACCGGGGGGGGGGCACATGGGGGCGGCGGCGGCGGCGAAGTATTGTGAGTCGAAACCAATCGGCTCAGTAAGCTAACATTATTTTTGAAAGGAAGTTTTTAGACTTCCGTAGTACATTGGCGCTGCTCGTGGCAACATTTGTGCCTTGCAGCGGCCTTCACAGTATGTACTAGCCACGCGTCTTGGTGAGGTGTACCATAACCAACTGAAGAGCCCATTGGTACACTGGGGCGAAACGCTGGCAACTGTTTCGAGTTAGCCGGACCATTGTATCAAATTTCTTTGTGAATTTGTTAATGTACATAGCTCAATCGGACAATTTTACATCCTGTTTCCTCTGGGAACAGATATTTCCAATAAACTTTTTAACTGACGGTGGTTTTGGGGTCTAGGGGATGTGAAACGTGAAGATATGTCAAAATTTTCCGGAAGTCGAAACATGGTAACCATTGCAATAGTTAGCTTTCTAATGAAATCTTCCTAAAATACCTAGCTTACTGCATGTCTTTACATATGTCTGATCCAGCCCTCATAATTCGTGTTCCTATGAGAATGGAGACAAGTTTTCTATGTACGAATGGTTTTAATGGGCAGATAAGGGCCCCGATGCCAACGTCACAAGAGGAGTTAATAGATAAGATGAAAGGAATGAAACTGGGCCAGGAGTTGGAAAAAAGTTATGGTCCGAACACTTGCCAATGAGAAACCATGGAAAACCATTTCAAAGACAGCGAGGTTCCAATCCACTTGAGTCTTCAGAGTCAGGAGATAACTTGCCACCATAATCTTGTACATAGGAAGAAATATTTCTCCCATCCTTCCAATCTAATTATTGATCTATTTCCTCGTCAGAAGATATCTCAGGTCAATAATAGAATCATAAAAGTATAAAAAAATTGGCAGTGGACTGTATGGAGGCACAAGGACAAGAAAGAATTTCATAGCTGGACATAAACGTCTTCAAAGACGGGAATTTATCAGCAGCATCATCCTCCTAAGCCATCTCCAGCTGCCCAGGCATGGTGTTAGTCGTCGTCTCCATTTCAACAGGACTCTGTATTTTAAAGAATCACAGAAACTTTTACTGGAATGATTTGAGATTAGATATGTCCTGATTCTAGGGATTGATAATTTTAAGTGGCCAATGGCTAGTTGTTGGTGGTGATTATTGCATTAAAGGGAAAATCATCACGACGATCTGCTGAGGGTTGGCTGCACAGGTTCAAAACCTGTTATGATAGTATGGTGTAGAATAAAACCATAGAGAAATTGTTAATATCACTCTTCCAACATAAAATCAAAAAAAGGTATTTGACAAACATCTTAGTAACTACCTCTAGAGGAATATTTTTGTTGTCTTCCTTGCAATTCTTAAAAAAAAAAAAAAAAATCTCAATTCTTTTATCAAGTTGTCGGTTAACTTTTTTATTATTTACGGAGCCAGTTTTCTTGAATCGGTTAGCGAGCCTCCTAATTGTACTGGCATTAGGCACAGGTCTTCCTGGAAACATGTTTTGAAATTCACATTGCACGAACGTGTGTATATCCATAATTCTAATAATAAAAAAGTTGACAGACAACGTTGTGTTCTTATAGAACAAAAATTAGATGAGATTGTTGTCCATTCCTTCATCAGAAGATATCAGGTGTGTGTTACAAGAGAGGGAGGACATTTACAGCATCGACTATGAGCACTGTAAGTACACATTATTGAACATGTTTGGTAAAAGTGGGCGCCAACCACCGGCTGAACCGTGTACGTGCGCCCGCGAACTGCGCCAGTCAAACCCGGCTTAGCTTGCCGTGTTTATCGCGGCGCACAAAATAATGATCATGTTCAATTTCATTTTACACTAGTACCGTATATACTCGAATACCACCGGCACATTTTTAAACAAAATCGGACGTGAAAAATTGGGGTGCGGGTCTTATTTGAGTCATCCTGATTTTAAAGATTTAAATTGCCCGCCTCGCGCGATATCGGGTGTTGCGAGTATCCGCTAGATGGTGCTAGCCTTCTTCCGGCTATCACTTTGTTTTACCGTAAGCAAGCGGCGTCAATCAGTCTCGCGCGGGTCCCGCGCATGTTTTCCGAGTGTAAACATGAGTTATACGAAGCGTTTGCGGTCGTTTACTGTGAGTGAGAAGCTGAAAGTTGTGAGGGAAGCTGAAATTATTGGAAATCGTGCCGCCGGTAGGAAATATGATATTGACGAGTCATGTATTCGAGAAGGGAGAAAGAAAAAAAACGTGTTGCATTATTACGACGAAAGAGCTTGCTTGTTCTGGACAGTTACCGCGGCCATACAACAGACGCTGTGAAGAAATTCGTCAAGGATGGGAAAACCGACCTAGCAATCATCCCGGGTGTGATGACGTCTATGCTACAGCCACTGGATGTCTGCGTGAACCGACCGTTCAAAGCAGCCTTGAAACAGCTGTATACGGAGTGGATGGCGGCCGATAAGCACACACTGACCCCAACTGGTCGTATTCAGGGCCCGGAAGTTCAGCTGCTCTGTTCGTGGATTTTGACGGCATGGAATCATATCTCGGGAGATCTCATACGGAAGAGCTTCAAGAAATGTAGTATTTCCAATGCTATGGAAGGCAGTGATGACGACATTTTGTGGGAAGTGATGGTGAAAAAAGTTCCGAAGTTGGTACTTCTGATGACTATGAATGAAGTGTTTGTGTCTTTTATTTGTACTTTTAATTGTTTCTGTGTGTTATTTTAGGACGACTTCAGAACTGTTGGAAACTATTTTGTAGAAATGCTATTCTGTTTATTTAGTAAAGCCTTGGAGGCTGGAGGCCTTGGAGGCTGGATTTAGACAGCTCCTTAACCCGGTCCATGAGGCAATTTTAATTGGCTACATGGATAACTCTTGCCAGGCGCGTCCACGTCGCGGGGGTGGGCAACGGTACTGTAATATACCATGGAACTACAGTACCGGCTAAGTTCTGGTGAGGACCCAGTCCTATGGGGTATAACATAGGCCCCGTGCACAGGGTTACGTGCGAAGACCTCAACGGAATCTGCAGCGGAGAAGATGGACTTCGGAACGGTGGAGATTGCGGAAGAGGCAACCCAGTACTCAGGGAATAGTAAGAGTACAGCATCAATCGGCAGCGTCTGTTTCCCAGGTTAGGGGCGGCTGCAAGGGCGTCTGTTTCCCATGTTAGGGGCGGCCTGTATAATAGCTGGCAGTAGCTTCATAAAATGCCTTTGGGAGTGGCGACCCCATCGTAATAATAGCCTAAAATGGAAATGGCACTTCGAATGAATCGGAAAAGGTTAGGGCGTACCCTGCAGGCGACGCGCAGTTCTTTTGGTACTGGGGGAACTGTGAGAAATGGGCGACCAGTAACCGAAATGAAAGTGGGAATCATGAATGTCATGACCCTGACAGGCAAGGTGGAGGAGGTGGTAGACTTCATGGAGAGGGAGAATGTTGGATTGATGGGGCTGAGTGAAGTGAAATGGAAAGGTAAAGGAAGGAAGAAATTGAGGAAAGGATATACATTACACTGGAGTGGTGGCCAAGAGGCCAAAAATGGCGTGGGACTGATAACCTCGAAACAACTGGAGGAGTATGTTGAAGTGGTCGAGTGTGTGAGTGACAGAATAATGAAAATTAGAATGAAGATGAAAAATGACGTGATGGACTTCATACAAGTGTATGCACCACAGACTGGAAACAGAGAAGAAGATATTGAAGTATTCCTGGAGGATGTAGAAAGAGTAATTTCAGATGTAGAAGTGGTGATCATAGGAGATATGAATGCACAAGTTGGAAACGAGAGACAAGGAAAGGAAGAAGTCATTGGACCATATGGATATGGGAAAAAGAACCGGGAAGGAGAGGAACTTGTAAACTTTTGTGAAAGGAATGGACTGATAGTGGGTAATTCATGGTTTCGGAAGAAAAACAGCAGGAAAATTACGAGATATGGTTGGGGCGATAGAAGAACAAAATCAGTAATTGACTACTTTCTGGTGGAAAGGACTAATCGCAGAAAGCTGATAGATGTGACAGCTTTACCAGGAGAAGCATTTGATGGGGACCATAGAGTTGTGGTGGCAAAATTTAGATGGGAAAAATTGGAAAACCTAAAGGAGATCAGAGAAAGTAAAATAAAAGTATGGAAATTGAAAGACAAAGCTGTACAGGAAGATTTTCAGGAGAGATTGAAGCAACAAATCCCAGTTACTGAAGTGGAAAACATAGAAGAGGAATGGTCTCACTTTAAAAAGGCATTTGTTGGTGCAGCAGAGAGTGCTTGTGGTAGGACGTCAACAAGAGTGAAAGAGAAGGAGACACCATGGTGGAATGAGGAAGTGAGGAAAGCAGTGAAAGAAAAGAAGTCTGCATGGAAAGAATGGAACCGAGATCAAACTGAAGAAAGCAAAAGGAAGTATCACGACAGCAAACGGAGGTGTAAGAAAGTGGTAGGATAAGAAAAGAAGAAAAGTTGGGAAGAATTTACACGAAGAATGGAAACAGATGTAAGTGGCAGTAAAAGGATGCTGTATGGGCTTCTAAGAAGTAAGAGGAAAGAAAGAGTTACTACAAAGCTAGTGAAAAAGGAAGATGGAGAGTTGTTAACACACCCAGAAGAGATAAAGGGACGATGGAAGGAGTATTTCGATAAGCTTTTGAATGTGAGCAATGGTACTGGTGAGATGGAAGTGACACAACCTGACGACTCTATAACAGAAGATGATATAACAATGCTGGAGGTGGAATTAGCAGTACAGAAAATGAAGATGGGAAAAGCAACAGGGGTGGATGAAGTCAGTGTAGAAATGATAAAGGCTGCTGGACCTGTTGGTATGCAATGGCTGTATCGACTGCTAAAGTGTGTGTGGAAATGGAAATGTGTACCAGAAGACTGGAAGAAAGGGCTAATAATACCAGTGTTTAAGAAGGGGGACAAGAAGGTGTGTGATAACTATAGAGGGATCACCCTCATATCACAGATAGTAAAAATACTGGAAAGGATATTAGAAAGAAGAATGAGAAGAAAGGTGGAAGGAGAGTTGCAAGAGGAACAGTATGGCTTCAGGAGTGGAAGATCCACAGTGGACCCAATCTTTAGCTTGAGGCAGGTGATGGAAAAGAACTGGGAATATGGAGAGGATTTGATCATGACTTTCATAGATCTAGAAAAGGCATATGATAGTGTCCCCAGAGAGAAGGTATGGGAAACCATGGTTAAGAAGAGACTGGGAAGAGAAATGTTGGAAATGGTGCAAGCAATGTACAACAACTGTGTTAGCAGGGTACTGACCCCAGTTGGAAAGACAGATTGGTTTACGAACAAGACTGGACTAAGACAGGGGAGTGTGCTGTCACCTCTCTTGTTCATAATGGTGATGGATGAAATAGTAAAGGAAACAAAGGAAGCATATGAACATAAAGAAATGAAGTTACTGTTATTTGCAGATGATATTGTGGTCTGGGGAAGGAACACCGAAGAAGTGCAAAAACAACTAGATGCACTGAACGAAAATATTCAGAAGTATGGCCTGAAAATCAGTATAGAGAAAAGCAAGACCATGGTGATGACAAGAGGGGAAAGACAAGGAAAGGGCACTGTGAAAATTGGAAGTCAGAGTTTGGAAATTGTGGACACGTTCAAATACCTAGGAAGTGAATTGATGCAAACTGGTAGGTTGGACATGGAGATTGGCAGGAGGGTACAGCAGAGCAATGCATTCTATCAAAGTGTAAGAAAACTTGTTTGGGATAAGGAAGTACCAAGGAAAAGCAAGGAGGTAATGTATAAAGTGTATTATGTACCCATATTAACTTATGCAGCTGAGACTTGGACCCTGACAAGCAGGCAAGAGAGTAGAATCCAAGCCAGTGAAATGAAATTCCTAAGAAGTATGATAGGAAAGACAAGGAAAGACAGAGTGAGGAATGAAGATGTTAGGAAGGAAGTAGGGATGGGAAAACTAAATGAGAGAATTGAGAAGAATAAACTAAGGTGGTTTGGACATGTAAAGAGGATGGAGGAAAATAGAATACCAAGACAGATGCTGGAGGCGAAGTGCAAGGGTAAGAGACCAAGAGGAAGACCTAGAACAAGGTGGATGGATTCAGTGAAGAACGGCATAAGAAAAAGAAATCTGGACTGGGACAAGATCGTGGAAGAAGAATGGTGGAAGGAAAGAGGAAAGTGGAGAAGTGCCATAAATACCCCGACCCGGCAGGAGCTGGATAAGGGGAAATGATGATGATGATGATGATGATGATGTAAATAGTTTCGAGTAAATTTTTTTTTTTAAATTTTGTTCTTCAAAATCAGGGTGCGGGTCTTATTCAGGGGCGGGTCGTATTCGAGTAAATACGGTATTTACTTTGGCTGTTATGCTTCCTACTCTTTTATGAGCATTCGTTATGGAACAAAAAATTCCTATCTTTATTCACAGATACCAGTATATATAAGAGTTCAACTGTAAATAGCCTCTTACCAGATCGGATGTTGAATGGTCTGGGAGCCCAAAGCAAAGCAATACCATTGGCTGTATTATCCGTATACAGGGGAGTCTCCTGCAAGAATGGCTGGACGTCTTCAGGGAGCTCAAACTCTTCGTCGTCTTCAGGAAGAGGTTCAGCTGCCTGTAACAAAATTAAAAGCTTACTATCAGAAATTTCTGGTAAGGAAGAAGATTATGAAGCCGCTAACTTGATTATATTTCCAACGTATTGCATTACCTTTAAGGAATGTCTGTGAGAGATGGGGTTGATTAAAGGATCAAAATAGAATGCTGGCAAATCTGGATCTTCAGTCTTGATATAAACTACATTTGGAGCATGATACCTGCAACATAATAATACAACAGTTTATCTTCAGTTATTGCATATGACCCAAAACTATCCTGCAAAGACTTCATTCATGGATTTTAGTATTTATTATCATTTCCAGTTTTTCAGCCTAAGCCAGGTCGGAACAAATATGATACCTCTCCATTAACTCTGTCCACCATCCTTCCTCAACCACTGAACTCCACTCCAGGTTACGTTCTCTCACACTGTCTGAGAAATAAGAACTAGCATTACGTCTCGAGCTAACTGTACAGAATGTTTATGTGACCGAGTAGGCTACTGCATTCACGCAAATACGCATTACACTACCGAAGAAGTTGTGAAACCTAGTGATAATTTTGTTGCGTCATATTGAAATAATGTATAGACCTAAGAAAGAAGTTAAATCATTAACTAGTGATGAGAAAATGAAATTCTTGAAGACGTAGACAGAAATCCTCATCTTAAGTGCATGGAAGTTGTTTAAAAAAAAATCTTTTTTTGTACATGCGCGAGCATGTCTACCCTAAGCTTTGGTTATATCCAATCGTTTATGCTAAAGAATAAGGCACTTCTTTTCCACAGAATATCAAGAAAAACATGTATTTAAGCCGGAATCAATTATACAAAACAAAATATTTCAACTCGAACTACAGTATTTGAATTAAGAGTACGGTACCGGTAGGGAAGGCTACATGTTTCTCTAGTTTTCATTGCTCTAGTTTCTCTGTGCTGTGTAAACTAGTTCTGTAATACAATAATTCTGTAGGTTGTTTAAAATTGTATATCGATAGTACCATATTTCCTTGCACAATCGTCGCACTTTTTTAACCTAAAATTCGTGGAAAAAATCAGGGTGCGACGATTATGCGAAGAATATATACTGTAAGTTCAAAGAATATACTGTATCATTATTTGCTGCACGGGCCAGTCATTCGCGTAGCGTGAGTCATAGCCTGCAGTCAGAGACAAGCTTCTTTCTTCTAACAAGGTCACGACAGGTTAAATGTGCGGAATGTGCTGACGAAGCTGGCCATTCGCGTCGCGTTTCATAGCCCGCAGGCATAAAGACGAGATTACTTTCTCCTGACAAGATCACGCCAGATTAGGCCTATAAGCTCGCGGAATAAGTGACGAAACAGGCCGCTCGCATCACAGTTCATAAGCCCGCAGGCATAAAGACGAGATCTCCGGACAAGATCACGCCAGATTAGGCCTATTAACTCGCGGAATGTGCGCTGGCCGTTCGCGTCGCGATTCATAGCCTGCAGGCATAGACGAGATTACTTTCTCCAGACAATATCACGCCAGATTAGGCCTATAAGATCGCGGAATGTGCGCTGGCTGCTCACGTCACAGTTCATAGCCCGCAGGCATAAAGTCGAGATTACTTTCTGCTGACAAGATCACACCAGATTAGGTCTATAAGCTCGTGGAATGTGCGCCGGCCGTTCGCGTCACAGTTCATAGCCCGCAGGCATAAAGATCACGCCAGGTTAGGCCTATAAGCTCGTGGAATGTGTGCTGGCCGCTCGCGTCACAGTTCATAGCCCTCAGGCATAAAGACGAGATTACTTTCTCCTGACAAGATCACACCAGATTAGGCCTATAAGCTCGCGAATTGTGCTAAGGGATGAGGCTGGCCGTTCGCGTCAAAGTTCATAGCACGCAGGCATAAAGACGAGATTACTTTCTCCTGACATCACGCCAGATTAGGCCTATAACCTCACGGAATGTGCGATGGTCGTCGCGTCATAGTTCATAGCCTGCAGTCATTAAGACGAGATTACTTTCTCCTGACAAGATCACGCCAGATTAGGCCTATAAGCTCACGGATTGTGTGCTGGCCGCTCGTGTCACAGTTCATGGCCTGCAGGCATAAATATGAGATTACTTTCTGATGACAAGATCACGCCAGATTAGGCCTATAAGCTGGCAAAACGAGCGCTGGCCGTTTGCGTCGCGGTTCATAATAAAGACGAGATTACTTTCTCCTGACAAGATCACGCCAGATTAGGCCTATAAGCTCGCGGAATGTGTGCTCGCCATTCGCGTCGCGGTTTATAGCCCACAGGCATAAAGACGAGATTACTTTCTCCTGACAAGATCACGCCAGATTAGGCCTATAAGCTCATGGAATGTGCGCTGGCTGCTCCCGTCACAGTTCATAGCCCGCAGGCACAAAGACGAGATAACCTTTTGCTGACAAGATCACGATAGATTAGGCCTATAAGCTCGCGGAATGTGCGCTGGCTGCTCGCGTCACAGTTCATAGCCCGCAGGCATAAAGACGAGATTACTTTCTCCAGACAAGATCACGCCAGATTATACGCTCGCGGAACGTGCTAAGTGATGAAGCTTGCCGCTCGTGTCACAGTTCATACCCAGCAGGCATAAAGACGAGATCTTTTTTCTTCTTACAAAGTCGCGCCAGGTTATAAAGACGCGGCAGCATGTGCAACCGACTGGCGCACAAATACGAATATGCTATGCGACGATTATGTGATGAAATTTTATAAACCTAATTTAGTGTTTGAAAAGTGGGGTGCAACTATTATGCGAGGAAATACGGTACGTACTTCCGATTAAGGTGTTTTTAACTTTTCCCTTACTGAAACAAGTTAATGACGTTTAATCATTTTTCAGTCGTACATATTCCCGGGTTTTACAATCAAATTTTTCAGTCCCTTGAAAAACTTACTAACGAGTTCCAATGTATATATATATTTGTTATGGACAACAGAAGAGGGAGAAAACTATGGGATGGCATATTTTGCTCGTCAAGCGAGCATCATCAGATCCAAATATACAAGACCAACCAGCTGTACAAAATCAGAATTACATTGTGTTGACCAACTAGAAAGTTGCAATATCAATTGAAATAAAAACAGTACATTGAAAGAGAGGCTCAACAGGGGCCCATGGTTGCTGTAAGTGACCTCAGCGTATACATTCGATTTTCCAAGAAGTATCTAACTCATGCCACTGTTTCTCTCCCACGACGCTAGTAAGTGAGTGACAAGCTACGATCACACACTCCGAACTCATCGTGGGTATGTATTACATTCACGTAGGATGCTGGTTAACTCACCAAGACAGATGCACGTAGTGGGGCATGTTGTTGTACAAGTAGGGGAATGCAATCCTGTACTCTGTTCGAATTGGCTGCCGGATGATGATCTTGTTGATGTCGTTAAATTCATTCCAGTCCTCATCACTGAAAAGATAATTAAAATAATTATCTAGAGAGCATGAAGATCACATGCTAGCCACTACTCAACAAGGCAAACAATTTTCTTTTTTTGTACATAAAACAATCTCGTTGCAAAAATTAAAATGTTTTGCTTTTGATTCTTTTAGGGGTTTTGCGATACCACAGTCATGTAGCCCCATGTACTTGGGTGTGTGTAGAATATTGTCTGATAACCTGTGTACTGTGATGTCTACTAGTTTGCGTATTTGTGGCTGGCTGCGTGTCTCAACGGTATCATTCTCGCCTGCTGTGCTCAAGGTTGCAGGATCGAATCCTGAAGCAGCCAGTTGGCATTTGAGGGTGCGCAATTGCGAGGGAGCCATGTCAGTAGATTTACTGAAACGTTAAAGATCCCCGCCGAGGCGAAATTCCGGCACCCCGGTGTCTCTAAAAGCCACAGTTGTTAAAAGGGACGTAAAACCAATAACATTATTGTGTGTATTTATAATTGAGGTAGGACTTGGATAGGAAGCAACCAGGGTCGTAAGTTAGGTACCATCCTGGCATTTGACTGTAATAGAGGTGGGGAAACAACGGAAAACTACTTCCAGGATGGCCTAGTTAGTATTTGAATCCGCCTCTTCACAGTTTTGCCTCACGAGGCCAAATATACCCCGTTCTAGCCCTCAGACCAGAATTAAATTTCTTAGCAGAGGCGGAAATTAAACCGGGGCCTCCGCGGTGACAGCCAAGAATGCTAGCCACTACACAACAAGATGGACGAACAGTTTTAGAATAAAAGATCATGATTACGAAGCATAAAATAATTGTTTGCTTTGTAATGTATATAAAAAACTTAGACACAGTGTAGAGTGGTGATAAGTTTTTAAATTCCCGTATATTTTAGAACTGAGCCTCCGTGGCTTAGGCGGCAGCATGCCGGCCTCTCACCACTGGGTCCGTGGTTCAAATCCCGGTCACTCCATGTGAGATTTGTGCTGGATACAGCGGAGGCAGACAGGTTTTTCTCCGGGTACTCCGGTTTTCCCTGTCACCAATTTCATTCCAACAACACTCTCCACTATCATTTCATGTCATCTGTCATTCATTTAATCATTGCCCCAGGGTAGTGCGACAGGCTTCGGCAGCCGGCACAGTTCATATCCTCGCCGCTGGATAGGGACTTCATTCATTCCATTCCCTGACCCGGTCGGTTGACTGGAAGCAGGCTGTGGATTTTCATTTTATATTTTAGAACCCTCTGAGACTAGAGTTCGCATACCAAATGGCTGAAAATGAATCAAAGTGCGAATCATGTTTTTCTAGCATAACTGTAACTCCATGTTTGGAGATACTTCTGCACAGGTGATGGCGAGAATTAAGTCTCTCGCAGATGGGATGAGAAGCTACAAATACAAATAAAATACCGTGTACCTGAGGTAGTGATGTAAAATACACAGACATTTATAAATCGGGGTAAATACCCAATTTGGGTAAATACCCCGGTATTTTAGATTTTTCATCAAAAATCCTGTGTCATGGTAAGTTGAACCTTAAAAAAGGATACCGATATGCAAATTATTCTACATTAACTTTTCAGAAATGTAACAACATTAGATAGTGAATCGAATTTAATTTAATTAGAATTGGGACTTAAAAAACAGAATTAGAAATTAGATCAGGATATATAAACTAACAACTCCACTACACTGAAAAAGTTAGGTTAAGTACACTAGGCATCAAACAAACAATAGAAAATGGGAGGGAAGTACAGTGTCAGTTTGAATTCTAGGTAGGATGAGCAGAGCAGTGTTGCCAACCCATATGCTTGCTGGCATACATCTTCACCCATTATAGAGCCCACATACTACAAAACCTTCCTGACAAGCATTTATATTTTTTAGAGTATGATCTAAAAAATTAATACTTTTATATTTAAAATTGAATGAAAAAAAGATACAGTCAGTGTGAGAGACTAGACTTTATATAATTTCAAATGATGCATGCTACAAATGTTAGAAAGGCTCAGGAGGGCTTCTCGCTTCGCTCGAAGCCCCAGGACTCTTTCAACAGACTCCATTACCCGTTAACTTAGGCTTCCCGTGCACTCTGCTGCATGACGTCACGCACTCGCCGTCTCCGTATCGCATAATGCCAGACCCCAGGAGTAAACTCAGACTCAACAGACTCCATTACCCTTTAACTTAGGCTTTCCGCGCGAGGGCTGCATGATGTCACACACTCGCCGTCTCCGTTTGCATAACAGTAGACCTAAGCATAACGATGAAGTTGACAGATCATTTGAAATGATAAAATAACTTAAAGCACTTTTATTAAGCTTTTTTTTTCTCTTCAAATGTCCTTCCTATTGAATATATTTTATTACCTTTTGAGTTTTGGCATACACATTTCAATTAATATGCATATAGCCTACTCTTATTACTACAAAAGTAGCCTTTCCCTCACACATCTTTGTTGCTCATTTCCAGTACCGTAATAAAACTCAACCTTCTCAATATCTTGGTAGGCCTATTTATTAAAAATTTAAAACACAAAACAACCAAAAGGTTTTATCCAATATTTTACTTTAGTTTAAGGGAAAAAAAACACACAAAGGCAAGATTACAGTGCCAAAACATATAAATACCCAAAAATACCCAGACGTCCATTTTCCTTTTCTTTTAGTTTTGGAGGATCAATATTGTTCCTGATTTCAATTTAAGGCATGAAATACCTGTGTTTCAGTCCTTGTTTGTCCAACACTTCATCAACACAACAAGTGTTGTACTAAGCTCAAGAAACTGAAAATACCCCCATTTTGGGTATTTAAACGACCACTGGGTATATACCCGGGTAAATACCCAATTTATATTTATCTTCCCACTGGGTATTTATCCGGCCCACATCACTAACCTGAGGAGAGCTGAGAAAAATGACTTTTACTGAGGAGTAGGCTTGCGCATAATAGTTCGCGGCTGGGAGCGATCAGTTTAGTTCGCAGCTCCTTAGCGAACTAGTCGCTCTTTTAGTTCGTTAGGTCCCATCTCGAATTCCCTGTAAGACAGATCGTTCGCTCGCCGTGCTGCTGACACTGCACGCGCTCTTTGTTTGTTATAGCAGTCTGTCACCACTGATGACTCGTCACCAGTGATTGCTCATTCACATTGCTCTCGTTTCAAGCAATACTGTAGGCTACTGTAACAGTTACTGTGCAGTTCGTGTATTAGATAGCGACATGTTGCGTGTGTACTGCCCCCGTAATTGAATTATATAGAGACCACGGTGGCTATATATATGAAATTATAAGGAAAGTTATGGCTGTCATAGTTATGACGTGGGTAGTCATGACGTAAGCACGGATGACGTAAATGTTATGCCAGCAGGCTACTTGAGCTGAGATTCTCAGTGACGTCAGTATTTAGTCGAGAATGTTCCAAGATTTACGACGCAGTCGCAGGAAACGAGGAATTCTGCTGAGGAAGAAACTATGCTATTGGAGGAGAAGCATGAACCAATGAACGATAGTTTCAAAGAAGACGGAGATTGCTGAAACTATGGTATTGTTATTACTTTTGGAATGCAGAATTGTGGAAATCCATTTGCAGTAAAGGCATTGATTTGGAATTTTGGTGAAATTTATTTTCAGTTTTTGAATTTTGAAAATCCGTCATGTATTAATGAAGTTGGAACTTCTAGCGATGACGCAGTATCTCGCTTTGGAAGGGATGGAAACGCCCCTCGTGAAGTTAATAAAAGGGCTTGCGCAGAAGAGAGGAGCCCCTTTTTCGTTCTCTGATCATTCTGAGATCTCATTCTCAGATCATCGAAGTATAATTGTGAAAGTTCTTTTCTTATACATTCATTATAGTGAGACGTCGAAGTGAACAGCAGTGAAAAGAATCGTCTTTATAACGCGTGGCGAGGCCACTATATTAACGAGATCCAAGTCAAACTAGGTGAAGTTGAAACGGACCTTAGAAAGCTTCTACAAGTTTAGCTTCGAACAGTTAGCGGTCTCCGATAAGCTAATTGCATTGTGCTGTGCTACATGCAGTAATAGAGAAAAGATGAACAATTTCGACCGATTAGTTCGAAAGATATTAGCAGTTTTATACGACTGAGAAAAGTGATTATCTCGCCACAAGAGAAGCACTTTTGTATAGCCAGAATCAACGCAACGGCTGACGCTGCGAGTGGAATAGAAAGACTTCAGATTGCTTGGTTACACAACGATACAGTATAATGGAGCAAGTTAATACGGCAGTTTGTTCTTCTGACACTACAACCGAAGAGCAGATGGAAGGCTAAGGAGCTTATTGCAATTGGGACATACTTCAACGGAGTAAGATAGCGACATGGAACTTCGCTAATTGCTATTCCACACAAGCGAACATGCAGTGAATACCATCTACACCCATGTTTCGTAATTAAAGGCTGAATACCATCGAACAGCCATAGAAACAATTTCATACTCTGAATATGAATAATTTCTTCGGAAATTTCTACAAAACTTCATGACGATTGTCTACTGGAACTTCAGGGAATTTTTCAAGAGAGGTCAGGGATATCCCGACTCACAAAGAAGATTATTGCCGGAAGGATGTCTATTCGTCTTCAAGGAGCAGAGCGATTTCCGGAGAAGGAAGCAGTTCGATTCTCCGAGGGTGCTATTTCCTATTTCGAGGATGGAGTTCAGCTTTAACGTGGTGAAATGGATCCATCAGCAGTCTTCTTTGGGGAATTTTCCTCTGGAACGTCAATCGGCAGATAAGGTAGTCGTGAACGTTTATTGTATTTGAGTATATTAATGATGTTTGAGCAACCATTTTTCCCATATTTTTTATCCTCATGTTTTTGCCCTATTTTCTTGATGAGATTCTTATTCTCAGTACACCTTGTTGAGTTTTGCATTTTTCGACGATTTATTAAGACATTGTTATGTCGTGGGCATAGTTAACGATTTTGAATCAGTTGAGACTGATATATAGAATTTTCAGTAATTAATATTTTTGTAGTCACGATTTGACTGTAAGTTAATGATTTTTATGGCAGATTTAAAGTCAGACAGCGTGTCATTTTATTAAAGTAATTCTACCCCAGTTTAATTACTTTGACCAATTTTCTGTCATCATCAAGAAGGAAGAACATTTAAATGATTTTAGAGCGTTAAAATCTCTTACGTTGTCGACGATCTTGGAAATACTAGTCGTTATTTGTATTGATTGCAACACAGACATTTATCGTCAGTTATGAATGAACATTGCATTATAGACACTTTTGTGAAAGAGTAACTTTAATAATGAATTATTGAATGCATTAAAGTCCAGAGCTTTTGTTAGGAGTTTTTCTCAATTAGAGATTTATAGAACGATGTTTGCATTCCCCAGTCTAATTGGATTCTATTCGACTACTTTGCATTTTAGTCGCACTTTATTTGAAGATAGTATTTTCATACTACAATTTCTTTTATGATGTTAATCTTAAATTTGATAGACCAGACAGGCGTATATAAGCGTATTCACTATTAAATTTATTTGTGATTGGCAAGATTTGACTTCATTTCGGTTCATGAATGAAATCCACGAAGGTTAAATGAAAAACAGTTTTGAAACAATTAATGATTATAAAAATTTTTAAGTGGAACTATGAATGTATAATCGCTAGTGCAGCGCGTGTTGAAAGTCGCTGAGATATAATGCCCTTGAATATGAAGGAAGTTCCCACAGGAATAAATGTTAAAGAATTATTTGTGGAAGTTTTGTAAGTTATGTGGAAGTTGAATGCCATATAGATTAATATATGATGATTTTGGGTATATTTTTAATGCAGTTTGTGCACTAACTTGTTAGCGAAGGATTTTCCGCTGGAGTAAGATTGTCATAGTTCGTTGAAAATAAATCAAGTGAATTACTGTTATAATTAACACGAGTTTTGAAAGAATTTAAGATAAGATTTTGAATGAAGGTTGCCGTCACAAATCATTATTAAAACCTTTATTAAACCAGATTGTGACATTAACATGTATAACTAACCTTCATTGGTCGATTATATTAAACACGTTTATGAAAATTATCAACCGAATGAACATGTGGTTAATGTATTTATTAAATTAATAATTTAAACAATTTAAATGTTAATATTGTAAATAATTGCTGTAAATATTTTTGAAAATAATATGGAACGAGAGTGATGTTAAAGGCGTGCTTATAATATTTTTATTGTCTTTGACAAATATTATAAACAATTTCTAATTGTTATAAATAATTTATGTGATTTTGTTATAAACATTTAAGAGCTAATTATACAATTGGATTGAACTTAACAAGTTTAAGGAATTAACATAATGATCCAATAGGATGTGAGCAAAGTACTTGAAAGATTTGCGTAAATATAATGTGAGTTGTCTTGTAGACATTTAAAAGCTTGAGAGAGCAAGCTGTACTCTTACGTAACTTAGCACGTGAGAAGGGAATGCATTTGACCAGTATGCAACAGGTTGGAAGGTAGCTCGCAGCTGGGCCAACATCTGGTTA
This sequence comes from Meconema thalassinum, assembly GCA_946902985.2. Lineage (NCBI taxonomy): Eukaryota > Metazoa > Arthropoda > Insecta > Orthoptera > Tettigoniidae > Meconema > Meconema thalassinum. The sequence goes on from OX336395.1 coordinate 131,045,785, forward strand.
TCAGAGTGAGGTCGTCCGCACTCCGGCCTTGCGACTATAAATACCATTCTCATGTTTATTAAAAGGAAACCAAATGCTCTATATATGTCACACCCTGATGTCCTTTTCCAATCCAATAGTGTTATGAATATTACGTTATTTGGAGCTCTTGGGAGCTAAAATGTTTTATATCATGTTGTATGATAATTTTTGCAAGTCCTACTGGAGGACGTAGTCAGATTGACTTGGGCTACTGATAGCCACGTTAATTTTGTTGTGTTAGTAAAATCATACCCTTTATTAGAAATAAAGCTTTTGTACAGTTCAAAGTTCTCGTCTTCGTTTTTGGTTCATTTTTAAATGTCATGGTGGAGGTTATTGTGTGAACAGACTTTAGTGATCCTGTTGTCAACTCAAACCCCGAGATAATTAAGAGGTAAGTAACGGTAAGTATGAACCCCCGTCTATTTTGGTGTGTTCCACAATGATTTCCTGTGAACTTCTGTGCTCTTATCTCGATAGTATCTGTCAGTGCCATTTTCATTGATGTAGCTGAGCCGGTGCAATTGATAGTTGGCAATCCGATTGAGGGGGCGGATATCTGACAGCCTACTATCCAGGTAAACGGGGACAGAAAGATTGGCGCCCAAAGAGCGTGGGGCTGAGTCAACAGAAAGATTGGCGCACCTAAAACGTTGGGGCTCGATTCAACATAACTGGATTACCAGGTTGAACGCCAGAAAGAGTGGCAAACCTAAAACGTGAGGTTCGATTAGACTCAAATAAAGAGGTTGATTCTTTGTTAGATGTCTATGCCAATTGTAGAATTTAAGAGTGTGATTATATAGGAATTAAATGTTGTATTGTGTTAGGAAAATTACACTCAGAAAAGATCAGATCTTATACAACTTGAGAAAGGTTAAATAGGCTGGAAACTTAGAAAAATCGCCTATGATCTGGAATCTTATTTTATTTGACCGGCTTATGACATTTCAGTCATATTAAAGATAAAATTAATTATTTGGATTGTAAATGTAAATTATTTGTGTTAGGATATTTTAAAATGAGCCAGAGAAATTTGAACATGTGCTTGAGTTTGTTTCAACATGAAGTATCTTCGAAGGTTAATTATAAGGTAGTTATAAGTTAGATTTAAGACAGAAAATTGATCAAAATTATATATGGTGAAAAGTGTTGCTCAAATGTTATTTTGCTCTTTCGATGTATGTCCCTACAGCAATCCATTTTGAATAATATTGTAATGGCAGATGAAAGTTTGAGGTTGATGCTAGAGGAGATGTCTGCTAACTTGAAAGCTAGCATGAACAGTAGTATGAAGCAGATGCTGAATGAAAGCATGAAGGAGAATAATAGTAATTTGTCTGCTAATTTGAATGCAAGAATGGAGGAGAATGCTAGTAATTTGAATAGTAGTATGAAGGAGATGGAAGCTAGGAATACTAGTCGAATGGAGGAGAATGCTAGTAATTTGAAAGCTAGTATGGGTGAAAGTTTGAAGGGTATTCAAACTAGTGCTGCTAATTTGGAGGATAATATGTCGCGTTTACAGATTAATACCCTAGGAATTGAGAATACTGTAAGTGACATCCGCACAAACGTGTCTGATGTTAAAAATGATGTGTCTAAGGTACAGAAAGATCTTACAATGTTAAATCTAGATGTAGCTAATGTCCGAGGGGATATTTCTTGTGCTAGAGCCGAAGTTGTAGTTGTCAAAAACGATGTAGCGACTGTCCAAGACAAGGTCGAGGAAGTCCAAAAAGAAATTCAAAAAGCTAGAACTGATGTATCCAATGTTCAGGTAGACATTAATAACATTCATGCGGATATAACTGAGGTGCAAAGTGACATAACTAAGATTCAGGTAGAGGTCAACACAGTTTTCGTAGATATTACTAAAGTCCAAACTGATGTAAATAAAGTCAGGGAAGAAATCGAAAACTCAAAAACTCTTTGTACGCGTAATATAACTGCATTAGCGACTAGGTTAGTCGATGAATCAGTTAGAACAACAACGTCTTTAGCAGAGTTGAAGTATGATGTAGAGGTCATGAGAACCCAGGTATTAGACCACAATAGAGTATTAAAAGAGGATATCGAAGTAGACATAGCCGAAATGTTAACAGCAAACGTAGCGGTATGGAAAGACGAGTGGAATAAGTCAAGTGGGGAACATGTAACCCAAATTCAGGAAAGGATTGAAAGAAAACTTGCCAGTACGCAGATAGAAATTAACAATGAAGTAGTACAGATTAGGAAAGATTTAAGCGTCAGGATAAATTCGTTATCCGAAAAACAAGTTGACGATAGAACACAACTAGATCAGGATATGCAAACTTTAAAATCTACATTAGAGGATCAAATTCATAAAGTTGTCTCGGATGTAAATGAAACGACGAGTAAACTGAAAAATTTGAAGTTAGGAGAGGCTAGTTTAATGGAGAACTACAAAGAAGAGATTATCAAGAAAGTCTTAACAGAAATCACCGACAAGGATACAGAAGGCTTAGCTTGCGAATTGAATAGGAATTATGCTAGAAGACATAACCTAGAGCCAGAAGAAAGAGACGTGACTCCTGAAGAACGTGTATCCAGATTCAGAGAGGAGGATGACGAGAGGAATATGGAACCTGAGTGGAATTATCGAGATAGTGGGAAAAACTATCCGGATTCATATCCGAGGAACGTGACGGTCATTAGGAATTTCGAAGACAAGCCACAAAAATTCAGTAACACTGATAGTTTGACACCTATAGAGTATGTAAGGAATCTCAAAGATTATTTCATCGAAGCTCACATTCCCAGAGAAAGAGAGATGAAGATAGTAGAGAGATATCTGATTGGAGGACCCCTTGAATGGTTTCGCGCATTTAGATACACATTCAGTAACTTTGACGAGTTTGCAGAGGCATTAATCAAGCGATTTTGGTCTATAGAAGCGCAGAATTCGTTGAGAGCGGAGGTGTATTCAAGAAAATACTCAGGTACTCTTCCAACGAGGTACGCTGATTTCTTTACGAGTCAGTTGTCCCGCTTGAGATTTTTGCAACCCCCATTGTCCACGGAGCAACTAATAGATGCGATTTCTCGTATGCTGCCAGTTGAGGTGAGGAGACTTATAATTTCGTCCAACATCAGGGATTTATCCAGCATGGATGAATTACTAAGAAGGTTAGACTACACAAGTCCAATGCCTAACGTAGTCCAGAAAGGTCAAAGGAAGGAGTTTAAAGAAATCAATACGGTATACATGGACCAAGTCCAACAAACTGACAAGCCAGAGGAGGAGAAAACTGATAATGTAGGTCCTCACAGGAATAATCAGTTTAGAAATTACAGATCACAAGGTTACCGACCGTATCAACAGAGAAGAGGTTGGAACTACAACCGAGGAAACTACAATGGAAGAGGCAGATATTACAACAATAATGGGTATAACCGTAACTATAATAGGAATAACCAAAACCAAAATAGAAATACTGGTCAGAAGAGAAAGTAGAGAGGAAAGAATACATTAACCACATACAACCCAGAGTAGAAGAAAAATATGATTAAGGAACATAGAGGAAATATCATACTAGAGTAAGCCAGTTATAATTCAATTTCGTGTTCAAGAGAGTTGAGATACTTGTAACATTGAGTTTAAAAACAATTTGCAACTGTTTTTAAAACGTGGTGGGAGGAGAATGCCCCCGTAATTGAATTATATAGAGACCACGGTGGCTATATATATGAAATTATAAGGAAAGTTATGGCTGTCATAGTTATGACGTGGGTAGTCATGACGTAAGCACGGATGACGTAAATGTTATGCCAGCAGGCTACTTGAGCTGAGATTCTCAGTGACGTCAGTATTTAGTCGAGAATGTTCCAAGATTTACGACGCAGTCGCAGGAAACGAGGAATTCTGCTGAGGAAGAAACTATGCTATTGGAGGAGAAGCATGAACCAATGAACGATAGTTTCAAAGAAGACGGAGATTGCTGAAACTATGGTATTGTTATTACTTTTGGAATGCAGAATTGTGGAAATCCATTTGCAGTAAAGGCATTGATTTGGAATTTTGGTGAAATTTATTTTCAGTTTTTGAATTTTGAAAATCCGTCATGTATTAATGAAGTTGGAACTTCTAGCGATGACGCAGTATCTCGCTTTGGAAGGGATGGAAACGCCCCTCGTGAAGTTAATAAAAGGGCTTGCGCAGAAGAGAGGAGCCCCTTTTTCGTTCTCTGATCATTCTGAGATCTCATTCTCAGATCATCGAAGTATAATTGTGAAAGTTCTTTTCTTATACATTCATTATAGTGAGACGTCGAAGTGAACAGCAGTGAAAAGAATCGTCTTTATAACGCTTGGCGAGGCCACTATATTAACGAGATCCAAGTCAAACTAGGTGAAGTTGAAACGGACCTTAGAAAGCTTCTACAAGTTTAGCTTCGAACAGTTAGCGGTCTCCGATAAGCTAATTGCATTGTGCTGTGCTACATGCAGTAATAGAGAAAAGATGAACAATTTCGACCGATTAGTTCGAAAGATATTAGCAGTTTTATACGACTGAGAAAAGTGATTATCTCGCCACAAGAGAAGCACTTTTGTATAGCCAGAATCAACGCAACGGCTGACGCTGCGAGTGGAATAGAAAGACTTCAGATTGCTTGGTTACACAACGATACAGTATAATGGAGCAAGTTAATACGGCAGTTTGTTCTTCTGACACTACAACCGAAGAGCAGATGGAAGGCTAAGGAGCTTATTGCAATTGGGACATACTTCAACGGAGTAAGATAGCGACATGGAACTTCGCTAATTGCTATTCCACACAAGCGAACATGCGGTGAATACCATCTACACCCATGTTTCGTAATTAAAGGCTGAATACCATCGAACAGCCATAGAAACAATTTCATACTCTGAATATGAATAATTTCTTCGGAAATTTCTACAAAACTTCATGACGATTGTCTACTGGAACTTCAGGGAATTTTTCAAGAGAGGTCAGGGATATCCCGACTCACAAAGAAGATTATTGCCGGAAGGATGTCTATTCGTCTTCAAGGAGCAGAGCGATTTCCGGAGAAGGAAGCAGTTCGATTCTCCGAGGGTGCTATTTCCTATTTCGAGGATGGAGTTCAGCTTTAACGTGGTGAAATGGATCCATCAGCAGTCTTCTTTGGGGAATTTTCCTCTGGAACGTCAATCGGCAGATAAGGTAGTCGTGAACGTTTATTGTATTTGAGTATATTAATGATGTTTGAGCAACCATTTTTCCCATATTTTTTATCCTCATGTTTTTGCCCTATTTTCTTGATGAGATTCTTATTCTCAGTACACCTTGTTGAGTTTTGCATTTTTCGACGATTTATTAAGACATTGTTATGTCGTGGGCATAGTTAACGATTTTGAATCAGTTGAGACTGATATATAGAATTTTCAGTAATTAATATTTTTGTAGTCACGATTTGACTGTAAGTTAATGATTTTTATGGCAGATTTAAAGTCAGACAGCGTGTCATTTTATTAAAGTAATTCTACCCCAGTTTAATTACTTTGACCAATTTTCTGTCATCATCAAGAAGGAAGAACATTTAAATGATTTTAGAGCGTTAAAATCTCTTACGTTGTCGACGATCTTGGAAATACTAGTCGTTATTTGTATTGATTGCAACACAGACATTTATCGTCAGTTATGAATGAACATTGCATTATAGACACTTTTGTGAAAGAGTAACTTTAATAATGAATTATTGAATGCATTAAAGTCCAGAGCTTTTGTTAGGAGTTTTTCTCAATTAGAGATTTATAGAACGATGTTTGCATTCCCCAGTCTAATTGGATTCTATTCGACTACTTTGCATTTTAGTCGCACTTTATTTGAAGATAGTATTTTCATACTACAATTTCTTATATGATGTTAATCTTAAATTTGATAGACCAGACAGGCGTATATAAGCGTATTCACTATTAAATTTATTTGTGATTGGCAAGATTTGACTTCATTTCGGTTCATGAATGAAATCCACGAAGGTTAAATGAAAAACAGTTTTGAAACAATTAATGATTATAAAAATTTTTAAGTGGAACTATGAATGTATAATCGCTAGTGCAGCGCGTGTTGAAAGTTGCTGAGATATAATGCCCTTGAATATGAAGGAAGTTCCCACAGGAATAAATGTTAAAGAATTATTTGTGGAAGTTTTGTAAGTTATGTGGAAGTTGAATGCCATATAGATTAATATATGATGATTTTGGGCATATTTTTAATGCAGTTTGTGCATTAACTTGTTAGCGAAGGATTTTCCGCTGGAGTAAGATTGTCATAGTTCGTTGAAAATAAATCAAGTGAATTACTGTTATAATTAACACGAGTTTTGAAAGAATTTAAGATAAGATTTTGAATGAAGGTTGCCGTCACAAATCATTATTAAAACCTTTATTAAACCAGATTGTGACATTAACATGTATAACTAACCTTCATTGGTCGATTATATTAAACACGTTTATGAAAATTATCAACCGAATGAACATGTGGTTAATGTATTTATTAAATTAATAATTTAAACAATTTAAATGTTAATATTGTAAATAATTGCTGTAAATATTTTTGAAAATAATATGGAACGAGAGTGATGTTAAAGGCGTGCTTATAATATTTTTATTGTCTTTGACAAATATTATAAACAATTTCTAATTGTTATAAATAATTTATGTGATTTTGTTATAAACATTTAAGAGCTAATTATACAATTGGATTGAACTTAACAAGTTTAAGGAATTAACATAATGATCCAATAGGATGTGAGCAAAGTACTTGAAAGATTTGCGTAAATATAATGTGAGTTGTCTTTTAGACATTTAAAAGCTTGAGAGAGCAAGCTGTACTCTTACGTAACTTAGCACGTGAGAAGGGAATGCATTTGACCAGTATGCAACAGGTTGGAAGGTAGCTCGCAGCTGGGCCAACATCTGGTTATCAGAGTGAGGTCGTCCGCACTCCGGCCTTGCGACTATAAATACCATTCTCATGTTTATTAAAAGGAAACCAAATGCTCTATATATGTCACACCCTGATGTCCTTTTCCAATCCAATAGTGTTATGAATATTACGTTATTTGGAGCTCTTGGGAGCTAAAATGTTTTATATCATGTTGTATGATAATTTTTGCAAGTCCTACTGGAGGACGTAGTCAGATTGACTTGGGCTACTGATAGCCACGTTAATTTTGTTGTGTTAGTAAAATCATACCCTTTATTAGAAATAAAGCTTTTGAACAGTTCAAAGTTCTCGTCTTCGTTTTTGGTTCATTTTTAAATGTCATGGTGGAGGTTATTGTGTGAACAGACTTTAGTGATCCTGTTGTCAACTCAAACCCCGAGATAATTAAGAGGTAAGTAACGGTAAGTATGAACCCCCGTCTATTTTGGTGTGTTCCACAATGATTTCCTGTGAACTTCTGTGCTCTTATCTCGATAGTATCTGTCAGTGCCATTTTCATTGATGTAGCTGAGCCGGTGCAATTGATAGTTGGCAATCCGATTGAGGGGGCGGATATCTGACAGCCTACTATCCAGGTAAACGGGGACAGTACTAATCTGTTTTACATTTTGATATTCGAAGATAAAAAAATACAAAAATATGAGTATTGAAACATTAGTGAAATTCCTTATTCCTTCCTTATTTCCTTTTATTCCTTGTAGGAACATAGGGTAGCTACAAACTTCTTCCATCTCACTCTATTGTTGGCCATCCTTTTAATTAGGGTCCATGTCTTTCCTTCTGAGAAAACTTCTCTTTCTATTGTTTATAAAGCCAAAAGTCGTCATTTGTTTATCATCAGGGGCGGATCTAGGGGAGGGCGAGGAGGGCGACCGCCCAGGGCCCCGCGGTCCGGGAGGCCCCGCGCCATGGATTGTTTTAAATTTAATTGATTCATTTTTTGTACTTTTCAAACTTTCGAACTAATTTATAATTCATATTATTTTATCAGTGCAGCTATGACCTCCCGTGCCCGTGCAGCAAGTTTAGATTTCAGTGAAATGATAGAAGACTTCAGCCGGGAAAAAAGTCGCAAAGTAATATTTTAATATTTCATAGTTTACATAATCTTCTTCAATGGGACTTAAAGGTTTCTTTCATATTATTAAAAAAATGTACTGTAGTGTATTCAAAATATTGTAACTATTCTTTATTTTCTTCTTCTTCTTCTTTCTTCGATTCGGCCAACTAGGGACCACGTCAGTTCAACTGTCTCTTCTTCCGAGCTTTAACTACCGCCCAGTGTTCCCGCATTCGTCTCCGGTGTTGTTCTTTTCTCTCTTGGGACCACACCTTCCCTGTCCCCATTTGATTTGATTTTTTTTATTTCCTATTGTTGTGGGCCCCACCTTATCATACCGCCCAGGGCCACGCAAGGCCTGGATCCGCCACTGTTTATCATTAGTGAAATACCGGTACCGTACCTAAAAGAATAACAGTATGGACGATGTGTTCGTAGAAGCATACACTTATTATCCTCTTTAATTTTTCTCTCGCGTGGGGCCGATAACCTAGACGTTAGGCCCCTTAAAACAACAATTACCATCATCATTTTTCGCGTGTATCGGCGCGTCACCATCCGATTCCATTTCCTACTTGTCACTAGGTGATGATAAGACGTACCCCTGCCCGCCGGAATTTTCATTTCTTACTTGCTTCGTGATATTCATTATTTGGCTGCTCTGAAACCGTTGGGTACATTATCTTTATGGCATGAATGGGAGGAATAGGGTTTCTTAGTTCAGAGTTTTTGTCCATAGAAGTTCGCTTTTCTTTGTGAATCATCGTCATAATGTTCATTTCTTAAAAACAGGTAAAAGTAGTTGTATCACCATGTATCGAGAAAAATAAATATCAACTAGTTCATTCAAATGGTATTGTTAATCCAGTTCGCCGATTTTCTAAATAATTGGACATATTTTCAAATAATCCAAAATGACTAAGTTAAATAAAACTGTGGAATTATCCCCACATCTACATCAGTTAAATATCAGTAACTTATATTTATGAACCACCATTGTATTACATTACAAATATAAGGTAGTTACTACTATTAGCGTGTTAGTTCGCTAAGGAGCTGCGAACTAAACTGATCGCTCCCAGCCGCGAACTATTATGCACAAGCCTACTAGTAGTGTGTAATACTGTTATTATAATAAACCAACATTGAACAATCGCCACGCCAAAACTTGACAATCTTGCCACTAACAATAGATACACTCAATCAACTGAGCTGACAACAAAACAAAGCGCATGCGATTGTGCAATGAGTGGTGATGTGACGAGCTGACGAGCTACGGCGGACCCGCGCTCTGGCGCTGTTACAAGTCGGTCAGCGGGAAAAGAGCGAACGAACTAACAAGCGAGCGATCTGGGAACTAGTTCGGTAGTTCGTCTGAGGGACCCGCTCTTCCGAACTAGTTCGTTCGCGAACTACACAAGACTACTGAGGAGGAATGAGAGAGCAGAGAATAAGAGTGTCACAAAATAATGTTTACGGGAAGTGATTGAATGGTATGGCAACAATAAAGGAGACTGGAACAAGGCGATACAATATTCTACATTACTGAAAATAGGCAATATACCCTTTGTAATAATGAATAATAATTTGCAGACGAAATAGAAGGCCGAGCGTTCAGAGGTTAAGAAGTCGGGCATTATGAGACCCTTCCATGATTTCCCGCATCAAATGCAAAACTCCCGTATATTTCCCTCATTTTTCCGGGTCACTACAATTCCCATACAATACCCACATATCCTGTATTTCCAGTATCGCTCGGCACCCTGTTAGAGTTTTGTCTGTACATTGATCAGAAACGTGAGATTTTGGGTTTTCTCTATCCAACATGTCCAGAAGTAATAGGAAATGTATTTTTTTTTTCTCCATGTCTGTATGGGTGCATATCACATGAAAACAAAGTGTAAGTTTATGAAACCTAATACTTACAAGGAAAGGTTATGCAACACAGGCTGTAAATTATTTCTTCATTGCAGCATGGAGTGGGGAGTTCATAGGTAGCTCGAAATATGAAACCTCAAATATCTCTGTTAACGAAAATATTGGACTTAACATACCGTATTTACTCGCCTATAACACCCTCTTTTTTCCCTCGAATTTTCGGCTTCAAAAAATAGGGGGGGGTATAATAGGTGAACATTTCCCTTGATATAGGTTAGGATGGTGTGGTATAAAGGCACACAAAGGAGCACCTAGCATCCTTAAATCAACACACAAAATAGTTATTTTAACCTAGACTTTCTTTACGATGCAAGTGATAATAGCCCACTTAAATAGCCACTCTCTTGCATCATCACAGCTGACTAGCCACAGGACTAAGGCAACGCTACAATTGACCTTATAGCTTACATAAATCTATAATCGAACATGCAACTTTTGGTTTGAGCTATCAATATAACATTCGATCCTTGCTAGGGATGGGCGTGCTAAACAGGGAAGGAAATACCACCAGTTCCTTGCAGTCTTGCCGACATATCTGCAAAGTTTAGGCCTGTAGTTCCCTTGAGAGAATAACAATAGTGTTCATAAATAAATTGTGGCTTGTACTACAGCAGAAGCCCACAAGTGTGCAATTCTAATGTATCGACAGGTGAACAAGGCAAGATTTATTTACTGAATAAATTTGGTTAAAAATCAAGGTAATACAGAATTGTGGTATTTTTCTTTACTTTGCATTATACCATCATTTTCTAATATCCACTCCATGAGAACAAGTTGACCTCAGATAGCGTTTGATCCAACCAAACAGCAACGAGCTTCATCTCGGACAAAGCTACCATTACTGTCAGGCTGTCAGCCCACATGACTGGCTGATTTCAGGACCCCTACGCAGTTCATCACAGGGAACTCGTGGAGATTTGATGGACATTGTTGTGAGGAGCTTCTAGCACGCAAGAGTAGCTTCGAGATTGGCAGCTGTGACAATGCCAGTTGTCTTATTTCAAGAACAAAAATTTTATGTTTCTTCGGGAATATGGTAATTTGCACAAAAATCCCCGCATATAGGCTCTCATGCACTGAAAATGTTCACACTAATGTTATGTCAAAAAAAGTGCGAGTTATATGCAAGCAAACAAGGTATACCGCACAGTCCTTCCTGTTTCTCACTCCTTCCTTAATTACACACACCGAGATATCTCCTTGAAGAATGCTAAGAACTGTTTAGGGACACAATACACCTGGCTACTGCCAGCCTTACAGGTGAGACCTTGAGGTCAAAACGAGTTTGTCGGGGGACACAACCTTGAAGATACATTGAATGGATTTATGGCATTGGTGTGTCTGATTGTGGGATTGTTCCTACTTGCATCTTTTCCCCACCGTGTGCAAGTTCTCAATAAATGGTGAATTTTCAGCAAATCGAGATAACTTAAATATGGTTTACTGAGATACTTACGCTGGATTAGCATCTTTGATGAGTGGTTCAAATTTAGGACCACCTGGTATGGCCATGTTTAGAGCTTTCGCTGTGAAGAATGACTTATGATCAAAGAGGTAGAAGAAGTTCGTGTCTACCAAGTCCGTGAGTAGCTGGTTCGCGAGTCGATAAAGTGTTGCCATCTGCGGCAGTGACAGGTTCCATCGTCGGTATGTAGATCCATTCACATGCCTGAAAGACAAGAATAAAATTAGAATCGTTGACAAATATTCTACAAGACAATGCCATCCCATCCAATCTGCCCCATAGTCATTAGTACATGGTGTCCACAGAATTTTCAATGTCAATTTTCCTGACCATTTTTCAACAAAATTCCTGACTCGTGAAGTCATCGTAACATCGGAAAAGAGGTTTATTGAGCAAACAGATATATATATATTTATTTTATTTGCAGCCTCCACCATCCCCATAGCTGCCCAACGCTCGCCTCTTTATTAATTTAAAATACAAAATAGCCTAAAGTGCAACGTGCTGGGCGATGGGGTCGCCACATCCCTACGCCAACGCTAAAAAAAGCGTACAAAAGATGGGTAAACGAGGTTTTTACTATGATGTACTGTAAAAATGGAAACTTACCATAATGTCCAGTGAGTTATTGCCTTTTATCTTCAGAGATTAGTTGAACTAGTAACATCAAAATATGGTTGTAAAACACAAAATAGTGTATGGTTAATATAAAATTCCTGACTTTCTATTACTCTTCGCCATTTTTCCCGACTCACGCCATGTTTTCATACTTTTTCCTGACCAAAAATGTATTTCCTGACTTTTCCTGCCTGTGGACACCATGTTAGTATAAAACAAAATTATAATACTGTAAGCCAAAAATGAGACTCAGACTTAGGATATGGTTTCCTGGATATTGTCATGGATGATCCAGAATATATGGAGGTCTGAAGAAATTATCGGAATTCTTCAGGGGTAATGACCCACCTGGAGAGTCTTCCTAATAATTTGATTGAGACATCCACTCCATGAGAACAAGTTGACCTCAGATAGCGTTTGATCCAACCAAACAGCAACGAGCTTCGTCTCGGACAAAGCTACCATTACTGTCAGGCTGTCAGCCCACATGACTGGCTGATTTCAGGACCCCTATGCAGTTCATCACAGGTTGTGTCATACTAGGGCAATTGAGGAGGACTTACTTGCTTCCAACAAGTGGCTTGTGATCATAAAACCACTTCAATACAGATGCATCTTCTTCTGGGTCCAGTTCAATCTGTATAGCTTCCAGAGGTTCCACATCGAGTACGTTGTCAGCGTAATCCAAAGGCGGCTCCTCATCGTCGAAGGGTGGGAATCTCATTCGCTTGAAATGCCGTCTGTCTCTCTTCTCACGACGCATCATGATCCACATTGTCCTAGAAATTGGATTACAACACAAGATATTAGTTCTCTGGTTTCAATTAGGGGCTTTACGACATTGTGGGCATGTAGCCCCGTGTACTTGGGTGTGCATAGAATTTGTCTGATAACCTGTGTTATTGTGATGGCCGTATTAGTGTGTGTGTGTAATTCAGATGAGGATTGGGAAGGAGGTGGCTGTGGCCTTAATTTAGGAACCATCCCTACATTCGCCGGGAGTAGAAGTGGGAAACTACGAAAAACCACTTCCAGGATGGCCGAGGTGAAATTCGAACCAGCCTCTTATTAGCTTCACCTCACAAGATTGAGATTACCCCGTTCCAGGCCTCAAACAAGAATCAAACTGAGCCTCCACGGTGACAGCCAAGAATGCTAGCCGCTACACAACAAGGTGGACAGGTATTAGTTCTCAAGATTCACTAATTAGTGATAGTCCTCCGTTCTTAAAGAAAATGTATTTTCTGTTGGTAATTCGTTTTAGAGACTTGGGACATTTTTGTCATCAGCCCCATGTACATAGCTGTATGTTCAATATGTCTGATAACCTGTGTTTCTGCGGTGACTGTAGTGTGGATATCTTATTATATAATACGCAAAGGTGTATGTTTCACAAAACTCAAGCCCCTAAACTAGAGGGAGTTATAAGGTGTGGTTTGTACCAAAATCTTCCAAATCGTCTCAATAGGAAAAATCTTGCATTTCTTCAAAAGTCAACGGAAATGTATTTATTTGTTTATAAAGTGCTTACAAACAAATAAACAAGACGATAGCCCCTGGCAGAACTGTGTCGCATACAGCCGCATAGCACTAGAACCGGGCGGGTAGTCTCTACACATGGGGCGCACACAACCCATTGTGCAACCAGCAGCAGCGATGAATTGCTCTCGGAATTCATAAATTACGACAATTTGTTTAAAAAGTGGGTTTAAACAAATAGAAGCTCACATAACAGTAAAGCCAAATTGCATTCCTGATATTCCAAACTTCTTTTTAGAGGTGTTTAATTTAGAATCCACCCTGTACATAATTTTGGAAGACTATTAATCTCCCTGGGGTCATTAACCTATATGTTGGGCCCCTTAAAACAACAATCATCAGCATCATCACTATTACCATATTTACTCACCTATAACACCCCCCCCCCCCTATTATTGGGGGGGGGGGGGAAATAAATAAATAAATAAATAAGGAATTGCGAAGGAGAAATAATCAGAAAAATGTAGCAAATAGGCCTACAAGAAGGGCTCGGATTCGAGCATATTTGCATATTTTTTCCCTGAATAGTACACATTGAAAGAAGCCTTTCGGTGGTATTTTCACCTCTCTGGGACCAACAGAATTGAAATTTATCGAGCATATTAATGCATAAAACCGCGGTTTTCAGAATAGAAGCATATAAATCCATATTCTTGTGGTTTTCGTCTAAATAGTTTGTTTTTCTTCGAATTCCCTCCCGAATTCGGGCCCTGACCTTCCTTAAGGTTCGAAAACTGAAATTATTATTGAAAAGCATATCTGGTGCGAATAATAGAACCACAGGTTTTTAACCTTTAGTGAGGTCGTTCTCGTCATTGAAACTTTTATTGACTGATTTAAGAAAATCATTCAAAACTGAAAAAATAGAAAAAATTCTTGTTTACAGACCAATGCAGATCTACTTCATTGACTCACCTTAATTCTGAACATTTTGCAAATGAACTTTTAAACTGTAACTTTTATAGAACTTTTCTTATATATACTTGAAAAACTTGAATACGAGTAGGGATATTGCAGTGTATCATGCATACAATTAGAAAATAAAGCTCTTATATAAAGGTATGTTATTGCCACGGTGGGTGAGTGGTTAACGTGTCGGACTACTAACCCCAAGCTTGCAGGTTCGCCCCTGGCCGTGGTAAGTGATTTTTGAAAGGCGACAAAAATCACGACATGGATGTCATACGTTGTTGGCATGTTAAAGAACCCATTTGAATTCAGTAGGCCGTGTTCAATGGCAAAATTAATCTCGGGATTTTCTGCCAAAACAAAGTTCCTCCATTCTCTACTAGAAAGTGCTGTAGTGTCAAGGAGCTTAGATATCTAACCTCCTTGACTTTCATAGCGCTCAAAGGAACGACTAAATTCAACATGCAAGCTACCCTCTGGGTGTCAATTAACAAAGCTTGCACCCGGCAGCCGAGGCCATACGTTATTATTATTATTATTTTTGTTGTTTTTTGTTTCACTTTCCTTTCTATAGTAATTAACAGTGTTTTTCGAGCATATCTATAGAGCATAAAACACATGGTTTTCGAGCATATTTGGAGATTTTATCGAGCATATCGATCCGAGCCCTACCTACAAGATCACACTTAACGGTAAAACCCGCACTTTTGCCTGCACCACCTGTGCGTCGTTGACCTCGACAATGGCTACTCACTCCCCCCTACCACCAGCTTACAAGTTCCGTGTCTCGCGTCCCGCACGGCCGTATGTAGTGCAGAAGCGTGCAGTACACACACGCAAGACTAAAAATGAGCAAGAGAACAAGTTTTATGGCATCGTTCAAGTTGAAAGAAAATGGAGTGAAAGCGGCGAGTCGAAGTGCAGCCGTGTATGATTCGTTATTGGCGCAACCAGAAGGACAAATTATTGGGAACCAAGAAAACTTCCTTCCGCGGTGTGAAAAAAGGAAAGTACGAAAATGGGGTCGGTATTAGAAACAAATCTTCCGTATTTCAGGTAGGCCTAGTTGACGTGTAACATTGCAACACTGCGTAATCTTGAAATCGATGCACGCAATGCTGTGCGGCTGCAGCACTGTCTTAGTCCTGTGGCCAGTCAGCTGTGATGATTCAAGAGAGTGGCTATTTAAATGGGCTATTAGCACTTTTATTATAAATGAAGTCTAGGTTAAAATTACTATTTTGTGGGTTGATTCAAGGGTGCTAAGTGCTACTTGTGTGCCTGTGCCTTTATACCACGCCATCCTAACCTATATCAAAGGAAATTTTCACCTATTATACCCCCCACTATTTTTGAAGCCAAACATTCAGAAAAAAAAAAAAGGGGGGTGTTATAGGCCAGTAAATACGGTACTCCTGACAATGTTTCTCTCTCATCAGTCCATTTACACATCCACTCCATGAGAGCTAATTGAACCTCAGATAGCGTTTGATCCAACCCAACAGCAACGAACTTCATCTCGGACAAAGTGATCATTACTGTCAGGCTGTCGGCCCACATGTCTGGCCGATTTCAGGACCCCTACGCAATTCATCACGGGGAACTCACAGACTCGTGGAGTGAAATACTTTTAGAAACTGCATAAGATGCATAATTATTATTGACTGATGTAAGGTGGTGAATTAATGAAAAAGCTGTGAAGAGCATGGCCAGAGTTTATGATTTTTTCCCGTTCTTTTTGATGTAAATATTTACAAAACATCAGGATGTACCAAAAAAACTAATATTTCTATTCTGTATTCTATTTTGTATAATAATAATATCGTATGGCCTCAGGTGCAAGTTTTGTTATTTGACACCTAAAGGCTAGCTTGCATGTCGAATTTTGTTGTTCCTTGAAGCATTATGAAAGTCGAGGAGATTAGATATCTAAGCTCCTTGAACACTATAGCGCTATAGCACACTGCTGGCGGAAACTCCTGAGATTAATTTTGCCATTATGAACACGGCCTACTGAATTCAAATGGGTTCTTTGACATTCCAACATCGTATGACATGGTGTCGTAATTTTTTGCCGCCTTTAAAAAAAAATCACTTACCACGGCCAGGAGCGAACCTGCAAGCTTGGGGTTAGTAGACAGACACATTGACCACTCACCTACCGTGGCAAGCTTTTGTACACTTCACAGATAAGTCTCTCTACCTTTCTATTGCTTTTCCCTCTTAAGTCAATAATGTTGCCCATTTTTACCTTATGAATTTTTTTGATATCTTTTACTGGTGGGAATAAAACCCAACAGAATACTAAAGAAGTATGAGCAATGGAAGTTGAAGGATCAAGAATGATAATACGAGGTCTATCCAGAAATCAAGTTTCCCATTTTATTAATAAAAAGAAAACATCGTTTCATGAAGAACTTGATTGGCACCAGATACAGCCGTGTTTGAGCTATCTTTTGACATGATCACCACCAGAATAGAGACATCTGTCATATCGTGGGATCAACTTTAGCATTCTTGTGTCATAGAAGTCTGCCGCCAGGGAATGGAACCAGTGTGACCATTTCGTTAGTCTAAAAGTGGTACCTTAGTTAGTTATTGTAGTTTTAAGGGGCAGAGTCTTTAACAATAAATTTCCCTCAGATATTTATTTTTTGACTTACGAGGTTACTCTAGTAAGGTAAAGCTATTTTTGACAGAAATTTTAATAAACAATTCTCAATCTAGCCAAAACTTGACTTATGAGGTACCACTTTTGTCTTCAGCTCTTTGACAGTGGGAAAATGCTGACCAGGGGACAGGAATTTCTTGAGGTGCAAGATAAAATGGAAATCGTTGGGAGCAAGATCAGGACTCGACTAGATGATCCAACAGCTCCCACTCCTGCATAACAGCTGAAGACAAGTGGTATACGATGGTTCCATTCCCAGGCAGCAGACGATACGACAGGTATCTTATTATTCTGGTGGTGTTTACATCGAAAAATAGCTCGAACATCTGGTGGCAATGAAGTTTTTACAGTAGCCATGTTTTCTTTTCATTAAAAAAAATAGGGAAACTTAATTACTGGATGGTCCTTGTATGTAAGAAAGTCTGTAGTTTTACACAACTATTAATCTCGCAAACATAAACCAAAGGACCTCTTTTTTATGAGAAACTGTAACATTGAATGTGCCATTTCAGCTTGAACATTTCGCATACATAACCAGAGAACTACCGGCCGCCATGGCCGAGAGTGCTAACGCGCCACCGCATGCCTCACTGGCATCGGGAGAATGCAGGTTCGAATCCCACCTCGACTGCCCTAAAAATGGTTTTTCATTTTCACCACCAGGCAAATGCCGGGACGGTTCCTTCCAATAGGTCCACGGCCGATTCCTTCCAAAAATCCTTCCCCTGACCTGTCCTGAAAATAAAATCAATGGCCATTGGCTGAAATAATCTATACTAATATAATAAAGCTGAAGAGTTTGTGTGTTTGTTTATCTGTTTAAACGCGCTAATCTCTGGAACTACCAGTCGGATTCGAAAAATCCTTTTTGTATATGATAGCCTGATTCAAGAGGAATAGTTCAGGCTATGTAGCATTAGGTTGCACCTCTCAGGTAACCTTAAAGATCGATTTTTGTTCAGCAAGTCGGAAGAACAAGCGCTCCAGAACGGCTTCAATAATACCGAAGTCTAATGTTGCCATGTAATGCGGGCCGCATCACGTCGCCCCTACCAATGTTCTGGTGCAGAATTGCAAACTGCTTATAAATTGCAGTCATGGGGAGTAATTAGTGCAAAAAAATTTCTTAGGCCCCTTAAAACAGTTATCATCATGACAATAGTATGCCTCTGTATAAGGGCGATGGTGTTGGTGCAGTATACTGAGGTTATCAGCTGCAATAAGCGTTGGTGCTTTCAAATTTCCTTTCATTTATTCCGATCCGTATCCTTGAGCGGCGTGGAAGCCTCCGTGGCTCAGGCAGCAGCACGCCGGCCACTCACCGCTGGGTCCGTGGTTCAAATCCCGGTCACTCCATGTGAGATCTGTGCTGGACAAAACGGAGGCAGACAGGTTTTTCTCCGGGTACTCCGGTTTTCCCTGTCAAAATTTCATTCCAGCAACACTCTCCACTATCATTTCATTTCATCTGACATTCATTTAATCATTGCCCCAGAGGAGTGCGTCAGGCCTCGGCAGCCGGCACATTCATATCCTCGCCGCTAGATGGGGGCTTCATTCATTCCATTCCTGACCCGGTCGGAGACTGGAAGCAGGCTGTGGATTTTCATTTTCATCCTTGAGCGGCGAAGCTGGGCACTACTGCTAGTAAAATTATAAACCAAGAACTGAACTGGGTTCATCTTGGTGACAGGAAAAGATATGGAATAAACACTGCATTTCCTGACATATTCTTTGCCATAGCGTATTCATATTTGTGTCCCGGTAATTTTATTATTAACCAATTTTCTTGTGCCTATATTTTAATAAATACTTCAAAATATAAAACTGCAGTTAGTCGCACACACTGCTGTGAGTTTTGTTGCTAACCTTGTTCACAATGGGAGAATACAAGAATAATACACCAAGCTTTTAATTTTAAGTCGCTCTGTTTCTCACGTACATTGTGGAAGAAGTTCCTGTCGTCTGGAAAAAATTATTGACGGTTGTTATTGGTTAGAAACAAGATATAAAATCATAACCTTCATGGGCGGATTTTAAACTTGGCACTTCTACTCGGCCAATAGTGTGACATCTTATTTTTGATAACGGGTGAAGCCTATTGGTTATAAAATTTGATATCCTGCCTGTATCACTCGTTCGCCCAATCGCGTACGGTACATGTACGGAAAATATTCATATTATCATCTGAATAACAAAATAATGTAACAAGAAAAATAATATTTATATCATAAAACAGGATGAATCTCTGATATAATTTGCAAAAATAATTACTTTACATAAAGGCAAACAGGCGAAATACTGAAAATTTAAAATTTGTTAAAATTAAATGTGTTAACACAGAATAAATTGGGAAAAGGGAAGGGGGTCAAACTATAATTTCGCCATTCTGAAAATTTTACTGTCCGATAACGAGTATTATTGTGGTGTCAGTACCTGAAGAAAACAGTCGAATATGTAGAGCATGAAGTAGAAGAGTTTTTCGTCCTCAACCCAAAGAAAGAAAGGTTTCAATCACACTTACCCCCACTGTGCAATGTAGACAGGCTCGATGACCCAGGGGATCTCATTAACAAAGGTGATGGCTCCAGTAATATGGTAAAGGACCTTCACGTCACGGATCTGCTCCCAAGGCATGGGCATGTTCTCCAGCAGCTTCATCACAGCATGTGGCATGTACTTCAGGGCTCTGGAACATTTCATTTTACAGTAATACCAAAAACAAATGACGGGACTGTTAAAACAACCAAAACGGGTTTCTTGATAGCTCGACATACCAAAACTGTAAATTGTTTCATGATGATGTTGTAGCCCCATGTACTTTGGTGTGTGTGTTTGTAATATATCGCATTTGCTCGGATATATCTCGCACCCCATATTTAAATTTGAAATTGCAGGGAAAAGTTTTCCTTGCATATATCACGCATTAATTTCTGACGCCGTCATAAAGATGATCGTAGTAATTTTAAGACACGTTTTACCCGCGACTGTGTTGTTAGTTTTGGCGGCGGTACTTTCCTTTCTTTCATGGTATTTGTTGTCCATCTGTTGCATTGTCGACAAGTAGGCCTACTGTAATTGTCTTCACATTCCATTGTTGTTTCTCAGTTAAGTGTGATTGTTTCCTTGTCGAAAATATCATTTAGTTGTGAACAAAAAAAAAAAAGCGGAAGTTACCGTATACGGCTGGATTTAAACTCGAAGTGATCAAATAGGCCGATGACCAAGGTAATAGAGCTGCCAGTCGAGAATTCATTGTGAATGAATTTGATATTCGCTACTGGCGTCAACAGAAAGACGCGCTAGAAACCAATAACCAAACATGTAAGGCGTTTTCAAATGTGAAGACGCAGTAAAACAAAAATACGGGGTGTAACCGTCAGCTGTTATGTTGACGCTCCACGCGCTAAATAAGTAATTGTTAGGTTAGAACATGTCGAGATCTGGTATTGATAGTCACGATAATCTGATGACAGAACACAAAATAAAGAAAGCTGTCAGTTGGGTTATAGGGGTATGGGTTATGGTGTTAATAGACATTGTTAAGAGCTTCTTGAAGACGGGCATCGCAAATGCATCGGACCGAAGTTAGGAAGATGCTACATGGGATGATGAGGCACGCCAGAAAAGCTCCGAGATTGGCAGCAGTGACGGCAGTTAACAATTCCAGTCTTGTTTCAATACTGCAAATTTTATGTTTTTTCAGGATTACGGTGTTTCAGTCACAAATCCTCGCATCAAAAATTTTCACACTTATTTTCGGTCAGTAAAGTGCGAGTTATATGCGAGCAAATACGGTAAGGGAGGATTGGTAAGGAGATGGGCGTGGTCTTAAGTTATGCTATGTTTCCAGAATTCCCCACCGACCTTTCTCTGGAGGAAGAAAAGCAGTTTACAGGACTTCAATCAGACCGAACACTTCAACTGCAATATGGTGAGCTACCACTTATCAAGTTTTGGTTATTAACGAAGAAGGAGTACCCAGTAATAGCAGTGGAAACTGTTACCCTGTTGCATTTTTCCACCACCTACATGTACGAGCTGGGATTTTTGGCACTAACCAACATAAAGAACAAGAAATGCAAGAGACTTTTCTCAGTTGAGCAGGAAATGCGCAAGTGTGTGCCTTCAATTCCACCACGAATTGAACTTTTGTGTCAAAAGCGACAGGCTCAGATTTCTCATTGATCTCAAATTTGCTGTAAGGCAAAGCCTGTAAATAAGTTTCAGTTCTGGAACATTGCTATATATTCCGTAGTCGTTAAAACAAAAACAAAACAAGAATCAGTGAAATAATTTCAGTTAATTTTATTAGCTATACCATAAACCCTCGGGAGTGTTGTGGCACACCAGTTCAGAACCACTGCTCTAAAGCAACGAAAACATAAAATGGAAGGTATTGACTAGGTGGACTTATAATACGCCAATGTCTGCCATGCAATACAGCTATTTTGAGAACTATGATATTTCAACATACCCCAAGTAGACTCTCTTGTCATGCCGATACTTGCGGCTGCTCATATCCCCATGATCACGAATGATCTTACGGATGTGTTCTGGTGGCATGTCTTCTTTCTGGGCATCCACAAAACCAAACTTTCTCTTTTCGGAAAACCTTTTCGATTGTAACTGCTGCCATTTTTGAGCTGTAACAGAGATCCACCTTTTAAATATCAAGTGACAAATTACCGTAAGCAACTGTAACACCAAGTATTCAAGTTATGTTCCCGAGTAAGAAAGAAAACCTTAAACGTTAAAAACTATTAGTAGAATCACTTTTCAGTCGATCTACACGAGTGTATCAGCCAAAAACATTAACCATATTGGATAATTAGTATTATGATGTTTGAAGCCATTTTTAGTGTTGCCTTAGTAAACCGACTGAAAAGCATCAAACTTTCGGATAATTAGTAGTTAAAAATTAACATACAATATTCTCTATACTAATATAATAAAGCTGAAGAGTTTGTTTTTGGGAGATATGGAACTGCGCCCATAATCAGTGGTATTTCCAGATCCTTTTAATTAGGCCGATTGAATTGCGCCCATAGTCAAGTCGGCTGTTAGCCCAAGGTCGGTTTAAGGGGAAGTGACGGACTGTCTCCCACCACTAGCTTCTGCACTGCTGAGAATAAGATGTAGTCCCCCGTCCCGATAAGCAGCTGTACTGCGGGCCTCCGGGGGTGGCAGCTAATCACACTAACCACTATACCACAGAGGCCAATAATAATAATGATAATAATGAAAATCCACAGCCTTTTATCCAGTCATTGGACCGGGTCAGGGTCGGAATGAATGAAGCCCCCATCTAGCGGTGAGGATAGGCAATGTGCCGGCTTCCGAAGCCTGTCACACTCCTCTGGGAAAATGATTAATGAATGACAGATGAAATGAAATGATATTGGAGAGTGTTGCTGGAATGAAAGATGACAGGGAAAACCGGAGTACCCGGAGAAAAACCTGTCCCGCCTCCGCTTTGCCCAGCACAAATCTCACATGGAGTGACAAGGATTAGAAGCACGGAACCCAGCGGCGAGAGGCCGGCGCGCTGCTGCCTAAGCCACGGAGGCTACACTAATAATAATACAACTCTCTCTAATCCACCATAAATAACAACCCTTCTAGTTTTTTTATACAATAAAAAAAATATAATAATCTTCTAAATGGTAAGATTACCTCAAACTAGATTATTAAACATTTGCAATAACAAAACTATTTTTAAAATAGGGTTAGGTTGTCGAAAACATTCCAATGTACCAGTCAATGCTAATATTGCTAGAACAAAAATTAAATATTAGACTGTTTTGAAAACTGTACCTGTTTTATGTATCCCAGGCCAACACTAAACTCTTGTCCGCAATCTGGACAGGGTATAATTAGTTGTTCGCAATCTGGACGGTTTTGACTTGTTCACAATCAAGACACAACCGATTTGAAATGAGTCACTTCAAATTCACACCACTCGACACAACATAATTCGGTAGAGGGGTGGAGGGAGGGAAGCTACTTGACCGCTCTCAATGGGCGCAGTTCCACAGCCACTTTTCGAAGGCTGATGCTAATGACCAGGGTCATTAGTGAAGCTTGGGCGCAGTTACATACAACCCTTGTTTGTTTGTGTGTTTAATCGCGCTAATCTCTGGAACTACCAGTCTGATTCGAATAATTCTTTTTGTATATGATAGCCCGATTCAAAAGGAATAGTTTAGGCTATGTAGCATTAGGCTACACCTCTCAGGTAACCTTAAAGATGGATTTTTGTTCAGTAAGACTGAAGCCAAGCGCTCCCGAACGGCTTCAATAATCATCATCATCATCTTGCACAGTTTCCAGCCACTGGCCGGGTCTGTTTGGAACACAAGCCTCTCCAACGTCTTCTGTCTTCCCACCATCTCTCAGCCTCCACCCTTGTCCAGTCTTCTCCTCTCTTCTTCACGGTTTCTTCCACCACCTACAGCCACTTGTCTCTAGGCCTCCCTCTTGGTCTCTTTCCTTCCCACTTCGTCTCGTGTATCCTCCTGGGCATCCTATTCTCCTCCATTCGTTTTACATGTCCCGCCTCAATAATACCTAAGTCTATTGTTGCCTGGCAATGCGGGCTGCATCACGTCGCTCCTACCAATGTTTTGATGAAGAATTGCGAGCTGCTTATAAATTGCAGTCACGGGGAGTAATTAGTGCTAAAAGATTTCTTAGGCCACTTAAAAAATTATCATGACAATAGTATGCCTCTGTATATGAGCGATGGTGTTGGTGTAGTATACTGAGGTTATCAGCTGCAATAAGCGTTGGTGGTTTCCGATCCTTATCCTTGAGTGCTCCAGTTCTGTAGTAGTATTCATTATCATCCACAAAACAAATAAATCCAATGGGCGAAGCCGGGCACTACTGCTATGTTACTTATACAGGTAATTTTCAAAAGTGTACAATAATTGTTTTGAGTCCAATTGACTCATCTTCAGTACTTGCACAAAATTACAAAACAACACTACGACGTGCGCTCATATATAAAATAGAGACATTAAAAAAAAAGATACATAAACTAAAATGTTATCATTGTTAAGAAGATCCTTGATAGTGCATTGACAAGGCAATGGACATGTCTATTGTCATGGCTTCCTTCTTGTGTATGGTAGATGGGGATAGAAAATTCACAATCTTTAAAACTAAGTGCGTCAATACGGGACTGAAAACGCTTTGTTGTTATGGCAGCTTATAATGTTTTGAAAATTTTGTAGTGTAAAATGGGGTCATCCAGTAAATCACATTCCTTTGTTTTTTTTTTTCGTATCATACTTTGTGTGGATAATGTATTTAAACATTTCCAAAGGCAGCAAAAGTTGTGTCATGTTTTGCACGAGAGGCTGTCTAGCAGCAGCTGACCCCATATTTTAGTACAAAATTATATATTCCTTGGTTAAAAACAAACATGGCTGATGAGAAGAGGAAGAGATGGAGACAGAATTTTTCTTTGTTTGAAAGAAATTTACAAATTGGACTGATGTGACGTCTAGGTAGTCTCTTATCAAGTTAACTACATATCGATGGATGAAAGGAAGAACATCTTATCCACCATTTAGTCTCTTTTTCAGGAAACGAAAAAAGTGTTTTTTAAATTTCCGGTCGAATTAATTTTCACAAATATATATTATTGTGTTTCCTAATTTAGCACAGTTTTATGTGTATAAATCGTCTTTTCTTGAAGTAGATTATTAATAGTAGATAATTATGGTTCTTACGATGTATTGAAGGGTATTATTTTGTTTGTTCATATTATCTAAAGGTTGCATAAGGTGCTGTAGCAGACATTTTTCTTAAGATGTGCCCTTAAGATGTTCCAGCAAACTATTATTAAAAACGGTATTTAAACTATTTACCAAAACAATTATCTAAGGTTTTAAACTTAATAACACAATTTGATTCTCAAGTCAAGTTCATTAATTTATATTGATGGTTGCAATGTGTAATTTAATTCCTTTTAATGTTGAAGTAGAACAATCTAAAAAAATAGTACAAAAAATGTAAAATACGACATTTTGGAGATTATGCAATAAATTAATCAAAAGTCTATTTCAATGCCATCCTCTTCATCAATTTCTGGCAATCATTCTTGAATTGAGTGTTTGGTAGTTAAACGTTCATGATGATATTTACTCTTGGTACAACACCTTTCAAGAACAGTCGTTGCAAGTCTTTGTAGAGCAAAGGGGGTATTGGCAGTTGGGTTAAATAAGCTGGGTTCAAATCCATTTCACACATTTTCTGAGATCAATACCCAAATAATCCTCTCCAATGGTTTCATAGGTAAAGTTGATTTCGATTTTATGCGGTTTTTTTTCTAGACAAAGGCAGTTTTAATCTCTGTTATTTTCAATGGGCTACCTTTCATTGTCCTTGCATTCAGAGGAATTACTTTTAAGGAAAATTCTTTCCAAACAAAGAAGTCACGATTAGTCATTTCTATAACTTCAATCTTGGCGAGTTTGGCCAGTACAACTATCTGAAGATAGAGATATTACTTTAACATCTCTTCTCTGATCTACCATTGTCAACTAACTGTACATATTTCATTGCTCACTCTTTGACCATCAGCGCGACCCCAAATGTATCAAAATGCATTCCCACTTCCACTCTCGTACAGTTTCATTGTAAACCGAGTACTTTCTAGAATAGTACAATAACATACTGCAAATCAAAACTGGCACAAACAGAGTCATTTGTCAATTTTGATTTAGATTGATAAAAAAAAATGTCTTTGGCCAATTCCTTTTCTTTAAGATTTGTGTTTCTACATAGAAACACTGCACGAGCCAGTGTGCACAAAACCTCCCATCAATAACACTTCATGAATTTGGTATCACACTGTACGTTTGCAGGGGTTGTAGGTTCCAATAATCGCGAATGAGAGCTTCATAATGAGGCCCAGTTTCCTGCTGTATGTTTATCCTGGGCTGAGAAAAAGTTACTTTAGAAAAAAAAAAACTTTCTATTGAGTAGATGAAAAAAATTGAAACTTGAGTTTTACACTATCAATACTTGTGCCTATTAACATATAAATTGTCATTACCCTCAGACAATTTCTATGTTGTTGTTGTTGTTGTTTTTTCCTATGGCTAGCCCGGATTCCAATCCATCAGCTTTCTTGCCTTCCAATAGAGTTATGTGAGGTTTCCTGAAGTTCTAGCAGTCACATCAAGTTTGTTGCAATGTAGCAGGTGCCCCTTATCCATTTTAATTCCAGGTTCATGACAAAGTGTGCATTCTTCAGATCTCAGGATGTTGATTCGTTTCAAATTAGCTGCAAGGCAGTCATGGCCAGTGTTAAGTCTGAAGAAGGCTACAGCTTCTCTTCTTGGTGTTAATTTATATTGATCCCATTTAGCATCAATGTCCTTCCATAATTTGGTTTCTGCTGTTTTCTTTGCCATTTCTACATACCCGTTTTTGATAGTATTTTTCAAGATCCTTTTTGCTGATATAAAATCAGTCTGACTGACAGGTTGTTGTGGTGTGGTACCATTGTTTACTAATCTGTCTGCCTCTTCATTTCCTGCTATTCCAACATGAGAAGGGATCCACTGAAATGAGATCTGTTTGTGGAGTCTTTGAAGGGTTTTTATCATACAAAACATTTATTTCAGTTCTTTATTTTGAGGCTTATAATTTGACGAGATGGCTTGGATGGCTGCTTTTGAATTTCTATGCATATAGTTTTAAGTAAGCGGTTCCTAGAAAAGACGCCAAACTCCGGGACAATTTATCATACAACCACAAATAAAAAAATAATTATTAAACTTGAGAATAATTGGCTTATTTATAGTTTAACGCAGAATTAAACAAGAAAAATATTGGTATAACTCATATGTTAATAGGTCTGTTGGTTTGTTTGTAATTAAGGTCTAAACTCGGGTATCCATAATATAAAATCCGATAGACACGTACTATACGTATTGCAATATATACTTGAACTGGGAATTTAGGGTTATGAGGGGGACATTTTTTTTTCTGGATTTGTCCTAGCTAAAACAATACATTACAGTAAAACTTACCTTTCTCCTGCAGCTTCTCCTCTGTGATAATTTCAGGTGGTTTCATCGGTGGTGGTACGAGAGGCGGGTGGTGCATCACTTGCGGGTGAACCTGCGCCTGCATGTGAGCCTGAGCGGCAGCATGAGCATGGGCGGCATGAGCAGCTTGGGCAGCCTGCGCCGCCTGGGCTACTTGAGCCGCCTGGGCATGAGCAGCCGCTTGTGCTGCCTGGACATGTACGGCCTGGGCGTGTGCTGCCTGGACGTGAGCTGCTTGGGCCTGAGCTTGCACTTGAGCCTGGGCCTGAGCAGCTGCAGCTAGCTGTGCATGTGCTGCTTGCTGTTGAGCCATCATGGTGGCCCATGGATGCGGCCCCAGTAGGTAGGGGGGCAACGCCATCTTCCGCTACTTCTGGAATGGAAGATGTGAAGTTAACTTACTGTCAACCATTCCACGAAAAATTACTGCATAAAAAAAAAAAAATTAAAAATGATTTCACTACCTAGAAAGCATAACAAACAAAAAGGGGTACGCATACCTGCCGACCTCGCAAACTGAAAAATCGGGAGATTTTGAAGACGATCGATGTCTAATCATATTTTTTCGCCATAGCCTATTACCGAGGAACCGATAAAATCGCTCCGATCAAAAAGACACAGTCAGTCTGAGAGACTAGACTTTATATCATTTCAAATGACACATGCTACAAATGCTATGCTAGAAAGGCTCAGGAGGGCTCTTTCAACAGACTCCATTACAGCACGAGATTTAGCTTTGGTAGATATAATAGCACTATTAATGTCAACAGACTCCATTATTAACACACTTTACGTAAACTGTAAGTAAGCTAGTTTAACGAACGACCCACAGACTCCATTATTAACACACTTTACGTAAACTGTAAGTAAGCAAGCTTAACCAGGGTGTCGACCAACTCATCTTAAAAGAATTCCCTGATTATTCCCTGATTTTTTCAGAATTAATGGGAGAATTCCCTGAATAAAGAATGCTAAACATTCGCCCGGGAACGGGAAGTGTGATGAAATGCACGCTATTTTTGATTGGTTTTAAGCGCTCTCCAGGAACAAGAAGCAAAATGTAATCCAGGAAAGCAAAAGGAAAATAGAATTAAGTTTTTTGTTTTCTGTTCTCGGAAATTCCAGGATCCAAACAGATGTGAGCAATGGCGGCACAAGGGAAACAGTTGTGAAAATAAATTTATTTCAATAAGTGAACTTGTTGTCCAGTAAAATAAGCAAGGTCTATTAAGTCATGCTACAGTAAATGCCTCCAATAAAAGGGACAAAGGGAGGTTGAATACACACATCAAGGTGTCACCATATGAGTGGGATCATCTTAGACCAATATTTAATTTGTAAAACCTTTCATTACCATTGAAATCACTAATCTACGTCGCAGGTATGATATTCGGTAGCATAAGTCTGAATATAAGCCTATACAGTAATTTACACATATCCAAGGGACGAAGGGAGGCATATTCCAAGTTCTCACTCTGAATTAGGTCCACCTCGTCATGACAGATATAATTGAGTAATCATCATCCAAGTCCCACTACAGCCACCCGGGTGTGGTTTACAAGCCTCCTCCACTCCTTTCGGTCCCTCCATTTTTACTGTTCCATCACTTCTGCCACATCCAACCCAGCTTCTCCAATGTCCTTCAAAATTTGGTCCAACGACCTTCTTCTCGGTCTTCCAACTGGTCTCTTTCCCTTGACTTCTCTTTCTAATTCCCTTTTTGCTACTCTTTCTTTACCCATTCTTTTTACATGTCCGAACCAACGTAACCTTGCTTTCTGTATCTTCTGATTTGACGGTTCCATATTTAACTCTTCTCTCATTTCAATATTTTGAATTCTATCCCTTCTTGTCTTTTTAGCTGACGTCCTTAAAAATTTCATTTCTACTGCTTGTATCTTACTATTTTGCCTTTTATTCGTTACCAGTGTTTCCAGTCCATATGTTACAATTGGTATGAAATACTGTTTATATAATATTAATTTCGTCAATTTAGTAATTTATAAATAAATACATTTAAATGAAGGAAATCATTATCAATGATGTTTCGACAGGCCAGAACACACCATAATCAGTCTAAAATAATTTAACCTAGTCTGTTTGATAATACAAGGCCGAGTTTGAAAGGTGTTACAAACACATTTCCTGGGCGCAATTAAAAACAAAATAGGACATAAGTTCTAGCCTAGCCAAGGAACGTAGGAGCAATAAATATGCATTTAAGGGCACTAGGCATATCCATCATATTACATAAACATCAAACATTTTCCTTGTTCCCGTTCCAGTGGTTAACCAGAGCCCCAGCAAGCTTCCCTTTCTCATTCCCGGGTCAATCGTGAACCAACCTGAACATAACTGGCAGCATCTACAAGGTAAAGATACCAAGTGGACTTCAGATGATCACATTAACAACCTCATAGTGATCATGAGCTAGACAACAGCGCAAGTGCTTGAGCTTCCGTTAAGCCTTTTGATCACTACAGTATAAAGTACAAGGTATCCCAAATGAAATATTCGTAAGCAGAGCGAGAGGTTATTTGCCTCGATGCACAAGAGTAGACACAGATCGAATAGCACACGATATAATCGGGGGTAGCACAACCACGTGTTTGAACGACTACGTATTTTAGGGGCTAAATCATATATCAACAGCAGCACAAGAATACCCTGGAAATTATTGCACACCATAAGTTTTCACTATAGATTTAGCACACAATGGCACAAATGTTATATTTTTAGAACAGCACACTAAAACATTAACAGTAGAACTACAGCAGACAATAATCAAAGAATACCGGGATGGAAAAGCCGGGCAAACAGTATTGTCAACCCAGGTCTAACACATGTTGCCCGGGCGCACGTTAACACTTGACATGACAATACACAAGGTAAAACCTCACTTCCTGTACCAAAAGCACTATCGAGACAATATACCTATCTGCGCTTTTGAAGCTTACACTGGGCAAACCGTTAAAAATATCAATATACTATGAGTGTAAGAATTGTTCAGCATGGAAAGTTCTACAAAAAAGTCCGCGAGAGCATATATCTATCTTCAATACATCGCCCACTATAAGTGTTTTTAGATTGGACGGGAGGGGGATTTGAGTTTCATGCACCTCGCCATTCTTAAATTACGTCTGACAAGAATTCGTTGTACATGCTATCTCCATGATAATATAATTAATAGTCCAGTCAGTGATTTCAACCCATCATGCAGAGACGTAAAACGGATATAGGCCTAGGTCGTAGTTCATTGACATCGAAAAAAGCGCTTGTCACGTAATGCATTCATAACTGTTTCCGGGCGAAGCTAGTATATTATACTCTGTGAGCTGCCAGAATAGGATTGACAGTTCTCGTCTCGCCATGTGGTCTGAGAACGAGATTGCCAAACTGTACAAGCCAGAGATAAAGCTGACCAGGCACTGAGGCACGTGGGCGGTAATATTGCAACGCAGAGTATTATGACATCAACTATGCGAACATGGATTGGTCAAGAGGCAGAGCGGTGATGACTGACGTGGAATTTCCGCTGAAATGTCAATCCTATTCAGGCAGCTCACATAGTATATTTATAAACAATACTAAATTTAAAATATTTTGTCGCCAAAGTTGCTACATCTACCGACAAAATCGCTAAATTGGCAATACTGATCGCAACGAACAAAATGCTCAAGGCCCAATAAAATGGCGTAGTTGACTCCTGCGCAGAAAGCGAACGGAAAAGTTGCCACATCATACATTCAGTTGACCTTGAGAAGGCACTGCTCATTGGCTGAGCACTGTCATCAGGGTGTCTACCGTAAGGATGAAGTAAAAATTAGTTACTTTTTAGTTACCTTTTAGTCAATTTTAGTTACCTTTGAATTCAAGATACGTCTGTGGTCTGCAAGCAAAGAGGCTCATCACGCGGTGAAGATAAACAACAATGAACTGTGATTAAAGCTGTAAATAAAATAAATAATAAAAAATACTAGATATTAATTATCAAATTAGTTGTTTCAGCTAATATGTCGTCTTGTGCACAATACGTTGTTTTAATATCAAGAGGCTGCTCTGCTCTTTACCGTTTGGCGAGATTTCCGTTGTCCCCGCGGTAGATCACGAATGTATGCGACGTTACGTGATCGTCACCGAATTCTGACTTTGCAGTCAAGTACGGAGAAATATCGAGATGTTACACAATCGGCGCTGGTCTCAGCCGTTTGACGAGATTCCCGCAGTTTTCACGATAGAACACGGAGAAAAATCGCGATTTAGATAAACGGTGTCAGTTTTGGTCATTCGACGAGATTTCCATTGTCCTTGAGGTCGGGCACGAGAAAATATAGCATTATTACGCAATCGGCGCCACTTGCTGTCAGTTTGATAAGAATCCAGTTGTTCTTGTCATTGAAGGTCGCGATGTAACGCAATCGCTGCCGCTCTCGGCCATTTTACGAGATTCACGTTGTCCTCGCAATATTATGCAATCGGCGCTGCATCCAGCCGTTCAACGATTGCCTGCCTATCTACCCTGACAGAATGGTGGAGGCAAGCTCAAGGTTAGGTATGGTTAAAATTCACGAGTAGTAATGGACATGTTGTATGGTCGGCGCCGTGATTCCCGCTGTCCCTATGCTGTGGTTGGGAGTTCATAAGTTCAGGGTGGATCACGAGGGAAAATTAGTATCGCGATGCAGCGTAGGTAGTCATTTATTTCTAAGTGGGTTGATGCACTTCTCGCTCCCCGTACGCTTTTAAGTATACGGTCATGGTAAAAGTGGCGAGTAGGTTTCGGAATGTTTCGTGATGGGTCCCCAATCACCTTTGACAGGATTCCCGCAGTCCTCGAGGTCACAAGTTCACGATAAGAGACGGGATTTATCATTTTACGCAACTGACGTCTATCTCGGTCCGTTTGACGAGATTCGCGCAGGCAAGTCATGAGGTCAGCCAGTCGTCTTGAGGATGTGATTTGGAGGATGAACGTTCGAAGTAGGTACCGTATCGAATATTACGAATTATTCTGAGAGGATTGCACGAATAATACGACAAGAGGGCACATTCTCTTTCGAATGCGAATCACGAATTATACAAGTTATCGAAATAACCAGTTAGATTATATATCCGATGGAACCAAAGTTCGAAGGAAAAATCGACATATAACTGAATTTCGAATTAACCATACCGGATGTCGCAAATTTACGAGACAGATTTTTAAAATACCGGTAGGTTATTATGTATTTCGAAGCTATTTCGTATTTTTATTTTCGAAACGGTAACATTTCGCAAGATAGCAACATTAAATTATTTCACGTTATTTTTGGACTTCAATTTGACTCAAAATTTAGAGGTCAATAACTGAAATGAGAAGTTTCTGTTTAGTTTCGGAAGTTTTCGCGAATAAACGTCTCGAGAAAAGTCAGGTTTCCTAATAACACAGAAAAATATTTCACACAAAACTAGAAAGTATCCTTGATGCCGAAAATATACGTTGAATTGATGTAGCCTTTACCACACAAGGTATCCATAGTATGCTTTTCCTCTAGCTCAGGCACGGCGAAGTATAGCTTATGCAATCGGCGCCGCTTGCGTGAAACTCGCTCCATCGCAATCTCTGAGCCTAGCGGCGCGAGTTTAAATGATTCAACCCGCCTACAGAAAATGTTCGTTACCCGTTTGTATAATTCGTTGCTTTTTCGTCACTTTCGTTACCCATTTGTAAAATTCGTTACTTTCGTTACCGGTAACGAGCGATCACTTCCCGCGAAATTCGAAAGTATTGCTTCCACTTTTACGGGATATAGACAAATGGAGAAAAATCCCTGATTAACAAAGAAATTCTCTGATTTTTCCCTGATTATTCCAGAAATTCATAATTCCCTGAGAATTCCCGGTTTTCCCGGGTCGTAGACACCCTGGCTTAACGAACGAATCGCAAGTACAGAGATAGCAAGAATCAAGTGAACGTTTCATGATCAACAAGATGCAAGTCATTCAGTATCACGCATAGGCTTCCCGCGCGGGGAACGGGGAACGGGAGGTCCCCTCTGCTGTATGACGCCACGCACTCGTCGTCTCAGACTCTGTGCATATGCACTTAACAACATGATGACGTCATATACGCCGTAACCGTAACGCATAACGTTAGACCCAAGCATAACGACGAAGTCGACAAGATCATTTGAAATGATAAAAATCACAATAATCTACCAGCATATTAATGCCAACATCTAAGTTACACACAAATAAGTTCACATGTTAAACAGATACAATATTCCGCAGCCTTCTCTCATCCACAGGCTATTATAAAAACTTCTACGAATACACGTTGAATTAACTGTCGACTATTTCAAACGAAGAGATATTCAAATCCAACTAAGCGGGACTCGTAGTTATGGAGAATAACGGCATCTATGATTTTTTGATACGAAGGGAAACTGCGGTATCGAAACACAATTAACACACGTAAACTCGACCTGTTCGATGGATGACTGAAGTTTAGTCATCTCGCAATGTTAGTCCGGAATTACGTGCGATATCTTTGAAAAATCGGGAGATTTAATATGGTAAGCGGGAGAAGTGGTGTAAAATCGGGAGTCTCCCGCCTAAATCGGAACAGTTAGCAGGTATGGGTACGGTAACACTGCAGAAGACCAAATCCAGGCCGAAAAATTTCTTAACTACTTAAATTAGCCAAAATACATGGTAAAAATGGGAGAGAAATCTGGAGACGATGTAGTAATCGATCTATTAATTCTGAATGAAGTATCACGTTTTCTTTTTTGGTTTCATTTCGATAATATATAATTTTCATACCTTATTTCATCTTATGCCGGGACATTATCAATTAATTGTACGAGTAATTACTAACCTTGGTCACTTCGGCACCGACTGCACCGGATATATGTACTAAATTATGTATGACTGTGAGAATTGTTCAGCAAGAAAAGTTCTACAAAAAAAGTCTGCGAGAGCATATCTTTATCTTCAATACATCGTCCACTGTAAGTGTTTTATGTTTTCATTTCTTCCAACCATTTCCCTTCAAATACTGAGGCGTCATTTTACGAGCTGTCTAGGGGCGAGTCCATCACCCCAGTTAAAGCCTAGCTAGCGGGCGAACATATTACCCCAGATACATCCAGCAGTCAACTGTCGAGTCGTGTTGGGTTAAAACTTCAGAGAAGACTGGTTGTGTTTGGAGTTTCCCTGGAGTGCAACTCGGCTTTTCTTCTTTTCGCCTGTGAACTTTCCATTCCCCAAAAAACATAATTAAAATATAAGAAGGTGAAATTTCGCAAGAGCAACAGTCTAAACGAATCAGTCCGAGAATACGTTATCACGCTCAAATATCGTCGCACATCGTAGTTGCAGACACCCAATATTTTTTTAAATTTATTGCTCTTTTACATGCTCAGGCAGTGCTTGAATCTCGTTCAACTGTCAACAAGGCACACTCAATGGCACACATTGTTGCCAACATGCGGGATACAAAATCGCTGTAGACAAAAAATCCATTGATCTGCACCCCGATTCTGTAACTTCACTCCTTAACAACCCACCAAAATGGTTACGACGGAATCATAACCATAGGCATAACAACAAATGGCTAGGGAGGCTCAAAGTGGTATTCTGTAAGGCACATTGTTATGACGCTTGTTACGAGTTCAGGATCAGGATTTCATAGCCATCTTCATAGTACGAAAGCCTTCCACTAGATGACGGGTAAATCGATTGGCGCGTTATTTCAACGTATTTCAAACCACTCTATATCGCAATTAGTTTTTATCATTTTATTTTTAACTATTTCCTATGTTTCGTATTGCCTTAACCCATACTTTCGCCTATTATTATGGTGTTTTATTTATCGTATGCATTCATACGGATTACTTCAACCTGATAAGATACGGTACACCTAACCCCATTTGCGAAAACATTTACGCTGTCTGTTCACATGAATATCTATTTCAGTTAGGAATTTATTTAGCTATTGCCTTAATTAATACCTTATTTTATTTAGGGGTATCTTATTTATAGTATTCAACGGATCATGTCAACCTTATACACCCAACTCCCTTTCGAAGAGAAATTACATTGCCTGTCCACATAAATATTCGTTTTAGTTTAGTAGGAATCAAATAGCGTGTTTTCTGGTTGATTACATTATGAACTGTAACAGAAACTTAAGATAAATGTTTTATGTGGCCAGTAAGCTATTGGGCAACTTACCTGTGGGCCTAATTGACTACTGAGAGCAGTTTAACACATGAACAACAATACTGTTAAGAATAGGTGTATACATTTAGAATAATGCTCAAAAATCTCCAAGAATGAGGTATCAACTCTTTGGGCAGTAACACAATAGAAGTTAATGGTATGCCAGTTTTTCTTCATGGTAGGCCTACTTTAGTGTTATAGTCTGTTCTAGTCAGAACACCACATTGCTCCTCTGGCTGCAGCCAAGAAAGTCCAAGAGTGATTTAATGATCCATCATAATACCAGCCTTCAATAATAAAACTGAGGTGGCAAGAGGTCCGTGGAAATTGTAGGAAGCCAAGATCAGGATCATTTAGACTGCAGTTTAGTATTATTCTCCTTAAAGGTACTTCTCACTTTAAGAACTGTGAGCAGAAAGGAGTGGGGTATGGGTGCATTATGTGGATCTGTTGCACCTGGAATGATGAAGAGCAGCTCATGCCACTGGAACTAACCATAGAATCCGTTACACCCGTCAATTTATAAGTCTAGGACTTTTGCGTACGATAGGTCTACATGTTAAGTTACAAGTTTGCAAATTAGTAGAAAGCAAGTATCAGTAGACCATTGATGTGCTTCTAACTCCTTATCCCAGAATAAAACTACATTCTACATTTTAGCAATATTTACCACTTAATGGAATTTATTCCAGTTTTCTTCAGATGAAGTTATTTATTAGCCTTCTTTTAAATTCAATATATTCTACCTAGCCTAATCCTTTCGTCTCTATATGGCCCTAGGGCATAGCAATCTCAATACTGTAACTCAATGCTCCAAGATTCTACACAGAAGGGAGGAGGCACTCAACTAACAGTATGACCTTTGATCCTCGCACTCAATGTATTATTACATGAAGGAAAGGGGGGAGAGAGAAAACAGAGGTTTGTATCAGCACCATGCAGATTAAAAATCTCTGGGGAGTAGGGGGCAGGGGTTGATCCATCCCTAGCATGTCCCCAAAGGCAACACCTTGTCCCTAAATACTACTACTACTGGGAATGAGATAAGACTAACTAAATTGAAATATTATGTGGATAACATAACTCTCACCTCAATTCTTGACATTCTTATCACATACAGTAGTATGAAACAGTCTACTTTCTAATTGCAGAACCTTCATAAGGACATAAAGGAGGAAAACAGAAACCTCGTGAATTAGGAGGAATGCCTACTGGTTCTGGTAGGAACAGTTGGTGTTAGGATTGCAGCAGTTCAGGAAGCAAGGCTCAAATCATACACAATGGTTTCTTTAACAAATTATTATTCAAATAGAACACTTAATTTATAACATAAAATTAAACATTTGAAAATACAGCAGTTTACAGAGCAATCAAATTCA
The DNA here is from genome assembly GCA_946902985.2 of Meconema thalassinum. Lineage (NCBI taxonomy): Eukaryota > Metazoa > Arthropoda > Insecta > Orthoptera > Tettigoniidae > Meconema > Meconema thalassinum. The sequence continues at coordinate 131,082,630 of OX336395.1, forward strand.
GTTTGTTTCTTCGTCGTCTCATTCAGACCAGGGCACTGGAAGGTGTTTCACAGAATTTTTGGCAGAGAATCCCGGAAAATTGAAAATCAATCCCTGATATTGTTACCATTACTGTGACAAAAAATTATAAACAAATTTCCAGATTTATTTTTGTATCATGACCTGGAGATGTATTCGTGTAGCCTATACACTACATTCTTAAACTCAAGTTAGCCATTATAGTGTAACAAAACAATTTAATCCGGCTACATACTTATGCGAAAACAAGAATAATTATTTTAAATAATAAAACCGGTAATGTTTTTTTTCTTTTCTTTTTTTGAGGAGCAGTCTTGCGTAGTATTTTGCTAAATTTCCATGTTGGGTAGTGTCTGGAAATACTCTCAAGAAATGAGAAAACTGCCCTTCCTATACTACTGAGCAAGACCAATAAATGCAATCACTTATCAGACTCAATCGTCACAAATGGACAACACACTAAGGAACGCCTAACCTCATGTCATGCAAAGTATGAACCATCTTCAGTTTACAGATTAATAATCTCATTTATTACTCAGTCAGGCAGACGACTTTGATGTAGTCTGTCATTTCGATCACCACTAAAAATACAATAAAGTTACCCAGCAAATAATACAAGTATACATTAATTTGGTAGACCAGCATATAAAAGCCTCCAAATGAACCTCGTATTTAGCATGATAGACCGGAGTTTGAGAGTCAGAGTAATCAACTCGTTGACATAAGCGAACAGCTGACATGCCATACCTCTCGTTAAGAATGCATTACCAATTGCTTAGTCACAGAATGATGGTGTTGCAAGTGATATGAAACAGCGATTCCCAAAGACGTTGTCGAACAGCCACTGCGAAGTGAGTCGGCACCCCATCGTGTTGAAACCTAACACTGTTTAAGATTCCCACATTTTGCAGCTGCGGGATGAGCCTGTCATTAGAACGATAAAAAAAAAATGGTTCAAACAGATGCGTTTGTATCATTCAGGCCCAGATCATGAAGTGAGGTGGATTCGCTTGATTTCTTCAGCTGTGCAGAGACCATGGTGGGACAAATATGATCTTTAAAATTCCTAAGATGTAAGTACAAATGGAAGATTTTCATGCCTGGTTTCGTCTTCTGGGGGACATCGCCAACTGATATTACTAACCTCGGTCACCACTGCACGAGAAATATGTATTAATATTTATTGCTCATTCAACGATGGCAGCCATGTTCGACAGTGCAACGAGGTCTCTTCAACTATTTATAAGACGCACACATTGACATCACCACAGGTTGGGGTTAACATTGTTCACGATTGGTCCGTATTGACGAATGATAGTTTAAAATTTGAAATACATGTTCCGTCTAGTTAATGTCCTAGGGCGTAAATAAACACACAAAAAAGTATTGAATAAACGGAAGATAAGTGTATTCAAATTTTAAACTATCACCACAGTTGCCAACATGTGGGATACAAAATACACCACACAGGTCTGGTCTGGATAAAGATTATTGATGCACGATTGCCCCACTGTGCATGACAGAAACCAGGCGTATGGCTAACGGCTATGTAGCAATTATTGGTATAGGCAAAGCCCATTGGATTGGTTTTAAGAAATTTCACTCTCACAAAAATCATCAATTACAGCAGTGCACAACAAACATTACTTTGCGAGACAAAAACCAGGGGTGTATTCGTGCACATGGCTAACGCAGCCCTCCACCTATTATTGGCCCAGGCAGAAGCCATTGGTATGCATTTTTTTTTAAATTACTATTATAAAACGCACCATACAGATTCCGGCGTTTAGCTGTACACTTCACCTTGAGAGCTCAGCAGTAGGAGAGAAAAGGTATTTTAGCTAATTTCAGACAAAAGACATGCTCAGCGTGGCAAATGTTTGGTAGCACTGAATGAAAATAGAACGAGCGATAACATTCTGTATAGTACCTTATCAAACGATGAGAAATAAATCGGGGAATGATGTTTTAATAGATGTTTCCTCCTCCGCTGTCTGTGACCCACCCAATCATCCCAAATAGGATCACGACTTATCCAGGCAAAATTTCAGCTGTGGCCGCCACTATTCACATCAATCATAATCAAAACAGTTCTGCCAACCTCGCCCTTGCGGTACTATGCCACACCAACATCCAGCCATTCTAACCTTCGTTTTGTCGAATCCCATGGTTTTTGACAATAGTTACAGCCAACACGCTCAGACCAGTGAGTTTTGACAATGGTTACAACCTAACGCGTCCAGATGAATTTCTTTTTTTTTATCAACAGTGATTTTGTATCTCACTTCTTTTTATCAATGGTGATTTTGTATCTCACATGTTCGCAACAATGTGTGCGCCTCGGTGTGTGCCACTGAAGTGCACCTTGTTGACAGTTGAACGAGATACAAGCGCTGTCGAAACATGGCTGTCGTTTTTAAAATAGCAATAAATAAAAACATATATTTACGAACTTTAGCACATATATGAGGTGCAGTAGTGACCAGGGTTTGTAATTTCAATAAGTAATCGCCCAGAAGATGAAACAAGGACACAAGATATGTAAAAGCCGCATTCATGTCTGCTGCAAGTGTATAATCTGCGTTCCGCTTACATTCAGAATAGGGGCAGATGACCTCGCAGTTCTGCCCCTTAAAACAATAACTACATTAATAATAAATCATAGGGGTAGATGACCTCGTAGTTCCGCCCTTAAAAAAAAGTCAAATTTCACTAATATTGTTTAAATGATGGTTTTTATTTGTAGCTTGGTTAACGACGGCAGATGTTTGTGGCTGACAAATTGACGTCATATTACGTTGCCAACATGTTTGATACAAAATACACCACATGACACCTTTGTAATTATGTGAAAAAAGATAATTGGCTAAACCATTGGCCTGGATAAAGATTACTGACGCGTGACTACCCCCACTGTGCGTGACAAAAACCAGGGGTGTTTATATTAGCTAACGCTACCTAACAATTGTTGGTCTAGGCGTAAACCATTGGTCTGCCGGATGCGATATAGTATCGAATACGTGTGGTTGGCAGTACTGTACATGGTGCTAAAAATGGCAAAGTCAGACGGAATTTCATCTACATAAGTCGTGATCCTATTTGGAATGGCTGGGTGGGTTACAGACAGCGAAGGAGTAAACATCTATTACTATATTGTCTCAAGATACCATTACTGCAGGTATTTTGACTAATTTGAGTAGTTTAAGAATTTTTTACTGCAGTTCAGGTAAACTCCACTCTTGGAAAGCTTTACACCTTGTTGCATTTAGGTTAGTTCTCAAATGATAACACAATGAAATGAAGAAAATTAACGTACCTTGATGTTAGACAAACTCCCAAAGCACCATGTTGTGAATTTTCTTTCTCATCTGATCCATTTAGATGACCGAGCTGTGTCATACCAGGTTATTAAAACTGTGAGAACTATTTGGAACATTTGTGATGTTTATTCCTCGTAAGAACAATCTAGCCTAGCAGGATTTAAATTTGGAATAAATAACAGACTCAACCAAGTGGCCAGAATCACCTATAACAGCAATAAGATTTATCACATTTTAATTGCCTACTGATAATACACCATATGAGTGTCTACAGAAACAATTCACATGAGTAATTTAGAGACTCTATAAAAAAAAAACATAGTCCTTGTATTGCAATTCTCAGCAGATGCTGCTTCAGGCCAAATGGAATACAGATCCTAGTATCACATACTGGGCTCAGGTGACACATTTAGAGCAACTACGTGTAGCCAGTGCTAAGGTTTTAGTTTCCAGCAGTAGCATGCAATGTAATCTTTTACATGAAAGTCCTCCCTTCGCAATGACAACTTGCCAAGCAGACTGACCAAAAACTTTAGTTCATTTGGGGTCTGATATTTCTTATTTCTCCCCTACACTGTTAATCGACTGCATGCATTACATGTATGTAACATTAACTTCCCTCATTAGTTCAATATGAAAGCATAGTACAATACTGGTACTGTTCCAGCCTGCCTACTAAGGCTATTTGCCAAGGTTTTAAACGATAGCCTATTGTTTAAATACTTACTGGATCAGGATTGAAAGCTTTGATACTACCAGTTCTGACGATGGAGATAACATTTCCTCTCATTCTCTTAGGTAAATGAGTTAATTTCAGTTTGTGAAAGTCCATTATGATAATTATATTGTCATGTCTCTTCACCACAATTAAGTTAATTATAATTATAATTGGCATAGGCCAAGGCCGAGAAGAAATGTAACATTTGCAGCCTTAATTTAAATAATTAAAAGCACAGTTGCCGCACATTAGGTAGGTGTCTTTAAACTCCAGACAGCAATTATTTCCATAACCTAGAAACAAGCTTGGAGGACTACTGACTACAAGCTTCCGCAAATATGATTCGAATTCTGCAATTAAAATGAAAGCTAATTATTTCCAAAGTAGTAAAATAGCGCTTCAGTTTCTTCTCCATCAAATAATCGTTTTAGATCGCTTACTGCATCTGAAAACAAAAATAAAAGTGTAAGTTAAATAACATTACACGGGACATTACTCATAAAAAGTACCGGTATGCTATTTACCATAATCGTCAAAGAAAGATATTTGCACAACTTGAAGAATCAAAAATATATTGTTTTGCACTTACCTTAGACCATCTTTAATGAATAACTTAATATTCAAGCCATTAAGTGATAACATACATATCAGCTGTTCGCTTCCATCTTTGATTTTTCGTTGCAAATAAGCTAACCATTGACTAGAAAACGGCTAACAAGTCCTCGGAACATGCCTTTACGGTGGATGGTTCAGCGGTAAGACCTACGTCACAACATGGATGCGATTTGGCGTTACAGAATACCAATTCGACTGCTAACCAGTCTTTACGGGTCCTAAAGACTTGTTATAGCTTAACCATTTCTTACAGAATCGGGCCGCTGGACGTGTTAGGCTGTAACCATTATCAAAAACCATTGGATTAGACAAAACGAAGATTAGAATGATCGGTTTGAGGTGCGGCCTTGGCCGCGGCACTGTTGACAAAAAGCATTGAGTAGTACATCATGGTCACATGCTGCCCTCCTCCAGTTTCTGCAGTTTTTCAGCCACAGGATACGCATGTGCGAAATTGCAGCACATCCGCGCCTGGAATTTTCTGAGATCTTGAGTTGTTAGCTTCTCTAAGGGCTGCTGTTGTCGAGAAACCCAGGTCTCCCCTGGGAATAACAACGCAGACTGATTCCTGTATGTCATTGTCAGCAACGAGCGTGGCGCGCGTAGCCATGCGCGGAGAGGGTACGGCCGGCGGTCGGCTAGGCAAAGCATGCATTCGACGTTGGCTGGGTTCTCATCCAGCTCAGCGCTCTATCGGTGGCACAAATTGCGAGTGGCATCGCGGTCTGCAGGCGAAATAGAAGACTGAGCGGGAGGACTCTACCGAGCGTTCGGGGGCTAAGAAGTCAGGCATTATGAAACTTTTCAAGATTTCCCGTATAATTCCCGTATTTTTCCCGGGTCACTAAAATTCCCGTATAATTCCTGTATTTCCCGTATCGCTCGACACCCTGTCAATGTGTTTAAAGCAGAATTACAATATTTTCATGCCCGTATGTCTTCTACCCACCATTCCCGCTTCCGTCTTTTTTTTTTGAAATATTTAATTTTTTATTTAAAAAAAAACACACAATTACTGGTACTGTATTATTCGCAAATGTTGGCCTCCAAGTCGATGAATCAGTGTCTTTCGCAACAATTGACAGAAATGCATTATAAACAGCAGACAAGGAAAACTAACACTGTGATGGCAATTGGTGCAAACGTGTGACGAATATAGAAAAAACCCAAAGACATCGTGCCAAGCACAGGGGCAAAAACACACTTTTTTTTAATACGTAATTTTTCCTAAAACGAATATTTTCGATATTGAGAGTTTCCTAGTGTTTGAGTAGAGTTTGAGGTTAGGTACAGTGCTTTTGTTGATTGCATTTACCAAAATGTATAAGGTGTATATATTTTCTTGACTAAACCTGTCTTAGCATGACGACCATTGGTGCATTTACCTTATAGGCTATTCGTGATTGTCAGAAAGGTAAATGGTTGACCTGTAATGTATTATTAGAAGCTGTAATGATAATCACATTTATGCAGTCAAGTATGTAAATATATAGTAATTTTGCACAGTTTCTGCGTGTTTCTTCAAATAAATGAATGTTTTAATAAATAGTAAATCCTTTATTATGATTATCTCGCGTTGAACAGTTCATGTGAATCGATAGTTATTGCACATTATCGATTCGTGAAACTATCGAAGTGTACATAACCTCGACAGGTGGATTTGACAATTTGTCAAGGTTATGAAAAGGACTCTGTGACAGGCGTAAATTTTACAATATTTCTCCTGTCACACAATGACATATTGTCAGATAGAAGTGTCGTGACATGTTGACAATTATGTCAAATAGTCACAATTGTCGGACCTGTCGAGTTTTATGAAATAGGGCCCTGTATTAATTAAATTATCATTTGATCATCGTATCCAGTAGTCGTCACAGCTGACGATCTTTAGAGCACATTCGTGACGAACACTAGTGCACGATAATGTTAAAGTGAGTGTTAACATTTCGCAACCAATAAAAATTTACAGTGTATTGTTATTATTACGTAGGTCTCTCTTCTTGACGGCCGCACCTCAGTAGGCCCAGGGTTTTTTGGCTAGGCGTGCTACAGATGATTTTTAAAATTTTTTATTGAGACAAAAATATATTATTCTAAGACTAAATCTATGCTTTCAGGCAATATGTCGAAACGCACGGTTCTGAATTATGATATTCGGCAAATGGAAGCTGCTATTAAGGCCGTTGTGGAGGACGGCATGAGTATTAAAAAGGCCGCGGAGAGGATTGGTGTTCCGAGAAAAACCCTATCGGACTAGATTAAAGGAAAATCTCCTAGAGAGAGGAAGATGGGGCTAAGTTCTTTTTTAACAAAGGAAAAAGAGGCTATGCTAGTTCAATGGGTAATCTCACAAGGAAAAGCGGGGTTCCCGGTAACAAAGGACGATTTGCAAAATAGCATCCAGTGCCTCACACAAGAATTGAAGAGGGACTTCCCTTTCAAAGATGAGCAGCCAGGAAGGAAATGGTGTGAATCTTTCCTAACAAGAAATCCAGGTATATCTTTACGAATACCTCAAAATTTGACAGTAAGCCGTGTTGCAATTACAGAACATCAAATTAAAACCTGGTTTTCAGAAGTCTACAGCTATTTGGTGGAAAACGACTTCCAGGCTATTTTGTCAGACCCTCAGCGACTGTTCAACGCTGACGAGACGGCTTTCTCAATCCAAAAGGTAACAAAGTGCTGGCGAACAGGGGTGACAAAGACAATATATCAGCAAGTGAATTCGGATGAGAAAGAATGCTTAACGGTACATTTAACAGGCAATGCCCACGGCGATATTTCTCCTTCCGTTGTAGTGTTCAAGTATGAATGTCTGCCACAAGACATCATTGCCGCAATGCCAGCACACTGGGGCATTGGCGAATCGCCAAATGGGTGGATGACGGGAGAAGTGTTTTACGAATTTCTCAGTAACATAATTTATCCTTGGTTGGTTGAGAAAGAGATTCCTCTGCCTGTCATTCCATTCATAGACGGGCACTTCTCATACGTGACCATACATAGGCTACTAGTAAATTTTGTGAGGATCATGGCATTGTTTTGGTCGCTTTACTACCTAATGCTACACACGTACTTCAACCCATGGATGTAGGAGTTTTTAAGCCACTAAAGACTGCCTGGAAGAAAAGTGTACATGAGTGGCAAATTCAGAGGGTTGCTAATAGCGAAGAAACTGCACTGAAGAAGGATTTTTCGAAACTTTTGGCAACAACAATTGGTGTTAGACCTCGGTGAATGGTCATTTTCCGGGCTGTTATGCCGTGGTCTCACTTGTTTAGAGCAGAATTACGATATTTTCATGCCCGTATGTCTTCTACCCACCATTTCCGCTTCCCGATGCCAGTTTATTTTTCCATTTTTTATAAAAAAAACATAATTACTGGTACTGTTTTATTCGTAAATGGGGACTACTATACATTGCGATACGGCCGCGTATGAAATTCCCTTAAACAAAATGGCGGCTTCCATGACGTCATCAACGACGTCACGAAATACTCTCTGGCAAGCTTACGGGAAAAAGCCTGGGTAACAGGGTTTTTTGGGTGGGGAAACACAAAACCGTCAATTTCTTTTATGTATCGAAATCTATAATTGAGCTATATAGTTCAATTAAAGATTCCGATACATAAAAAAATCGCAAATTCACGTAATAGGAGTTTTTTGGGTGGGAAAACACAAAAACCGTCAATTTCTTTTATGTATCGAAATCTATAATTGAGCTATATAGTTCAATTAAAGATTCCGATACATAAAAAAATTCGCAAATTCACATCATCTATATCCGGGAAAGGCCTGGGTAATAGGGGTTTTATGGGCGGGGAAACACAAAAACCGACAATTTTTTTATGTATCGAAATCTATAATTGAGCTATATAGTTCAATTAAAGATTCCGATACATTAAAAAAAATTCGCAAATTCACGTTATATATATCCGGGAAAGGCCTGGGTAATAGGTTTTTTAGGGTGGGCAAACACAAAAACCGTCAAATCGACCAATGAATCGAAATCTATGATCTCTCTCTATATAAAAATGAAAGTTTGTCTGTTTTTTCAGAGTTTACACGGAAATTTGCGATATTTGCGCGTTTCAGACTGTTTTATGATGGATGCACGCAAAAATATTTTTTTTGTCTGTCTGTTTGTCTTTGGCCAATTTTTTGTGTCCTAATAACTCGAGAACGGCCGAGTGGATCAACGTAAAATTTGATACAGATATCCTTCAGAGGCACGACACTAATCATTGATGTAACTCTTCTCCCTCAGTATGCCTTCCTTCGGAGGGGAAGTAAAGCCGGCGGTCCCATGTCATAGATTTATGGCATGTTAAAGAACCTTCCACTAATTGCACCTGTGTGAAGCTAAATTGGATAGGTTATTGTAAACAACGCTCTTAGGTTTCTAAGTTCGTTGCCAAGAGCCGACTGCGGTGGCGTCTAGCAGCTGAGTTGTGAACTTAGCCTAGTAGTCGTTGACGGTGGCGCTTGGCAGCAAAAGTAGGAACTATTTGAAAAATTCTAAGTTGCAGTACTTAAATTAAAATAACAGATAACACACACTAATACAGTCATCACAATTAATACCGGTTATCAGACAGATTCTACACACACCCAAAGTACACGGGGCTACATGGCCGCGTTGTCGCAGCCCCTAAACTTAAGAACCAACCAACCAACCAACCAACTAACTCTTCTCTGTACCTCTCATAAAAGGGGCTCTACCCCCTTAAAATACATGCTGAAATAGGCGTAGAAGGGTGAAACAAAGCTCATTTACAGCCCCCTCAATGTGAGAAACGAAACTCATATTAAGGCCCTAATACCAACAGTTTTTGAGATATTCCCAGAAAACTAATTTCACTTAATAAAGTAATGAAAGAATGCATGCCGGTAACCATGGCAACTGAATCTCAGAGGTCCATCTATTTCTGTAAGACGCAATGCAATTCCATTTATTACATTACTGTGAAGGTTTGCAAACGGCAATAAGGTTATAACGGATCCAAATTAAGCTGAAATATTCATCAATACATATAATGCGCTTAAGGGGTAAGGGGTACTCCAGAATTTTTTAACACCATTTACACGTGCGGGTATGGTACGGAAGGTCTATTATATGAAGAATAAAACTTACAATTTTCCGCCTAGTCAATACCATAATTTGTTAAAACATTTCATGGGTACATGTTTCGGGTCCTATTTCTTCTAGACCCTTCTTCAGCCCACAAACTTATAATATGGAGTTCATCAGAGCACAAAAAACATCGATAACACAAATGCACATATATAATAAAAAGTTAAAAACACTGTGACAATATCTGAGAGTCTAAAAATCTAAAAATGGCATGCATAGTTTACGGGCTTCAGGTACATGTTATTTTTTCACTTGTTCTATATCTATATAAAATGTCATTTGACACTGTGAAACGCCGGGCTCATATTTTGACGTCTATAACTGGCGTACTGTAGAAACTTGCTGCATATCTTATACTGTTTTAACATTTCTGTTGGTGTGGCTGAAGATGGGTTGGACGGCAACGGCTACATCTTTTGAAAAATTTTTGTTATAATTTTTTTTTTTGGCATTTGGCAACCTGTCTTTGGCGGATTAAAGTAATCTTCTGTCACACGGTATCTGAAATGAGTGACCATAATTAGTACTGAGAAAACAACTACGGAAGACAGCTCGAAAAACGGATTGAGAGAAAAAAAAAACTTACGGAAAACAACAGAGAAAATTTGGCGTGTTGTTGCATATGACCCTGAAGAAGACAAACGGTGCGAATTAGTAACAATGTGTATTACTTATAAAAACAGTTTACTTGAAAAAATAAAGATGTATTGGTCTTATGATTTTAATAAAACGTAAAAACTTACCGAAGTCAGACGATAACAGCCCTGCGACATCAAGTGAAGGTCAAGCTCCGCTTAGCGTGAGCAACATGCTGCTACTGAGCGCGTGTGTCTGACATGTATGATAAAGTAAACAACCTGCTCGGCGTGAGGAGGTGGGGGGGGCAGTCGAGAGTGGGGCAAAGCGGGTTTAGATGAGTGAGTGGGGGAAGAAAGGGGGGGGGAAGATGGGGCTTATGGAAAAGGTTGGATTTATGATCTATGGCGGTTTACGTGTTTTGACATTTAAATGATCTGCTATCATATCGAATAATATATTTGTCTCAAAAATAATGTCGTTCAAATTATTAGAACAATTTGATCTCTGGGATGTATTTATGTGAATTGCTTCCAAGATATTCATCAAACTGCCCTTATTGACGTAATGTAAGATGTTCATGTCATTGTCTATGGTCGTAAACTTATGACCGGATTCCTCCATGTGTGACGCTATTGCTGAAAATTTTCTGTGTTTAATGGCAGAAATATGCTCATTATAACGAATACGGAAGCTTCTTTCGGTTTGGCCTATGTATGTAGCCTTGCACTGGTTGCAACTGAGCTCATAAACGCCGGATTTCGTATGTTTATTCGTGACGTTGACTTTACTGGAATTGAAGAATTTTTTAAAATTTGAGTTATTGGTTTTGTAGGCAATGTCTATATTGTATTCCGACGCTAGTTACTGTATAAATACTGCGGTCTATAAAAGTTAAAGTGGCGAAATTTTTCTTAGTAGAATTATCTTTAGATAATTTAGTAACAGGTTTGTTTTTCAATTTATGAAACAAATTATTAACATAACTGCGACTATATCCATTGACTTTGGCTATTTGATGTATTATTTTGATTTCTTTTTCCAAATCATTATCGGATAATGGTAATCTTAAGGCTCTGTTAATGAGGCTTATAAAAGTCGCATTTTTGTGGTTGCCCGGGTGGTTAGAATCTTGACGTATGATCACGTTTGTCTGTGAAGGCTTCCTGTAAATATTGTACTGTAACCGGTTATCTTTTTTAATAACTGTTAAATCTAAATAATTAATTTTGTTGTCTTTTTCTGACTCTAAGGTGAATTTAATGTTATTGTCGATGCTATTTAAAATGTCCAGTACCTGATCTATCTCTTGTACTGGGTTGTTTATGATTAGGAAAACATCGTCCACATACCTGCCCCAGAACTCAATGCCTTTGATTTTATGAATGATTTTTTCCTGCTCCAGGTGGTCCAAGTATATGTTGGCCAAAATGCCTGAAAGAGGGGATCCCATAGCGAGACCTTCAGATTGCTTCTAGATCTTCCCATTAAAAGTAAACACGTTGTTACTAGTGATGAATTTAATAATTGCTATGAGCTCTTCTATTTCTACTTTAGAAAGATCGCTGTCATTAATCAACTTATTATGGATAATTTCTATTGTTTTCTCAACCGGGATGTTGGTGTACATATCTTTGACGTCAACAGAATGCATAGTGTTGTTGTCGTTGAGTTTTAAATCTATCGTTTTTTCACAAAAGTGCATGGTGTTCTTAAATGATAAATTGGCTTTGAATCTGTAAAATTTGTTCAGATATTGCTGTGCAAATTTAGCCAGTTTATACGTAGGACTGTTTCTAAAATTAACGATTGGTCTAATCGGGGTGCCTGGTTTATGTATTTTGGGTAGCGATCTTAATGTGGGGAGGCTGGGATTCATATTAATGAGTCTGTCATTCTGACTTTCTTCTATGATAAAAATGGTATTTTTTAATAACTGTTTTAGTTGCTTCTGAATGGAATTGGTTGGGTCCTTTTTGACTTCAGTAAATGTATTGGCATTTAGAAAGTCGTTGGTTTTGTTAACATAGTCATCTTTGCTAATCAATACCGTGGTGTTTCCTTTGTCTGCTTTTGTTACTATGATGTTGTTATTGTTAATTTTATTGATGAGGGCTTTGGATTTCAAAATACTGTTAGGATTGCTTTTCGGTTTCATTTCCTTTGCGTTAACTATTTTCTTGATTTTCTAATTGGTTTCGAATCTGGCCGCGTTCTGTTCTTCGGCTGGGAGTTTTCGAATGGCTGCTTCAGTTTCTGCTACAAGGTTAATTAGATCTTCATTATTATGGTTTTGTTCCCAATTATGCTTGGGGCCTTTCCGGAGTAACTCCAATTCGTTTTGGTCGAGACTGACATTGGTCAAATTTTTCACAGGGCTCTGAAAAACGTGGTCAATGCTTTCTGTGGGTTTGTTCGAATTCATGGAACTCTCTTTGGTACTCAGTAGCCATTGTAATTTATTATTTAAAGTGTTGACTTTTCTGATGACGCAAGAGTGTACCATTCGACATACGGTAATTTGATACTTGTTATTAATGGAATTGGCTACTTCTAAATGAACACGGTATAAAGTATTGCTCACGTTGGTCTTCATCATGCGTAAGAATTTTATTTCGTGTTTTAGAACCTTGTCATTAACTAGAAATTGTGTGTGAGTTTCGTATGGGTTTTTACGTCCTTTCCTTTGATAACCCTTCAAGTGTTGTGGTACTACTCTGCGTCTTTTACATTTTTTAAGAAAATCGATGTCTTTTATGATGTTGGCTAATTTTATTTTAAGATCTTTATATCTGAACTTCAACCTGTTGGCTTGGCCAGCCTTGCGATTATTAGAAATATTATTCATTTCAGGTTCCGTATTGACAGTAATCATGAAGAATAAAACTTACAAATTTCTGCCTAGTCAATACTATAATTTGTTAAAACATTTCATGGGTACATGTTTCGGGTCCTATTTCTTCTAGACCCTTCTTCAGCCCACAAACTTATAATATGGAGTTCATCAGAGCACAAAAAACATCGATAACACAAATGCACATATATAATAAAAAGTTAAAAACACTGTGACAATATCTGAGAGTCTAAAAATCTAAAAATGGCATGCATAGTTTACGGGCTTCAGGTACATGTTATTTTTGCACTTGTTCTATATCTATATAAAATGTCATTTGACACTGTGAAACGCCGGGCTCATATTTTGACGTCTATAACTGGCGTACTGTAGAAACTTGCTGCATATCTTATACTGTTTTAACATTTCTGTTGGTGTGGCTGAAGATGGGTTGGACGGCAACGGCTACATCTTTTGACAAATTTTTGTTATAAAAAATTTTTTTTTTGGCATTTGGCAACCTGTCTTTGGCGGATTAAAGTAATCTTCTGTCACACGGTATGGAAAACAACAGAGAAAATTTGGCGTGTTGTTGCATATGACCCGAAGTCAGACGATAACAGCCCTGCGACATCAAGTGAAGGTCAAGCTCCGCTTAGCGTGAGCAACATGCTGCTACTGAGCGCGTGTGTCTGACATGTATAGTATTGACTAGGCGGAAAATTGTAAGTTTTATTCTTCGTGATTACTGTCAATACGGAACCTGAAATGAATAATATTTCTAATAGGTCTATTATATACCTATCCCTATATTGTTACATTATTATTATTACAATTATTTTAATTATTATCATTATTATGGCGTACGACGAGACAAAGCTCATTTTCAAACCCTTGGTGTCAGAAACAAAACTCGGGGCCCCTCAAGAGCCGTAAAGGGTCCCCGAAAACTATATTTTAAGGCTCTAAACCCAACAGTTTATTAGATATTCCCAGAAAACTAATTTCATTTAATAAACTAAAGAAGGAATGCAAGCCACTAACCATGACAACAGTATCTCAAGAGGAGGCATCCAACTTTCCATCTATTTCTGGAATAAGTAATGCCACTCCATTTATTACATTTCTGTGATAGGTTGCAAATGGCTATAAGGTTATCACGGAACCAACTAAAACTGTAAAATGCATCAATGCGCTTAAGGGGTTCAAGGAGTACCCTGGATTTTTTTCACACGACTTACACGTGCGATATGTTGTACAGAAGGTCTATTATATCTCCAAACAGCAACATTATTTTCAAAAATTCCTGATTTGAAATAGTAGACTGTTTTTTGCTGATTTTAGGAATTTGGGCCATTGGAGGCTAAAAAAACTTAATTTTCATGCACCACAAGCCTTTATAATTAATAAAAGGGGTCATCCTGTAGTTGGGCACTTGACACAACAGTTAGGGTCAGTTCGTATGTGAAGTGAATTGAGATTCGTCTACGAAGTTTTCAATTTTATTTTCACGCCAGGAAGAACACGTTAGGTAAATTTAGTTTGAGAGCACATTTTAGCTAATCATTTTTTTTGCCAACAAACAGGTTCCAAGCCCCTAAACATTGCAACAGTAGATCAATTGATAACATCTGGTTATTAATACCGAAGACCATTCGAAGAATGGGTACTTCTGCTAGTTGAGCTATATAGTTCAATTAATGATTCCGATACATAAAAAAAATTCGCAAATTCACGTCATATATTATAAATTTCCGTATCAAAATATATAATTGGCCTAAGTAGATCAATTACAGATTCCGATACACATGATAATTATTTTCTTTTCGTAAATAAAAAACATTGCATCGAAATCTATAATTTACCTATATAGCTCAATTAACGATTCCGATGCTGAATAAAATTTCGCAATTTAACATTATACTTTACAATTTCTGCATCGAATTCTTTAATTGGCCTATATATGTCAATTACAGATTCCGATACACATCGTAATTAGTATAATTTCATATTAATAAAACATTGCATCGAAATCTTTAATCGAGCTATATAGGTCAATTTCGGCTTTCGATACAATGTCTTATAAATATAAAATTAAATTAATTACGACGCTTAACGTCATCTGTAATTCAACTATATAGGCGAATTACAGATCCCGAAACGGAATTTTTAAAATATGTCATAAATGTAACCCTAAATTAAAATATTTACGTATGTACGGCGTGCCAAATTGAGGTAGGCCGATAAATAAATTACATGTGACGAAACACAATACGTTTCAAAGTTTTTTAATGCTCATTTCTGTTATTGAGTTGCCACCACCCAAAATACCCTATAAACAAGGCTTTTCCCATAATCTTGCCAGAAAAGCATTTCGTCAAGTGGTTGATAACATCACAAAAACAGCCAATTTGTTTTTATAATATATTCATGCGCAAACGATCGTGGTCTGTAATAATCGCCGGTTGACATCAATACATTAACCTGTGGTCAATAATGTTATTGTGTAGTTTCGTTTTTTTTTTCCAAAGTTGGCTGCAAATACACAAAAACAATGCCATTATAAAACATTGTGGTCAATAATGTTGTTTTTGCTGGGATGGCTGCCCCCTCCCCCACCCTCCCTCCGATAAGTTGGTATCTTTGTGTTTTCCAATATTGGCTGCAAATTTTGTTTAATAATGCCTCACAGACATACTATATGAAACGTCAAAAACAAGACCTATAGGCCGATAGGTCTAATACAAAACATTGTCATATCTATTTTGCAGGTGTTCATGTAATTGCCAATTTGTCTAAATTTTACCCATCCATTACTATTTTAACAGGCGTATTCCCCAACACCGTTCCTGGCGTAATATTATCGTTTAGACAACTTTCCTATTAAATGCAACAACCAAAATATATATATGAACGTAAAAACTCACCGATATATCCCAAATGCTGTATTATTCCACATGTACAAGGAAAAGCACTAATTTTCCACCACAAGTAACGGACTTTATTTTAATGCAACAACTTCAGGATTTAAACAATTTTTATACAAATCGTCAACACAATCGAGCACACGACACTGCTAATATCAAAATCTTGTTCTATAGGTTATACACGGGAATATTTATTTTAATATTACACTTAGAAAACGCTAACGAGTGACAATACAAAAATGGCGAACAGACTCCAGCAAATTCCCACGGGGAACTGACATGGTAATCAGCTGACAACCAACTACAAGCAACCAATAGCGTTACCGTTAGCAATACGTCAGCCGTGAGATCACAGTGACGTCACTGATCTCCCTGAAATCTCCCTAGACGCCGCTGTATCGCAATGTACAGTTCAACCCGTAAATGTTAGCCTCCAAGTCAATAAATCGGTGTCTTACGCAACAATTGACAGAAATGCATTATAAACAGCAGACAAGGAAAACTAACAATGAGACGTCAATTGGTGCAAACGGGTGACGAATATACGAAAATTCCAAAGATATCGTGCCGAGGACTAGCGCAAAAACACATTTTTTTAAGAAACACGTAATTTTTCCTAAAACGAATATCTTCGATATTTAGACTTTCCAAGTGTTTGAGTAGAGTTTGAGGTTAGGGACAGTGTTTTTGTTGATTAAATTTACCAAAATGTATATGGTAGGCTATATATTTTCTTGACTAAATCTTCCTTAACATGACGACCATTGGTGCATTTACCTTAGCTAATATATACACCCCTGGTTTTGTCAGGCACAGTGGGGGTAGTCATGCATCAATCTTTATCCAGGCCAATGGCTTTGCCAATTAATGCCTTTTCACATAAATACAATATCACGTGTGCCGCTGTTTGTATCTGATATGAGCAAGAAATAAAAACATATTTACGTAATTTAGCATACATTTCCTATGCAGTAGTAATAATAGACTAATTTCAATTGCTAATGACTACCTGAAATGTATGAAAAAAATATATACCTGAAATGTATGAAAAAAATATATTATCAATAATTAGCCAGGCAAATTGTAAAAGCCAGGATTTGGTCTCCTCCTGAATTAATAAAATAATACATAACCTATGGACTAGGACTTATTTGGATTTATCTAAGCAAACATGATATTAAAGAGCTGGAGATCAAAGCGATATAGTTAAAAAAGTTTCTAGGTGTATCTAAATTTACCCAATCTCACCTGGTGTATGAAATGAGAAGAACTATTGGTAGTGCTAAATGAAGATGAGAATGCGCGATATAATTCTCTACAATACATGAATTAGCCAAAATACCTTATGAAACTATGAGAAATAAATCAGGGAGCGATGCTTTAATAGATATTTCCTCCTCCGCTGTCTGTGACACACCCAGCCATCTCAAATAGGATCAAGACTTATATAGCTAAAATTACAGCTGTGGCCGCCATTAGTCCAAATCAATTATCATCGGTTGCGGTCGTGAGTATTCGGGTCTCTTTGTTAGCCCCACTGATCTGTCATCAAACCAATACTACCAACCTCGCCCTTACGGTACCCAGCTCCGCTAGCTGCACGCCCACCGCCGACCTTCTAACCTTAGTTTTGTCCAATCCATTGGTTTTTGACAATGGTTACAGCCTAACGCGCCCAGATCAACGAGTTTTGACAATTGTTACAGCCTAACGCGTCCCGATGAATATTTTTTTGATCAACAGTGATATTTTATCTCACTTCTTTTTATCAACAGTAATTTTGTATCTCACACGTTGGCAACTATGTGTGCGCCTCTGTCCGTGCCGCTAGAGTGCACTTTGTTGACAGTTGAACGAGATACAAGCGCTGTCGAAACATGGCCTTCGTTTTTAAAATAGCAATAAATAAAAACACATAGTTACGAACTTGAGCACATATGAAGTTCAGTAGTGACCAGGGTTCGTAATTTAAATATGATATATCGCCCAGAAGATGAAACAAGGACACAAGGTATGTAAAAGTCACATTCATGTCTGCTGCAAGTGTATAATCCGCGTTCCACTTACATTCATAATTAATGAACTATTTTATTGAAGACTTAGGCTCATACATAGGCCAACTTCCACACACGAGTTATGGAGATCTCCTGAACAAAATGCAGAGAAAGAAAGGGGAAATATGGGAGGACTTCTACTCAACTGATGCATTGACATCGACGGAGTGGACAAAAAATGGGTATAAGCCGCGACATTTTGTAACCCACTTTCCTATACATGGTTTTAATTTTAAGTTGTGCAAAACTAAGAAATTCCATCAACCAGATGCAGATTGTTTGCGTTCGTTGTAGCAAGAGTTGCGAACGGTACCATGCTATGTTTTGTGAACTTCAGAAAGAGACATTAAGGTAACTGTACCCATTTTCGTCACTGATCCAGTCTTCGTCAATCTCGTATATAAGTACAAAAAATAAGCATGTCAACGGGTCTTTCTCAACGCATGAAGTCTTACGAGATGCGTCATACCTTCCTTGCCGATAAGGAGCAACTTTGCAAAATCATGCGTGCGATGTAATAGGTGATTCCCTGCGTCCAACATCTCCTGTGAGCTGAGCTGTCTTGACACGCCATTTGCTTCTCGCATGTGCTAAGCACGCGCGCAAGTTAATTATGTGCATGAGTGTTATGTTCAGACGTTTTAAAATGTTACAAGTGCGTGATATAGTTGGTAATTGTTTCTGTAACATATGTGATTTGTTATTTCGTGCTCACGTGCCTAGTTTTGTTAGAAATGCTGGTGACGAACACTGGATTTTAAAAAATGCACTTTACCAATGCTCGTCATTTGCGACGAAAACTGGCACATTGTCATTTCTCCTTGCAAGACCTAACTAACAGCGGCAATATACTTATAATGTAGCTCTAAAGTACCCTGTATTAATTAAATTATCATTTGATCATCGTGTCCAGTAGTCGTCATAGCTGATGAACTTTAGAGCACATTCGTACGAACACTAGTGCAAGATAATGTTAATGTTTGTGTTAACGTTTCGCAACCAATAAACATTTACAGGGTATTGTTATTATTACGTAGGTCTCTCTTCTTGAGGGCCGCTTCTCAGTAGGCCTAGGTTTTTTTGGCTAGGCGTGCTACAGAGGATTTTAGGTAGATTTCATTAGAAAGCTAACTATTGCAATGGGTCCCATGTTTCGACTTTCGGAAAATTTCGACATATCTTCGCGTTTCACATCCCCCAGACCCCAAAACAACAGTCAGTTCAAAAGTTTATATATAATTTATGTATGTATATATATATATATGTATATCAGTTTTTTGTGGACACGATAACTGCTGTAATTTTGCACCAATCACTTTGAATTTTTTACCGAATATGTATACCTATAAAATCTCGGTCGAGTTCGTTACTGGGCTAAATCGGTCGAAGGGGGTGAAAATGGGGGGCTTTTTTCGAAAAAGTGAAATATTGCTATAACTCTCTTAATATGTGAAATATCGAATCCGTTCAAAGTTCATACTATGTGTCGGATAAAGCCCAAAAATTTATGTTTGAAGAGTTTTTTTTTATAGCACCAACCATTGACCAAAGGGGTGGGAAAAAGTGGGTTTTTCGGGAAACATTAATCATATCTCTCTTAATAGGCACAATATCAAAACCGTAAAAAAATGGACAATATTACCCTAATAATTACCTAAAACTTTTGTCTGAAAGAATTTTTGATATGACCCACCATTACGCCAAGGGATGAGAAAAATGATTTCGGAATTATAAGAAAATGCCAAGAGCTATCAGAGGTTGCCATGGCAACACTACTAAATTGATGAGGGATGAGCCACCAGACGTTGTCATGACAACGCACTTGCACGAGATCAGATTCAGATTTCCATGTGATAAGTGTGAAGCGGCTTCGGTGACGTAACTGGTAGCATGCTGAACTTCTATGCCCAAGGCCGTCGGTTCAAAGCCGGCCGAAGTCGTCGGACTTTCTAAGAGCGCTAAAAATCCCTCAGTATGCTTTCCTTTGCAGGGGAAGTTCCAACGTTCGTTGCGAGTTGCTGGTTGTGGTGGCATCTAGAAGCCAAGTTCACAGCTAGGTGTTGTTGACAGCAGTATCTGGTAGCAACATTAGGAACTACTGCTTGAAATTGACCGTCTGCAGTCCTTACCTGAATTACAGACTAATTCAGCCTTCACAATTCACACCGTTTATCAGACAGATTCTACACTCACCCAAAGTACACGGGTTACATGACCGCGATGTCGCAGCCCCTAAACTGAGGAACCAACCAAAATCTCTGCGGGAGATATAATTTTGGGTGAAGAAGTAACAGACCGTTACATAGTTACACATCAGTGTCGAAACCTTGCATAAGGACAGTGTGACCACAAGTATAAAAATGGACCCCAAATGACAAGAAGGTTACCGTCCCCTAAGACGATAAAATGCTTAAAATATGCATAAAATGACGAAAAACAAAGTTAATTAATCTCCAATTATTAAATACTTTCTCGCAATAAATGAGGTCTGATCCTTCTACGAAAACCTGCATATTCTGCCTATTTTCGCCTATCCCCAAGTTTGTACGGTGAAATCTACCTCCGCCTTCCGGCGTGCCGAGAGGACTTTTTTTAAATTTTTATTGAGATGATAAATAATATATTTTTCTAAGACTAAATCTTTGCTTTCAGGCAATAT
This sequence comes from Meconema thalassinum, assembly GCA_946902985.2. Classification (NCBI taxonomy): domain Eukaryota; kingdom Metazoa; phylum Arthropoda; class Insecta; order Orthoptera; family Tettigoniidae; genus Meconema; species Meconema thalassinum. Next base: position 131,103,487 of record OX336395.1, read on the forward strand.
GTTAGATAGTTATTGTTGTTTTAAGGGGCGGAACTACGAGGTCATCTGCCCCAGGCAATATGTCGAAACGCACAGTTCTGAATTATGATATTGAGCAAATGGAAGCTGCTATTAAGGCCGTTGTGGAGGACGGCATGAGTATTAAAAAGGCCGCGGAGAGGAATGGTGTTCCGAGAAACACCCTCTCGGACAAAATATAAGGAAAATCTCCTAGAGAGAGGAAAATGGGGCTAAGTTTCATTTTAACAAAGGTAGCTGAGGCTATGCTAGTTCAATGGGTAATCTCACTACGAATAGCGGGGTCCCGGTAACAAAGGACGATTTGCAAAAGCGCCCAGTGCCTTACACAAGAATTGAAGAGGGACTTTCCTTTCAAAGATGGCCACCAGGAAGGAAATGGCGTGAATCTTTCATAAAAAGAAATCCAGGTCTATCTTTTACGAACCCCTCAAAATTTGACAGTAAGCCGTGCTGCAATTACAGAACATCAAAATAAAACCTGGGTTTCAGAAGTCTACAGCTATTCAGTGGAAAATGACTTCCAGTCTATTTTGTCAGACCCTCGGCGACTGTTCAACGCTGACCAGACGGTTTTCTTTCTCAATCCGAAAGGTAACTAAGAGCTGGCGAACAGGGGTTACAAGACAATATATCAGCAAGTGAATTCGGATGAGAAAGAATGCTTGACGGTACTTCTAACAGGCAATGCCCACGGCGATATTTCTCCTTCCCTTGTAGTGTTCAAGTATGAACGTCTGCCGCAAGACATCATCATTGCCTCAATGCCAGCACACTGGGGCATTGTCACATCGCCAAACGGGTGAATGACGGGAGGAAGTGTTTTATGAATTTCTCAGTAACATATTTAATCCTGGGTTGGTTGAGAAGGAGATTCCTCTCCCTGACATTATTCATAGACGGGCACTTCTCACACTTGACCATACATACTAGTAAATTTTGTGAGGATCATGGAATTGTTTTGGTCGCTTTACTACCACTACAGAACAGGAGACTAAAGGTATAAAAAAATTTAGGTAATGAAATTTGCTGAAGTACCTTTAGTAATGGTATCCGGAGATGTTAAAATAATAGATGTTGACTCGTCCACTGCCATAAACCCACCCAGCCATCCCAAATAGATACACGACTTATATAGCAGAAATGAAGTCTTTTGTAGCCATCTTGCTTACTAAGTCAGGAATGCCAACCCCACGCATTTGGTACTATTTCACATCGGGTATAGAACGAGTAAACAAAAGAGCGTCGATCAAGTAATGTAATGAAAAATTGCGCCAATTCTCAGTGTTTATTTATGTATTTATAATGTTTTACATACAAAAACAGACCTAACCTGGGGCTTACGCCCCAGACCCCCTTGCTTGTGGTACTAGCAGTAATTTTCGACCAGGCAGTACCTAACCTAGTAGCGGACATAAATTCTATCTTATTAATGTTTTACATACAAAAGCAAACCTAACCTGGGGCTTACGCCCCAGAAACCCCTTGCTTGTTGTACTAGCAGTAATTTTCCGCAAGACAGTGCTTAACTTAGTGGAAATTTGTCATCATCATCTTGTACAGTTTCCAGCCCCAGGCTGGGTCTGTTTGGAACATAAGCCTCGCCACTTAGTCCTTTCTTCCCACCACCTCTCCGCTGTCACTCTGGTCCAGTCCTCGCCTCTCTTCTTGACACATTCCTCCACTCCTTTCAGCCATCTATCTCTTGGTCTTCCCCTTGGTCGTTTCTTCTGCATCTGCATCTCATGTATCCTCTTGGGAATCCTCTTCTCATCCATTCTCTTTAAGTGTCCATACCACCTCAGTCTTGACGTCTCAATCCTACCTTGCAAGGGCTCCTCTTTCACCATTTCCCTGACCTTTTCATTCCTCAACCTGTCTCTTCTTGTTACTCCGATCCTACTTCGCAGGAACTTCATTTCACCTGCCTGTATTCTGCTTATGTCTCTTTTCTTCATTGTCCACGTTTCTGAAGCATAGGTCAGTATCGGGATATAGTAGCTTCTGTATAACACTTCCTTGCTTTTTTGTGGGACATCTTTATACCACACTAAGCTCCTAATGCTTCTCAGAAATGCTTCTGCCTGTCTGCCACGTTCCGTAATCTCTTTGTCATTTCTCCCATTTTCCTCCACTAGACTTCCCAAGTACTTGAGACTTTCCACCTTCTTCAGCTGTCCACCTCCAAGTGTTATCCCACTCATTGGTCTGTCCTTTTTCCTGGTCGTTAACAGGATCTCACATTTACTGATGTTGAACTTCCATCCGTACTCTCCCACTGTTTCTTCCCAAGCCTTCAGTTGCTCCTGAATTTCCTCCTCCTTGTTTCCCCAGACCATGAGATCATCTGCAAACACCATTGCTTTCATCTTATCTTCTCCTATCTTTCCTGCAATCCGTGTCATTACCTCGTCCATAACCACAATAAAGAGAAGGGGTGACAGCGCACTACCCTGTTTCAGGCCACTCATTTGTCTGAACCAGTCTGTTCTTTCCCCTCCAACTTTCACACAACTCACACTTCCACAATACATCTCCTTCACTCTGCCTACAGTCCCTTTTTCCACTCCCATGTTTTCCATTGCTTTCCAAACCTTCTCCCTACACACACTATCATAGGCCTTTTCGATGTCCAGGAAGGCCATTAACAGATCCTCTCCAAATTCGTAGTGGTGTTCCTGGAGCTGTCTCACTGAAAATATGAGATCCACTGTTGATCTCCCAGGTCTGAATCCATACTGCTCCTCTCTCAATTTTCTCTCCACTTTGGCTCGTATTCTACTTTCTATTATCTTTTCATATATCTTGGCACAGTGAGATATGAGTGTGACTCCCCTGTAATTTCTGCACTCCTTTCTGCTTCCTTTCTTAAATATTGGGACAATTAATCCTTTCTTCCAATCTTCTGGGGTCTTTTTCTCCTTCCGTATCACCCTCATCACACGGTACAGCCACTGTTTCCCAACCTCCCCTGCTGCCTTCACCATTTCAACACTCACTTCATCCACACCCGGTGCCCTTCCTCCTTTCATCTTGTCTATAGCAATCTTGTAACAATTTCAAACTTTGCGTGTCATATGGTGAATTTTGTATTGGACATGTTGGTAACGTACTCAGATGTTCGTTTTTCGGGTGTCACATGACGTATGACGTAGTGTCCAAGATGGCGTCCATAGTGAAATGAACACAATGCGAAAAGCATTATTTTCGTAAATAATCAATTAAAAGGAATTATTCCGGTGCAGCAGTGGCAATTGAGAAAGTAAAACGACTCCCAACATCTCCGAGAAAGGTTTGTCAATCATAAATACTATATTTTCAGTAATATACCTTGTTGAAAGTTACGACGGCTTGGTCTCCTGTTCTGTAGTTTTAATCTTTTTTTTTTAAATATTCCATTTTTATTAAAAAACATAATTACTGGTAGTTTTATTCGTAAATGTTAGCCTCCAAGTCGATAAATCGGTGTATTACGCAACAATTGACAGAAATGCATTATAAACAGCAGAGAAGGAAAATTAACAATGTGACGGCAATTGGTGCAAACGGGTGACGAATATAGGAAAAATCCAAATACATCGTGCCGAACACTAGCGCAAAAACACACTTTTTTTAAAATACGTCATTTTTCCTAAAACGAATAACTTTGATATTTGGTCTTTCCTAGTGTTTGAGGTTAGGTACAGTGCTTTTGTTGATTAAATTTACCAAAATGTGTACGGTGTAGATGATTCCTTGTCTCCCTTAACATGACGACCATTGGTGCATTTACCTTAACAGCTTTTTGCAAAAATTATTAATTTATAATTTAGGGTATTTTATTTTCCTGTATGGCTAGTGGCTGCAATAAAATTTATTAAATAATGCAATGAATTTTCAAACCTACGAGATGAACTCCGATCAACTTGAAACATCTTATAAACAAACAACATAAGGCTTAACTTTCACAATACAGTCGTGTAAAATTATCCGCGATGAATTATAGTAGGCACTATGACTTTCGAATGGAAGATACCAAACCAATTCAATGTGAGCCTCAGTTAACAGTTTAATTTATAAAATTATGTCCACAAGTCAGGAAGACATGTTGTAATCAATGAAAGGTTGCATCTACTGCGTGTTTAGGTTGGATAGATGCACTCACCGTTAATGTCTTCAGCCCTTTACAAACATCAATCAGCTTCAGGAAATTCTATTTAATGCAAGACCATGAAACACACAATTCTCTCTGCTTTGTATCAGTTCAATAATGTTATTCTACATGCAATGAAAACTAATGCGTTACAAAAGTTCCTCAATCTTTGGCCGCCATATTTTCTATGTATCAAAGAAGATATATATGAGCAATAAAAAGATATTCTCATATGAATGAAGTTCCTTTGTTTGATTGTATACCAATATAACAATCTAGAAATAATACTAACCCATGTTATTCGATTGCTATGAAACACCTGTTAGAACGAGCTTCTGAGCTTACATTCGACTGTAGGCTATGAAATCAATTCTAATATTTGTATGGTGAAATCGAAACATTTTTTGACGACCCATTTTAATGCACATATGTTGGCCAAATTGAAGTTGGTGAAAGTATCTTCGCCTATTTGCCTTCCTACAACAATCTTTGACGATTGGTCTCTTCCCATCATATGTTCTTTGATCCTCCCCATTCTATATTCTTCGACTGGTCCGGTGCCGGATTTCTTGTGAAGAAAATTTCGTGTGATTTCTGGATTTAAGTGCCGGACGGTCATATTATCTCGAATAGTAGTCATGAACAAGATTTTAACATCAGCGTTGAGGATTTCGTCCAAGAAATGTCTGCCTAACCCATTTAGTCAGACGAAAGTTGCAAATAACGTTTTGGGCACAGCAAAGCGGCAATTGACCCGATCGCTATGGCACATGTGCTCAACGAGAAACGATCCCCACCACATCGGGGGATTGAAACTGAAACATCCTAGCAATGTGTGTAGCTGTGGATGTGGTATGCTCGGGATACATACAAAAGGTGAGCAATTTTCAATCATGTATCTGGACAACTGCATGACTGACCTTTAAGAGGTTAGAAGTTGATTCTATCGATTATCTTCTTTTAAAGGTAGGTGTTGGATTTCCATCTCGACCATTCCTGAAGTAGTTTCCCCACTTCTACTCCTTATTAAAACCGAAGATAACACGTATCTTAGGGCCACTGTCTCCTCCTTCCTAATCCTAACCCCAATAGCAAGTGCTTAGGCTACATCAAAGTTATCGAACGGTTGCAACATGAGACGTGAACCTACGATAAAATTTACTAAACTACTGATATTAGCCAAAATACCTTCTGTAATGCTGCAAATTAAATCTGAAAATCATGTTACTCCTCAGCTGTCAATAATCCACCCACCATCCCCTTTTTCTTCAACAAAGTTTTTGGGAACGAGTCTCATCTCTTCACCCAGTCACCGAGCTGTGTTTTAAAGCGCGGGAAAAGAAATTAGTGAAACTGACTGGTGGTTGAAAGTATACAATAGGCCTACCAATGACGGTAGTTCCAACATGGAGGTGTGTCTCAAGTGCGAATTATAGGTGTTACATTTTATTTAATTACAGCAATATTTCTTAATCTACCCCTTTTTTTCAATTGATTTCAGTTGAAATACATGTGTTCCTTGATATTCTCTGGAAAAGACGTGCCGTAACTTTGGCGCGATTGCTTCGCCATAACCCCTATGACTATATGGGAAGAACATTTTAAAAAAGTACTTCAGGCACGTGAAACACGACCTCAAACAATAAAAGATACGGAAATGCATATTGAACCTTTCACGCCAGCTGAATTAGATAAAGTAATAAGGAACACTCAGAAAAACAAGGCATGTGGGCCAGATGGGATTTACTATGAGCATATCCAAAGCACGGCCCCATACTTTTTAGACCTATGGACAGACATTTTTAATGAATGCCTAAAACAAGGAACAATTCCAAATATCTGGTGACATGCCACGCTGAAGCTGTTATATAAAGGCAAAGGAGATATGGAAGATCCAAATGCATACAGGGGCATAGCATGAATGTACAGCCTTCAAAATCCTAACGAGTCTTCTGAATAACCGACTATACCAAATGATAGAGATATTCATCCCTGAAGAGCAATTCGGTTTCACCAAGGGCAAATCGACTTTACACGCTGTGAAATACCTTAAGGACGAAATCAAGGAAGTTTTGAAATACGGGAGAGGAAAGCTTCATGTGTCTTGCGGGAAAAGACTAGTGTCGCTGACTAAATTCTGTCTCGATGTTGAGAACTAATGTTTTCTTTGCACATTGTGCGAATATTTTCTCTGTTATTAAAAAAAATTGAAATGAATGTGGAACTGATGGAGATGAAAAATATATTCTAATACTAAATCTTTGCTTTCAAGCAATATGTCGAAACGCACATTTCTCAATTAGCTTACGATATTCAGCAAATGGAAGCTGCTATTAAGGTCGTTGAGGAGGACGGCACGAGTATTAAAACGGCTGCGGGGAAGAATGGTGTTCCGAGAAACGCCCTCTCGGAAAATTAAAGGAAAAACTAGAGAGAGGAAGATGGGGCGGTGGCGCTGCAGAGAATGAGAACATGTGTTTAAAACATTGTAAGTAATGAAATTGGCCAAAATAACTGTATTAATGGTATCTAGAGATGATATAGTAATAGATGTTCACTCGTCCGCTGCCGTAGACCCGCCATCCCGCCCTAATAGGAGCACGACTTAGGACTTAAGTAGTTGAAATTGCTGCCCTGACTGCCATCTTTGTGAAGGAGTCCATAATGCCAACCCTACGCATTCGGAACTATATCGCATGTGGCAGTCCAATGGTTTTGTCTAGACCAATATTTTCGTCCAGACCCATGGTGGATTGATAGCACGGCCCGCCGCGTTAGCTAATAAATGACAACCCTGGTTTTTGTCACGCACAGTGGGGAAGTCGCGCATCAATAATCTTTATCCAGGCCAATGGTTTTGTCTATTATTTCATTATTCATCTTGGCAACATGTCACGTGGGTATGATGTAGTGTCCGGGGTGAATGGAAAACGGCCGACCTTGTTCAGATGAACACGACCAATAATGCTTTATTTACGTAAAAGGTAATTATTTCCGGTGTGGCAGTGGCAATTGAAATTGTGAAACAACTCCCAACAACTCCGAGAAAGGTTTGTCAATCACAAATACTACATTTTCAATTATATACCTTGTTAAAGGTTACGAAAAGGCATGTTCTCACAGTCTGCAGAATTAGTGATGGGGCCAAGTTCCTTTTTAACAAGGGTGTTAGTTCAATGAGTAATCTCACTAGGAAAATCGGGGTTCCCGGTAACAAAGAACGATTTGCAAAATAGCGTTCAGTGCCTCACAGAAGAATTGAAGAGGGACTCTCCTTTCAAAGATGGGCGCCCAGGGAGGAAATGGTGTGAATCTTTCCTAAAAAGAAATCAAGCCTGTCTTTACGAACCTCTCAAAATTTGACAGTAAACTGTGCTGCAATTACAGAACATCAAATTAAAACCTACAGTTATTTGGTGGAAAACTACTTAGGGCCGGTTCTACCACATCCGGGTAAAAGTTGCGGGCAGCAACCCGGGTGATAAACTATCTACCGGTGTAAACCTCTGTGCATCTTGGGCAGCGTTCGGTTGCGGTGCATTTTAGGCCATCCTTTGTATAAACATTTAAAAAAACTGACATCACCTGATTTAATAGTCGGGAGGATATCAGGAGAGGATTGAGTATTAGATGTTCACTGCTCCGCTGTCATAGACCTACCATCCCGCCCAAACAGCAACACGACTTATATAGATGAAATCGAAGTTCTGACCTCCATCTTTCTCACTGAGTCAGTAATGCCAACCCGACGCGTTTGGTACTATTTCGCACGTGATTTATGAAATCGCTATACTCGGTGGAAAGTGAACTCTATTACAGTGTTTATTTATGTATTTATAATATTTTACGTTATACTGTGTTGGTATTACTACTAGTGGAGTGACACAGTGTGGTGCAATAGCACATAGTGTAATGTTATACAGTGTTGGTATTACTACTAGAGGAATGGGACAGTGTGGTGTAATAGCATATAGTGTAATGTTATACAGTGTTGGTATTACTACTAGTGGAGTGACACAGTGTGGTGCAATAGCACATAGTGTAATGTTATAATTATTAATAACTTTATTAAACACAAATTGTGCACTTTTACAGACAAATATTCACATTGTGCAATAATTAATAATTGAGCATGGTCGCTGTGTGCACTTTTGAACATGGTACCGTTCACAATGGTGTTGGTATTACTACCAGTAGAGTGACACAGTGTGGTGCAGTAGCACATAGTGTAATGTTATACAGACCCTGAAATTGACAGGTCTTGATTCACAAACCTGGGACATGCTGGCTGAAGACCACTCAACTTGGCGCCGTACCATCTCGGATACTGTAAAGACCAAGGATCAAAGAATATAGGGGAGAAAGGTTACTCAGGCTTAAAATTTGATTCCAACTACAACCGTCAGGATTACGTCATCAACCAGCCTAGCCTGCTACTTAGCGGTAGCGGTGAGGCAGTGTACTAAAATTTAAGCGCGGGCGATTTGAATTTTATTTAATCGCGTACTGGTACCACCGCTTACCCCCCCCCCCCTCTCTGACCCTGTACCGCTCACTTTGTATTTACACGTAGTAATATGATATATGTCGGCGTATTTTATTTATTTATTCCTGTTCCTTTTGTTCTATTTTATTTAAGAGCAGATATCAAAACAAAGGCTCATAATAATGGATTATTACTATTAATATAGTAGAAATACCAGCCTGAAATATTTAGTTTTGATATCTGACCTTGCGTAAAACAGAACAATAGGAACAGTGAATAAACACATTTTATTGACATAAATCATATTACTACGTGTAGTTACAAGAGAGGGATACAGGGTTAGGGGGAAGGATAGGACGCAGGATATCCTTTATTATTATTATTTGAAACCTGTACCACGGCAGTTGCGTAGTACTCCCCCCACTTTTCTCCCCATGTCCCCTATCTTAATTTTTCTAGTATTATATGTTTTATTCATGATAGTTTTTCTATCATTAACATTTCTTTTATAGTTTATATTTTTTTAATGGCAGTGCTTAAAGGTTACTTTTGCAGAGGATGTCGTGCGAGATGAACTGGTGACCTTGGGATTTCCTTCCATAAGTCTCAGCTGAGTTCGGCCTTTGAACCCATGGCCTTGTAACACTAGAAAGTCATTCAAAGTTATATCAGACAGGTAGAAGAGAGGTTTAGTTGCCACCAGTGTTGTGGGATCACAGTAATCTAAGAAGAATGTAATAAACCAATACAAACCATGCACACCCTATAAAATATGAACTTATTAACCGCTGTTGAATGAGATACGATACTGGAAGGAAACAGAATTCTGAAGGAAAAAATGAGGACAAAAATAAGTGTTTATATGTTCATATTATATTCTTCTTTCTTAGTTTTTACAGATAATAAAATCCACAGAACATTTTCATGAAAAGAGTAATATTTAATTTCATCAGGTCATTGTCCCAGTAGATAATTGTCATCACATGGTAGAGCCACGCATATTGCAAATCTGTAAGAGAAAAATACAATTAAAATCCTAATAATGTTGTAGGGGCTTTGCGATATCGTGGTCATGTGGCTTTATGGTACTTGGAAAGTGTATATGGGATATGTCTGATTACCCATGACATTGTGATGGCAGTAGGTGTGTGTATTTGTAATGGAGCCAGGACCTCGGGATATGAAGTTTCAATATGAACAGGTGTAGCCAATTGACTGTGCAGCGCTGCTACTCTATGGCTCGCACGGCACATCTATACCCCGAGACCACAGAAGGTGAATTCCTTACAACAAATTACATTGTGTACCTAAATAGTCATTACACATACATCTCATAATAAAGATGTTGAAGCAACAACTTGTGACAAGGACAGTAAACAGCTACTCTCTAGGTTACAATGTTAAGCATGCACATATAGAACTTTTGCTGCTCATAGAAGGAGGGGACAAGTGTAGTGTGGATAAACTAAGTTACCCGATCACTTTAATTCCATTGTTATTAATACTAATAATACAATATTATTACTTTCGTAATTGGCCTGGATGTGTGTAACAGGCCTCACCCCCTGGGTGAATGCCACTGTAGCCTCGATATTAGGATAATGCTGCTTTAATGAATGCACAAAAGTGCATTTAGAATAAATATATAAATTCGAACTAATATTAGATGTTATTTGAAGTGGAGAATGCCACTAGCCAGTAACTTACATCAGAACAAATCCACCATCTCGGAAGTTCACAATTTACCCCAAGCACAGTAAGCAGTAAGATCTATGTGTATGCCCCCCTCTTACTGTGATATTATATAGCCCATCCAAAAACATCCATAGAAGAAAGAAAAAAAGAAAAAATCTCAAATGAACAATATTAATTTGTGGATTAATTAATTTGTTACACAAATAGCCTACCAATCAGTAAACCGATTGAAGCATTTCTTGATGCAATATGCATTGAATTCAATTTTGTGATTGACTTAAGGGGAACCGATAGGCCTAGTCATTATATTCACTGCAATGTTATATAGGCTATATACTGTACATGTAGCCTTTTATAGTCCAGTCTGCAAGCCTCTGTTTGCAAACAAGTCACCTCTATGATCCCCTGCTTCTACACCTCTCACTTTAATAAATCGTTAAACACTGAAACTAACTAACTATAGCCTCCTACGTCTATCTCTGCTTCTCGTATCCTCTACCTCCGAGCTCATTAACCTCTTAGGTAATCTCTCTCCCCCATTCTCTTTGCATGACCCATCCGAGTCTGCTCATACGAACAGCTTCATATAGCATTTCATTTCCAACCTAGTCTTTATCTCATCATAATTACACATATTATCAGGCAGATTACACACAATCAAGCAGTATACGAGGCTGATGTACACTATGTCTAAAAGCCCTAAATGAAGCAAAGACTGCAACTATTCCTAATAACGTCACCTGTATATTTTGATTATCTCCCTGCAATAGTGTCATGATTCCAATTAGGTTTACTGTGTGCCATTCACAGACAAGGACACGTGGCATGCACTATCAAAAGAAGTAGGGCACATTCCAGTTCCTCAAGTGACTTTCTCACATATCTAACAGTATGCCAGGGTGCAATAGGCTATATGAATTTATCAGAGGGGGGTATGAACTAAGTGTATTGCTAATCAAAACCTACATAACACCTGGGCCTACCCTATACCGGTACTGGTGTAAAATTAATAGATCAAAGTTTCATCAATATGGTAACTTACCTTTGCTGAAATAGGATTAGTATACAACTGTTCGGACAACAGAATCAGGCAACTCCTGTCTATAGGCTATTGGACAAATGTAGTATATAATCTGCTTTCCTTGAAGTGCCTCATTACCTGAGAAGAGAAAAGAAACACAATAAGGTAACCAGTTCACAACCATTCTACACATACTGTAGGCCTAGCTCTGTTTCAATAAAGTAGGGTTAGGCTATGTAAAGCCATTCATATAGTTCACAATACTTCTCAAAATCATTCTAATATGCCATCTAGCTAAAATCATTTTGAATTGAGAATACTACACTGAACGAAGTAATCACAATAAAGCCCACAATTCGTAAACAGAAACACTATCATAATGGGTAGATATTAAAATCATATCCTGGCAGCAAAACTGCGAAGTAACTATTGAAATAAATACCTACCGTATTAATGCAATATCCTACGAAGGAATGTCATGTTGGAAGCCTCAAAAGCACAAACACACACGATCATGCGTAGGATAGCCAGTTGCCAGCGACATGTTTAAATGTAACCGGCGTATCCACCCCGCATGAGCTTCAACCAATAGCAATCGAGTTGGACCGCAGCGCTATGGCAGCGCAGCGAGTGCTCAGGCAGTGAACCTGTCAGTTGGCAGAGAGGCCTTGGAAGCGAAGGATCTATAGTAGTTTCATCCCCCTGCCAAGGATCTTGCAAGTATAAGAGATTCGTCACTTTTGGTTATAGAATTTCCGAGAGAGAACACCGCCTGAGGCTATGGATTGTACTGGCAAGTCTGGCAACATAAAAAGTAAAAAGCCATATGAATGTAGCCTTTATTACACGTAAATGAACAGTATGTACTGCGATGAGTTATTGACTATTGATGAAAATAATACAAACATAACTGCGCCTTTCGCTAGGCGCTGAAATATACGTCCAGATAGGAAAATAATACATTTTGATATAAATCAATGTTGGCAATAGATTTGTCACGAAGGACACAGTTATGCCGTTCTAGAGCTTAATTCACCCCTAGGATAATTAAAAATCCTCTCATACTCTACAGAATTGTTGGGATATTCGATAAATATAAAGAAAACTGTCCAAATTCACACACTACATTGCCATAACCTCACTTTTGGCCTAGCATGCCCGCTGCCACCCACCCCTCCTCGTAGCCCTAAACCACAAATTTTATTGCAATGCAAAGGAGAATGGGTAAGAAAACAAACTAGAGATGAAATGCACACATTTATTCTCTATATATTTTTATTCGAGAGTAGTCCATATTGCCCACTAGTATTACACATGGTCAACACCAGGAAGATGAAAATTGCCGTATTGTTCTTACTATCATTATAATTCTTACATCCCGGTGCTTGGCAATTTTTCCTCCCTTGCAGTGGCATGATTGACTCTCAATTCAATTCAAATAAACAATCAAAATACTGTACAAATCAAAACAACACCACGAGGAAAATCAATCAAAACAGACTATTCCCGCTTTCGCCAGTCGGTTTAATGTGAACGTTCATGACTGCCAACTACGGAACCTTAGTGCTAAAATTAATTCTTCATTGGTTGGCAGAACATCCAGTACAGGGCCTTACTCCGACCCACGCGCTCCTTATTAACTGTCATCCCCCTGGTAAAGACGTTTGAAAGGGGTCGGCTTACACATGAAGAGGCCAAGCGTCAAGCTAGGAAACTTCGAGCAGCCCAACCACGTCCTCCTCCAGCAATACTATGTGACTTGTATGGTCGCTTGTTCCATGCCAGGATTGGACTCTTTAGTCACCGTAAACACATCCACAAACTGGACTGATGGAAGAAGATTTATACTCGGATTCGAGTCAAAGCCGATGATGATGATATGTTTTACATACAAAAACAAACCTAACCTGGGGCTTACGCCCCAGACCCCCTTGTTTGTGGTACTAGCATCAAGTTTCGACCAGGCAGTACCTAACATAGTAGCAGACATAAATTCTATCTTATTAATGTTTTACGTACAAAAACAAACCTAACCTGGGGCTTACGCCCCAGACCCCCTTGCTTGTGGTACTAACAGTAATTTTCCGCAAGACAGTGCCTAACTTAGAAGTGAAGGCGTGTGGTGAATTTCTTTATTCAAGTTGGTAACGTAGTCACATGATCGTCTTTCGGGTGTCACATGACTGTCCAAGATGGCGTCCGTTAGTGAAGGAAAATGCATTATTTCCGTGAAATAACAATTATTGCGGTGCAGCAGTGGCTATTGAGTATGAAGAGATTGTGAAACGACTCCCAACAACTCCCAGAAAGATATGTACATCATAAATGATAAAAAAGTGATGAAAAGGGAGGATGGTCTAAAATGCACAATAAATCCCGAGGTTTGTTAAATTTGACTAATCGATGAGTGAGCCACCTATCATTAGGTGTGTTAAGTTTCTTTTCGTTTCGCTTTTGTCCGTTGTTTGTTGATAGCACGGACACTTTGGTTTCAACAAGTTATAGTGCCAAATTCCTCTCGTGACACTTCTGGGTAGTATAAACCTAGCATGTCATTCAGTTCTCGGAGGAATGCAACTGAATAACCATACCTAACCTCAATAATCGAAAACTAGACAAGCATGCGGTGCTTTTCAAGGAGGAATAGCCTGTGCAATAAGTTTCTAGCAATAGGCTGCTTTGCAATCTGATTACAGGCTTAGGCCTATATGAGCTACAGACATTTTGTGATAAGGCTTGTAGTGCATAGGTTCAATCATAAAATGTATGTCAAATCAAATTATCACATTTCATGCGACAAGTTTGTTTGTAAACTCTGTAAAATGAATGAAACGGAATGTGCACATTTGTGCATAATTAGATAGTTCTCTTTGCTGTATTCTAAGAGAGATTTCACTCTTTTTGCACAACTATAGACGGTATCTTGGATAGGTCTTGTTGCAAAGTTCACATTTACACATTTCGTTTGGCGGATGGAATGATTTTGTCGCACATATTTTATGATGAAAACCATTGACCGCATAACGCGTCACCACAAGCCTAAGATCGTAGTTCTGTTTGTCAGGGCTTTAGTGATGTAGAAAACTGTAAAATGCAATGCCCCAAATATCAGGTCTTATGCTGTATAAGCAAAACACCAAGTCAGTGACAATGTATAGTAGTATTAATATTTTGCAAAAGTTCCGCCTAATCAATACCTTTATTGTACTAAATATAAATGATCACTTAGTGGTCATTGGTACATGTTTCGGGGCCTAATTGTTTTGGCCCCTTCATCAGCCTGTGTAGATAAAAAGTCAAGGCAAACAGGTGGTCGGATAGCTTAACACTCATAAAATATTCCCTTCCAAAAAACCTATTATGGTGCACCATAATGAAATGGGAAAGATGTTTATCCAAAGAAACATAAGGAAATAAAATACATAAATAAAATAAATATAAAAGAATGAAAGAAGGAAAGAAAGGAAGAAAGAAATACAGTAGTTGACATTTGGAGAGAAAATAAAAAATATATATATATATAAATATATAGTGTGAACACACTCTAAAATTTGACCCTTTCTTGTTGATCACAGAAATTGTGCATACTTAAAGTGGTCCCAAATCTTCTGAAGTAGAGTATGTGGACGACAATAGCACATTTGAAATAAACCATAAGCTATACCGTGGCTTGCAGATGTCAATGAAGATGCAATGGCTCAGCATCTACCACAAAGCTATCAGGTAAAGCTATCATGACACTAGTTTATTTCATAAACCACCTCGCAGGGAAATTTTTAACTGGAAGAAGGCAGACATGAACCACCTGAAATTTTTGCTGGATTATTGCCCCTGGTCCCTCCTTGATATCAGGAACGACATTAATGAGAATTGTGAGATATTTTATGATCTCTTGATGTCCGCAGTTCGAGAAGCAGTTCCTCGTGTGAAGGTTAATCCCTACCGTTATCCACCTTGGTTTGATGCAGATGTAATCAGCGCACTACACTCGAAAAATAGGGCTCATCGTCAATGGAAACGCTCTTCTTTGGAATGCCATAGAATTGAATTTGTGGTCAGGAGGACCGAATTCAAAGAAATTCAGCACCGAAAGTATGACGCCTACCTGGAAGACATAGACTCCAGTGTGAAATCTAATCCGAACAGACTTTGGTCCTTCATTAAGCAGAGATCTAGGAACACCAGATTACCGGTCTCGCTCGAGTACGACGGACGTACCAGTACTGATGCAAACTCTGCCTGTGAGCTGTTTTCTGAATATTTCGAAACCTTATTCCTTCCTATAAATTCTATACCGCCACCTCTACCTGATCTGCCACCCTCCAGTAACGACAGCATTTCTTACTTCCATATTTCCGAAGACTGCATCAAGAATAAATTACATAATCTAACCTCTGGCAAGTCTCCCGGTCCTGATGCCATTCCTATAGAAATAATTAAATCTTTATGCCACCAGCTATCTCGTCCACTTTATATTCTTTTCAACCAAGCCATCAGTGAAGGAGTGTTTCCGGATTACTGGAAATCAGTCCATATCACCCCAGTGTTCAAGAAAGGCTCCAGGCAGAAAGTAGTTAATTACAGACCAGTATCACTAATGTCTATTTTCGCACGAGTCTTTGAATCAATTGTTCGGGACGAAGTGTACGCCCACGTGTCACCATTCATCACTGAATTTCAGCACGGCTTCCTTCCTAGGCGATCCACTGCTACCAACCTAGCAGTCTTCACTCATGATGTATCCACCTTTATGAATAACCGTGGAAGTGCTGATGTTATCTATACTGATTTCTCTAGGGCTTTCGACAGCGTACATCACAACCTACTGCTTCATAAAATTTCAAATTTTGGTATAACTGGTAATCTTTTACGTTTCTTCAAAAGTTACCTCTCAAATAGAACCCAATCTGTTATAATTAATAATAATAAGTCAAAATCTGTAAACGTTACTTCCGGTGTCCCTCAGGGTTCTGTATTGGGCCCTCTGCTCTTTATACTTTTTGTGAATGATATCCCTCGTATAATACATAATTCTAGGTGCCTGATGTACGCTGACGACCTTAAACTGTATATGCCCATCAGTACTATAAATGACTGTGAGTTGTTGCAAGAAGACCTACACCAACTCAGTGAATGGTGTGAAACATGGAAACTGAAACTGAATACTGAAAAGTGTAAAGTTTTGTCAGTTTCATTGAAACGTAACCTCCTACCCAGGTTTAATTATTGTATTAATAATGAAACGCTAGGTAGAGTGTCAACCATTAAGGATTTAGGGGTGACAATCACAAATAATTTCTCGTTCGATGAACATATTTCAAAAATATGTCGTGAAAGTTTCCGGATCCTGGGATTTTTAAAAAGAAATTGTTTAAATTATTTTTCGGACATAACTCTATCCAAATTATTTAAGTCACTCATTCGGCCTAAATTGGAGTACTGTAGTGTGATCTGGAATCCTTTTCACAGTAATAAAATTGACTCCATCGAACGTGTGCAAAAGAGATTTGTCAAATGGCTCTGTTACAGGGGTGGACGATCGTACCATAGAGCTGAGTATGAGAGTTATTGCAACGTGTACGGTCTTCCTCCACTGAGCAGTCGGCGCACAGTGGGAGACGTGAGATTCCTGTGGAAACTGGTAAATGGTGGAATTGACTCGAATCAGTTGCTAGCTGACTTGGGTTTTCACGTCCCTCAGAGAACCACCAGACGGAAGCACACGTTCGATGGGGGCAGATCGAGAATTAATGTACATAAAAATTCATGTCTGATCCGGTTGCAGTCAACATACAGCTTGTTGGAGAGTAAAAGTGCTACTGATATTCACTTCGACTCTCTATCAACTGTTATGAGAAACATCTCGAGTGGGCTGTAAAATAGTGTGTGCATTTTGTGTTTTTTTCTATTTGCGTTTATTGATTGATTGATTGAACATGTGGTTGAATGAATGGTTGATTGAATGTACGAGCGACTGAAGTTTTTTTTTTTTTTTTTTTTTTTTAGAATGTCACTCTTATATTACTTTTTTCCCAGTTTTCGATTTTTTCTTCTATCTTTCATTTTATGTTTTTGCCCTTTTCCGTTTACTGTAGATAGTTTTGTTTTTTCTGTAATTATTTCAATGTTTCTTGTACATAGGGATTGTATGAATGAATGCTTGAGATCGGATGTTTGAGTGCGTGTCTGTATGGTTGTGGTTGTTGATTTATAATAGACTAGTGTATTTCTATTTTTTGTTCTTGTTTGCTGTTATTGTTTTGTTTATACTTGTACATTTTATTGTTAATTATTATATTGTCACTAGTGGATTCTATCTGTCTGACAATAAAGAATACATACATACATACATACATATCCGACCACCTGTTTGCCTTGACTTTTTATCTACACAGGCTGATGAAGGGGCCAAAACAATTAGGCCCCGAAACATGTACCAATGACCACTAAGTGATCATTTATATTTAGTACAATAAAGGTATTGATTAGGCGGAACTTTTGCAAAATATTAATACTAATTGTTGCATCAATACGGAACCATAATGAACCATTCAAATACTAAAATGTATAGTAGGCCTACAGAACCTGAATAATGTCCTGTACACTCTGTATTTCTCATGCACACTTGTGCGCATTTATTAAATTATATGAGCGCTACATACAGTATTCCTAAACATGTAATTGAGATAATTTTTTGAAATCTATGCTGTTACCGTACGGTAATCACTAGGCGGTTGTATTTCATGTCCAATCAACCACAGCAAAATATAAAACTGTTGGCTTTTGTAGCCTGAACCGGTTGAAGAACCCCTCATTCGACCAAATTTCATAATGCTCCAGCGGATCTCTGTTCCGCTTTGGACGTGTGACTGCATCTTGTTCTTCGTCGACAAAAAAGATATACATTTCCAGGACGTCAATTAGCTCTTCCATAACCTTAAAATAAAATATGCTCAGTAACTGTTACATCCCTTATAATTAATAAATGATTGTAATTATATCATTATGTGACAACAATATTACCAAATGATTCTAATTGTATTATTAGTAATTTATGAAGAGGTTATGTACAACATAGATGATGCAAAGAAACACTTACGCACGGCTGAAATCTGGCTGGTAATGCTTTATCGGCCTCTCGAAGCTCCCTAAAATTTACACTCCGGGTAGACGAAGTTTATACCGCCGATAGCGTTACCCGTTGAAGGTCCAACGGAAATTCTTACTTATTCAGACGGGCAAGTTATGGGCCCCTTTGCCCGGATGTGGTAGAACCGGCCCTAAATCATCTCCTGAGTTTTTCCTGAAATTTACCAAATGTATTTTGGCTAATTTTTGTACTTTAGAAAAATTTATCAAGGAGTGATAACTAAATTCAGTGTTACCAAAATGTTAAATACCTTCCACCCAGTGAGTTTACCTATTCCTATAGTAAATTTTACAGATTTTATGGTGGCCAGCTACTTAAAAGCTATCGAGTTGTGCACAAAAAAAAAAAATACACATTCAGGATGATTCCATACTTCTCATGCTTTGAATAACTAAAATTGTATAACTTTTACAGGTGAAAAGGAATTGGTAGAATTCCTGTCGGAAGAAATTGGTGCTGAGCGCAAACTCCAAAAGATAAAGACAATTCCTAGTCAAGTTGATGATTTCCAAGTCAAGCTGGATGGTAGCGAAGTTACATTAACCAAGAAAATTGGAGATGAAGAGTAAGTTACTACTGTAATTACAGAGCAATACACCGGCACTGTTGTGATTATGTTGCACAGTCATGAATAGTATACTCTGTGAGCTGCCAGAATAGGATTGACAGTTCTCATCTCGCCATGAGGCCTGAGAACGAGATTGCCAAACTGTACATGCCAGAGATACAGCTGACAGGGGGCCTGTTCCACGAATAAACTTTGCAACTTTTCACTTTTCACTTTGCACTTTTCAATTCTTGCAAAGTGCAAAGTCTTTCTGTTCCACCATGATCTATGTATTACGTTTCAATTTGTTTGCAAAGTGAAAAGTCTTTCAATAGGAATGATCCGATCATGTTTATTCCATGAACAAACTGTATATTTATTCCATGATTTAATGCTTTATTTTTCATGGTGAAACATGTCCCACTAATGACCACACAGTGATCTTAATTAATAAAAGTATTGATCAAGGTGGAACTTTTAACCTGTCTATACTAAAGTGAGGTTATGAAAATTCATCTTGTCTTTGTACGTCTTCTTGTTGGATTCTTCACACTATCCTCACTTGATGATTAAAAAAAGCTCCTGCGTAACATATTTATAACAATAAACCAAATTCTGCGCCGAGAAACTAGTGTAGAGACTTGTTCATTAACAGCTGAAAAGGGAATCGACTCTTTGCAAAGATTTCTGAAAACTTTTCAATCATTCCTTTGCACTTTGCATTTCTGCACCAATGGAGGAACATAACAGTCTTCTAAAGTGAAAAGATTCCTCACTTTTCACTTTGCAAGACAAATCTGAAAAGTGATGGTGGAACAAAATCTGAACTGAAAAGTGCAAAGTGCAAAGTGAAAAGTTGCAAAGTTCATTCGTGGAACAGGCCACAGGCGCCGACGCACGTGGTCAGTAATATTGCAACGCAGAGTATTATGACATCAACTATGCGTACATGGATTGGTCAAGAGGCAGAGGGGTGATGACTGACGTGGAATTTCTGGCCAAATGTCAATCCTATTCTGGCAGCTCACAGAGTATAAATTCCAATCAATACCCTATCTGTTGTTGACTGTAATTTTTGACAACACTGGTTGCGGTATCAATTTTAAACAGTAGAACGTCGTTTATCCGGACTAATTGGGACAGAAAGTGTTCCGGATAATTGAACATGCGGGGTTTTTTTTTTTTTCCATAGGGAGAATCACCAACCTTCTCATTTAGGTGCTACGCTTCCTCACATAACAAAGGTCCAGAAATGGGATATCCCTTATCCATAAGTAGCCTAAGCCGCGTCTTCCAATTTTTCATCCGTAGCTGATCTCATGGTTTTTCTCATTTTAGACCCTTCTTTTCTATCTAACTTCGATGCATAATTCAGATTTCAGCTTTTCGGTTCTTCGAATCATAAATATTGTGGATTTTCCGACACTGTAATTTTTAATTTGACACTGCACACTCGCTCACATTTATCCAGTTCATTAATGATCTCCGCCTTATTCTCAATCGATAAAACATTGCGATTTTGATTCTCCTTTTGCAACTCTTAGAAGTCATTTTCACAACTTAATACACTACTAGTAAATTAGTTATTAAGGCACTCGTTTACAGTACACTACGCAGGCTACTGTATCACATTGAAACATTATAGAGCAAACAAACGGTAGGAGACAACAATTGAAAACGAGAACCGACTCACTGCTGTAGGCAGCGCGCACTTCCGCATAACAGTAAGCGCGCGCTGCTCCGACTTTTTTAATGCTCGTCCGGATAATTGACGTTCCGGTTGTTTGACGTCCGGATAAACGACGTTCTACTGTATTAACAAACATAACTATCACAGCTTGGGCCTATAAGTTCTGCTTATTGGAAGTGCATACACTTTTAAGATATTGAATACCTTGATAGACAATTAGGTTTAGTATCCACCAGACCTAAAGAATTCACATTATGTCACATCCCTTGTGGACCGCACATTTCTATGCTGAGAATACTCTTGTGCAGCAGATTATAAAAACGTACATAAATGTTGAAATAGCCCCGATTTTTAGCCTCTTTTCATTTATGAAAAAAAATAGGCTTATGAGATAACCTTTTGTATGTGTGTGTGTCCCTAATAATATCGAAACTGCTGGAGGGATTTCAATAAAACTTGGTAAAGTCATAGTACTATATTGTCCGACCTCGACCATACCCTTCAAATTTTATTATATCTTACCAATCCAACATGGCGGCTGTGTGAAATATTTCACCGGCATTCTATATCTCCGAAACTATTAACGATATCACCCTAAAATTTTGTGCAGTGATAAAGGGCACTACTAGAAGTTCACCTATGTGACTTTCAAAAACCTGTTAAGTACAAAACTAACATGGCGGCCAGGTGAAGTTGAAACATTTAAATAAACAATTCTCGTGATTTAACCATCCGAACGCAGTGAAACTGCTATAGCAAATGTTTATACACATTGTAAAATACTGACATCTAATTTAGTTCAATTGTTCACATAACCTCAAGATGGTGGCTGTGCGAAATTTTAAAATTAAGTTTTTATTTCTTGTGTCTTAATCATGTGATTGAAGTCAATGTTTGAATAATGAACCTACGCAATAATAGTCATCTAATAGTACATAACTCCGTGGCCTACATATATCAAATTTCAACATGGCGACCATCTGAAATATTTAGACAGTTCTCAATATCTACGAATCTCTTATAGTGACTTCGGTGGCGTAGTTGGTAGCATGCTGAACTGCTGTGCCCAAGATAGTGGGTTCAAACCCGACCGAAGTCGTTGGATTTCTTAAGAGCATTAAAATCCTTCAGTATGCCTTCCTTCGGAGGGGAAGTAAAGCCTCCGAAGCCGCCGTTGTCTCAGAGGACAACACTATAAAGCTAGAAATCCTTAACAGGACCCAAAGAGCTTCTCCTTTTTATTGTCGAGTGTGAAATCTGCTATGGGATGACAAAATACCCCAGAAAGCAAAATTTAGCATGTTTCACACCTACTGTACTTCATTCCAATCCTAATCTATGGACTTCGAAACATGTGCCCTACTGAACGGGGACAATAGTAAAATCCAGGCAACAGAAATGAAATTCATCGGAACAATAAACCAAAGAACCAGGAAAGATAAGATTGGAATGAATATTAACAATATTATTTATTTCACAAATCTTTATTCATGTAACATATTGTTACGTGCCACCCCCCTAGTGGCACTTTTGTTAAAATCTTGCATCCTTTCGTGGCAATTGGAAACCTTAAATACTTCTGTTTCAGTATCTCTGTAAATTTTAACATCAACCACACAGTCGATGCCGAAGCTGAAGCGGAAATTAATCCCTCCATGGACAAGCCTGAGTTTGCCGACATGAAGTCGAAACCAAGCTTTGAAGTAGACATCAGTAGAGGATCACAAACACTGAGTTTCAGCTGTTCGTTCACTGACTCGAATGCGCAACAGCAGTCTGAAGATGGTTACAGTAAGTACTCATTATTAATTAATAATATGAATAATGACACTGAAATACGATATCTAAATCATATGCAGTCGAATTTCGATATCTTGAATCGTTTGGGGATGTCAAAATAAATTCGAATTATCGAAAATTCGAGTTATGGAGACATATATGAAAAATATTAAAATTTGTGGTATACTGGTCGCAAAATACTGTTTGTATACTTACATCATATAGTTGTCTAAATTTATATTATAAATATGTATGTTCGTATAGATGACAGCTATATTATAAGGGACAGTCAAATGAAAAGACAATATAACGAGACAATGGTAACGCAGGTAGGTGTGTGTATAGTAGTGCCCTCTATTGGGAATCAGGAAGGAACTGCTGTGCCATTTGTCTGTTAGACATGCTCGATGTGAGGTCAGCGAGTCGTGTGTGTGTCCGTTGCCATTATGGAGGCCGGGAAAGAGGAACATCAAGGTGTAGTGTGGTTTTTGACTGCTGAAGGATAGTCAGAAAGTGAAATCCATGCCCAAATGTCTGCTGTGCCCTGAAGAGTCATTTGTGGCAGTCGATTTACTTTGGATGCAGAGGTTCACGCCTGGGAACAATCATGTTTCCTGAGGCTTTCCCAAGAAAGCATTGACCATCTTGTCCCACAGTGA
Organism: Meconema thalassinum; assembly: GCA_946902985.2. Taxonomy (NCBI): domain Eukaryota; kingdom Metazoa; phylum Arthropoda; class Insecta; order Orthoptera; family Tettigoniidae; genus Meconema; species Meconema thalassinum. The sequence goes on from OX336395.1 coordinate 131,126,664, forward strand.
GATAAATGTATTAACAGTTATGGAGAATACTTTTAAAATAACACAGTGTATTGCTCGGTTCTAAGCTCTGTGAACTTGCGGGATGAAGGGCAGAGGCAGGGAAGGAGCAGGCGAGAATTGAGAAGCCTGTCGACAGCCCGCCGTGTTACCTGACATTCTCTTCTATTCCAATACTGCTAACATAGGGTCTTTTCTGAAACCAGTGCGGCATTGCGAACAAGTGAGTGAGTCACCGACTAATGTATTTAATTCTGTTACTACGCAAGGACCAAGAAACCTCATCACTCGTCACCATCACTTCTAATAGTCCGCGATGCACATTCTTCTCAGGTTCACTCAGCTTAGACCCGAGCAGTACTTATTTCCATCTGTCTAGTTTTCATTTGACTGCATCTGTTTCATTTTATTTGACTGCCCCTTATACATTAACAAAGTTGCAAATCTAAGTAAGTATAGAAGTTGCATACGGCTGACTCAACTACAGTAACCTGTGAAAAATTCGAATTAGAACCGGAATTGCTCTGGACTCGGGACACGAATTTCTTTACTCCTGGACCGTCTGCGGTAATCCTGTTACGGTTGGTAACTCTCCTAGCAACTCTTTCAATGTAGGTAGTTACTGATAATAATAATAATAATAATAATATCGTATGGCCTCGGGTGCCGGGTGCAAGCTTTGCTATTTGACAACCAGAGGGCAGCTTGCATGTCGACTTTTGTTGTTCCTTGAAACGCTATGAAAGTCAAGGAGGTTAGATATCTAAGCTCCTTGACACTATAGCGCTTTCTAGTAGAGAAATGAGGAACTTAGTGTTGCAGAACATCCCGAGATTAATTTTGCCATTTGGAACACTGCCTACTGAATTCAACTGGGTTCTTTAACATGCCAACATCGTATGACATGCGTATCGTGATTTTTGCTGCCTTTCAAAAATCGCTTACCACGGCCAGGAGCTAACCTGCAAGCTTGGGGTTAGTAATCCAACACGATAACCACTCACCCACCTTGACAAGCCTTGTGATTATTATTATTATTATTTGTGTTGTTATAATTATTACTATCATTATTCTTGTGGCTTTTTCAATAATATTAGTATTAGCATAATTAATTTATTCCTAATTTATCATCATAATAATTTTTGTATTTCCAAAATTGCCTCATATGTACTGGTACCATATTACACGGTTAAGTGTAAGAGAGGGCCATGAGCCCTAACTTTGCCACTACCGAAGACATAAAATAAATAAAAATAAATAAATATAACAATGTGACAAGTTGCACTGCAAACATAACCTAAAATGTTTGAGATAAAGATCAAGTTTAAGTGCCAGAGATATAATTTAAGCTTAGAGATATCGAAAAATTCGTCTAAAAGAGAAGTAAAATACATGTAAATTATTGGAAGTTTGTTCGAGAATTGATTACTTTGAGTAATGGAAGTTCAAGATATCGAGGTTTGACTGTAATAGTGGTTGCTTCTCTTCTGTCTGTCCCCCCAGGGGCTCACATCTAGTGGGACGTGGGATGGCGACCACGGGGCCCCAGCTGAGTCGGCATTGCTTCCACTTACTTGTGCCGGGCTCCTCTCGGTCTCCTTTCCTGTCGACCTCACTTGGTCAACTCTTGTTCTCTTCCGACCCCGACGGTATTAGGGTATCCAAGGCCTAGGGAGTCTCTTCCTTTCCCGCCTTAATTGGCCCTTGTCTCATCTTTTCTGATACCCTTCTGCGAGGGGTCAGCCTTCTTTTTCTTTTCATGTTATCTCCAGCCTTGTGCTCAAGGCCCTCAAGGAGGCAGGGTGTATGTAGGCCCACCACTTCTGGTGCACCCTGGATAGTGCTACACCCTCAGGGGCTCACGGCTGGTGAGTTCGGGAGTTGGCGACCCCGAGGGATTCCTGAGCTGGGTCCGGTTTTCCCCCTTTTATCCATTACCTTTGGGGCAGACCATCTCCTCTTTGACTTTCCTATCTGCCTTTCATCGCTCTCCTTCCTTCCAAGTCCATCAATCCGCATTCTTCGAGGTTTGAGGGCATTTCTTTTCCTCCTGTCCTTTCTTTGCCTTATTCTCCTTTTGTTTTCCATTTCTTCTTCTAGTATATAAGTTAGTTTTAGTTGTAGTTCACATTTCATTATGATCTTCACGATCACCAAAACCATTAGGGGCCGATAACCTAGATGTTAGGCCCCTTAAAACAACAATCATCATCATCACCTTCTGACTGTTTGATTCATCTAAGATAGTCCTACATATCTACAACCATTAGTTGTGTTCAATATGAAAACTGTTACCCAACTTCACACTTTGCCCAAAGCTGAGTAAAATTATTGTAACCTAAGTAATGATTTCTTCAGATGATATTTTCGGCATCGATGAGGTGACAATCTACAAAGGAGAATGGACGGAGAAGAATTATGCAGTTTCCGGAGATGTCTTAGATGGGGTAAGGTGTTTTATTCATATTTTGAAAAAGGAAAAACATTTACCATTATAGGAAAATGTAAGAAAATTTGCCTTGTTGATTAATAGGTAATTAATTAAAATGCTCCGCCAATCGATACAAATGACAGTACACTCTCGGTAATTAATGCACGAACTTCCGCGAATTATCCGCAGTTATTTTTGTTGCGCCTAGAGAAACCAAACTATTGGTTAAAATATTGAAATAGGCTTGAACACGCAAGATAATAATTATAACACTTGATTGTAGTGTCTTATAAGACATGCTAGTCTAGAGGTAGGCCTATGTGGAGTTTTTCCATATAAGAGATAACTGTGATTAGAGACACTAGCTTGACTGTGGGAAACTTTCGGGATTTCCGTTGCATCACTCTTTAAAAAAATGTATCACTTGAACTCGATTGTTCGGCTACAGTGCCAGTAATTAGTTGCTGATTTAACTTAGATTTATTCTTAACCCTCTCCTTATGTCACGTTGTGTTAATATGCTGTACAATGTCATATTTTTTCTTTGTAGAAACACTTCTTTTTGCTCAGCAAACAAAATGAGACTCTACCGTCTTCGCTAAATATATCACTTCCAAACTCGTTTATGTATTTGCGCAACAAAGCCGATTAAGGCATTTCTTAATGCACGGCCCCCGGGAGACGGGGACCGCCCCCCCTTCTACTCGTAGTCTAGATTTGTTTGTGCTACCTGGAAGACTCCGGGAAAAGGGGGGAGTTTGGGTAGAATACCCATGGAGTGGAAAGCTGGACGTACTCAAAGGGTGGTTTAGGGACGTGCTGGATTTTTGGGGAAATCATGTTCTAACTTCAAAAATAAACAAAATATCTATTCAATAAAAGGGTGTACAAGAAGGGTAGGGGCAGACAAGAAAATGCACCTGGGGCATAAAGAAACGTGGGAGGTTCCCCTTAACTGGCCGTGCCGCGGGCATAGCAATCCCGAAAGACAAATGAAATTGGTAATAAATAAAACAATAGGCTCAGGAGAGCGGGCACCAAGCAACCTGCCAACCGAGGCAGTCAGGGGAGGACAGCATGGCGTGAGGAACCATGAAATTAAATAAATCACACGGGCACGTGTTTCCAAAACAAATGGCAGAATTAACATACATCGGCCCAGGAGGGCTTACGAGACAGCAGGAGCTGTCGAAAGAAAGATGCTAGTATAGCAAACAAGCAGATAAAGAACTCGAGCAGAGGGCTCGCGGCCTGAGTAGCCGGGTGTACCACGAGGGCATCAATTTAAATGGCGTGGCCAAGGGACAACACGGCAAGGGTTGTGTCGCCCATAATTACATTCAAGAAACCCCATTCCAAAATTACAGATTGTATTTCAAACATTAGTGTAGGTTCAGGTCCTTTTTCCCACGCGATTAAACTATTTCCAAGATTAGGTAGGCGTCTGTATTAGACCGTTGGCAAGTGCTTCAAGCACGTGTTTAAAATTAGGAGAGCCTTAGCTAGGCGAGATACGTAGTTTTAGGTTCAGAAAATAATCATATTAAATTAGCATAGTGAACAATGCAGCAACCCTAAAAGCAGGTTTACAACACATGTGTGGCCAACACAAGGACAAGTTCAAGTTCGTCAGACGCATAAGTTTCACACCGCACTGAAACTGCAAATATTAAGAAAAGAACTCCATCGGGAGTATGAAAAATAAGGTAACTCAAGCCATAATACAAATACAGTTCGCACAACACAGTACCTTAAATTTAGGCTCATGGCCTATATCAGCCACCACAGGCTGACCGATCCGAGCGGCCAGCGAACACACACTTTGGCCTACATCGCTGCGAGTCCAACCACCGAGCAGCTTATAGTTCAAAAGCCCCGAGCAGAGTGTTTGGCGTCAGTTAGGACGCACAGTTCATCGTAGCGCTTGGCGCATGCGCGCCGACATCAACCAATCAGGGCGCGGCATTTACCGCGGTTAGCAACACGGCATATGTTCTAGCTCATTCTGGAACAGTCCCGGCTGCTTCTCGGCCATTCCAAGGCCGGAAGTGATTGCATAGCCGGAAATACGTAGCTAGGCAGAGAGGGGGTGACGGCGGGAGATTGATAATATTTGAAATGCAGTTCATATCCTAAAGAGCCCGCCCTCCGTGGCAAGTAGCCAGGGGAAGGGGGGTGGGGGGGTAGGGACAAAACATTGTGTCAGTCGAAACGACTGGCACAGTCTTCCCCTCTGCCATCGAAGAAATGGGGAGGAAAGGGGGGGGGGGGTACTGACAGGTGAGTATTCCAGTTGTGACTCACTCATATGACCTTGTAACAGTCAATAGATCATGCAGCACTCGTACAGTTCTTTCCCATCATCACTCCTCTTGAAACATCTTCATGATGTCGTGTAGTACAGCCATGCCATACCAGTGGAACAGTCCAGCACCGGAGCTCAGAGTGTCCAGCCAGGTAGGGACGACCAGGTAGGTTTCGCCATCAGAACCGCCAGCAGCCATCAAACTCCACCACCAGAAGTTGGAAATCGTCCTGACAGTGACCTTAGCGCAGGTCACCACCATCGCCAGGTGTGAGGGGCGCTACCCTCACAGTGGACCAAGCTGAAACAGATTCAGACGCCAGCAGCGAACCATCCAGACACAGCATCTGGCTCGACAGGATAAGTCGAGCCGACATCTTCCCTGCCATGGAGCAGGATAATTCAGTAGAAGTAGGGGAAGGGGTCAATACACCAGCGACCACTCGAAGAAACACTAGGGAGGAACACTTCACCCAAGGAGGACTCAGCACACCTTGTGCTCACACTGACGAGGCACTCTCTCAGATCTCGAGAGGTAATATGTACTGCTGATCGATGCACACGCACCGCTTGAGTTAACGTTGCCTTTAACTTTAAAATTAATCCAACACCAGCAAGTTTAGGACACACCAGAACCATAGAGCATAATACTCTTACCAAAATACCAAAAGGGAGGGGAGGAACCCACTTAACTCAAAATTAAACTGTCTGAAGGACCAAATCAACTGTCCCAAACCAAAATCCTAAAATTCACATTCTAAATCAGCAGAATTTAAATTGCGGATGCGCCACGCACACAAGGAACTCTCCATAGTGACTGGGTGACTCTGCTCATAATATCAGTGTGACCAACACAGGGTCAACGAGGCACAAGTGCCTACCGGGAAGTCAGTCAGTACAGTTATTTACATTTAGGATAATATAGCGTTTCAAACGCACTGTCAACGAGTATGGCTCTTACTCAAGAGACCGCCCAGCAAGGGGCAAGAGACAACAGTATCTCAACAGAACCTGTAAATCAAATCTATTCAAAACGGGAATGCTAGGGCAATAAAATTCCAAAATCTAAATCATATCCACTTTTATCAAACAGACAACTGGCTAGGACCTCTCCTCGACAGCAACACGCAGGCGTACAGCATCACTCACATTCACTCAACGTTGCTGAAATAAAATTCGTACCACTTAGAGCAACACACTCCAGGTACAACGAACTCGCACCAACACACCAGAGCAGCAATCAAACGAGGTCAACAGACCATTGCTACCAAATCCACCAAAATAACGCTTAGCCGAGCTGACTCAGGCTACGTTACTACACTTTCCACAACTCAAGGTTTCCTTCAGCGCCATCGAGCAGACTCAGACGACACTCCTACACACATTATGTACCAGCCTGCTAATACCCGCGCAATGGAGCAAAATCAGGGGGCACACATATCCAACGCAGATTAAAATGCCTCACAGGCAACAGGGAATTCACCATCCTGCACGTGACCATCTCAGGGTTCACCAAAGGTCAGGGAATCAGCATCCTGAAATAAATATGACCATCTCAGGGTCCACCAAAAGTCAGGGAATCAATCCTCCTGAACAACACAACAGGGAACGCACCTTCCTGTAACAACTAAACTCACAAAAGCTCAGGGAAAACCCTCCTGGCAACTTCAATACTTCCGCTCAGGGCACAGCATCCTGGCAAACGTCTATATACAACACGGGGAATTCTCTTTCCTGAAATAAAATTTACGGGGAAACACCATCCGGAATTCTCGACTCCACAAATATCCCACTCTAACTGAGATACCTAAACACACAATAAACAGAAACCTGGTACCAACCCAGCAGATCGAACAAGTCGACAGGCACCAACCTTCCAACATAAAACACTGAAAATAAAATGTCTAAGACCACTGCAAATATCTCAACAACTTGAGATACCTCGACACAAAACAACTCTACCGCAACTACCTGTAGAACCCGATGCCACCAGAACAAATCGACTCCGTCGACAGGCACCAATTCTTCAACACCAACCTGAAATAAAAGTCTTCGCAAATACCTAAGACACACACTACAATTTGCTCCTGCCACAAGGTGAATCCACCGAATCACATGACAGAAGGGGACGAACTAGCTCGACACAGACACATAAGGAACACTTCCTCCTGCCGAACGTTGACGTAAGAGACATCACAGGCCCGTCGACCAAGGAGGGACACCCTGTCACCAGAGGACGCCGGGGTACAACCGGAGACAGATGCCAACCCGAGGAAGCACAAGGCAATGTCCAGGGAAAACACAAGAAAACAAATAAGCAACCGCAACTACCATTCACACACGAGGTCCAGCACTTCTCCAAGAGCTACTCCATAGCTAACCAAAATTTCAAAATGCCCAAAATAAAATTTTTCTCCAACAGCTTACTTGGTCACCGACTGAAAATAAAAGGTTTGACCAAAGGAATTCCAAAACAGGAACCTTCCTGACTGCATACGACCAAACAGCACACAAGCGATACGTCGCAGCAACGTCTGAACAACGCAGACCAGGTTCACCTCACCCAAGTTCACGGGGCTCGTTATAATAAAATTCAAGAATCTGAAATAAAATAAATTTCCGAACTATCCACTAGTCTCAATAGACTCCTTCGATGCCGATCTTATACTGCTTTCTCACCAACACTAAAATTCAAGCCAGCTGACATTCACTCAACACTCTCCACACACGCAGCTCTCAGGTCACTCGACAACACTCGAACAGGAGCAGAAATCAACAAAATCTGGTCAGTCACTCACAGGTACTGTCACAGCAGCAGTACTAACCTAAATAAGGAATTCTATCGACAACCGACTCACATCCACTCGTCCACACAAACATCACTCTTTCTTATAGCACACGACGAAAGCTGAAATATTAAAATTTTCACACGCAGCAAGTGAAATCAAAATGTCACCGACACAGTTGGCAACCCTGTGCCACACCATCACAGCACGTACTGCCGTCGTCACACTTGGCATTCCATCGCCAATTTAGAAATAACCTCACTGACACAGGTTATCAAAATTCAAAATACGCTCATCCAAAAGTAGGTTCACTTTCCACACTCTCAAAATAGCTCAGACACAGCTGGCAGGTGTACCACCGTACACAAAATTACACAATTCACGTTCCCTGAAATTTCACATAATGTCACAGCAATAAAATAGAAGGACAGCTCTACTTCAAAGGGGAGATCTACAGATCTACAGCTACCGTCTACAACCAGTTAGTAGAAGAGTACCACTACACAAATGTTGGCCTCGAAAAGATGCGGATTAACACCGATAAAATATTTAAGCAGAATTTACTTCACGGACATGGCACTCGGCCTGACAATAAACAATTTGTCCACAGTTAGCGCAAGGCATTACTTGACTTCACACGGCAACACAGCCAGAAAATATTACTTGAACCTTTCGAAATGGGCACCACGGCCAGAAATTCTTTTACTAAAACCTTCACATTGGCACCACGGCCAGAAAATAATTAATAAGCACTCGGCTTCACTTAGCTTGACAATTAGCTTTACTCGACTTGGCAACACAGCAAGAAAATAATTAGCACTCACGGCTTCCACATCTAGAAAATAAAATTAAGCACTCGGCTTTCAACTTGGCTTACTGCCTGAAGGATAATTAATTAAGCACCTTATCACCTGAAAAATAATTCGTTCAACAATTACGGCTCGACCAACTGTCAGGATCATTAACAATGACTGCAAGTCAACACTGCCAACAATAGGCTTTCAAAATTTTCAAAGGTACACGGTCGGAAAATAATAATTTTCACAAGAAGAACTTTTGCGCTATTAATGCAAGAACAGCACCACACGGCTGAGAAAGCTCCGAAACAATTTCACAGAAAATACGGGGAGTTTTGAGCGCGATACTCATCATACTGATGCAGAAACTTGAGGCACAACAGATTACTGTTAATAACTGACTACTGTACTGAACTGAACTTACCACGGCGGGATCTTCTGCAGCAACAGAGCGAAACAGAGACATGAAAGGCAGAGCAGCAACACCAGCGCTCACCGAGTCCTAGGGAGTTCTTGATTTCAACTCAACACAGTTGATGAAATTAGCATCACAACATTTGCTTTAATACTTCGTGGCGCTCCAAATAAGCACAAGGCCATGAAAGAAACAGGAAAACAGACAGAGATTAAATTATTGCATAAGTACACTTCCCAACACACACAACAGGAGCCTAGTTTTACTTTTAACTAGAAGTTACTTGCCCCAAAACAAAAAACATGACCACAGGTTAGGATAACTTTGGTGGCAACATCAAAATCCAGCCAAAAGACCACGGGGAGTGGCCAGCAGCACGTCGGTAACTCGATAACCAACGCTCTGCTATTACTGCACCGCCCCCGGGAGACGGGGACCGCCCCCCCTTCTACTCGTAGTCTAGATTTGTTTGTGCTACCTGGAAGACTCCGGGAAAAGGGGGGAGTTTGGGTAGAATACCCATGGAGTGGAAAGCTGGACGTACTCAAAGGGTGGTTTAGGGACGTGCTGGATTTTTGGGGAAATCATGTTCTAACTTCAAAAATAAACAAAATATCTATTCAATAAAAGGGTGTACAAGAAGGGTAGGGGCAGACAAGAAAATGCACCTGGGGCATAAAGAAACGTGGGAGGTTCCCCTTAACTGGCCGTGCCGCGGGCATAGCAATCCCGAAAGACAAATGAAATTGGTAATAAATAAAACAATAGGCTCAGGAGAGCGGGCACCAAGCAACCTGCCAACCGAGGCAGTCAGGGGAGGACAGCATGGCGTGAGGAACCATGAAATTAAATAAATCACACGGGCACGTGTTTCCAAAACAAATGGCAGAATTAACATACATCGGCCCAGGAGGGCTTACGAGACAGCAGGAGCTGTCGAAAGAAAGATGCTAGTATAGCAAACAAGCAGATAAAGAACTCGAGCAGAGGGCTCGCGGCCTGAGTAGCCGGGTGTACCACGAGGGCATCAATTTAAATGGCGTGGCCAAGGGACAACACGGCAAGGGTTGTGTCGCCCATAATTACATTCAAGAAACCCCATTCCAAAATTACAGATTGTATTTCAAACATTAGTGTAGGTTCAGGTCCTTTTTCCCACGCGATTAAACTATTTCCAAGATTAGGTAGGCGTCTGTATTAGACCGTTGGCAAGTGCTTCAAGCACGTGTTTAAAATTAGGAGAGCCTTAGCTAGGCGAGATACGTAGTTTTAGGTTCAGAAAATAATCATATTAAATTAGCATAGTGAACAATGCAGCAACCCTAAAAGCAGGTTTACAACACATGTGTGGCCAACACAAGGACAAGTTCAAGTTCGTCAGACGCATAAGTTTCACACCGCACTGAAACTGCAAATATTAAGAAAAGAACTCCATCGGGAGTATGAAAAATAAGGTAACTCAAGCCATAATACAAATACAGTTCGCACAACACAGTACCTTAAATTTAGGCTCATGGCCTATATCAGCCACCACAGGCTGACCGATCCGAGCGGCCAGCGAACACACACTTTGGCCTACATCGCTGCGAGTCCAACCACCGAGCAGCTTATAGTTCAAAAGCCCCGAGCAGAGTGTTTGGCGTCAGTTAGGACGCACAGTTCATCGTAGCGCTTGGCGCATGCGCGCCGACATCAACCAATCAGGGCGCGGCATTTACCGCGGTTAGCAACACGGCATATGTTCTAGCTCATTCTGGAACAGTCCCGGCTGCTTCTCGGCCATTCCAAGGCCGGAAGTGATTGCATAGCCGGAAATACGTAGCTAGGCAGAGAGGGGGTGACGGCGGGAGATTGATAATATTTGAAATGCAGTTCATATCCTAAAGAGCCCGCCCTCCGTGGCAAGTAGCCAGGGGAAGGGGGGTGGGGGGGTAGGGACAAAACATTGTGTCAGTCGAAACGACTGGCACACTTAACTTACTACATGACCGATCGCGATCATATACACCTTATCACACGGACACATGTTGCACAATTGAAAGAAAAATACTGATTGCATCAGCAAGCTCTGCCCTAACAGCTTGGGAGGGGGATTCACCAACCAAGTGACAACATGCCGATACCGGATTGGACAGCTTAATCGCAGTAGTAGTCATTCGGCGGGGCATCCTAATTTTTTCTCGTAATTTCAATTGCGCAATTTTATTTCACAACATCCTGGGGCTTCCCCCTTTTACACTTACGCCGTATTGCTTATTAGTCGATATACGAGGGACGAATTGCTTGAATAATAAAATGATGGCTAGGAGTGAAAATTTACTTTTAAATTCACATGTTATGGGTAAAATAAACTATTTTAATTAAAAATCACAAAATAAGTAAGCGAAAAAGAATTTATAAGCATTTCGCTGAGAAATCCGGGCTCTAGTTATTATAATGTTCATCGTTCATTAGGTGAACACGGACACATGTTGCACGATTGAAAGAAATTAATTAATTAATAGAATTAATTCCATGAGAAAAATTCACCTGCACTATCGCCGGAGAAACAAAGCTTACAGTAAGTCTACTTGTGTCAATGAACAGGAATAATTACCGTATATACCCAAATGTAAGACGACCCCGAATATAAGACGAGGCCTAGTTATCAACTGCCTCTTACAGATTTTTTCAAAAAAATACTCGCTAACTCGTAACTTGCACAATATATGCCCTCAAGGTCGTGCTTTCATTTTTATAACGTCTCGTGTCATCGGAAATCCCTCTGCCCGCTTTTCTAAGACATACTCTATAATTTCTTTGTTCAAGAATGGGAGACGTTATTAAATTAAGATACGTTGATCACTCAATTACTGCTCGTAAAACTGACTGGTTGTTCTTGTAAAGATTGTTTTAAAACATATTTCCGTATGCTTTCGAACATATAATTTATCCGCTTAAAATGACGTGTATGCGTAAATCCTAACCTCAAAATGTACGCTATTCGTATATGCATGGTAATTAAACATAACAAACCATATTTTAATCTTCATTAACGCATTGATTTGTTGTGAGTTACAAAATGCCAACACCACATACTACTTTGCAAATAATATACATATATATATATATTTTTTTTAATACCCTGAATATAAGACGACCCCAAATTTTTATAACACAAAAAGTGGGAAAAAACCTAGTCTTACATTCGGGTATATACGGTAACCAACATTGCCATCATAAAATTAAATGTAATATGTTGAATGAGGAATATAGACTACACATTATTGTAACGTGCACGGGGTTCGTGCGGTTTCCCGGCGGCCGCCACCCCGTTCTCGAGGTGTCAAGTTGGCGGGGTGTCTGGGCCGCCAACCCGGCCAGGGCTAATTGGGTAAGCTCCTCCCCAAGGCCACCACTAGAACGTACTCGCTGCTGAAAGAGGTGGCCTGATTGGGAACAGTCAACTAGAAAGGACTGGGTGGTGCCAGCATTGAATCCACTAGAACACTCTCAATGCCGCTACTGGAAGGAGCAACGGCCGAGAACATTCGAGACCAGGAGCTGGATTGTTTATATACTGGCAAACTGCGGCGGGCAAGTGAGTCCTGAGTGAGTCCGCGCTGTCGGTGTGTGCCGTGCCGAGCGACCAGTGGAAATAAATGTGAAGCAGTTTGCTGTGCCTAGCGCGACGAGTGGAAATAAATAATGGAGGACTGTAAATAGTGAAGACGGGGTGTGAAGATATATGTGGAAATAAATAATGTAAATAGTGACTGTGGAAGATAAATAGTGACTGCAAGAGAAACTGACTTATAGAGATCAGTGTAATTAATAGTGACTGGTAGCTGTATAAAGTGAGATTCTGTGTATGTGTGTGGAAGTAAGTAGGCCTAATTTGTGTAAATAATTTGATTTAGTGTTAACTAGTGTAAATAACACTATTGTAAATAAAGATTTAGTGCATTATAGCCTGACCTATTTTTTTTTACGAACCCTAAAAACGTTACAATTGGTGTCAGATGTGAGGGTCAGGCTATAGTGAGTGCTTCTGTATGAAACAGTGAGTACTTTTGAAAAGGCCTACTTTAAGGAAGTGTATAGTTAATTGCTAAGTGACTGTCTGGTGTGTACCATCTGTAGGCCTAGTTCATCGTGTGCTGACTGTCCGTATGTCTCGCATTTTGGGCTGTAAAATGGCGACGAAGAAAGTAAGACTCTCAGAACTGAAGGTGTCAGAATTGCGTGAAGAACTGGAAGAGAGGGATGCTGATGCAACAGGAACCAAGTGCGGTTACATCAGTTACTGCTGGACGCTGGTGAGGATCCAGACACATTTCTGTTCGAGATTCCTTGTAGCATGTGGGAGGTGTTGGAAAATTTTGAAAAGAAAATGTCAGAACATTTCGAAACACTGGGAAAGAAATTGACAGAACATTTCGAAAACTTTGGAAAGAAAATGGCGGCAACTCCAGAAAATTTGGAAAAGGAAACTGAGGAATGTTCTGGAAATAAAGTGGAGCATTGTGGGCATGAAACTAGTCAAGACGAGCTGAAACCAGTCCTGAAGTCAAAACCGAAGTGTAACGAGCTTGGAGGCGGTATGGAAAGTGGCGCTGCAGAGCGTGCTGATAACCGAGCCGAATGCATCGTGGAGTCCGGAGGTCGGAATGCTGAGCGAGATGGGGACGAACCACTGGGAAGCATCACAGGCCTGGAAACCGGATTGAGGCTTAGCAGCTCTGACGACAGGGGCAGTGTCTCGAGTGGAAGGACCCCGCACGTCGATGAGGCTACATCACGGCAGATCTGCGGGACCGGGTTCGACACTGTGGCAAACCATGCCGGGTGCACGCTGGAGGACGGAACAGTTCAGCTCATCACGGGACTTCAGGAACAGATGGCGGAGGTGCTACACGACATCCAGTCGGGGATCGCCTACAACGGGATCGTCGCGACGCTGGAGGAGCATCATGTGGGCCACCTGCTACCGCCCATGTACCAGCTACGGCTAGAAGATAAGGACAGGTGCGCGAGTAAGTCACTTCAAGAACTCGCGCTAGCTGGCTTGCCTCCCGAGCACGTACAACGAGAGGCGGCATACATCTTCGCGGATGAGCATCGCGACGCCATGGTACCTCAGCGTTCGATGCTCAGTGGAAGGCGATACCTGCGGCAGGCAAAAACCATCACGTGGGGAATGGCGGCGGCGAAGAGGACAGTTTGGTTGACGCCACTGAAGAGGAATTCAGCCGCAAGAGACGATGAGGCGGTGGAGGTTGGCTATCCTCCACCAAAGCGACGTAAACCACCACCGGGACGCCGTCGCAGTAGAAAGGTCACCTGTTTGCTACGGGCTGTACGATGTCATCTGTCGCGAAAATGCAAGCAAGGAGCTGTATCCCACCTTCCGAGACGAGAGAGAGCCAGCCCAAACAGGGGCTTGTCAGCGCCGTCAATGCAACCCCTTCGGACCTCGGATAGCCTCACGATAAACAACTCGAGGCGAGTTGCTTTGAGGAGAGGGGGCAGTGTAACGTGCACGGGGTTCGTGCGGTTTCCCGGCGGCCGCCACCCCGTTCTCGAGGTGTCAAGTTGGCGGGGTGTCTGGGCCGCCAACCCGGCCAGGGCTAATTGGGTAAGCTCCTCCCCAAGGCCACCACTAGAACGTACTCGCTGCTGAAAGAGGTGGCCTGATTGGGAACAGCCAACTAGAAAGGACTGGGTGGTGCCAGCATTGAATCCACTAGAACACTCTCAATGCCGCTACTGGAAGGAGCAACGGCCGAGAACATTCGAGACCAGGAGCTGGATTGTTTATATACTGGCAAACTGCGGCGGGCAAGTGAGTCCTGAGTGAGTCCGCGCTGTCGGTGTGTGCCGTGCCGAGCGACCAGTGGAAATAAATGTGAAGCAGTTTGCCGTGCCTAGCGCGACGAGTGGAAATAAATAATGGAGGACTGTAAATAGTGAAGACGGGGTGTGAAGATATATGTGGAAATAAATAATGTAAATAGTGACTGCAAGAGAAACTGACTTATAGAGATCAGTGTAATTAATAGTGACTGGTAGCTGTATAAAGTGAGATTCTGTGTATGTGTGTGGAAGTAAGTAGGCCTAATTTGTGTAAATAATTTGATTTAGTGTTAACTAGTGTAAATAACACTATTGTAAATAAAGATTTAGTGCATTATAGCAGACCTATTTTAACGAACCCCAAAAACGTTACATTATTTTAAAGATCACGCACATTTGGCACACTTCTTGCCCAAAACATAACCTCAATGCTTCACTTATGGCGATGACTGATGAGAGCAGGCTACACGGGGAAAAATATGCAGTAAATAGCTATTCAAACCAAAGTTATGTTAAAATGATGAAATAATATGCAAATCAGAATGATATTTTTACATAAATTTCTGCTTGCCTCACTGAACACTGCATAAGGAATAATGATCTTGTTGCACTTGTATAAGGCACAACACCTTTATAATTGCACTAGTAACTCCTTTACTGCACATTAACCGCAGTAAAAGTTATTTATTTGAACTTGAACCCTTAACGCAGAGAAAGGACTGCTGCGAAACACATGGAGTGGCTTGGACAAGTTTTGCTCCGATGACAAGTAGCATCTCGAGAGTACTCGGTAATCTGCAATTACACAACAACCATTTTTTCCCCCAAAACATGTCTGAACTTTTTTCTTCACATTTCAAAAGGCATCTATACATATTTCCGACTGATAATCGAGAAATAAGCTTACCTATGTTAATTAGGCTAAATGGAACTGTTCAATGGCAGACATATTTCTCGTTGACCCTGTTTACTGGCATGTGACATCACAAGCCAATCTAGAACGTTTTCGATCAGTGGCGCCAGTTTAAAAAAACTCATTTTTTTCGCTCTTTTTTGGATCAACAGTCAATTTTTTACTACTAAGATTAATGCAAATTGCTTTTAAAACCCATAATCTATGCGGGTATCAATCATCATGACATAATTTTTCACACTGTCAAATAGTCCATTTGGAAAATTTACTGAAATTGAAGTATTTTTCTTTGCCCAGTGAAATCTTCCTCCGCCTTCCGGTATGCCGAGAGGGATTTTTGTTTGTGATTTATGTAATGGCATGGTGTTTATGGACCTATCAGTGGTGATGGATATTCTTATAATTCTCTTTGTTTTTGTTTGCAGTATCTCTATGACTTGTTGATGAATCTTTTGGAAGAGAAGGGCGTATCCAACGAATTCGTGGAGAAGCTATCGGACTTGAGCACGGCATACGAACACAGTTCGTACATTGCAATGTTGGAAAACCTGCAGAAGTTTGTGACTGGAAAATGAGCCTAGTTAGTGTCGTATGTGTAGGGGTAGAAATTTCTGCTTCTTTGTTCCTAAATCGGGGAATAGAGGGGAATTCAACCAACTGTTTATGTTATGTCACACATGGAGTAACTAGGGAAATGAAATTCTTACCTTGTCCGGATGAACCAGGTCAGCCATTGCAAACAATCAGTTCGACATGCTCATTGTGACTTGATGAAGATAAGAGCTAGATCTATAGAATGCAAATACATTTCCCATTGGAGCACAAGTGTTTGAAGAGCTAGATCTGTTATATGGACATGTTACAGCGTACAATCGCTTTTTAAAATAGAATATGGAGGATTATGCCTGAGCTATTTTAAAAAGTGATTTCATAAATAAATAAAAATGAGTTCCACAAAGTAATACTGTGAATTAATTTATGAACCCTTCCGTATGTTTTAATTTCATGATCATATTATTGGTTCAGAAAACAAGGAGGCATAAGACACAGTGGTGTCACTACGGGGAGTGATCAAGGGGATCAACCCCACACCCGGAGCTAAATAATGAAAATATGAAATTTGTTGAAAGTTTTTAATTTTGATTAAAACCAACCTTGGATTATGTAAGTTTATAGTTACTAATTAATGTTTTAGTGTTATCCTATTGAATGATTACAATGGTCAGCTGTTCAGAGGGGTTAGTTGCTATTCTGTAATACCCCGTTTAGACGTCCCAGTCGCAATCCCGATCAGGCCCCGATCCAGATTAAGGCCCGTTCTTACAATCTCCAGTAAAGTGACAGTAAACTGACCGTTGGCTTTGCGGTCGGAGTCAAGTCCCGGTAAACATTCGATCCTTCTTACCATGTTCAAGTTAATGTTTACGGTAGGTTAGCAGATCTGCACGTAATTTTCAACAGTTGGTACATATTTCTGGTTCGATTTGCAGATTGCTTGATACCTCTCAATAGTTGGCATGAGTGGATCTGCGTCAAAGAGTAAATAATAAATATATATTTTTGCTATTCGTTGTTCTTGATCTGTGTTCTTGGCGCAATCTGTTGTTAAGTTACGATTATAAAGAGAAATATTAGATATGGAAGGACAATTATCTCCAAATAAGACAAATAAAGGCCTCAAGAGGAAAAGCTGCTTCAAACGGAATCGTCTAAAAAAAAAGTCTTGATCATCTAACTCCTCGTAATAATTACTTCGATTCTTATATACTTTTCGTCTCCTTTGAACAGCATCAACATTTACGAAACCCATGAAATTACGGATGATTCTAGGCATATTGACGATGCATGTAATCAGTTGGCGTTGAGATTATAATAGAAAATCTAGCAGTAAAGCAGTTTACGGGAGGAGAATCCTCCGGTAAAGTTCACTGCCAGTTAAGGCTTATTTTACTGTCAGTTTGTCGTTAACCGGGTATTGTAAGAATCAAGTTCCAGTAAACTTGCCGTAAAAGTGCCAGTAAAGATTTAACCGGAGATTGTAAGAACGGGCCTAAGTTAAACACAACAGGATTACATTATTGCAATCAACTTGCCCTCCCAACAGGATCAGCCCTATCCTGTTCCCACAACTAGATAATCACGTTTGTGGCCATTGCGATCGTTGGTGTTTTCTATCCCCCTGCTATGCGAGTGAAGGAGGCAGTGGAAATGGCCATTTTGGATTTTATTGTGTAATGTTGGTTGATATCAGATATATGAAGATAGACATGAAATGATGGATGGAGAACGCACATACCAGTATTTCAACACGGAAAAATTCTTAGCGTTGGGGAAAGTCGTTGGAGACGAATAATAATTTTATTAATGCAGCCAATGGCCATGTACTTTTCTTTTGAGGATGGGTCAGGAAAGGGATTATGAAAAGAAATCGTTGCGTGTTCCTATTGAAGGGAACCGTCCCGGCATTTACCTGGTGGTGAAAATGGGAAACCACGAAAAACATGCTCAGGACGGCCGAGGTGGGATTCGAACCCACGCTCTCCCGATGCCATTGAGGCACAAGAAAGTGTATTAGCCAGGGTGTCTACGACCCGGGAAAACCGGGAATTCTCAGGGAATTATGAATTTCTGGAATAATCAGGGAAAAATCAGGGAATTTCTTTGTTAATCAGGGATTTTTCTCCATTTCTCTATATCCCGTAAAAGTGGAAGCAATACTTTCGAATTTCGCGGGAAGTGATCGCTCGTTACCGGTAACGAAAGTAACGAATTTTACAAACGGGTAACGAAAGTGACGAAAAAGCAACGAATTTTAGAAACGAGTAACGAAAATTTTCTGTAGGCGGGCTGAATCATTTAAACTCGCGCCACTAGGCTCAGAGATTGCGATGGAGCGAGTTTCACGCAAGCGGCGCCGATTGCATAAGCTATACTTCGCCGTGCCTGAGCTAGAGGAAATGCATACTGTGGATACCTTGTGTGGTATAGGCTCCATCAATTAAACGTATTTTTTCGGCATCAAGGATACTTTCTAGTTTTGTGTGAAATATTTTTCTGTGTTCTTAGGAAACCTGACTTTTCTCGAGACGTTTATTCGCGAAAACTTCCGAAACTAAACAGAAACCTCTCATTTCAGTTATTGACCTCTAAATTTGTAGTCAAATTGAAGTCCAAAAATAACGTGAAATAATTTAATGTTGCTATCTTGCGAAATGTCACCGTTTCGAAACAAAAATACGAAATAGCTTCGAAATACATAATAACCTACCGGTATTTTAAAAATCTGTCTCGTAAATTTGCGACATCCGGTATGGTTAATTCGAAATTCAGTTATATGTCGATTTTTCCTTCGAACTTTGGTTCCATCGGATATATAATCTAACTGGTTATTTCGATAACTTGTATAATTCGTGATTCGCATTCGAAAGAGAATGTGCCCTCTTGTCGTATTATTCGTGCAATGCTCTCGGAATAATTCGTAATATTCGATACGGTACCTACTTCGAACGTTCATCCTCCAAATCACATCCTCAAGACGACTGGCTGACCGAATGACTTGCCTGCGCGAATCTCGTCAAACGGACCGAGATAGACGTCAGTTGCGTAAAATGATAAATCCCGTCTCCTATCGTGAACTTGTGACCACGAGGACTGCGGGAATCCTGTCAAAGGTGATTGGGCACCCATCACGAAACATTCCGAAACCTACTCGCCACTTTTACCATGACCGTATACTTAAAAGCGTACGGGGAGCGAGAAGTGCATCAACCAACTTAGAAATGACTGCCTACGCTGCATCGCGATACTAATTTTCCCCCGTGATCCACCCTGAACTTATGAACTCCCAACCACAGCATAGGGACAGCGGGAATCACGGCACCGACCATACAACATGTCCATTACTACTCGTGAATTTTAACCATACCTAACCTTGAGCTTGCCTCCACCATTCTGTCAGGGCAGATAGGCAGGCAATCGTTGAACGGCTGGATGCAGCGCCGATTGCATAATATTGCGAGGACAACGTGAATCTCGTAAAACGAGAGCGGCAGCGATTGCATTACATCGCGATATTTCTCCACCTTCAATGACTAGGACAACTGGATTCTTGGCGCCGATTGCGGAATAATGCTATATTTTCTCGTGCCCAACCTCAAGGACAATGGAAATCTCGTCGAATGACCAAAAGTGACACCGTTTATCTAAATCGCGATTTTTCTCCGTGTTCTATCGTGAAAACTGCGGGAATCTCGTCAAACGGCTGAGACCAGCGCCGATTGTGTAACATCTCGATATTTCTCCGAACTTGACTGCAAAGTCAGAATTCGGTGACGATCACGTAACGTCGCATACAATTCTTCGTGATCTACCGCGGGGACAAAGGAAATCTCGCCAAACGGTAAAGAGCAGAGCAACCTCTTGATATTAAAACAACGTATTGTGCACAAGCCATATTGATAATTAATATCTAGTATTTTTATTATTTATTTTATTTACAGCTTTAATCACAGTTCATTGTTGTTTATCTTCACCGCGTGATGAGCCTCTTTGCTTGCAGACCACAGACGTATCTTGAATTCAAAGGTATCTAAAATTGACTAAAAGGTAGTTAAAAAGAAACTAATTTTTACTTCATCCTTACAGTGCCTTCTCAAGGTCAACTGAACGTATGATGTGGCAACTTTTCCGTTCGCTTTCTGCGCAGGAGCCAACCACGCCATTTTATTGGGCCTTGAGCATTTTGTTCGTTACGATCAGTATTGCCAATTTAGCGATTTTGTCGGTAGATGTAGCAACTTTGGCGACAAAATATTTTAAATTTAGTATTGTTTATAAATATACTATGTGAGCTGCCTGAATAGGATTGGCATTTCAGCGGAAATTCCACGTCAGTCATCACCGCTCTGCCTCTTGACCAATCCATGTTCGTATAGTTGATGTCATAATACTCTGCGTTGCAATATTACCGCCCACGTGCCTCAGTGCCTGGTCAGCTTTATCTCTGACTTGTACAGTTTGGCAATCTCGTTCTCAGACCACATGGCGAGACGAGAAATGTCAATCCTATTCTGGCAGCTCACAGAGTATAATATACTAGCTTCGCCCGGAAACAGTTATGAATGCATTACGTGACAAGCGCTTTTTTTTTTCTATGTCAATGAACTACGACCTAGGCCTATATCCGTTTTACGTCTCTGCATGATGGGTTGAAATCACTGACTGGACTATTAATTATATTATCATGGAGATAGCATGTACAACGAATTCTTGTCAGACGTAATTTAAGAATGGCGAGGTGCATGAAACTCAAATCCCCCTCCCGTCCAATCTAAAAGCACTTATAGTGGGCGATGTATTGAAGATAGATATATGCTCTCGTGGATTTTTTGTAGAACTTTCCATGCTGAACAATTCTTACACTCATAGTAAATTGATATTTTTAACGGTTTGCCCAGTGTAAGCTTCAAAAGCGCAGATAGGTATATTGTCTCGATAGTGCTTTCGGTACAGGAAGTGACGTTTTACCGTGCGTATTGTCATGTCAAGTGTTAGCGCGCGCCCGGGCAACATGTGTTAGACTTGGGTTGACAATACTGTTTGCGCGGCTTTTCGATCCCGGTATTCTTTGATTATTGTCTGCTGTAGTTCTACTGTTAATGCTTTGGTGTGCTGTTTGAAGTTTACTAAAAATATAACATTTGTGCCATTGTGTGCTAAATCTATAGTGAAAACTTATGGTGTGCAATAATTTCCAGGGTGTTCTTGTGCTGCTGTTATATGATTTAGCCCCTAAAGTACGTAGTCGTTCAAACACGTGGTTGTGCTACCCCCGATTATATCGTGTGCTATTCGATCTGTGTCTACTCTTGTGCATCGAGGCAAATAACCTCTCGCTCTGCTTACGAATATTTCATTTGGGATACCTTGTACTTTATACTGTAGTGATCAAAAGGCTTAACGGAAGCTCAAGCACTTGTGCTGTTGTCTAGCTCATGATCACTATGAGGTTGTTAATGTGATCATCTGAAGTCCACTTGGTATCTTTACCGTGTAGATGCTGCCAGTTGTGTTCAGGCTGGTTCACGATTGGCACGGGAATGAGAACGGGAAGCTTGCTGGGGCTCTGGTTAACCACTGGAACGGGAACAAGGAAAATGTTAGATGTTTATGTAATGTGATGGATATGCCTAGTGCCCTTAAATGCATATTTATTGCTCCTACGTTCCTTGGCTAGGCTAGAACTTATGTCCTATTTTGTTTTTAATTGCGCCCAGGAAATGTGTTTGTAACACCTTTCAAACTCGGCCTTGTATTATCAAACAGACTAGGTTAAATTATTTTAGACTGATAATGGTGTGTTCTGGCCTGTAGAAACATCATTGATAATGATTTCCTTCATTTAAATGTATTTATAAATTACTAAATTGACGAAATGAATATTATATAAACAGTAATTCATACCAATTGTAACATATGGACTGGAAACACTGGTAACGAATAAAAGGCAAAATAGTAAGATACAAGCAGTAGAAATGAAATTTTTAAGAACGTCAGCTGAAAAGACAAGAAGGGATAGAATTCAAAATATTGAAATGAGAGAAGAGTTAAATATGGAACCGTCAAATCAGAAGATACAGAAAGCAAGGTTACGTTGGTTCGGACATGTAAAAAGAATGGGTAAGGAAAGAGTAGCAAAAAGGGAATTAGAAAGTGAAGTCAAGGGAAAGAGACCAGTTGGAAGACCGAGAAGAAGGTGGTTGGACCAAATTTTGAAGGTCATTGGAGAAGCTGGGTTGGATGTGGCAGAAGTGATGGAACAGTAAAAATGGAGGGACCGAAAAGACTGGAGGAGGCTTGTAAACCACACCCGGGTGGCTGTAGTGGGACTTGGATGATGATTACTCAATTACATCTGTCATGACGAGGTGGACCTAATTCAGAGTGAGAACTTGGAATATGCCTCCCTTCGTCCCTTGGATATGTGTAAATTACTGTATAGGCTTATATTCAGACTTATGCTACCGAATATCATACCTGCGACGTAGATTAGTGATTTCAATGGTAATGAAAGGTTTTACAAATTAAATATTGGTCTAAGATGATCCCACTCATATGGTGACACCTTGATGTGTGTATTAAACCTCCCTTTGTCCCTTTTATTGGAGGCATTTACTGTAGCATGACTTAATAGAGCTTGCTTATTTTACTGGACAACAAGTTCACTTATTGAAATAAATTTATTTTCACAACGGTTTCCCTTGTGCCGCCATTGCTCACATCTGTTTGGATCCTGGAATTTCCGAGAACAGAAAACATAAAACTTAATTCTATTTTCCTTTTGCTTTCCTGGATTACATTTTGCTTCTTGTTCCTGGAGAGCGCTTAAAACCAATCAAAAATAGCGTGCATTTCATCATACTTCCCGTTCCCGGGTGAATGTTTAGCATTCTTTACTCAGGGAATTCTCTCATTAATTCTGGAAAAATCAGGGAATAATCAGGGAATTCTTTTAAGATGAGTTGGTAGACACCCTGATTAGCGCTCTAGGCACCGCGGCCGGTGGAGATATTTTTCATAGACATAGAAGGAATTCTGATAGGATCAAATGACTCTGGACGAACAACGAAGTATTCATGCAATAAATATCCTAGACCAGTGTATAAATATTTGAAAATATTTATTTTCCACATCAGGAGGCCTTGCCTACACATCTCCTCAGGATTTGTATAAAATTAAGAATATTCATTAGCAGGTTGAATTCTGTAAAAAGAATAACTGAAATACTTCGAAACTGGAGGAAGCAAACTACCGCAAATTTCTGCTATAACAATTGGAATTCAAAAGGTGGCAGAACTTAGCAATGTCATGCTGTTTTACTCGATTATCCCATTGTTTTATGATGGGACGTCTAAATACGTACCAATGACAAATGTCGTTGATAGAGATTGGCCATTATCCAGATCAGAGATAATCGGAATCGCGACCGAGATGTCTAAACGGGGTATTAGTATCCGAGTGTGAGTGTTATTGTGGAAAGTGAATAATATGTTGTTTAGTTCTATTGTTGTTTTCAGTAAACTTTAGTTGGAAACGATAGATTATTAATATTGATACAAAGTCGGGGAATAGAAAGAGCCAGATGATTTCGCGAAGAAAATTGGACTTCATATTTCAACAAAAATTGTTAATTTTCAAGCATTTGCACATTGATAAGTGCAAATACAACATATCAAATGCTAATTAAATCAAATATGACAAAAATATACATAGGACATTCGAAAATTTTAGATTTTACACTTGCCCGCCCACCATGTAATTTTGACTCTGCTGTTCCCCCTCCAGAAGTAAACCCTAGTTACGCCACTGATTATACAGTATAGTTCTCTCACGTTCCTTGTTAAGGAGCGGCTTGCCTTTGAAACCTAGCTGGGAGGATATGTTGACAATCCATGCCTGCGGGCAGCCAAGGCTTTCTCAGCTCGACTCACGTGTTGTCAACTCTCCACTGTAGCCATTGAGAACAAGCAGCAGGACTGGACAGATCTATTTGCAGCTGATCAACACTGGACATGCAAGCTGGCATCCACGTGGAGAGATGCGGAAGAATGCTATTGTCAATAAATATGATAAAATTGGTCCGGTTAACTCAAACATAAAATGCCAGCATTTCGCCCCAGAGTGCCGTTGGGCTCGTCGGTTGGTAAAGAAACACCCCACCAATACTCGTGGCTAGCACATACTGAGAAGGCCATCACAAGACACAAAATACAAGTAGTATTGACGTCACGAGTGATGCCAATGTGCTACGGAAGTCAAACTCCCTTTCATAAAATAAAAACCTTACCTGGGTAATCCAAATGATAAATATTTGCCAGCAGTGAACAGTGGTTTGTATCGGTGCATGCTACTGCCGGACGTTTGAGTCGCCACTCGTTAACTAGGAAAGTAGCTTGCCACAGTGGGTGAATGGATATCGTGTCGGTCTACTAACCCCAAGATTGCAAGTTCGCTCCTGGCCGTGGTAAGTGCTTTTTGAAAGGCGGCAAAAAATACGACACCCATGTCATACGATGTTGGCATGTCAAAGAACCCATTTGAATTCAGTAGGACGTGTTGATAATGGCAAAATTAATCTCGGGAGTTTCTGCCAACGCAAAGTTCTTCATTTCTCTACTAGAAAGCGCTATAGTGTTCAAGGAGCTTAGATATACACTGACCGGCAAAAAAGTGGAACACTTTAATTTTTTATGTAATTTCTTAATTTATTCCACTAAAATGTATCGGTTTTCCAATATTTGCATTATTCATGTAAATTTAGATGGTTGGCAACAGAAAATACCGAATCATGTTTTACAACACGCTTTAACTCACAAATTTAGTTACATTTTGCAAATCTTACAATTTTCTGTTTTTTAGTAATGCTCTTTTGGACTGGTGTTTATCAAACGTATTGCCAAACAAAACAGTATTAATGTTTGCACTGCACTGCAAGAGAACACTGGTCACTAAAAACGGGTGTTTCCACCTTTAACATCTATAACAGCTTGTATACGCTCAGGCATACTGTTCACAACTCGTCGAATGGCATCTGCCGGGATGTCCCATTCCTCGAGCAGCGATGTTCTCAGTTGTGCCAAGGTGGTGTGGTCATGCTGTCTGACGTTCCTTCCAAGCGTATCCCATACATGTTCGATGGGGTTCAAGTCAGGACTACGAGCTGGCCAGTCCAGGGTTTGAATCTCCACTTCCTGCAGATATTGTACAACACAGCGAGCAGTATGAGGGCGGGCATTATCCTGCATCAGCATGAAATTCTGACCAATGAAAGGCGCAAAGGGCATCACATGGTTCATCAGGATCTCTTCGATGTACCTTTGGGAATTGAACGTCCCGTGATCGATGCACACCAACTCAGTGCGGGCCATAACGTTGATGCCACCCCACACCATAACCGAGCCACCTCCAAATGGAGTCCTGGAGGAGAAAAGAACAGGGCTGTACCTCTCCCCCGCGCCTTCTCCACACTCTTTCTCTTCCATCAGGAGATCTAAGGTTAAAGCGACTCTCGTCAGTGAAGAGAACAGAGGCCCACTGCTCGTGGGTCCATCCCAGATGCTGCCTTGCGAAGCGAAGACGCGCCTCTCTGTGATGCCGTTCGAGTGCGGGTCCACGTGCAGGTCTCCTGGACGAAAGATGAGCTTCTTCAAACCTTCTTCTTACTGTTCGCTCACTCACTCTCACATTTCTGACATTTTCCAGTTGATTTCGTGTTTGAACTGCTGTGGTATGCCGATAACGCAGAACTTGGAGGGTGAGAAATCTGTCATCCCTGGCACTTGTGCTTCTTCTACGGCCTGACCCTCGTCTCCTGACGTATGTTCAGAGCTCTCTGTAACGTTGCACTGCACGATGTATGCTACCGAGAGATGATCCAATGACCTCAGCAACATAACGGAAGCTGCGGCCATCCTCCACCAATGCAACTGCCTGTGCAGCTTCTTCACGGCTAAGAGGCATGTTTTAGTGTGAACTGCAAATGGATAACTTGCTAAAATGTGTGACAATGGTTCACACGTGTTCAACAAGTGCCAGTTGTTATCCCTAGAACAACAATAAGCGAGCGGCAACACTCATAAACCTTAAACGCTTCCAGTCCGCTTCCCGCCATAAAACCATTAAGATAGGCTCATCGAGGATTGGGGGTAATTGGTGGTAATAAACCACCCTAAGAAATGTCATATTATCAATTTCTATTCACGGATGTTTCAGATGTTTGTTCTAATGCATGAAAAGCTTTTAAAATGTGATTAAATCTTTTTCAAGGCTAGATTTATACTATTTATATTAACTTTTTTTAACTGTTCCACTTTTTTTGCCGGTCAGTGTATAACCTTGACTTTCATAGTGATTCAAGGAACAACTAAATTCGACATGCAAGCTACCCTCTGGGTGTCAAATTACAAAGCTTGCACCAGAGGCCATACGATATTATTATAACGAGGAAAGTTAGAGAACTATACAGGGTGTCGGAAAATAAGAGGTAGAAAATCAAAACACTCATTTGGGTGGGTCTGGGGAGCAATACAAGTTAAGATAACTGTGGGCGCAAACCAACCGTTAAGCCCCTGTGAGCATTCGTGATTACGAGGAAGCTTGGCAACATCGCGCATGGAGCAGCTTCGAGTGCGGCGTCTACACTCGTGTGTGTTTCGAGCTGAGCAGCTGACCTTTGGTTCTCGTAGCTCGGTGGGCAAGGTGCTGGTGCCGTTCAGTGTGCTCCCATCTGTTACGGTAATGGCAGCTTTTTTTAATGACTCAATTAATTAGAAATGAAATAATTTGATAGGAAACGAGCCAATTGAAAATCGATTAAAATAAAATTACTTGGAGGCTGGATTTAGACAGCTCCTTAACCCGGTCCATGAGTCAATTAAAATTGGCTACATGGATAATTCTTGCCAGGCACGTCCACGTCGTGGGGGTGGGCAACGGTACTGTAATATACCATGGAACTACAGTAACGGCAAAGTTCTGGTGAGGACCCAGTCCTATGGGGTATAACATAGGCCCCGGGCACAGGGTTACGTGCGAAGACCTCAACGGCATCTGCAGTGGAGAAGATGGACTTTGGTACAGTGAAGATGGCGGAAGAGGCAACCCAGTACTCAGGGGTTAAGTATGAGTACAACCTGCTGCCTTGTAGGTTTGGTAGTGGAATACCAAAGGCTAAGGGAGACAACCCTGACAGAAAATCCTCCAATATGTTAGGCCTAGCAAGTCAATAAAGGAGTAAATAGTTATGCGCTTTCAATGTTAAAACGAGCCTCGGAAAGAAGAATACCCAAAATGGACAGCTCACACGCCTTACAGTTGACAGGAATGATGGCATCCAGCCTGATGTTATGCAATGTAAGGCTGTGGGAAAAAACAGAATAAAGAAAGATAAACCCAAAATGAGAATAGGAACACTGAATGTAATGACATTAACTGGAAAATGTGAAGAACTTGTAGATCTGATGGAAAGAAGGCAACTGGATGTATTAGGTCTGAGCGAAACCAAATGGAAAAGGAAAGGGAAGAAAATTTTAAGAGGAGGATATACCCTTTACTGGTGTGGTAAATGGAAAGGGTCACATAACGGAGTGGGCTTTATTCTAAGTAAGAAGGTAGATGCTGTTGCAGATATTAAATATATTAGCGACAGAATCATTAGATTAGAGGTACCATCAAACGAAAAAATACCAACCCTAGTGCAGGTTTATGCCCCACAAACGGGGTGCAGGGATGAAGAGAAACAGAAATTCTTGGAACAGCTTGAGAACCAATTGGATAAGGAGAACATTATGATAATAGGTGACTTAAATGCTCAGGTGGGATGCAAAAGGGAGGGTGTAGAAAGAGTGATTGGCCCATTTGGTTATGGAAACAGAAATCTAGAAGGGGAAGACCTGCTTGATATGTGCAGTCGAAATAATCTTCAAATTCAAAATACCTGGTTTAAGAAGAGAGAAAGCCATAAAGTAACTAGATACAGCTGGGATGGAAGACATAGATCAATGATAGACCTTGTAATAACAGCAGGAAAACAAGTTGTGGATGTCAAAGTCGTTCCCAGTGAAAGTCTCGACAGTGACCATAGGCTTGTTCTAGTTAGTATAACTGGTGTTAAACTGATTAATTATAAGATGGAAAAGAAACAAAAGATCAAGGTCTGGGAGCTGGAGAAATCTGATAAACGTGAGGAATTTCAGAGAAGAATTTTAGGAAAAGTTCCAAAAACTGATACCTAAAGTGCAGAGGAAGAGTGGCAAAATTTTTGAAATGTCTTAGTTGAAGAAGCTAGAGAATTATGTGGTGAAACAAGTAGTAAAGTTCGACATAAAGAGACTGCCTGGTGGAATAAGGAAGTCAAGACAATAATTCAATTAAGGAACAAAGTAAAGAAAAAATTAGAAGTGGAGAGACAAAAGAATGACAGAAATGAGGATAAAATCAGATCACCTGCTCAAGAATATCGAGAGCACAAATTAAGAGTTAAACGCATAATTAATGAAGAGAAGGATAAGATTTGGGATGAATTTGCAAAGAAACTGGAGGAAGATACACAAGGTAATAAGAAATTACTATATAAAACTGTGAAAAACAATATAATACAAGAGGAATCAGTTAAAGCTTTGGAAGGAAATAATGGAGAAGTGATAAGAAGCATAAATGAAATCAGGAAATTAATGGGACAGTATTTTGATCAACTGTTAAATGATGCATCTAATAATGACAGTGGGGACACAAACATCAATTTAGGGGCCAATGATGAAAACCACCAAGAACCACCCCCCCCAACCTGGTCTGAAGTGGAAGAAGCTTTAAAAGCGATGATCAAAGGGAAATCCACTGGAGCTGATGAAGTAAGTTCAGACATGATAAAAGCAGCAGGAATTAATGGGATACATTGGTTGTACAGAGTATTACATGCTATATGGAAGGACAATAAGATCCCTGATGACTGGTCTAAAGGTGTAATAGTGCCATTGTTTAAAAAAGGAAACCGGAAAAGTGTGAGTACTATCGTGGAATTACTTTGTTATCCCATGGTCTAAAGATCTTGGAAAAAATAATTGCAAAAAGACTACGCAGACACTTAGAAAAGGCTTTAGAAGAACAACATGGCTTTAGACCAGGAAGGAGTACTATTGACTTGATCTTTGCTGCAAGAATGCTTATTGAGAAACATCTTGAAAAAGGGAAAGAATTAGTAATGGTATTTCTAGATATAGAAAAAGCTTATGATAGCATTGCAAGATCAAAAATTTGGGAATGTTTAGAAGGCACAATGTCCCAAAAGGCTTGATAAACAAGATCAAAATGCTGTATGAGAACACAAGGGCATGTGTAAGAATAGGTAATGGGGAAAGCAGATGGTTCACAACAAAACAAGGAAGTTCACTGTCTCCATTACTATTCATCACAGTGATGGACATAATCCTGAAGAGGATAAAAGAAGAACAGGGTAATGAAACAAATGCCCTTGTCTTTGCAGATGACGTCATGATTTGGGGAGAAAGTGCCAGAGAGGTACAAGAAAAACTGGATTCATGGGACAAGCTGTTCAAGGAGTATGGGTTGAAAATAAGCCAAAGTAAGACAGTAGTGATGACAACAGGACTGTCTAATGCAACCATTTACCTGAATAATCAGCCTCTACAAATTGCTGATCAATTTAAATATCTTGGTAGCACAGTGTGTAAGGATAACAACAACAACAGTGAAGTAACAAATAGAACTAGTAATGCAGCCTCCTTCTATGCACAAGTTAGAACACTACTGTGGGATAATAAAGTGCCCAGGAAGTGTAAACATGTACTGTTTAAGACATACTACATCCCAATTCTAACTTACGTAGTAGAAACATGCACCCTGTCCAGAAGAGAAGAAAGTAGGATTCAGGCATCCGAAATGAAGTTTATAAGAACAATGCTTCAAAGGACAAGGAGAGACAAAGTAAGGAACGAAACAAACAGGACAGAGGCTGGCATAGATATCGGTGCTACAAAATATTTGCAGAAGCAACGATTAGGATGGTATGGGCATCTTCAAAGAATGGGAGATGAGAGGACACCAAAAGCTTATTTCAACAAGATTATCCCAGGAAAAAGACCAGTAGGAAGACCAAAGAAGAAATGGTTGGACCAAATCAAGGATGATCTTGAAGACAAAGGGCTAGACTGGAGAAGGACCCATGAAGACCAACTATTCATGGACAGGAAAAGGTGGCGAGGGATCGTTAACAGCACCCGGGCGACTGGAGCTGGAATTTGATGATGACTTCATGACAAAATTAATACATGATAAAGTAGAATTTATTGCGGTAAGCGAATAAACAAAGAATAAAGAGCTTATTTAATTTTAAAAATTGAGAATTAAACCCCCGAATTAACCAGATTAATGCGCAATAAGAACTGGCATGCAAAGGAAACAAATTAAAATGCAAATCGGGGAAAAAAAGTTTTTCCGGATTCGAATCCAAAGCAGATGGGAGCACACTGAACGGTGCCAGCGCTTTGCCCACTGAGCTATGAGAACCAAAGGTCAGCTGCTGAGTTCGAAACACACAAGGGTGTAGACGCTGCACTCGATGCTGCTCATTGCGCGACGTTGCCAAGTTTCCTCGTAATTACACATGCTCACAGGGGCTTAACCCTACAACACAAACCCTCGTAATTTTTACGACGGATACTTTGCAACATGGCTCTATCTGCTAGGCTTTTCTCGCCACGTTGCTGTCCTACTCAGTAGCTTCCTACAATATTGCGAGCTTCGTCAGTGTGCGTGCATTGTTAGAGTGAGTCTGTTGATTTACGACGATCTGTGACTACGTATGCTAAACTTAGCAAGGTAAATTCTGTAACAAAGTTAAATTACAGCACTATTCTGAATGAAATAAGTATTTAGAACCGCAGAACTTGCCATATACATAGTGGTAAAACTGTTTGTCACATCTGTCCTGCTCAGAAAAGGCGAATGACTACAACATACTGTAGCGAATGTCACTGCGCATATTGCAAGGAACATAGAGCAAATCTTTGCACGAACTGCTGTAAATGAGACACCAGGGACTTGAAAACCTAGAGTTAACACTCTGTAAAATAACTTACCTGTTAATACGTGCTTCTTATATTTTGTGTGCAATTACATTTTATTCATCATGGAAATAAATAGTCGTAAATTTTACGAGGGTTTGTGCTTATGTACTACCAAATTAGGGTTTGTGTTCTAGGGTTAACGGTTGGTTTGCGCCCACAGGTATCTTACCTCATATTGCTCCCCATACCCACCCCCATGCGTGGTTTGATTTTCTACCTCTTATTTTCCGACACCCAATATAGTAATTCATTCATCAAATTTCAAATATTTTATTATTCCTATATGGATAGCTGTGGTGGGCTAATTTTTGAATAAAGAGAACATAACTCTCATAGTATATTGACACTGCTCGTGGAATCATTTGAGCCTTGCAGTGGCCTTCACAGTATGTGCTAACAAAGCATCTTGGCGAGTTTTACTATACCAACTGACAAGTCCAATGGTATACTGGGGTAAAACTCTGACTGAATTGAGCTAACTGGATAACTTAATCAAAATATTTGATGATGTGTTATTATGCTCATTCAGAGTAAAACATATCCTGGATCCTTTGGCGAAACAGTTATTCCAACATTAATCCATAGGCCTGCCGACTTTTCAGTTTTCTTTCTGAAAAATTTACAGAATTGGTGTGTGTTTAACGGACCAACTATATAAGAATTAGGAAATTGAACGTTCTTTTTTTAAATTTGTTACTCGAACCATATTCATTTTGCGCCCGTCTGAATTTAACCAAATATTCTCGAAATCGGCCAGCTCACAGGTGAAAAGCAGCATCTAAAGCATCGGCAAGGTAAGAGTTAAATTATGGCATTCTTTGAATAAATGCAATATGTTGTGTGTTTTAACTGTTTTCTACACAATGTTGACCAAATCGACAGGCTGCTCTCTCGCGTATACAAGGTGAACTAATGCCTATGCCCTGCTTCCACGTTCGTTCACTTCAAAACTGTGACAAGAAAACAAATGGTAAAGGTCCGAAGTGTCCATACTGATGGATTTAAGTCCAGGTAAATTAATCTCTCAGCAAGATTTGTGTTGTAGCCTGCCAGAGGTGTGTTGGTCAACTGAAGAGAGTGGATCCACAAAGAACAGCTAGAGTGTGGATGGAGGAAGCATAGTTTGGCTAGATAAAGTGAGATTTAGAATGACAGCAGCTTTTAAACAAAGAATAGGAACAAGTGGAGTGTGCTCATTCACCATATTCTGGGAAACTAAGCTGGTTCTAGTTGATTAGCATTTGCTTTTGTTTAGGGGCTTGGTACACCAGGGGCGTAAAACTCCTCGCAAACATGGGAGGGGCAAATTTATAAACTATGTTTTTTTAGTTCAAGGCTTTAAAGCTTGAATTAACATGGTAATGTAGGCCGAACACTATATTTTAAGAAAAAACAGTTGATTTTTATTCATTATTTCTAATTAAAATCAGAATATGAATATATAGTACATTATGCAACGAGCCTATAATGGCTATAATTAAGACACGAGTATTTTTATAAAACGAGCGTATGCGAGTTTTATAATTTCCATACGTGTGTCTTAATTACCATTATAGGCGAGTTGCATACGACTGTTTATGTTCGACGATAATTTTAACTTTATTATATGTTTTAACATAAATATTCATAAATATCTGTTGAGAGTCAGCCACTTGAATTTTGTGATCGCAGTGCGAGTGCTGGGTATTTTATCTCCGTCTTTCAAGATCTCTGAACGACCGACGCATGCGCTCTGTGTGCTTGCAATGCCATATGCAGGCCATATGTTTACATCTGCCGTCCCTCAGTAATATTGTAACCGGAGTCGTTTGAAGGCTGTGTAGAAATTAGTGTTGGTGATATTAAGGTACAGTGCAATTTCTTGTCTCATATTCGCCAGTTTATTTACGTGAACATATGGACGGTGCGTATTCCATGTCGGTAATTTATTATAGTTCGATGTTGTGTTTATGTCCGACATGTTGGATTTTGAGCGCATGCGTGAAGGTATCGTTACCTAATTGGTCAATGAACGAGCTCTGATTGGCTGGAGAAACTGTATCATAATGAAAAACAGTGTTATAATGACCTTCATTATGATACAGTTTTCTGACACATAATAGTGAGGGTCGAACATAAAAAAAATTCTCAACTTCTAGCATATACCTGAACACTGGTTGCCGTCGATCTTTGTTTACCCTGTTGAGGAAGACTCTTGTCATCTAGCTTGTCCACCATTACCGAGTAGGTGGCCAGTAGACAGCATTGATTCCGTCTAATGTGTTCCAATGTAGATCGGAGGTAGTCTTTAACCCTTCTCATCACTGAAAATCATCTCTCTGCAGAACAGTTTGAAGCAGGCATGATGAGCAGTGACAAAGTATAAACTTCAGAAATTTAGTAATCAGAGTTTAGAGAGAAACTGATGAAATGCTGGAGCTCGACCGATTCGGGTAAACAAGACACAAGCATAGCATCAAATGTCAAACTTCTGACGTCACGTTCATCACTGCTTTTCAAAATCTGTTGGCGCAACGCGAGATGTGCGAGGGAAGAGTCGTGTTATTTTATCTTGTTTGTTTCAAAGAAAGTAAAAAAGAGGATGTGCGTGGTGTTGTTTCCTGCTAGGAGTAATGATTGATTGTTGTGTATCACAGTATCTTACCTGTTTTAAACCGGGTCTCAGTAATATTAGTTCGAAAATGCACCTTTTCAGATTATCGTGGTAAGGGAACAAAGCTCAAAGCTTCCTGCTCAGTTGGAGCCTCTGCCGGAAACGGGAGAGGGGGCAAAACAGACTGTTTAGTAGAGTAATGAAATTACGACTAAGCAAGGCAAGATGGCTTTTCTGATTTTGTGCCTACCATAGTATTAAAACATTTCTAGAATAGATTCTGGTCATTTTACTTTTTAAGGATACTTAAAAATGTTGTCTTGCACGTAAAACTTGAGGGGGGGGGGGGGGGGCAATCCAACATGGCAACCATCCGAAATATGACTGTTCTCAATATCTATGAATCTATTAAAACAATCAAACTAAAATTTTGTATGTTGATGGAGGCAATTAACATAAGAAGGAGATGTGAAAATAGGTTATACAGGGTATTTCAGAAATACTTTTACAAACTTTGGGGATTGGTTCCTTGCACCAAAACAAGAAAAAAAGTTCATATACACGTATGTCCCAAAATCATTCGTTTTTGCTTTATTAATGAAAGAATATTGTACACTGACACATTAATATAAAAGTCTAAAGGACTGTGCAAGCCATGGAACGGGTCCTCCTCTGCCCAACCATCTGTGATGGAAGATCTCCGTCAATGCAGTGCGAACAAGGTGACTAAAGTGTGCAGGAGCCCCATCATGCATCCACCACATATGTTGTCGTATTTGCAGGGGCACATTGTCATGCAGTAAGTCTGAAAGGGTATTCTGGATAGTCTCTGGAGACAGCACCTGTAAGACGTGCTGGTAGAACGTATGTACGTACAATGCGAGCCCACGCATTAATCCTAAACTGGTACTGATGGCGAGCCTGTCTGGAACACCTGTGCATTTGTCAGTTTTTCCATCTGTCTGTGTCAGGAACCTTTTTTGATATGAGTTAATGTGTCACTGTACAATGTTCTTTCATTAATAAATCGAAAACGAAGGATTTTGAGACATATGTGTATATGAACTTTTTTTCTTGTTTTTGGTGTAAGGAACCAATCCCCAAAGTTTGTAAAAGTATTTCTGAAACACCCTGTATAGTTCTTCACGGAACTACTTGTTGATGGGACAGTGCCTCACTCAACATGCGGCTAGCCACAGTGCCTCAGCCGACATATGCGAGTCTAGGTTCTATAGGGAGGGCCCTATAAAATAACATTACAATATAACAATGTACATTAACATAGCTAATATTAATCCACCAATTCTTGGTTTTTCCCATGTCCTTTGCAGAGAGTTTCCTAAGTGAATCAAGTCAGGCTCTTGGTACACAGTTCCCGGTCTGCCGCTGGCATATTGACCATGTGCTACGTCCCATATTATGTGATGTGCATCGCACTTCTTTGCTGCAGAAACTGAGAAGACGATATCATTATCTCTTCTCGATAGAGGTACCAAAAGATGGCATATTGGCTTTCACGACCAGGATGTGCCAAAAGCCCGCTGAAGATACAGAAAAAAATATACAAGAATTGCTGGATTTTTATTACTTGGTCATGAAAGCCAATATGGCATCTTATGACTAATATTATTTGGAGTTTCTTAGCGAAATGGCTAATTAGGTTTTTCATGAATTTATAGTGTGCCGGCCCCGTGGTGTTGGGGTAGCGCGCCTGCCTCTCACCTGGAGGCCCCAGGTTCGATCCCCGGCTCCGTCAGGGATTTTAAAACTGACGTGAGGGTTGGAACGGGGTGCACTCAGCCTCGTGAGGACAATTGAGTAGCTGTCTGGCAGTGAGACAGCGCCCCGATCACGAATACCAAGATTAACGGCCGAGGGGACCCGACGCGCTAATCACGCGTCACCCCAATATCTGCAGGCCAAATGGCTGGGCAGCGGTCGCTTGGTCGGCCTTAGCCCGTCATGGGCTGTATAGTGCCAGGGGTTGACTTTTTTTTATGAATTTATAGTATCTTACAATGAAAGCAAGCCATCATCATTATCAATTTCTGTTTTCCAGCTTTGGCTGGGTCGGCGCAAATATGACACCCCTCCACTTTACTCTGTCTGTCCACCATCCTTCCTCAACCACTGAATCTCCACTCCAGGTTTCAGTTTCTCACACTGTCCTTCACCAAATCCATCCACCGTACTCTTCCTCGTCCTCTCTTTCCAGTCATCCGTCTCTCCATCACTTGTTTCGGCATTCTTTCATCATTCATCCTTTTCACATGTCCATACCATCTCAATCTGTTCTGCTTCAGCTTCTGTACATTCACTTTCTTTCAAATGTCTTCATTTCTCACTCTATCTCAGTCTTCTGTACCATAGTCCTCAGGAATTTAATTTTGGCTGCCTGCATTCTACTTTCATCTCTCCTGGTCATCGGCCAAGTTTCTGCTCCACACGTAAGTAATAGGTCTTGTACAGTACATCACTTCCTTAGCCTGCAGTGTTATGTCTTTATCCCAAATTAAACTCCGAACCTGATAGAAACTCCCACATTGTATTCTCTTGTTGACCTCCACATTCAATCTTGCACTTACCATAAATTCACTTCCTTCCTAAATATTTGAAATGCTCTACTACTTCTAGCAGGAAAGCAAGTATTATGACAAATTCTTGGCAGTTCTGTTTCCCTTTCAATGGATCATAAAGTCAACTTCCTGCCATCATTGCTGTGAGATTCGGAATATACTGTAGAAAAATAATCAACTACCGTATTTGCTCGCGTATATCTCGCACTTTTTTTCCTGAAATTTCAACTTAAAAAATGGGGTGCGAGATATACGCGAGCCGAAAACACGAGTGAAATTTGTCGGTGCGAGATATACGCGGGGAATTTCCGTATTCCTCTTGTATTGTTTGGGCTTTGAAGATAAGGAAATCTGTGCTATACCACTCGCACCAACATGCTCATATGTTTCGAAGATTGCGCAAGTAGGCCTACTGTTACATCTCAGAGAAACGCAGTTCAGTCTTCTCGAATCTCAATGATTTCGTCTTTACGTATTGCGTTGCTTCAGAGCTCGGCCGTATGCAAGCATGTAAAGCGGCGCCGCGTGGGTGTTAGCACGCTTCAGCCGCGCTCGGCTAAGTTCGAGCTCGCTCGTACATGTAGTGAGGAATCGATATGGAAGATGATCGATCGTATCCAATATAAATGCTGGAGTTCCTTTTCTGCCTTGAATCATCCTTAACGAGCTTATAACGTCTTTTTCAATGACGACTTTTGGCGCGCTAAATCGAACTTGTTTATACCTCAAGGTTTATTACGGTCATTTATATGACGGCGTCAAAAATGAATGCGAGATATATGCGAGTACTTTTTTCCCCCCTGAAATTTCAACTAAAAAAATGGGGTGCGAGATATACGCGGGGGCGAGATATACGCGAGCAAATACGGTATTTCAAAGACGATAGAAATTGATCCATCTTGGTGAGGTAGCCTACACCATGCACCAGGGCGACACACTGGCAAACAAATTGAGATGACTGAATCAATCTCCTTTCGGAATTTGTTCCAATGCCTATTTACCCAACAACAACCTGTTAGTCAGACTGATTTTATGTCAGCAAAAAGGATCTTGAAAAATACTATCAAAAACAGGTATGAAGAAATGGCAAAGAAAACAGCAGAAACCAAATTATGGAAGGACATTGATGCTAAATGGGATCAATATAAATTAACACCAAGAAGAGAAGCTGTAGCCTTATTCAGACTTAACACTGACCATGACTGCCTTGCAGCTCATCTGAAACGAATCAACATCCTGAGATCTGAAGAATGCACACTTTGTCACGAACCTGGAAGTAAAATGGATAAGGGGCACCTGCTACATTGCAACAAACTTGATGAGACTGCTAGAACTTCAGGAAACCTCACACAACTCTATTGGAACGAAAGAAAGCTGATGGATTGGAATGCGGGCTAGCCATAGGAAACAACAACAGAAAGCTTCATGTGTCTCCAAGTATACTCCTGCACGCTTGGTGTACATATTGGCAAGGGAACCATTTTATGTAGAGAAATAAGAATAAAATTTCTACTCCCAGCCACAGCCAACTACAGAGTGATACACGATAGAACTTGCATTAAAGAGATAGGAAATCTGTGTCGAGTTCCTTACTACTGATGCTATGATCATAAAGGATTGGAAAAGCTCAAACTAAGACCTCAAACATGTAGTGACTAGGTTTGCGGTACCGTACATGGTTTTCATCACCTGATTTGTCACAGAGAAAATTTCCACTCGCTGGGGCTGGATTGTGTGTATAAGCGCTGTGATGGGTGACAGACACCATGCGATGTTTTCCAAAAAAAAAAAAGACTGAAACACTATGTTCTGCGCCAACTAGGCCTAAATCATGAAATTCATATAATAGGCACATTGTGCGAATTCCTGTATGTATTTACCCATCTAATCTTCATCATTCTCCTGTAACACCATATTTCAAATGTTTTATTCACCTCTTTTGTGATGCATCAACAGTCCAATAGAGCGACACGCTAGCGGCTTCGGTGGCGTAGTTGGTAGCATGCTGAGCTTCTATGCCCAAGATCGCAGGTTCAAACCCGGCCAAAGTTGTCGGATTTTTAAGGGCGTTAAAAATCCCTCAGTATGCCTTCCTTCAAAAGGGAAGTAAAGCCGGCGGTCCCATGTCATAGATTTATGGCATGTTAAAGAACCTTCCTCTAATTACAACTGTGTGAAGCTAAATTAACTTATAGGTTAAACAACGCTCTTAAGGTTCGTCGCCAGGAGCCGACTATGGTGGCGTCTAGCAGCCAAGTTCTGAACTAGTAGTTGTTGACAGTGGCGTTTGGCGGAAAAAGTAGGAACAACTTGAAATTCAATGTCTGCAGTCCTTATTGAATTAAAAACAGGTAAAACACACTAATACACACATCACAATTAACACCGATTATCAGACATATTCTACACACACACACCCCAAGTACACGGGGCTACATGACCGCGTTGTCGCAGCCCCTAAACTGAGGAACCAACCAGAGCGACACACTCCAAACAATGGCTTTCAAAAATCACTTATCTACCTAAATCTGTATTTGATGTCAACAGATTGTTTTTTACCTGTGGTTACCAAATTTTTCTATCCACACACCAATAGGGAATTATATTTCAAAACTTGGTAACAGAGCAGGTATATTATACTAAACAAAACAAAAAAAAACACACAATTTTAATAGGCTACAGTAAATTTTTCTAGGAATTGGGCCATTGGGATTTAAGGGGACACATACCAATTACAGAGGAAAACCAATAATGATTTTAATTTTATGACTGCCTATCATAAAAATCTTGTACAATGATTATACACAAGAAAGTAAGTTGAAACAAACAACTTAATTATCTGAACTATTATACAATTTACAAAAAATTGCCTTTGCTTTTACCTGTTCTATGCTGTTTCTCTCATATTTCCCATGTTGATAAGAATTTTTTTTGAAGTGTAGTTTAAACTTCTAGGTACAAAATGAATCTCACTCAAAAATTTGTTTGGTTTTAATTAGTCTTTCTATAAAATTTTGAAGTTTGCCTAATTAACAGATGTGCAAATGACTACGATTCATCTTGTAGCTGCAGGTATAACACACACTTCAAAAAAATAAACTTTAAAAAATTCCTATAAACATAATACACTACGTGAAGGAAGGTGTTACATAAAGTGCAATGTGTTCTCATGCCTTTAAACAGGTCTATATATTTTCGTTAACAGTAATGTGATGCTATGAAGAGACAGCTTGTAGAACTTCATATCCACTGGCATCCACACAGCAGTGCTTCAGCTGAAATATTACCTTTGTTTCCAACATAAAGTGCAAGAAATTGAACAACGTAATACAGGGTCTTTATTTTTGCTTGGCAAGACGATTCCGTCAACCTTGGCCGGCGGTTACAGGTTGGCATGCGCGGTCCGCAGCCGTATTCCCTTGCTCTTGCTGCGGTAGACGTGTGAGCTCCGTGCTAATTCGGTGTTTTATAAAGGTACTGTGTACTGTATATCATATTTTATTGTGATTGTGTATAGTGCTGTAATGCCTTATGTGAAATATTCATGTATATCTGCACAATAAAGTACAGGAAATCGTGCACTAGAACAAGACAAAAGTTTTGAGTGAAATTTCCAGGCAGACCCACTCCTATATATATCGGACAATAAAACAACTGGCTAAGAAATTCAAACGTACAGATTCAGTAAACAATAAAAATAAATGTTAAAGGTCGTTATTTCCCTGCTGAAGCTAAATTAACCGGAATAATCGGAAACTTCATAAGGAGATGCCGATTATGTTTGGCAGCATATGGAGAACATTTTCAGCATCTACTGCAAACATGGTGAGTAGAAATGCATGAAACTGATTTTAAGCACCACATTCTGCCGTACATATGCGCTCGTGATCGCCGGCAACTGAGCCGTCACTGGCGAAGAGCGTGAGTGAGAATGTCCTTGGCAAGCAAATATGAAGACCCTGTATTAAGACCAGCATATTTTTGGAAAATTATCTTACAATGTAATATTACAGCACCTGGGCCATAACTGTTAAGCTGTATGTTCCCCTTTAACTTTTTCATACGCTTCAGTACTTCCACATTTGTGAATTTAGCTGTCCATGATATCCTTAAAATCTTGCGATACATCCAAATTTCAAATGCTATCAGTTTCTTACTTAACCTTTTCACTCCCAAGCCCGAGTTAACTCTGACGTCCCGAGTGTCTTCCGCTGTCCCAACCGCGAGTTAACTCGTATTGCAAATGTCCTGCTCTCTCCCGGTCCCGAGTTTAGTTACTATTTCACCCCCAGGTAAGGGTAGTTTTTATTTTGGGGTGGAAATAAGTCGTCCAAAAAAAAAAAAAGGGTCCATCCCCCCCTTCCCGAGTCCTACGACACCCCATATGTTTAAATTCGATTATTGGTTAGTTGAGATACTAAAGAGCCGATAACCTATTTTTTTTTAAATAACTCATCTATAAATAATCATTTAAAAAGCCCGCCCTCTTAGATAAGCCCTAATTGCACATGCTTACAAAAAAATCACTTTCACCCCCAGGTAAGGGTAGTTTTTATTTTAGGGTGGAGGTAGGTCATCCATAGGGAAGGGGGCGACACCCCCAAGTCCAATGACATGTTACGTGTCAAAATCCGACCATGGGTTCAGGAAATATCAACATAAGTGTAGTTACCCCCCCCCCCCAATTATCACCACATCATCGTAATCCTCAGTGACTCACCCCTTGCTTTACTGCCAAGAAACTCCAACCTATAACCCGTGATGGGGCATGCATACTTGGGAGTGAAAGGGTTAACCAACACAGTTACCAATACAGCATTCTTTCTTTAAGGTGGTGCTAACTTAGGTTTTGGTACAAACAAATCAATTTCCTTTTTGTTGTTGTTGTTGTTGTTTTGGTTCTCAGCATATTGAAATATCAGAGGAAGTTTGTTTAGCAAAAATGTCGATCTATTTCCAAGATAAGAGTTAGTGAAGTTTGTCAACTTTGGCAACCATCTACCATTTCTTTATTAATCTATTTGCAGACATTTCTTTGACAGCCATTTCTTACAACTTGTATTTTTATACAAATGAGGTACATTAGCTTAGAAATTACTGTATTGATCTACTTGAAATTTTCACAGTATCTTTATATGCATATGTGCAATAATAATCTGACTTAGAATAATGGCTGCAGCATTTATACATTGCTTTAAAACAAAAGCTCTTTTTAAACTTATCAAAGAAACATTTACAAACATTAAGTTTGAGGAACTGACGTACGCCTAAGAAACCTGGGTTATGAAAGTTAAGGGAGTGAAGCAGAATGCAGGCTAGTGAGATGAAATTCTTGAGAAGCAGTATTGGAGTGACAAAGGTGGACAGGTTAAGAAATTAGATCAGAGAATTAGTCAAGGAGGGAACATTACAGGATAGGATAGAGGAATCAAGGCTTAACTGGTATGGATATGTTAAGCGAATGAATGGGAGGAGGATACCCGAGATGAAAATAGAGGGATAAAGACCAAGAGATAAGTGGCTGAAGGGTGTGGAGGACTGCGTGCGAAAGAAAGGAGAAGATTGAACCAAGGTGGTGACGAAGAGATGGTGGGAAGACAGAAGACGATGGAGAGGCTTATGTTCCAAACAGACCCGGCCAGTGGCTGGAAACTGTGCAAGATGATGAAGTTTGAGGAACTAGAACCATGAGTCTAAGTTGGATTGGCAGCCGTGAAATCCTCAAGTGTATTTAGTTTCAAATCATTAACTTCAATAGTAAGGTCATAAATGTACTCTTTACTTAATATTTTGTTTTTAGGAATTGATTAATTGTAATGTTGGTAACAGTGAATTAACTATTTTCTCTTATAAAAGTAAATGTTGATCCAGTTTCATAACAATTGATTCAGTAGTTTGTCCATCATATTGAGAAACGGAACAGTTTGTTCGACTATTCAGTTAGCGCTACCTAAGCACCCTTGAATGCCAGCTGACTGCACTGGGATTCAATCCCACAACCTTGGGTGGACAAGAAAACAATGACATTACCACTGTGTCGCGCAGCCAGCCAAAACCACAACAAGGTGGACATACATTCAATCAACGGAGGTGGAGGAAAAAGAACATAAAAACACAGACAAAAGGCAAGTGCGAACAGAGGGAAATCTTTGTATTTGTCCTTTATCTGCGTTTCTACCCTCCTTTTTTAGTCCAATGATTAGTTATAAATTACAAAAATTGACTAGTTTGTTCCGGAACTTGCCATTGAACAAAATAAATTATACTGTAATACATTCACAAATCAATTAAGAAATGTACATTTCATAAAAATAATAAAAGTTATAAAAAAAAAATTCTTATTTATTTAATCATTAGCTACTGTTTCAGTATCATATTTTATGGATTTTTGCGGCAACAAACCCTGCACCATTACTTCCTGCCTTCTGAACCTTGTAGCTACACTATCGGGTGGAGAAAATCTGGACACAATGCACGATTGATATCCAATTACATGCGCCAGGGGTATTCACCAATTGTCAGCTATTCGATGGAGAAAAAAAAATCTGGACACAATGCATGATATCCAATTACATACACCAGGGATATTCACCAATTGTCAGCTATTCGATGGAGGAACTTTATTCTCACTTTCAGTGCCGAGGTTGTCCCGCTCGATTGCTTTCAGATCGATGTGAAGTTCTTTAATGGCCTTCTGAAAGATACAATGTTTCTTGTTAGTATTGTGGCAGTCTGTCTACCTGGGATGGACAGGCAATCACATGCGAGGTAACACGAGAACAGTGTGAGCACGAGATCAGGTCTCAGGGCGTCCTAGGTCATGCCGGCTAAAACATACTGCACACTGTCCCCATGTTCTACGTAAAGGATTTGGGAAAGATGCTGTTGACAACACAGAACACAAATTAAAAGAAAAATCATTTCACTTATTAACTAACTAAAAAAAAGTTTGAAAAAGTAATATCATACTCATTTCCTGCAAAGAAATGTATACTGAAATTAATTGACAATAAGGAACATGTAACTGGCCTATTCTTGG
This sequence comes from Meconema thalassinum, assembly GCA_946902985.2. Lineage (NCBI taxonomy): Eukaryota > Metazoa > Arthropoda > Insecta > Orthoptera > Tettigoniidae > Meconema > Meconema thalassinum. The sequence goes on from OX336395.1 coordinate 131,169,992, forward strand.
ATTTATCGAAAGCATTTGATGTTGTTGACCATAAAATCCTTCTTACAAAACTAAATCAATATGGTATTAGAGGTCTAGCTAATAAATGGATAGAGTCTTACTTAACAAGGTGTAAACAAATAGTAAGCTTGAGACACAAGGATGATGGAACCAAATTACTTAATGAAACATTGTCCAATGAGGGAATTATTAAATTTGGAGTACCCCAGGGATCGGTTTTGGGCCCACTACTCTTCCTTCTATATATCAATGATATAACACAGAACGTTCATTCACATAAGGAAATTTTGTTTGCGGACGATGCAACACTCGTAATAAAAGGTGAAACTAAACAGGTCATACAGCAGTCTGCTGACTCCGTTACAGGAGAGTTAACCAAATGGTCACAAGATAATCGCCTCATAATCAACTATAAAAAAAACAGTATGTCTAAATTTCCACACTATACAGAATAGGAATCCTGCGTCTTCGCTTCGCAAGGCAGCATCTGGGATGGACCCACGAGCAGTGGGCCTCTGTTCTCTTCACTGACGAGAGTCGCTTTAACCTTAGATCTCCTGATGGAAGAGAAAGAGTGTGGAGAAGGCACGGGGAGAGGCACAGCCCTGTTATTTTCTCCTACAGGACTCCATTTGGAGGTGGCTCGGTTATGGTGCGGGGTGGCATCAACGTTATGGCCCGCACTGAGTTGGTGTGCATCGATCACGGGACACTCAATTCCCAAAGGTGCATCGAAGAGATCCTGATGAACCATGTGATGCCCTTTGCGCCTTTCATTGGTCAGAATTTCATGCTGATGCAGGATAATGCCCGCCCTCATACTGCTCGCTGTGTTGTACAATATCTGCAGGAAGTGGAGATTCAAACCCTGGACTGGCCAGCTCGTAGTCCTGACTTGAACCCCATCGAACATGTATGGGATATGCTTGGAAGGAACGTCAGACAGCGTGACTACACCACCTTGGCACAACTGAGAACATCACTGCTGAAGGAATGGGATCGCATCCCGGCAGATGCCATTCGACGAGTTGTGAACAGTATGCCTGTGCGTTTACAAGCTGACATAGACGCTATGGGTGGAAACACTCCTTTATAGTGATCAGTGTTCCCGTGCAGTGCAAACATTAATACTGTTTTGTTTGGTAATACATTTGATAAAAACCAGCCCAAAAGAGCATTACTAAAAAATAGAAAATTGTAAGATTTGCAAAATGTAACGAAATTTGTGAGTTAAAGCGTGTTGTAAAACATGTTTTGGTATTTTCTGTTGCCAACCATCTAAAATTTACATGAATAATGCAAATATTGGAAAACCGATACATTTTAGTGGAATAAATTAAGAAATTACATTAAAAATTAAAGTGTTCCACTTTTTTTGCTTGTCAGTGTATTTGAGCATGTGTGGAATTCGTCTGATAGCCTGTCTTATTGTGATGGCTGTATTAGTGTGTGTATTTGGAAGTCAAGAGAGGATTGGTAATGATACGGCCATGGCCTTAAGTTAGGAATCATCCCAGTATTTGCCCAGAGTAGAAGTGGGAAACCATGGAAAACCCCTTCCAAGATGGCTGAGGTGGAAATTGAACCCACCTCTTCTCGGTCTTGCCTCACAAGGTTGAGTGTACCCCATTTCAGCCCTCAGACCGGAATTAAATTTCTTGGCAGAGCCAGGAATCGAACCCAGACCTCTGGGACGTCAACCAAGAATTTTCTAGCCGCTACACCACAAGTTGGTCTACACATTGCATCTTTTCTAACCATCTGAACAGGCAAGAAACCAGGCAGAGCTAAAAGTGCCATGGAACTCTGGAAATATCAGAATGCTCAGTAAATTTTGATCAACTTATCGGTATTTAAAACTAGGCCCACTTTTGTTGTTGCCTCATTTTGTTGCCAGATTTGTCCATACTGTCTTAAACCTACTTGCACATTGTTTATAACTTGAAAGAAACATTATTATAAGATAACCTTGATTTTGTACAAAGTAAACAGGAATTGGAGAAAAATCCGATTACCTTGACGCATTGTTGGTACACTTTGAAAAAAGGTGCACACATGTCATCATTTGTATCGCCCTTGAGGAATTTCTCCGAAAACCAAGTAAGAAAGCACGAATCATATTGCTTCTTCAGGTCGTTGCAATTCTCTCCTATGCTGTTCATCTTTAACCTGAAACAGTACGTACGTCAAAATGTTCAAGTAACTTTCTATTTTGCAGAACGCCAACGATGATTGCAATCTTTAAAATGAGTTTGGACCGGCACTGGCGTACATTACCTAATGAGAAGTTAATGAATACAAAAATTTCAATAAATCACTTTTACGTCACAAGAGGCCCAATTAAAACTCTTTCCACCCAGCTGCATAGTTCTTGGTCTTCCTCTTACATGTTCCTTGCCATCCTTGCTCTTCCATGTCAAGGAGCACAAGGGTCTTCTTCTTCCTCTACTTCTCATGAGGGGTGTTGGGCGCAGTACGCTAGGTACCCAGTCACTAATCCGGAGATTGACAACAACAACAATTCAAAAATGTCAATCGCGGCTGAGGACATAATAGAACTACAACGTGCAATGAACCTACTAGCGGACTGGGCAAAGAGGAACGAAATGAAAATTAATGAGGAGAAGACTGAACTAATCGTATTCAGGAAAGGAGGTAAACTAATAAATAAATAAATAAGGGAAGCAGAGCACATAACGTGCAATGGCGTTCGCCTTCGCAGAACTAACAGCTTCAGATACCTAGGCGTGACCTTGCAGACCACATGCAGCAGCTTCAGGATCCACATAAGAACTAGAATGATTGCAGCTCTGAAAGCAATGAATGACATCGATAACATCGCGCAAATTGCAGTAGAGACAGCCATGGTGCTTTTTCGAGTTAAAGTGCTACCAGTAGCCTACTAACCTATGGACTCGAAATCATAGGCGAATTTCTGAGTGCAAAGCAACTAGAAGACCTGGAAAAGATTAAATCCAGATACCTGAAGCGAGTCCTGAGTGTATCAAAAACTACAAGATCCCGACTCGTATATGAGCTCGCGAGGGAGACTTTCCTGATCGAGGACCTGAGATGCAACCTTATTCTACCAGGAGGAGCAGCATATGATAAACTGTTGCATAAGCTAAGGGAAAAAAGGAGGGACATTTGGGAGGACTTCTATTCAACGGAGGCCATGACGGATCGGAAATGGATGGAAACGGGCTACCAACTGAGGCATATAGTCACAAGACTGGCGGTCCACGGGTTCCATTTCAAGATGTGTAAAAACAAGGTTTTCCATGAACCAAACACAAACTGTGTGTGCAGACTATGTGACCAGATATGTGAAAGATATCACATCCAGAAGTGTTCCTCGATGTCAGTTTCGATTAGTGAGTTTATCAAGGATTAACAAACACTTATTGAGTGCTCATTTGGTCGTCACGTTGTTATACCGGTATGTTATATTTTTCTGTATCCTCTATGCACATTGTGCGCAATATAGTTTATATAAAAATGTTTCTATTAGCAACTCAAACTAACACTTGGGGCGCTGCGGTCGTCTGGATAAGTAGGGTAAAATTACTCAATAACACGCGTTTGATATGGAACACTTTTTATTTTTCGGTTATAATCAGTAAATGTGGTCCCTAAAATAATGACAGTGTTATTTTCAATTGTATATATATGTATTACTGTGCGATACACGTGATCTAATTTGCGTGTTCCACTGGATTTTATGTGTCAATTGCATATTATCAAGCATCGGTTGTCTGCTTGTATTTGTTTTTGTTCAGTTCGAGTCATGGCGCTGTTAGGTTTAAAAGCTATATTTGAGTTTGCTCACTGTACCATAGACTCTAGAAATTATTTGCTGCTTGGTAGGGCGATGAGATGAGTTTAACTTGTATTAAAACTCGGGGTAGACAGGAATTGCTTGATTTGGATGGTAAGTATTTACCCTGCGAAGTCAAATTAGGCCTATATGACTCGTAGTGGAATGGCTCGGATATCGCAGAGCGAGGTAATGACGGTTGGTAGGGTTATTGGAAATGAACTAGGGAGCGGGAAAGGATACCTGACTGATGAAGCTTGGCTGTCCTCGGCTGGTGTAGGCCTAGGCTTGGCTGTCTTGGTACGGCTTGGCTCGGCGAGTCTGTGCTTGGCTGTCTAGGTAAGTGCACGGCGTAAGTGAACAACCCGTCCTGTCGTCAGTGAGTGTAGTGTTGAGTGGTCCAACCCGCTCTTGTTGCCCGTATTTATTTGGTATCGTCACCTTTCGGCTATTGCTATTTGCATCTTTTGGAAAGTGATGAAAACGTATATCCGCAGCCCTGTTATACATCGACTTACAGCTGTAAACTGAGCAATATACTTTGCTTTTACTCATTTTGCACTCTTATCAACGAGTAAAACTTATTACTTATGTATAATCACGAAGAATTTACCACATTCTGCTTACCAATACAAGAAACCATATACAGTCACCACGTGACAAATGTACCCTATTTCGTAAGTTTCTCATTTTTACCGCTAGATGTCATATCAGATAGCTGGAGTTGCCAATTATCGGGAGGAGAATATTTGAGGAAGCATGATTATGACGTGGAAGGGGGTTGACACATAAACAAACAAGGACACAATAAGGTGCTAAACTTCACGCCCAAGTGACGCATCTTGGCGACTTGCTACGTATAAACAAACACGAGGCGTCACACGTAAGGGAAAGAGTTAAATAGTTAAATGGCAACCAGAAAAAAATGTGAGTAAAACGGAGAGGAAATGTGGGGGAATAAATAAGTATCGAAAGAGATAAGGGGAGAGAAAACCCTAGCGTACTAAGTGAGTGAAGTAGCGTAGTTCGTTGAAACTAGAGATGGGCAGCAGTCGACTGAAAACAGTCGAATGAATTCAACGACTACTCACCGTATCATAAACAAGTCGTTTGCAAACGACTGATCCCAAAACAATCGTTGGAAATCATTCGAATGAAACAAGTCGTTGGCAAACGACTAGTTCCAAGCGAATGAAATCATTCGAATTTAAGTAGTCGTTGTAAACGACTGATCCCAAAGCAATCGTTGGAAACCATTCGAATGAAACAAGTCGTTGGCAAACGACTAATTCCAAGTGAATGGAATCATTCGAATTTAAGTAGTCGTTCTAATCAAACGACTTCTTCAGGATAACTTCATGCTACAATTCATTGTGCTGTACGGTATGTTTATTGTAGAGCTTTAATTAATAAGTTAAGTATAGGCTACCTGTAGGTGCCTATAGTTTTATACAGTTCGTTGATTCTTTCAATGAAATAGCCTAAATCCAGTTGTCCAAGTTATTGGAAACGTTAAGCATTCAATATTTAGGTTATGTTTGAACTCCAGATACCGGTTTTGAGGCCCATCATCCCAGGCAAGCTGGTAAATACCTTTGCCTCCCAGTCAGATGGATCATTTGGCCGTAATTTTGAATTAGAGTAAGGTTGTAGTATGCGTGGTCAGATTTAGACAATAGCCTACTCCATGAAGGGGTCATGGCTACGCCTTCTATGTTTGTTTAATTAATAGAGTAACTGAAATGAGGGATGTATACTGATTTTAAGATTTGTGGAATGAGTTTATGAATTTTTAATAGAATTTAATGAAGTCTTCAGTAAAGTTGAAGGAGACATGATCGTGTTTAGAAAATAGCCTACTCCATGAAGGGGTCATGACTATGCTTTCTATGCCTGTTTAAGGAGTAGTGTGGCTGAAATGAGGGAGGTTTCTGATTTTGGTGTTTGTGGAGTAGTCTTTTCGTTTATGATTTAGGTTTTGTGAAGCTTGTTGCGGAGTTGTTTTATGGATTTTATTGCTCTGAAAATGAAGTGTATTAGGGGGTTCTGGGTTTGGTTTAGCTGTAGTTGGCGCACTTAGGCTTATCTCGAGGTACCGTATAAATAAAGTGGTGATGTGAATCTCCAGCGGGTACTGTGAGGACAGCTAGACGGCTGTAGGTGCCTATAGTTTTATACAGTTTCTTGTTCGTAGATTCTTTCAATGAAATAGCCTACGTCCAGTTGTCCAAATATATATGTATGTCATTTCATTGGAAATGTTAAGCATTCAATATTTAGGTTTAGTTTGAACTCCTTAACATAGTCTATACACTTTTAATGAGAATTGGGTGCATTTTTGAATTATTACACAACTTGAACATGGGCTTACCAATAATGGCTTAGAGTTATATTTATTTTATGATTGAATTTCATTCATTTATTCTACCGCGTGATAAATGAATTACAAGAAAACTATTATGAAATTCTCCCCATAGCGTGATGGTAATGATCGATGCAAACATAGAATAGATTTTCCAGGAAAATTAAATCAGAAAATATTTTATATTGGGATCCAATATTAATACCATTTTAGCAAGTCGGAGGGCGTGTACGCTCAAATTGATTCTGGTCGTCAATTGTTTTGTAGAGATGGGCATCAGCAGTCGACTGACAAAAGTTAAAACCATCGACTTGTTTGACTGCTTTTAGAAAACAGTCGAATGAATTCAACGACTACTCACTGTAACATAAACAAGTCGTTTGCAAACGACTGAACTGATCCCAATTGTTTTGACATGTTGTGAGCGCTGGCATAGTTTTACGTTCTGGTCATAAATTGTTTGTATTCACATGGTTGCCAACATCTCCACTGAAATTTCGCTCTCGTTACTGTTCTAAAGTGCTCTATTGTCGTCTCTCGTGTGTATTTATTCTAGGCTGTCGTGTTCTTGTTCAAGTTGTATTTCAACTCTACATTCTTAGTATATTCTGCAAAATATCTAAGAAATAAAAGGTACGTCACAATTTTGGCTATGGAATTGTTACCGGTACTTACGAACTCCCTTTCAGTTCTAGTAATTTAATTAAGTATTGCTCTATTGCTTCACTTATTCAGAGTACATACAGGTAATGTGTCCTATACCAATATCGGGGAACATTTACTCATTCTCATTGCAACATTGGATATAATGGCTGCACTATACACAACGCCGCAACCTCCATTCGAAGCACAGTAAAAATAAATAACTTGGATCAATTGCATGTTGCCGAGTGTCGCGTAGTCCAAACTAACGTCTGCAAAAATAGGTAGGTTAGGGAGAAGTTTGTTTTTCATCTGTTGGTACAACAGAACTCCGCGGGTAACGGCTTACAGGGCTTTGTACGCCGCCTAGAAGCGACTACTTTCAGTCGAACACATGAAACGACACGCTTTTAAGAGCTATGCGTATTCAGGTAACCATTCGACTGAAAGTAGTCGAATATCTAGTCGATAGTTTCTACCAACGAATGACTAGTCAGTCGATAGTTAAAAGTAGTCGATGGTCCCATCTCTAGTTGAAACGCATATAAGGGACACTGAAAAACGAGGCGATTAATAGTACCTATCGCAGTATTACATGCACAAACCTCGGAGGCTTGCAAGTTGCACCGAGCCATAAAGACGGGGGTGCGCGCATGATTAAAACGTAAGCGACCAATGGTAATGATGTGACGACGAGTATAGCGACCATTATAAAACCAAGGAAAATGGGGATATCGACGGTTGTTGATTATAATAAAACTAAGCCTTTTCCCTTGAATAATCCCTCCATGTGTCGACCAGACTTCTTTTAATTGATTTTTCAGAAGAGGTTTAAGATCGAAGGCGTGAGTGGCAATGGCGATGGGGGTGCCGTGGCCACAAGCAGCACGTCGAGCGGCCTGATCAACGTATTCATTTCCTAAAATAGCTGTATGGCCGGGGATCCAAGAAAAAACAACCGTAAATCCCGACCATTGAACTCTAGGTAATACTGGAATGCCGACTGTATGGGAACAAAGTGCGGCTTTTGGTACGACTAGTTACGCCTGGTAGTGCACGTCAAGGAGGCGAGTTTGACGTATACGGAAGCAAGGATGATGTACGTACGGCGAGATACAAGTAAAAAAGGTACTTTTGAACATTTAGGCGAGCGGTGAACTAAACGGAACTTACGCCGAAATAGATCTTTCAAAATATCATAGTAATATGATACTTAAAATGGCTAGGAATATACGCCAACATAAAATATTATATTGCAGGCTGATTGTTCATAATTTTTATCCTTACATCAAAGGCAACGTACACAATAACTATAGGCCTACTGGCAAAAAAATTCAAGCCGTACGTACATTAAAATTAAAATAAGGTTAGACAGGGAATGACTAAGAATAAGAACAAAAAATATGGTAATTGGTATTCAACATTTTTATTAACTCCAAGACAGCATTCATATGTGTGTGAATATGTATACGCCTACAAATAAACAATTAAATAGATGCTTAGTGAACAAAAATACACACTTTATTTATACAAAACAACCACATGTTCAATATTCTTCAAAGCAGGTCGAGACTTGGGTGGGGCTGGGTGGTATTTATGTGACCAGGGGGAAGCAGAATAATTCTTAATGTGAACAGTAGCATAGCAATCACCAGGATCTAGGTAAACCCAGTTGTACACAGTGAGAAATTCATATTTACCATGTTATACGTTTTCTTTTGTCGTGTAGCCTTCTGAGCGGCCGAGTGCAGGTCTTTCTAGTCGACGCCCGTGGGCGACCTGCGCATCGGGATGAGAGATGGCATGGATGAAGATGAATGAAACTGGGCAAGGATGTGGATTCCTGGATTGTGTCCTTCATACAGAACGAAAAGTGTTTTTCGTTTCTCTCGATATTTTAGTAAAAAATTGGACTCTAATAATTCTAAGAAAATTACATGTAAAACTATAGCTCTGTCAATAAGGAATAGTCTACTGTTCGGCAATATCACACACTCAGGTAAATTATTTTCAGGGTGCAGTTCAGTGGATCTATGTTTCAGGATGGAGTTACTACAGTATTTGCTGTCGTCCACCTCATTGCATAGTGACTAACACTCTCGGCTGTCATTCTGGAGATCCGGGTTCGATTCACGGCTATGACAATAAATTTAATTCTAGTAGACTCAGCCTCAACCATCCTGAAAGTGGTTCTCTGTGGTTTCCCACTTCTACTCCAGGCAAATGCCAGGATGGTTCCTAACTTAGGGCAACAGCCGCCTCCTTCCCAATCCTCATCTGAATTACAAATACACATACTACTCACAATAATACAGGCTATCAGACAAATTCCACACACAGCAAGTACAAGGGGTTACATGACCATGATGTCTCAAGGCCCCTCAATAAATCAACAAAAAGTATTTGCTGATGCAAAAGATGTGAATAGCATAGCTACCTCATCAGAAGCCAATAAGGAAAGAGTTGGTTCAGCATTATCAAATGTTTCTTAACCTTTTCGCTGCTGAATTGTTACAGTGTTAGCGCACCCTCTGTGCTGGATTCTTTTAGGCAACCACTTTCACACAGAAATTCACCAATTTGAACATAAAATACAAGTGGTAACTGAAAATAATTTAAAGTAATTTACTCGCCAGTGTGTTCATAAAGTATTGGCCACGGTTGATGTTTGGGATCCAGGGTTCGATTCCACATGAGTTGGTGAAATTTTGTCCAGTAGAAAAAAAAATGTAATTTACACCGTAGACTATGCTCACTAAATGCACGCACTATATACATCCCATACACACACACTTCCCAACAGAAACATTAAATTAAACACACGATATCACTAAATAAACACCCGAATCCAGTATTACCCCAAACAGAAATATCTAAAATAATTCTAACACATACATTATCCTATACCTAAACTTTCGCGAAAAAAAATAAAATAAAAGCCTGCCTTCAACTAAATAGGCTATACAATTTATCTATACTAATAATTGAACACTAAATATGTGAAAAGATAAAGATTACGCTTCTAAACATTCTAATAATTGGTATCAAGCCATTTCCTGAGCCTGGAATGTTGACTGGGTGGCTTAGCGTCAACAGTCTGTTTATGAAACTTGTTTGTTTCGTCCGCTACCTTTGTCAACACCTCTTCATTGACAAATAACTCGAAACAATCTATTTCCTGGGATTCAGGGGTCAAAATAGTATTTGACATACCTGGTTTTGGCACTTGGAATGCATGCACGTTTGGCGCGAACTCGTCCTCGGACCACGTGGGTAGGCCTAGGTCAGGTTCATTTCTTCCCCTCTCTATCGGAATATCTTCAACATTATCACTATCACAGTCACTTCCAAACAGTTCCCTAATATCCCCATCGTCACTTCCGACACTATCTAAATCCACATCAGACTCAATCTCCTCTAAAAGCGTAAGAATTTGCTCCGGACGCATAATGCGCGCGCTAGATGCAGCCATTACTCATACACGATGTTTATAACTGTGTGTCGAAAGAAAAACATTTTCCCGCAACGTTACAAGTGTGTATTTAAGGAACTAAGTGGTTGAAAATGTAGCTAACAGATGGCGTAAGAATACACGACATTTGAACTGCAAAGTATTGCGATTATTATTCCATCCCCCACGAGCTCGAATGCAAGAAAAAAAAGCAACTCAATGTGATCCTGTGAAAACTTGTATGTCAACACATATTTAAATGGATTCTCAGTTCTGGTGAGCAATATTCTAGCAACTTCTCTAATAGAAGTCGCAGCTATAATAAGTCCAACACAGAACATTTTCCTAGCATGGCACACAAGTGGTATTCCTTCAATCTTTAAGGTCCTCAAGTAATCATAAGTTTCTGTGAAGCACTTTAACCAGTACTGTGCCCGTTTAGACCGGAGTCCGCACGACCACATATGCATTTTACCAATAATCAGTCAGCACGAGAGTCAAAATATCCCGGAGCGCCAGATGGGTTAAAGCAAATCGCAAAAACGACATCAAATTAAAAAAAAGCTTTACTGATTTTTGGCTCAATGCAACAATAAGGATAGAAGGAGATTTAATCGGGAGTAACACATCCTGTAAAATTATCTCAGTTTATTTTGAAGTTAAAATCGACTGCAAAAATGCTCAAAGTAGCATCACTCACGTGTGGCGACCCACACTCTTATTTACACACAATATACAGAAATTTTCCAAACACATTTGACAATCTTTTTGAAAACACAAGTCCGATTAATAGTCCTGTAGACTGTGTTCCAAATTATTAATATTTAATTCCAGTTCAAAGTTAATTGTCTATACTGGAAATATCGTAGATCACTGTTTGAATATTTACATGATATTAACACTCGTAGAATAAATGTTCATAGAATTTTAAACTTTCACTTATTTTTCCAGTTTCAAAAATACATCGTCGAAAAATATTATCATCATCGAAGCAACACAAATCATTTACACATATTAATAACATCTGAAAAGTATTTGACCTTGAGCATAGCATCGAAGAACTGTGCGAAGCACAACAACAATTAATTGTTCTTCTGACATTTAACATTCGAGAAGTGACTCGATTATGAACTTCAAGTTCCTAACAAAATATATGATTTCTGAATCATCAACTTGATCAATAAATGGTTGAACCATTCAACTATTCAATTTTCCACTTGGAAACATTATTATAAAAATATTTATATTCATGGCCATTTTTAGCAATTTTCACAGCTTGCAATTCTTCGACAGAATGCGGAAATAAGAATTGTAGTTTTATAATGAATTCATTTAGTTCATGGCACTAGGATTGAAAATATCCTTCAAATTATTCGTGGTTAAGAATTATTTTTAATTGGCAGTGGCCCATTCTATTATTTGTGTAAGAACACAATATTACAACAACAACGGCAAAGGTCTTCCTCTGAAGAAGAATAAACTACTATCATGACAAATCCGGGTTCTAGCAAAATCAAAGTCTAAATGGAATTCGTAAACAAGGTTGAAATAAGAACTGATGGTTTCAAAGAAATAACCTTCGGGTCATTCATACGACGAAATGTGTAGTTCCAATACTCCTACTATAAACCTGAGCCATCGAACCTGCTATTTGATTGATGCTCGAAAAAACCTCCTCATTCCTGCGACTTAAACATGCGCACCTGGGAATGGCATTTCAACTACTCCACACATATACATTTTCTTCCCAAAATTTATACAATAAATCAAGCTTCTGCTTGTTATCAACACTGGAAGATTAATAAACTGACAAGTTTATTTTATTTTACCATTCAGTTCAACCCGTGAATTTACCATACTTATGAAAATCTTTATTTCACTTTCGAGTGTATTTACGTCATGATTTTATATAAATACAAAAATATCCTATTTGATACAAATATCATTTGCTTCCCGTTTCATGCCTCTCCGTGTTATCTGAAAAATATACTTTACTCATTGCAAATATCAACTGTTCAACCAGAACTGACATGTTGGTTGAATGCGGGCTTGCGCTAACCACTTTCCTTCGGAAAATCTCCTGTTCCAAACTAAAAATGATTAAACTACTTCATAGGCTCTTTCTCAATACATATGATTATTAGAAAATATAATATCCAAGAATTATTTAGAAAAATTATAAAAATTATTATTATTCTTATTAGTGGATTATTATTATTATTATTGGTTATATTATTTTAAATATGTTTAATTATCATCTCAATATGTGAGAATCCACATGTTCGAACCTTCGAATATGGAAAAAATATCCATTCCTCAACAAAAATAAATTTAACTTTTACAGTTACATCGGTTGTTTTCCGTGGTTTCCCAAAAATATGAAATATTCAAATAAATGCTCGAAATGCTCGGTCATCGATCCTAAACTGTTCTGAGTGTTGAAAATACTCAGAATAACTCTAACAAGTCTTGCGTAAATCATGGCAAGCTTTAAATACGAAGAAAAAAAATGTGTTGGTCATCTGCAGAAAAATAGTTTGTTCCAATTAGCTAGGCATAATATAATTCAAATGTGGCTTACATTTCTTGATGGTCTTGAAGCGTAGTAAACCTGGTCTGTACCAGATTTATCCATAGACATGCCCTATCGGACAAGCACGTATAATCCTTGTATCCGCCGCTATTATATACCCAAAATCCGTCTAGTCAGACATAGTGGTAGTATCTCTTGACGTTTGAATTAACTGTTGTTCCATTTTAATATGGGCTTCTATCAAAGCCATAACAGTTTGTTTAAATAGGGTCAGATCTAAGTGATCTCTTCTTAGATATGTCAGTTGTAACATAACTCACTGTAATCTTATCAGTACAAGAAAAACACTGACAGTCTAAGCAATTAACGGCTGTTCTGAAGATCGTTCCCTGGGCATGGTTTATTATATCACCATCTACCATGCGCTAAGCAACGTGTAGTTTCCCTTGCGTAGACTAATGAACGCCACCGTTATAGACTAGTCTTCAGTGTACTGACAGATCGAAGTGGTTAACTAGTTACAAATATGAAAACTGACTTGAAATGGATTTAAATATCCAAGTATTATGTTATTACTGGACTGTGACAAAGTACTAATTTCTAGACAAAGTCTAGCATATGTCCTTGTAGAAATATAAATATTTCCACCAATGTCTGTAGAAAAATCAATCACCTCAGTGATTCTCCTCGCCGTAAACTTACTAAGTTCCAACTCGTAGCGCAGCACTTTTCGTGACTATCACGACTTTCAAAAGAACTTCTGCGTAGATCCGGCAACCATGTGCCTTGGCTCAGCGTCGCAGCAACTTGCTCGCCAAGTGCTTGTGTTAGAATGAGCTGAAGTTGCCTCGGCCAGCTGGCTTTTATTCAAAACTGTCAGGGTCACGCGTCATCACCTGATATCTAGAAATCCTCATATCTCTGGTATCCCTGGTCCGATTTACTTGATACTAATTGCATTCTCTTTCATTTGGCCGTGCCAGTAATCTGATCCCAGTCTCAAGTCTCTACTCCATGGTTAACTATTTAATCAATAAATAGCCTCCACCTCTGCTATTACTCGCTACGTCACTTGACATCCAACTATCGGTAAATTATTTCCAAATGCTTCGAGAAGCAATGTAGCGCGATATTCAAATATCCAACTTTCAAAAGCGGCTACAGCCTTTCCCTTGATATCTAGGTGTCTGAATCTTGGAATACCCATTCCTAGAGTTGGGCACATCCACCCCACACCTAGCAAAAAATAAAAATTGATTTTTTTTTATTTTTCCTATCTACACATTAAATCATCTGGTTCTTGAATAATAAATCTTCAAATTCGATGCATTATAAGTTCCCACGATGTAACCAGTTCGTGTATTAGCTACTTCATAGCTTCCATTATTGTTTACTTCTACAATACGATAGGGTCCAGCGTAAAGGCTTGCAAATTTCGAGTACACTCGATTTTGCACGTCAGAGGGTGTAGGTCTTTTCACTAAAACAAGAGTTCCTATGCGCAAGGGTCTGCGAAAACGCTTTCCTCTCACTCTGCGCTCTCTCTTCTCAGCTTGACTCCTTAACTTGTCTAAAGCTAGAGTTTCCCTCATCTGACGACTTGGTTCAATCTCAGGTGGAATAGAGATGATTCGATCCCATAATCGTGTTGGTTTAATTCCATGATGAAGCAACATAGGAATCTGTCCAGTACTCTCATGAATTGTAGAGTTGCTGGATTCGGATGCTAAAGAGAGAACATCCATCCATTTCCAATGCTCATTTGGACAATAGAGGCGGCAAAATTTTGCTATTTCAGCCATCACGCGTTCCGCTGGATTGCTCTCTGGATGTCTAATAGAACAAAACAATTGTCTAATCCCAAGATTATTCATGATGGTTCGAAATTCCAAAGATGTAAATTGAGGTCCACGATCTGATAAAAGGAATTCCGGTTTGCCTGCTTCCGGAATTACGCTGTCTCTAATTCTCTTCGCACAATACTTTGCGTTTGCCTTCTGAATTGGATGTAACATGGTGTATTTGCTGAAAACATCCATAGTCACCAAAATATATCGGTTACCTCTTTTAGACTTTGGGAGAGGACCATATAAATCAGTCGCGAAGATTTCGCAAGGCTTAGAGGGAATAATAGGCCTTGGTAATTCTCTCAATAATCTAGAATTATGTTTACTCCTTTGGCATAAGTCGCATTCTCGAATAGTGTTTCTGACAGTTTGTCGCATTCGCTCCCACGAAAATTTCTCTTGAATCATGTTGACTGTCTTATCTACTCCAGCATTACCTGCGATTCTATGTGCCATCCAAATAATGGGTTTTTGCAATCGTGGAGGTATCACTACTCTCAGCTTCGTATGGTCGGGATCTGCAAACTTGTAGATTAAACCATCTAACATCATAAAATCTCTTGAAATTCTTTCAGTTTCCACAAAATCATCATCATTTGGATCCATGTCTCCCCGTAGAAAACGAAAAATGTTCCTAAGACGTCGGTCTCTCCTCTGGGATAAATGCAATAACCTTAACCTTCTCAAGGTATCTTCATCCTCCTGCGTCAGGTTAACTTGAAAAACCTTAGATGTAGACTCCACTGCTCTACTCAATAAATCAGCTCCAACATTCAACTTTCCAGGAGTGTGTTCAATGACTAGGTTGAATTGCTGAATAAAAAGTGACCATCTAGTTATTCTATCACTGGCAAAGTTTGTTCTCAAGATAAACTCCAATGCGTGGTGATCAGTCCTCACAATGACTGAATGTCCAATTAACATTTTCTTCCACGACTCCAATGCGAATATTACAGCAAGTGCTTCTAACTCTGTGGTGTAATAATTTCTCTCTGATGGACGAAGTTTCCTGCTAATGAACGCCAGGTAATGTCTCTTGTGGTCTTCATCCTCTTGAAGTAGAATAGCTCCAATCCCTACGGTGGATGCATCAGATTCTATGATGAAATTCTTGGTAAAGTCAGGATACTCCAATTTCACACTGTTTACCAATAACCTCTTGGCATCTTGAAATGATTGTTCACAATCTTTATCCCATTTCCATTTATTTCCTTTCTTTAACAATTCCTGCAATGGCGCAACTGTCTTGGTGAAGTTTGGACAATGCCCTGCAAAGAATTGGCATGTCCCGAGAAAACTGCGGACATTCTTCACTCTAGTAGGTCTGGGGAAATTTGCAATTGCCTGTATCTTCGTCTCATTGGGACGGTATCCTTCTCCATCCAAAATGTGACCCAAAATTTTTATTTCCTTTCGAAAGAACTGACATTTTCGAAGGTTTACTTTGAAGTTCGCTTTTCTCAAATCTGCGAATAACATTTGAAGATGTAACAAATGTTCCTCCTTAGTCTCGGATGCAATTAAGATATCATCAATCACGGCCGACTGAATGCGCTCATACCGGCCTAGACAATGAGACCTTTTTCATGAAATCTTGTTAGTTACTCAACTGCTCACACAGCGCTGTTCACCAAGCATTGCACGACTAAGCCTTATCTCTACTTAGTGTAAAACGAAGTCCCCGATTCTTGGATATCATGGGTGATCTCGAGAACCACTGGATGGATTTTGATGCGGCTTTCACCATTCTGTACAGGTAATATCGAGGAAGATTTCTGTAGAAAATAATTCATTTATGATCAAAGGGAGCCAAGCAGTAACGATTTTAGATTTCAGTGAATAGGTCGAAGAAAAAACTTGACGTCCGTGCGCTTTTTAAGCTTACGCTGGACAAACCGTTAAAAATATCAATATACTATGAGTGTAAGAATTGTTCAGCATGCAAAATTGTACAAAAAAGTCCGCGTGAGCATATCTCTATCTTCGATACATCGCCCACTATAAGTGTTTTTAGTTTGGTCGGGAGGGGGATTTGGCTTGCATCTCGCCATTCTTAAATTACGTCTGACAGGAATTCCTTGCACATTCATATCTGTTCCTGGGCGAAGCCGGGGCGGGTTGCTAGTGACACTATTATATTATCATTATAATTCCCACAATATCAAAATGCAAATTATATCACAAAATAAAATAGCGTGCTAATAAATCTAAGAGAAATTAGACATACCTTGCACCTCGTTACAGTTGAATTCGATCAGAATCACTCGGTTTTCATTAAAGTTTATGCATTTTTCTGCTGAACGGTTTGGAAGTTCGGCAACAGGAAACTAGGACTGTTATTTACTTAAAATATTCATTTTTGTATTTTTGTACTATTTGTGTTCGTGATTTCATTACATTGTCAGAATTACCGACAGTAGTGGCTACGCAGGCTAAAGAGCAGCGTTAGGCCATGGGGCCAAGATCTCTGCTGACTCGGTAGACGCGTGTGTTCGAGCCCCACCGTCGGCCGTCCTTGAAATGATTTTCCGTGGTTTCCCATTTTTCAACACCAGGCAAATGCTGGGACGGTACCTTCTAACAGGCCACGACCGCTTCCTTCCACATCCTTGCCAGTTTCATTCATCTCCATCCATTCCATCTCTCATCCTGACGCGCAGGTCGCCCACGGGCGTCGACTAGAAAGACCTGCACTCGGCCTCTCAGGAGGCCACACGAAAAAAAATATGTCAGAATTAATGCCTTAATTAGTAGGGTATACTATTCAGTGTACCTATTATAAATAAAAACCGTGAGGTTTCTCACCTCCCCATATTACGAAACCCGGTTGCCTAATACGGGGAAAGTGCACTTTTAAAGTTAACAATAATATCAGAGGGTATTACAACATCAAACGTGCCCATATTTGTAATATACATAGTATATCGCCTGAGGTTTACATTGGTGAGAAAACCAAAATTATTCCGTTCCTTCTTATGTCTAATGTGAGCCCTATAAAAAACCCTCCCCATATTTGGCGACATTCCTCTACCCATTTTTAGTAGATGCCTTATGCACTGGACAGCTGAATCCGTGATTAATTGTATAGGTATCTTCGTAAGTCTCAGAACTCAGGAAGTCCTTTCTAGCAGCGTTACTAGCAGCTTTCAAAGTTTCAAGGTAAGAAAGAAAATATTCCTCTAGCCAGTTTAGGCGACTGACATTTAATGAGAAAAAATGCCCTTTATCTGGATTTCTAGACTGAATATGATGATATGTGATGCTTACGTCATGCATAGCGAACCATTTATTAACGTTTCTTTTTAAATGGTTGCTTCTGCGTCCATGAATGTGTACGCTTCCGGGTGCATGCCTATAATTTCTTTCAGTGTACTAATGACACCAATAACTTCTGACGAGAACACTTCCTTGGCACGCCGAACATTCATTTTTTCAAATTTAGTGGGTTCGATGTGTTTTTTAGTGAGGTGTCTGACCGGTTTGACGATCTCACCCTTTTGCATTGTGTATAGTAATGACAAGTATTTCCCTGAAATTATTCCAGTACCATCAGTCATCTCTCGTTACAGAAACTGCGTTCTAATGTTTTTTTATATATTTTTTAGAATGTGACAGTTATCAAAACTAGGGAATACATTCCTAGACTCGTCGTATGGGTGATTGACCATTGGTTGCAAATTCCCTCCCCCTAAATGCCTCATCATTGTAGTGTAGGTTTTGTGATTATCAGAGACAGTTATTATAATTATGAAACCGCATTGTTCAACCTCGAGAATAACGTCCAGCAGGAGTTTATGTAAGTCCCGTCCTGACAGCTGCTTCGTGAAAAAAAAAGGCACACGGTATCTGATAATTTGTCGAAAGATCTCTTAGCACTAAACACAACACACGATTAGCTGCTACTTGTCCCCCTCCCGTCCAAACTAAAAACACTTATAGTGGGCGATGTATCGAAGATAGAGATATGCTCTCGCGGACTTTTTTGTAGAATTTCTCACGCTGAACAATTCTTACACTCATAATATAATGATATTTTTAACGGTTCGCCCAGCGTAAGCTTAAAAAGCGCACGGACGCCAGGCTATTTTTTCGACCTTTTCACTGAAATCTTTACTGCTTGGCTCCCTTTGGTCATACATAAATTATTTTCTACACAAATCTTCCTCGAGATCACCTTTACAGAATGGTGAAAGCAGCATCAAAATCCATCCAGTGGTTCTTGAGATTACACATTTAATATACGTACTGTACAGCTGATTCCTTATCGCGCCTATAATGGGAGGGGAGTGCGCTCTACCGGCAACGAGTAGAAACTTTCCAATTACATGTTATACATGGGTTCTGACTGGGAATGTCAAGGCCGGTATAGAGCGCAGCTCGTATTCAGTCGGCCGTGCATCAATATAACGAATTGCTATCTCTTTTACTTCAGGACTCAAATTTTGTTCCAGGGCTCTGATCAAAACGGATCCAGATGTTTTGACTCCAAATGGTAGACGGCGGAATACATATGTCTGCTGGTCAAACATAAATCCTGTAAACTTCTTAGAATCTTCACTAAGCCTAATGTGATGGTAGGACGAAGTGAGATCAATATTAGAGAACCAGACCTTGCCTTGGAATTTCCTTAACAGTTCCCTAATGATTGGTGGTCTGTCATACTCTGGCAGTAATCTTGAATTCAAATTTCGCACGTCTAAACATAGTCTCAGACTTCCATCTTGCTTAGACACTACTGCTAATGGATTGACATAAGATGTAGTGTACTTTTCAATCACATTGTTGCTTTCCATCTCTTTGATAAGCACTTTTACTCTTTCTCGATGCTTTTCTGCTACTGGATACAATTTAGCATGAAAAGGTGCATCATCATTTACACGAATATGATATTCAAAATCTTTAATTTCACCAGGTTTAATATCAAAAATATCGTGATACTCTTCCAAAATTTTCCCTAGCTCTGGGGACTCCTTCTCAGTGTAGACTTCTCTTCCTTCAGCTTCATGAAAAATCAGAGACCATTGAGCATCTCCCTCGATGTCTTCCTCTTCTTTTCCCTCGAAGTTAATCTCTTCGGTATTCTTGAATCTCATCGTCTCTGTCTTCATGTCTATCACTTCTTGATATTTCTGAATGAAATCCCCTCCCAATATCATGTCAAAAGCCATGTCCTTCATTACAACAAACACATGTCGGAAATCATGTCCTCCAATCGTAATACATAAGTATAATTGTGTTTTACAGAGATATTTTATTGGGTATTATTCCTTGGATCTTAATTCCTGATACTGGAATCTCCTCTAAATTCTCTTTGAGCTTCCACAGAATATAAAGCTTCTCACTCACCAGACAAAGCATAGCCCCAGTATCGATCAAAGTATCGACAGGCATACCGAATACTTCGCATGATATGATTGGCATTCTAATTCTTGTACCCATTTCTTTTCGTTCGTCATTCTGTTGAATTAAGTCATCATCCTCTGCTTGCCATTTAATAATTCTGGAAGTGAAAGTGTTCAAAATTCTATCTTCTACTGTGAATTCGAAGTTTTTTTTTTCATTACCATTCCCCCGGGATTGTTGTGTTCCCGATGGACCTGGTTCATTGGGCCTCTGCTCCACAAACTGCAAGTTATCTTGGTGTCTTGCTTCCAAATTTTTCCTAGTCTCCTTGTTAAACTCTTCATTGGACTGACGAGTATCCACATTCCCTCTGTTATTGTAGTTGTTTCTAGCATAATATCTTCTTTCCTGGTACCTTCCTTGACTATCTCGTGGTCTTCTCCATCGAGTATTGTATCGATTACCACCATCCGGTCTCGCATATGGTTTGTAACTGTATCTGTTACTGTACTGGTTCCATCCTCTCTTATTGGAATCTTCCCTCGGCGTTTTCTCTTCTCGCTCCTCTCGAATCTCTCGAGGTGTCTGAGAATAACTATCAGCCATAACAGCGTACACAGCGTTGTTATTCTTTCCTCCCTTCTGATGGAAGAATTGAGCGTTTGTATGATCCAGCTTCTGTAATACTTCATCAAATTGTTCCATATTATAGATATCAGCAGCGATCAAAGTCCTCTGGACGTCTGCTGGAAACTGACGTATCAATGCAGTAATCAACTCGTTATCTGGCATCGGCGGGTCTAAATGTTGAAGTTTAGACAGCTGTCCAGAAAAGTACGTAGAGTATCGAGTAGGTTGTGACGTCAAGAATCTCTTCGAATATAACTCTGCTCTGACTTGCTGTTGGGTTTCCGGGGACCAAAACTTTTTCAATAGCCCACGAGAAAACTCCTCAAAAGTGGTTAGAGTGGATCTAAAAGCTCTAAACCAAAGAAGTGATAATAATGATAATTGTTGTTTTAAGGGGCCTAACATCTAGGCTATCGGCCCAAACCAAAGAAGTGCAGGACCTTCCAAGAACTTCCCTATCACTCGGATCTGTCTTTCTTTAGGGATCTTAGAATCTTTCAGGTAATCACCTGCTTCTCTCAAAAATTCCACGGGTGTCACAGAATCTCGCCCTGAAAATTTAGAAGGCTTATCTTCTATATTCTTAAATACAGTTATGGGGTTGGATTGAAATACTGTCCTGACATCATCCTGTTTTTGACTATCCGTTTCTCTAGCTGCTCCTAGATTTATCTGTATCTGTTCCTTTCCCCTTACATTTGGCATTTTCAACAGATGATCAGACTGTTTCTCATCCTTGATTTGAGTTTTCATAGCCTCAAGTTCTTTCTGGTTTTCTTCTGCCATTTTCTTAATTGCTTCAGTTTCTTTACAATTGTCCTTAACATCAGTGGATATCTGGTTCATAACAGCCTCATGACTTTTCAATGACCCTGTCATATCTGATATGTCCTTCTGAGTTGCTTGGATATCTTTGGCAATTACTTCAATATGGGATGACAAAGATTCCCTAATCTCCTTGATTCCCTCTTGATTCTCCAGCTTGAGTGTGTATTTAATTTCATTGACAACTGTGGTTTTAATTTCAGTTTGTAACTTTTACAAATTACATTTACCATAATATCACAAGAAAAATATGCAAGTTCTCAAATATCCTCCACCTGGATTCTAATAATGTGTATGTCCAGTCATCGAACGTTTACTACTGAATTTACTTGACGCCCTAATGGTTAAGCAATTATCAAAAATAATCAAACCCATTCTAATTATTAACCAAGTTAAATTTTTAATTTTCCCCACTAATTGGGTTTCCTACTAATTTATTCATCCAAACCAGACATCTCTCAACTCCCAAAATATTTCTATAAAAATTATCACAATTTAAATCGGCATGCGATTGACCATGTCTAAATCGGGACCCACGTTCGAAGCCATTTCTCTCTCTATCTTATTTTATGTGCCCGTTTAGACCGGAGTCCGCACGACCACATATGCATTTTACCAATAATCAGTCAGCACGAGAGTCAAAATATCCCGGAGCGCCAGATGGGTTAAAGCAAATCGCAAAAACGACATCAAATTAAAAAAAAGCTTTACTGATTTTTGGCTCAATGCAACAATAAGGATAGAAGGAGATTTAATCGGGAGTAACACATCCTGTAAAATTATCTCAGTTTATTTTGAAGTTAAAATCGACTGCAAAAATGCTCAAAGTAGCATCACTCACGTGTGGCGACCCACACTCTTATTTACACACAATATACAGAAATTTTCCAAACACATTTGACAATCTTTTTGAAAACACAAGTCCGATTAATAGTCCTGTAGACTGTGTTCCAAATTATTAATATTTAATTCCAGTTCAAAGTTAATTGTCTATACTGGAAATATCGTAGATCACTGTTTGAATATTTACATGATATTAACACTCGTAGAATAAATGTTCATAGAATTTTAAACTTTCACTTATTTTTCCAGTTTCAAAAATACATCGTCGAAAAATATTATCATCATCGAAGCAACACAAATCATTTACACATATTAATAACATCTGAAAAGTATTTGACCTTGAGCATAGCATCGAAGAACTGTGCGAAGCACAACAACAATTAATTGTTCTTCTGACATTTAACATTCGAGAAGTGACTCGATTATGAACTTCAAGTTCCTAACAAAATATATGATTTCTGAATCATCAACTTGATCAATAAATGGTTGAACCATTCAACTATTCAATTTTCCACTTGGAAACATTATTATAAAAATATTTATATTCATGGCCATTTTTAGCAATTTTCACAACTTGCAATTCTTCGACAGAATGCGGAAATAAGAATTGTAGTTTTATAATGAATTCATTTAGTTCATGGCACTAGGATTGAAAATATCCTTCAAATTATTCGTGGTTAAGAATTATTTTTAATTGGCAGTGGCCCATTCTATTATTTGTGTAAGAACACAATATTACAACAACAACGGCAAAGGTCTTCCTCTGAAGAAGAATAAACTACTATCATGACAAATCCGGGTTCTAGCAAAATCAAAGTCTAAATGGAATTTGTAAACAAGGTTGAAATAAGAACTGATGGTTTCAAAGAAATAACCTTCGGGTCATTCATACGACGAAATGTGTAGTTCCAATACTCCTACTATAAACCTGAGCCATCGAACCTGCTATTTGATTGATGCTCGAAAAAACCTCCTCATTCCTGCGACTTAAACATGCGCACCTGGGAATGGCATTTCAACTACTCCACACATATAAATTTTCTTCCCAAAATTTATACAATAAATCAAGCCTCTGCTTGTTATCAACACTGGAAGATTAATAAACTTACAAGTTTATTTTATTTTACCATTCAGTTCAACCCGTGAATTTACCATACTTATGAAAATCTTTATTTCACTTTCGAGTGTATTTACGTCATGATTTTATATAAATACAAAAATATCCTATTTGATACAAATATCATTTGCTTCCCGTTTCATGCCTCTCCGTGTTATCTGAAAAATATACTTTACTCATTGCAAATATCAACTGTTCAACCAGAACTGACATGTTGGTTGAATGCGGGCTTGCGCTAACCACTTTCCTTCGGAAAATCTCCTGTTCCAAACTAGAAATGATTAAACTACTTCATAGGCTCTTTCTCAATACATATGATTATTAGAAAATATAATATCCAAGAATTATTTAGAAAAATTATAAAAATTATTATTATTCTTATTAGTGGATTATTATTATTATTGGTTATATTATTTTAAATATGTTTAATTATCATCTCGTTATGTGAGAATCCACATGTTCGAACCTTCGAATATGGAAAAAATATCCATTCCTCAACAAAAATAAATTTAACTTTTACAGTTACATCGGTTGTTTTCCGTGGTTTCCCAAAAATATGAAATATTCAAATAAATGCTCGAAATGCTCGGTCATCGATCCTAAACTGTTCTGAGTGTTGAAAATACTCAGAATAACTCTAACAAGTCTTGCGTAAATCATGGCAAGCTTTAAATACGAAGAAAAAAAAATGTGTTGGTCATCTGCAGAAAAATAGTTTGTTCCAATTAGCTAGGCATAATATAATTCAAATGTGGCTTACATTTCTTGATGGTCTTGAAGCGTAGTAAACCTGGTCTGTACCAGATTTATCCATAGACATGCCCTATCGGACAAGCACGTATAATCCTTGTATCCGCCGCCATTATATACCCAAAATCCGTCTAGTCAGACATAGTGGTAGTATCTCTTGACGTTTGAATTAACTGTTGTTCCATTTTAATATGGGCTTCTATCAAAGCCATAACAGTTTGTTTAAATAGGGTCAGATCTAAGTGATCTCTTCTTAGATATGTCAGTTGTAACATAACTCACTGTAATCTTATCAGTACAAGAAAAACACTGACAGTCTAAGCAATTAACGGCTGTTCTGAAGATCGTTCCCTGGGCATGGTTTATTATATCACCATCTACCATGCGCTAAGCAACGTGTAGTTTCCCTTGCGTAGACTAATGAACGCCACCGTTATAGACTAGCTCGTAGCGCAGCACTTTTCGTGACTATCACGACTTTCAAAAGAACTTCTGCGTAGATCCGGCAACCATGTGCCTTGGCTCAGCGTCGCAGCAACTTGCTCGCCAAGTGCTTGTGTTAGAATGAGCTGAAGTTGCCTCGGCCAGCTGGCTTTTATTCGAAACTGTCAGGGTCACGCGTCATCACCTGATATCTAGAAATCCTCATATCTCTGGTATCCCTGGTCCGATTTACTTGATACTAATTGCATTCTCTTTCATTTGGCCGTGCCAGTAATCTGATCCCAGTCTCAAGTCTCTACTCCATGGTTAACTATTTAATCAATAAATAGCCTCCACCTCTGCTATTACTCGCTACGTCACTTGACATCCAACTATCGGTAAATTATTTCCAAATCCTTCGAGAAGCAATGTAGCGCGATATTCAAATATCCAACTTTCAAAAGCGGCTACAGCCTTTCCCTTGATATCTAGGTGTCTGAATCTTGGAATACCCATTCCTAGAGTTGGGCACAGTACTGTTCCTCCTGAATGAACAATGGTTGCTTGTAACCCTTCTGGAATGGGTTTCTGGAATTAAGCAAATCAAACAGTCTGTCGATCATGTATATGAATTCTTCCGTTGCTGCACTGTCAGCAAAGAAAGGATGACCCTGTTTCTTTAAAAATGAAATTGCATCTGCAACACCAGAACTCAATGTCTGCACAGCAAGTTGAACATTCATTATTTTGTTTCCCCACCTAATGTGTGCACCACTCAGATTATTGGCAAAATTTAGCCCCTCATTCTCCTGAATCTCATTTAGTTAAGTGATGTACTCCCATTTTATATCATCATTTGGAGAAGACAAAATCTTCTTATCAGAGAGGGTATTCCTCGCCAACTTCACCATATGGCAAGGGTCAAAAATAACGAACACAGTTCCCATTTTCACATGCTCAAAACTACAACTACTTGCTGCCGAATCTATTACACAACCAAGCTGTTTCATTGCTTGAACATTAGTAGAAGTTCCATCACAGGCTAGGCCCCACACTTTAACACCTACCTCATGTAACTTCGTAAGACATACATTGATCATCTGGCACTGTATTTCTGCTGATGTTTTATTGATCAGAAAGTAACCCACAGGACACTTGAAGTTGTGTGTGAGTGATACTACCATTAGCACAAGAGATTCAGATGCCAGTTCATCCTCAAAACCCAGAATTTCACCACAGTCCACATAGCCAGAATATTTTCCCTCAGCTCGGTCCCATACAGTTTGTTTGCGTAGAGACATTGCATCGATAACAAGGTTACAGTCCTTCAACCAAGGCTTCTCAGCAATATTCTCCTTAAGATATAAAAATACCTCTTCCAAATAGCCTGTTCACAATTCAATTTGGACGTCCATGCCCTTAATGTTGACGGGTGTGGCAAATGAAACATGTTATGGAACTTCGAACGAACAAACCTGTATGCCTTTGGTGAATAGAAGCACAAGGTTGAGGCAAACTGCTTCATCAAACTTGTGTAATGCAATCTGTTTTTAGAATTACCTTCATTCTTGAAAGTATTCATAAGAACCTCAAGGGGGAAACCTTCAAATCTTGACTCAAGCACAGAAATTACACCATGTGATGAATTTGCAGATTTCAATTCTTTGAGGAGCTGCTTCATATTGGTGATCTTATTTCTTCGCCTAAGTTTGGTAGATTTCATTAGAAAGCTAACTATTGCAATAGGTCCCATGTTTCGACTTCCGGAAAATTTCGACATATCTTCGCGTTTCACATCCCCCAGACCCCAAAACCACCGCCAGTTCAAAAGTTTATATATAATTTATGTATATATATATATATATATATATATATATGTATATCAGTTTCTTGTGGACACGATAACTGCCGTAATTTTGCACCAATCACTTTGAATTTTTTTTACCGAATATGTATACCTATAAAATCTCGGTCGAGTTCGTTACTGGGCTAAATCGGTCAAAGGGGGTGAAAATGGGGGGCTTTTTTTCGAAAAAGTGAAATATTGCTATAACTCTCTTAATATGTGACATATCGAATCCGTTCAACGTTCATACTATGTGTCTGATAAAGCCCAAAAATTTATGTTTGAAGAGTTTTTTTTATAGCATCAACCATTGACCAAAGGGGTGGGAAAAAGTGGGTTTTTCGGGAAACATTAATCATATCTCTCTTAATAGGCACAATATCAAAACCGTACAAAATGGACAATATTCCCCTAATAATTACCTAAAACTTTTGTCTGAAAGAATTTTTGATATGACCCACCATTACGCCAAGGGATGAGAAAAATGATTTCGGAATTATAAGAAAATGCCAAGAGCTATCAGAGGTTGCCTTGGCAACACTACTAAATTGATGAGGGATGAGCCATCATTGTTGCCATGACAACGCACTTGCACGAGATCAGATTCAGTATTTCCATCTGACTAAGTGGGAAGCGGCTTCGGTGACGTAACTGGTGGCATGCTGAATGTCTATGCCCAAGGTCGCGGTTTCAAAGCCGGCCGAAGTCGTCGGATTTTCTAAGAGCGCTAAAATACCTCAGTATGCTTTCCTTTGGAGGGGAAGTTCCAACGTTCGTTGCGAGTTGCTGGTTGGGGTGGCATCTAGTAGCCAAGTTCACAGCTAGGTGTCGTTGACGGTAGTACCTGGTAGCAACATTAGGAACTACTGCTAGAAATTGACCGTCTGCAGTCCTTACCTAATTAAGACAAATACAGCCATTACAATTCACACCGTTTATCAGACAGATTCTACACTGACCCAAAGTACACGGGGTTAGATGACCGCGTTGTCGCAGCCCCTAAACTGAGGAACCAACCAGAGGTAGATTTCATTAGAAAGCTAACTATTGCAATGGGTACCATGTTTCGACTTCCGGAAAATTTCGACATATCTTCGCGTTTCACATCCCCCAGACCCCAAAACCACCGTCAGTTCAAAAGTTTATAAATAATTTATGTATGTACAGTATATATATATCAGTTTCTTGTGGACACGATAACTGCCGTAATTTTGCACCAATCACTCTGAATTTTTACCGAATATGTATACCTATAAAATTTCGGTCGAGTTCGTTACTGGGCTAAATCGGTCGAAGGGGGTGAAAATGGGGGGCTTTTTTTCGAAAAAGTGAAATATTGCTATAACTCTCTTAATATGTGACATATCGAATCCGTTCAACGTTCATACTATGTGTCGGATAAAGCCCAAAAATTTATGTTTGAAGAGTTTTTTTTATAGCACCAACCATTGACCAAAGGGGTGGGAAAAAGTGGGTTTTTCGGGAAACATTAATCATATCTCTCTTAATAGGTACAATATCAAAACCGTACAAAATGGACAATATTCCCCTAATAATTACCTAAAACTTTTGTCTGAAAGAATTTTTGATATGACCCACCATTACCCCAAGGGATGAGAAAAATGATTTCGGAATTATAAGAAAATGCCAAGAGCTATCAGAGGTTGCCATGGCAACTAAATTGATGAGGGATGAGCCATCAGACGTTGCCAAGATAACGCACTTGCACGAGATCAGATTCAGATTTTCATCTGACTAAGTGTGAAGCGGCTTCGGTGACGTAACTGGTAGCATGCTGAATGTCTATGCCCAAGGTCGCGAGTTCAAAGTCGGCCGAAGTCGTCGGATTTTCTAAGAGCGCTAAAAATCCCTCAGTATGCTTTCCTTTGGAGGGGAAGTTCCAACGTTCGTTGCGAATTGCTGGTTGCGGTGGCATCTAGTAGCCAAGTTCACAGCTAGATGTCGTTGACGGTAGTACCTGGTACCAACATTAGGAACTACTGCTAAAAATTGACCGTCTGCAGTCCTTACCTGAATTACAGACTAATACAGCCATCCCTAAGTACACGGGGTTACATGACCGCGTTGTCGCAGCCCCTGCGGGAGATATAATTTTGCGTGAAGAAGTAACAGACCGTTACATAGTCACACATCAGTGTCGAAACCTTGCATAAGGACAGTGTGACCACAAGTATAAAAATGGACCCCAAATGACAAGAAGGTTACCGTTCCCTAGCCCAGGCATATTAAGTTATAACCTCAAAAAAAAAATATATGTAAAGCTGAAATTTGGTATAGATGTTCCCTAGTACCTTAGTAACAAATCCTGAAAAGTCCCCATCTCTGCGGCGTCCGCGTCATAGTTTTTGGAGAGTTCGAAAGTTAATTCGTAACGTATTTCTTGCTCAAGCGGTGCGTGCGTATGTTTTTGTCATGCCAAGTGATGACCCCTCATAGTGATGAGAAAAGCCTTCGTCACAAGTGAGCACAAAGTGTGCTATTCCTTCCTTCCAATAAAGTGTTCCCAAGGGGTTTCTTCGAGTGGTCACGTGTAACTGGTGATCCCCCACCCCCCCTACAATCTTCGGTCCTGCTTATGACAGGAAAGTTTCGGGTCGACTTGTCCTGTCGGGTCGTCTGCTGCGGGTTTTCGATTTGTTTCAGCTGTGGTCCTGTGTGAAGGGTGCAAACTTCACACCTATGGGGGCAGTGACCAGAGACGTCCGATCACTGTCGGCCCCAACGATTTTCATCTTCTGGTGGTGGACCCTGATGGCTGCTGGCAGTTCGGAAGGAGATACCTACCTGGTCGTCCTGGCCCTGCTGGCCATTTTGAATGAGTAATGGACTGGTACACTGGTAGCATGCATTATTGGTGGAGCATGCAATTATTGGAGGAGCATTCAATTACTGAAGAAACTGTGAGAGTGATTTCTCTACTACTGTGTGCAACTATTAAAGTGAACTGTAGGGACACGCCCCCATGTCAGCGTCCCCCCCCCCCCCTCCACCCCATATCTTCGTTGGCAGATGGGAGGCTGTGGCAGTTTATTGACTACCACTCATTTCGCCCCCACCCTTCTCCCCCGGACCTGTCGCCCCCGGGGAGAGACCTCAGAGACTCTTGGACTTTTCTGAACTTTCGAATTTTCCGTTTCCCCTCCCCCTCTGCTTATCTCCGTTCTGGCGCCAAAAAGAACTTCCGAGATCCTTCGACGATGTTCTGATGTTTGGAACAATTAATATCTACATGGACTTGTGATGCAATTATCGGGCTGCCACCCCAAATTCTTTTATTCTGCATAAACTAGATTGGCAATTCCCCACGTCTTAGTGTGAGACAGTTGGCATCGCGGACTGAACTTCGTGCCGTTCGAGCATGTTCACGTTCCTTCGCGGCTTCGCGACACTAGCGCTTAGAGACAGCCCAGCGGGGCTAACGAAGCGACCCGAATACTCACGACCGCAACCGATCATCCATGCCCCTTCACGATATTTTGACACGCACCGAGACAGACCAGCGCAGCGGGACAAACCGAACGTACCCGAAACTTCACAACCTAGACCGATCATTAGGTCTAGGATTTTTATATAAATATACATTCCTTCCCTTTGCTTATACATAACTTTAAAAAAATGATAAATGTCCATGAATTAGAACCTTAGCTATCATCTAATTACATTTTATTGTTACATATTTTACATAATTATTTGATCATAATGACATTTGTTTTCGATATGTTTACTCTAAAATGTATATTCTGTGCTTTTTTTTAAATCAAAATGACATTGTTTTAACATAACAAACTTTACTTGATTTTTTAAAATTACATATTCTGTGTCTTACTGTAAAATAAAAATATGTTTTCGCAAGTGAAATTATATTTGTTCACTAGAAAATCAGGTACATGAAACGGATTTTCCAAGCAATTCATAAGCTGTTGAGAAAGGGCCAGGGAAGATATTAGTGGAGATAAGGGGATGGCGGGAGACTCCGCGGCTGGACTTTAGTTTATTTCAGTTGTCCAGTGAGTGCCTGAGTCAAAGAATTAACGCACAGAACAACAAATCAAGCGATTATTCACAGAACGAACGAAAGAAAAATGGCTGTCAAGGATCATACCCAGCTTGGTCTGTCTTATACAGTAATATAGTGCATGGAAGAGGTTGGCTGATTGGTTATATTCGTGAGCATTCGGGTCACTTCGTTAGCCCCGCTGGGCTGTCATTAAGCGCTAGTTTCGCGACCCGATGTACGCGAGACAAGGCGTCTGACGCCATTGATTCATTCGGCTTGAGAGAATGTAGCTAACTGGATTTGTGTGGTCGGCAATCGGAAGCCGACCACGGAAAATTAATTGGCAAATGGGCCAATTAACAGGTACTGTGCACTAAATCTTTCTATGCAGTTTGAGCTAATTATTTTGCTATATTTCATTCCCGTTGGAGATTTTCCTTTTGGTTCATATTTTTGCTTCGGTGCGGGTAGAAGCCATGCGTCCAAGACTTTGAACTTTCATATGAGGTGCCACAAATCTAATGTATTAGATACTGAAATTTCTGTCATTCAAGTTTGAATATCTGGCATATAATGAAGGGATTTTCTCCGCCTTATTTCCGAAACTCGGAACTGTTTCGCATGTTAGCAAAATGCTACGCATTTTCTTCAGCACATGGTAGCCACAATCCGTAAGATGTATGCGGGACACCAACCTAATTGTTTGTTTTAAACTTCAAAAGGACAATTTTGGAATACTATTACAAGTAATACACTTATAGCACATGTGAGAAGTCATTTGCACGGCGGACAGAGCTAATGGAACATTTTGTCGTTCACTCAGGGATGAGACCGCATTGTCTCGCGCTCTAATTTGATAGATAGATAGATTTTTTATTAATTCCATTTGATCAAATACATGCATTCAATACATTTTTGATATAGGACACGTCAGAATTTACATGCATAAAATAAAAGAACTAACAGGTATATATTACTAAGATTAAAACTATTTATAACTTATTATAATAGCAAATCTTAATAGATACAATCTTATTGCACAACTATTTACACCTCACTCTATTATCATAATATGAAAACTTAATTCTATAAATACAACAACATACAGCTAGGTATTAAAATTAAATTAAAAAAGTAAAATATAGTTATAGATTCCATCACTCCTATACGCTAAAATATTCAACTACTGAGTAAAAACAATGGCACTGCAGATAAGCTTTCAACATTCTATCAAAGGTTTTTATTCTTGGGGCCAGTTTTATATACTGGGGTAGTTTATTGTATAATTTAACTCCAGTGTGAAAAGTTCCTTTTTGATATATGCTTGTGTGTGTGTGTGAAATATGAATGTTTTGATTTTGTCTTGTGTTATGCCATGAACATCATTGTTTGTTTTAAGAAAAACATCTTTATTCATTAAATTCTTTTTAAAAAACATAATACTTTCAAAGATATATATGCAGGGCAGTGGGAGAATGTTTAAATCTTTAAACAGAGGTCTACATGATTCTCTAGAGTGTACATTTGCCATAATTCTAATCGCTCTCTTTTGTATCCTAAACGTGCTTAGTACATCTGGCGACATACCCCAAAATATGATCCCATATCTTAAGTATGAATGGAAATAAGCAAAATAAGTATTTCTTAATGTGTGCATGCTAGTGCAGGTTTTCAAAATACGTAACGCAAAGCACATCGAGTTCAGTTTAGTATTCAGATATTGTATATGTTTATTCCATTTCAAGTCTTGTTGTATCCATAGTCCTAAAAACTTTGTTTCTGATTTATTTTCTATTTGATGACCATTTAATGTTATATTGGGCATCGCAGGATTCCTATTCTGTATAGTGTGGAAATTTAGACATACTGTCTTTTTATAGTTTATTATGAGGCGATTATCTTGTGACCATTTGGTTAACTCTCCTGTAACGGAGTCAGCAGACTGCTGTATGACCTGTTTAGTTTCACCTTTTATTACGAGTGTTGTATCGTCCGCAAACAAAATTTCCTTATGTGAATGAACGTTCTGTGTTATATCATTGATATATAGAAGAAAGAGTAGTGGGCCCAAAACCGATCCCTGGGGTACTCCAAATTCAATAATTCCCTCATTGGACAATGTTTCATTAAGTAATTTGGTTCCATCATCCTTGTGTCTCAAGCTTATTATTTGTTTACGCCTTGTTAAGTAAGACTCTATCCATTTATTAGCTAGACCTCTAACACCATATTGATTTAGTTTGGTAAGGAGGATTTTATGGTCAACTACATCAAATGCTTTCGATAAATCCAAGAATAGGCCAGTTACATGTTCCTTATTGTCAATTAATTTCAGTATACTATTACTACATTCGTAAATTGCTGTCTGTGTAGATTTTTCCGTTCTAAATCCATGTTGTGAGTTTGATAATATTTTATTTTTTTCTATGAAACTTATCAGTCTCTTATACATAATTTTTTCCACAATTTTTGCAATACCAGTTGGTAAGGTAATAGGACGATAGTTATCTAATTCATCTTTTGAACCATTTTTGTGCACTGGAATTACTTTTGATAACTTCAAAATATCCGGGTAAGTTCCTGAGAGAATTGAACTGTTTATTAAGTGCGTAAGTGGATTTATTATATTTTCTGCACATTTCTTTAAAATTGCATCAGGGATGCCATCAATGCCAGCACAGAATTTATTTTTTAGCTCTTTTATAACTATTCTTACCTCTTCACTTGTGACATGATTTATAAATAAAGAATCACTGCATATATTTATTTTATTATTAGAATTTAGTGTATTTACCTGTGATTTATTTAATAATTTTTGCGGAATTTCCAGAAAATAGTCATTAAAAGTGTTTGCTATTTCCTCTGGATTATTAATCACTTTATTATTTCTGGTCAGTGTAATGTTCCTTTGTATTTTAGCAGATTTTCCAGTTTCTTTCTTTATTACAGACCACATAGCCCTGTTTTTATTAGATGATTGGGAAATAAAATTATCATTATGCATTTTCTTTGCTAGTCTTATTACCTTATTTAATATGCTAGTGTATTTTTTGTAGTATAAATTGAATTCAGGTGTTGTGTGGTATTGTTTATATAATTTGTGTAGAAATTTCTTTCTTTGACATGAATTTATAATCCCTGTTGTTATCCAATTGCTAGTTTTGTTATTTTGAACAGTTCTTCGTTTAAAGGGGAATGCTATTTCAAAATAGTGTTTTAGGGTACTGTTAAATGCATTAAATTTATCATTTACATTTTCTAGTTCATAAATTTCTGACCATGTTTCCTTATTTAATAAGTCATTGAAATATGTAACATTTGATTCAGTGAATGACCTGCACTTTGATTTTACTCCATTATCATTATTATTGATTACTTCGGATACTTCAAAACTCAGTATTTGTCCATGGTGGTCACTAAAACCCGGACAATAGACTTCTATTGAATGGTGATATTTATCTGTATTTATAAAAATTTGATCAGGAGTGGTTTTACTAAATTTTGTTATTCTTGTTGGTGTATTTACTGTAGGTTTCAGTCCATAGGAAATTAGTAACTGGTTTAATAATTCACAATTTCTATCAAGTTTTAAGAAATCCACATTTACATCCCCACAAATTATTATATCGAAATTTACTTTGCTCATGTTATTGAGTAACAATTCTAGTTTATCTATAAATAGAGGAAACTTTCCTGACGGAGAACGGTATACGCATACAATTATTAACTTAAACTGCTGAATTTTTACGGCAGAGAATTCAAAATCCTGTTCCATAATTAGATAATCATAAGCTGTTATCTGTTCATGATCTAAATTATTTCTTAAGAAGATGCAAGTACCACCATGGCTAATATTAGATCTAGAGTATTTACTAGCTTGTATAAACCCTGGGAATTGAATTAATTCGAGTTGTTCCTCTTTCAGCCAATGTTCTGAAATACATAGTGCTGAGATGTCTTTAAGTTCATTTTTAAGCATTAGATTTATGTAATCAATTTTATTATAAAGAGACTGGACATTCTGGTGGTAAATTTTAAATTTGTTACTTTTGCAAGCTTGTGTTGGTGATTTATTTACATTATTATTATCATAATTGTTATTATTATTGTTGCTAGACAAATCCGAAATACCATTGTTGCACTCCGTTAAATTTGACTTCAAAAGATGTGAATGCCAAACCTCACGTTTGGCTTCTTCTACCAGTTTCCCTGCTTCCACTCTAATGATATTACTGTTGAATTATTCTTACCATTTGAATTTACAATTTTGCAGATTTCATCACTAAGATACTCTTTTCCTAATCTATTTAAGTGTAGGCCATGCCGAGTGTGGAACTTCCTGTCTAATTTACTTACATCTACAATTTGGACATTTGGAAAACTCTTACAAATTTTATGAATTTTTCCATTTGTAGCCTCTATTTCTACATTTACACATGACTTGGGAATTAAATCGTATCTCTGCGGAATATTTACAATAATGACATTTGTTTTTTGCATGGATGGCAATGTACCCTTTAAATCTTTGATTACCTTTTTACTCTCATTTCTATAGACGTCGTTTGCTCCAGCGATGATCACTGCGTAGTCCTTTGCAGTAAGGGACGCACACTCTCCTATCATCCCGTTCGTGACTTCTGCAATCTGAGCTCCTGGCTTCACTGTCGAAGTGACCTCCATTTCTCGGCTTCTCTCCAAAACGCTTGCTGCTACATCTCGCCCGTGGCTATCCGCAAATATCCGCATCTTCCTGGATTTTCTCTTTATCACTTTCTTCTTTTCTTCTTGAGGAAAGTCATCATTTTCTTCGACAAGCACTCCAAATGAATTTGAGACGGGAATTTCAGTTACATGTACTCCATTTATAGGCCTAGGCTTATTCAATCTTACCTTACCAGCAATCACTGTCGACCAAGTTTCCTTGCTTTCCTCTCTGTTTCCTTTTAATTTATTCAACTCTTCCATTAACTTAGCAATATCTTCCTTTAGCAGCTTTATAATTTCGTCTTTTGAGGACAGTTCGTTTCTCAGGTTATGACATTCGCATGACGGTAGCGGTAGGCCTACATTACGACAATCAGTTTCACTTTTCTCCTCATTCAATTTTACCTGAGATCTTGTGATGATTTTATTTGCATTTTTTACTTTTATTTTGCACGACGAGCATAAATCCGTTACGGTTACACAACCTGACGAGATACTAACACTGTTTACTGTCGTCATACTAGAGATCTAAGTGAGCCTAGATGTTTACACCAAATTACACTAAATTTAATTTAATTATTACTACCTAATAGAATTAATCTAATAACCTACCAATAAAGAAGAATGTGAAATACGTATATCTTCCAATCGGGTGAAGTCTCGTAAAAGCACCACTGCTCTACTTGGTTCAAACAGTGATTGAAGAAGTCACCGAATCTTTGGATACACGTTCCCACAACTTAGTTTAAGTTTATTAAATTATCAACAAGAATTTCTAAATACTATCAATATTCCGTATTACACTTGATCTGAGGAAAGTAACTTTATAGATTTTAAGCCTCTGTTATAATATTTTACCACTTTTATCAAATATTTACACTAGCTGCTATTTCACTGCACTTTCACTGTGACGCCATCTTGTACTTAAGGCAACATCATCGTGTTCACTAGGGAAAATAACCTTACTGCATCACCTGTTACAAGGAATTCAAAAGGTTCGACTATCTTGCGAAACACTTGTTAATTCGTTCCGGGACCATATGTGCACACCATAGTGAATGATTTGTGGGATGTTAAAGAACGTGTATAGGTATCTGCATCCAAACTAGATGTTAAAACTCCACCGGTAAGGTTTTGTATTACATTTTAAAAAGACCTATTTGAAACGGTTCAATATACGTAGATTTTACTAAAGAGTGAAGACTTGGCAGTTCCTGTCATTGTTCAAGTGCTTAGACAGGGTAAGCTTTGTGCTTAGTGGCAATGGGAAGCTCCCAGATATTGGTTGATGGCTATTATGATTTCCGTAATACTAATGGATATTTGAGGCCTTGATATCGCCAGACTCAGAAATGAAGACTGTTGTAGCGAATGTTATGCCAGCGTAATATAATTTACTTAATCTTTAATCAGCTGCACATCTATATAGAAGGCCCAATCAGAAAGAATAACCCCGAATGCTCCTCAGGACTTGCTCACCTGATGAGTTAAAACTGAGCAATTCCCTGCAAAGCAGGAGGCCATAGCCCTTATGGGATTAGTAAGGCTATTTATTATTATTATTATTATTACTCATGTAATTTTGGTGGGATTTAGTTAATTTTCTCGGCGGCATGCCCTTTGAATTGTCGCCCGTTATGGTCGGTCCATTGTTGGCGTGTTTCTGCACGTGGGCCTTGCTAGCCCTAGTTTTCCTCCCCTCTCTGCGTTTTCTCGCAATGCTGTTTTATTATGAGCCGTTTGGCGCTCAGAAACCTTCCTAGGTTATTTAATTTAAATGCACTCCTTGATTGTATCACGTGCTCGTGATAACTGGGTGACTTCTGTGGCATCAGACGCCACGTTCCTGCCCGCTTGCTAGCCCCTCAGTTTGGGCATTTGATTAAACATTTTGGTCCGCTCTCCTGAGCCAATAATTTTGTTTTTAGGTCAATTTCACCCTAGGGCCTCGTGTTGCCCTGTTCTGACCATACCTTTAATTGGGGACCTCCACTATTTTCTTCAGGACAAGTGTTTTATTTGTGTGTGCCCTCTGCCCCATTGTAACCCCTATATTTCTGAATATATTTCTGTTTTATTTTGTTTTCTAATTTCGCTTCATGACTACTTCCTTTAGGACAGCTCCTTTAACCACTCCTTTGGGGAACCCCTCCAGTCACCCACTCCCTGGTCATTCTTGTCATTCCTCCCTCCCTTTTCCCCCTCGGGTTCCAGGCAGCCTAAAATCTACCCTCGGGAGTTTAGGGGAGGGACGCACCGTTATTCCATCGTGGGATGGCGGGGCAATTACTACAACATTAACATACTGTCACACCACCGACAGTAGTGGCTACGCTGGCTAAAGCGCAGCATTAGGTCATGCGGCCAAGCTCTCTGCTGACTCGGTAGACGCGTGGGTTCGAGCCCCACCGTCGGCTGTCCTTGAAATGGTTTTCCGTGGTTTCCCATTTTCAACACCAGGCAAATGTTGGGACAGTACCTTCTGACAGGCCACGGCTGCTTCCTTCCACATCCTTGCCCAGTTTCATTCATCTTCATCCATTCCATCTCTCATCCCGACGCGCAGGTCACCCACGGGCGTCGACTAGAAAGACCTGCACTCGGCCTCTTAGGAGGCTACACGACAACAACAAAAAACTGTTACACCAGATTATATATATTTCCGGAATACTTTCACAGCACGTGTGCCAACCGTCCAACTCTGCCTGTGGGTGTATTCCATCCCTCCCACCCTTGGGTGCGGGGGCAATTCATAAGACAAGTAGGAAGTCTCAAAGACTAGCCAAGGTTGCTCCTTTTAGTCGCCTCGTACGATAGCCAGAATATACCATGGGTGTAGTCTAAACGCCCACCCACAGGGGGCTGCAGTGTTGAAGCCACCCAAAGAAATTATATTGTGTTGTTGATTCATTTCGGGGCTTTGCGACATTGTGGTCATGTGGCCCCGTGTACTTAGGTGTGTGTGGAATTTGTCTGATAACCGGTGTTATTGTGAAGGCTGTATTTGTGTGTGTAGTTGTAACTCAGATGAGGATTAGGAAGGAGGCGGTGTGGTCTTAATTAAGCATTCGTCTGGAATAGAAGTGGGGAAACCACAGAAAGCCACTTCCAGGATGGCTGAGGTGGGATTGGAACTCGCCTCTTCTCAGTTTTTGCGCAACCCTCAGGCCAGAATTAAACTTCTTGGCAGAGCTGGGAATCGAACCCGGGCCTCCGCGGGGACAGCCAAGAGTACTAGCCACTAAACAATGAGGCACAAAAGAAGATACGTATATGGTCAGTCACTGTGCATAGTTTATGTGCGACAAGTGGCAGTACAGTATACCTGATCAGGCAATTGGTATCCGGGTTACAGTAGCAAAGGCATCCACATTCATAGTTGTTCCAATTAAGACTTTTCTACCTCTGAATGGACAAAGCTCCAGAGGCATTTCGTAATAATAGCAAGTCTATGAGTTCATCGGTACAAGTCCAGATATTACAACCCACCAGCCAGCAAGGCAACTGGGAGGAGGGAGTTAAGTACACGATTATCCGGGCCCTGCTTATAACTTAAAACACTCCAAACAGTCACAAGCCAAATTTTTTGGCTCTAGGTTAACCGTGGAGACTTGCAATTACATGTATAATTCTTTCAAGGTGTCAACATAGACATAATGATCATGATTTGTCAAACCAGAAACAAAAGTTCCTCGTGGAAAACATCTGGGTGAAGCTTACGCTATCTACTGATACGCGGGCAGATTTTCTAAACTTCTAGCCGATGGCTGGATTACGACCTCGTAGGTCTACCCCTTAAAACCTCAATAACTACCTAACTGACTGATAATAGCCTAACTACAGGGATGAACAGACACAAATCTACATCACAGATAAAGGTGACTTAAATGGACAAGACTGTACCTGGTTTATACAAAGGATTTGTATGAAACTACTACCATATGGATACGGTCATCGAAGGGAAATCTACACAGGTGCCTATGCTGGTTAGATGTAACCATCACAATTCAGAGCATTACACGACCTTCTTGCCAGCATGGCAATTCTGCAATAAAGTGACAGACTATTCATCATGAACAACAAGTGAAACACAAGTTTGAGAAATGATGAGAATGTAGACAACATGTAGAGATTAAAAAGGAAGTTCATTCTTCTCCTAAATATAATGTACACCATTAATCACAATAGAAAAAGTCTACTGGTATGTGTTAACACAATTTCAATATATATAATTTCTCATTCATACGCGGGCAGATTTTCTAAACTTCTAGCCGATGGCTGGATTACGAGCAACACACATCACATCCATCATTCTCAAATATTGAAGAGCCTAAGATCAGTTAACATATACAGGATCTCATTATGTCTCTATTATTATAAACTTAGCACGACCAAAAACAGAACTTAATTCACACACAATCTTCCAACAATATACTGCCAGTTTATCGACTGAAACTACCATTACCTTTCTGTAAGTCACCAAATGTTGAGACGTAATAATTACCTTGATTTGCGAACTCCTCATCACATGTATCCATCACATGTATCCGTCACCGTCCATGATCACGTTGCCATGGAAATATAATTTTCCCAAGGATCAACAAAATAAACGGAAAGCCCCTAAAATCTAGTGACAAACAAGGTTCCCATTAACTACCAGTAAACTATGTGCGCCGAAATGTTACGAATGTAGTTGGGAGCATTGCTGGAAATGGAATAATTAAATTAAAGCACACCATTTGTGTAAATATACAGAATTGTGTCAATTTGTGCAGTCGTGCAGTAGTCCTTGTTGGGGTCGATAGTTCTTTCTTAGTTTTCTTCCTCTTCCTCGTCTCCTCCTTCTTCTTTTCCTTTCTCTTCTTCTCTTTCGTATCATTGTTGGATACAGGAACCTCTTCGCCCAATAACTTCTGTGTGGTGCGTAATGTGGTAGTCCGTGGTGCTATCTACCTAACACGTGCCTGCGAATGTTTGTAAACAACTTGCTGTTTCACTAAAACTCCTGGTCATAAATTCACACTCCGAGGGAAATGATGTTAAAAAAGAAAAAACGATGAAGACAAAGACACCACACACCTATCATCGCCAAAATCTAATGCAGCATTTTGACCCGAAATTCAACATTTTCATAAAGAGTAGACGTTGATGGGAAGTTGGTCTAGATAGGACATTATGATCTCTACCAGTGGAACTGTAGGAGTATGAAGTAACGTTGCAATATTTAAGGGAAAATAATATCCAAGGGTCCGTATTTCTCTAACATTACAACCCGTGGAATATTAAATTGATCACATTGAAAGAAAAAAAATGAACGTACTGTGCCCGTTTAGACCGGAGTCCGCACGACCACATATGCATTTTACCAATAATCAGTCAGCACGAGAGTCAAAATATCCCGGAGCGCCAGATGGGTTAAAGCAAATCGCAAAAACGACATCAAATTAAAAAAATGCTTTGCTGATTTTTGGCTCAATGCAACAATAAGGATAGAAGGAGATTTAATTGGGAGTAACACATCCTGTAAAATTATCTCAGTTTATTTTGAAGTTAAAATCTGACTGCCAGGATGCTCAAAGCAGCATCATCCACGTGTGGCGACCCACACTCTTATTTACACACAATATACAGAAATTTTCCAAACACATTTGACAATCTTTTTGGAAACACAAGTCCGATTAATAGTCCTGTAGACTGTGTTCCAAAATTATTAATATTTAATTCCAGTTCAAAGTTAATTGTCTATACTGGAAATATCGTAGATCACTGTTTGAATATTTACATGATATTAACACTCGTAGAATAAATGTTCATAGAATTTTTAACTTTCACTTATTTTTCCAGTTTCAAAAATATATCGTCGAAAATATTATCATCATTGAAGCAATACAAATTATTAACATATATTAATAACATCTGAAAAGTATTTGACCATTGAGCATAGCATCGAAGAACTTGTGCGAAGCACAACAACAATTAATTGTTCTTCTGACATTAAACATTCGAGAAGTGACTCGATTATGAACTTCAAGTTCCTAACAAAATATATGATTTCTGAATCATCAACTTGATCAATAAATGGTTGAACCATTCAACTATTCAATTTTCCACTTGGAATCATTATTATAAAAATATTGATATTTATGGCCATTCTTAGCAACTTTCACAACTTGCAATTCTTCGACAGAATGCGGAAATTAGAATTGTAGTTTTATAATGAATTTATTTAGTTCATGGCACTAGGATTGAAAATATCCTTCAAATTATTCGTGGTTAAAGAATTATCTTTAATTGGCAGTGGCCCATTCTATTATTTGTGTAAGAACACAATATTACAACAACAACGGCAAAGGTCTTCCTCTGAAGAAGAATAAACTACTATCATGACAAATCCGGGTTCTAGCAAAATCAAAGTCTAAATGGAATTCGTAAACAAGGTTGAAATAAGAACTGATGGTTTCAAGAAATAACCTTCGGGTCGTTCATCCGACGAAATGTGTGGCTCCAATACTCCTACTATAAACCTGAGCCATCGAACCTGCTATTTGATTGATGCTCGAAAAAACCTCCTCATTCCTGCGACTTAAACATGCGCACCTGGGAATGGCATTTCAACTACTCCACACATAAATTATCTTCCCAAAATTTATACAATAAATCAAGCCTCTGCTTGTTATCAACACTGGAAGATTAATAAACTTACAAGTTTATTTTATTTTACCATTCAGTTCAACCCGTGAATTTACCATACTTATGAAAATCTTTATTTCACTTTCGAGTGTATTTACGTCATGATTTTATATAAATACAAAAATATCCTATTTGATACAAATATCATTTGCTTCCCGTTTCATGCCTCTCCGTGTTATCTGAAAAATATACTTTGCTCATTGCAAATATCAACTGTTCAACCAGAACTGACATGTTGGTTGAATGCGGGCTTGCGCTAACCACTCTCCTTCGGAAAATCTCCTGTTCCAGACTAGAAATGATTAAACTACTTCATAGGCTCTCTCTCAATACATATGATTATTAGAAAATATAATATCCAAGAATTATTTAGAAAAATTATAAAAATTATTATTATTATTATTAGTGGATTATTATTATTATTATTATTTATATCATTTTAAATATGTTTAATTATCATCTCATTATGTGAGAAGCGTAGTAAACCTGGTCTGTACCAGATTTATCCATAGACATGCCCTATCGGACAAGCATGTATAATCCTTGTATCCGCCGCCATCATATACCCACAATTCATCTAGTCAGACATAGTGGTAGTATCTTTTGACGTTTGAATAAACTGTTGTTCCATTTTAATATGGGCTTCTATCAAAGCCATAACAGTTTGTTTAAATAGGGTCAGATCTAAGTGATCTATTCTTAGATATGTCAGTTGTAACATAACTCACTGTAATCTTATCAGTACAAGAAAAACACTGACAGTCTAACCAATCAACGGCTGTTCTGAAGATCGTTCCCTG
Source organism: Meconema thalassinum (assembly GCA_946902985.2). NCBI lineage: Eukaryota > Metazoa > Arthropoda > Insecta > Orthoptera > Tettigoniidae > Meconema > Meconema thalassinum. The sequence goes on from OX336395.1 coordinate 131,212,633, forward strand.
GGCATGGTTTATTAATATCACCATCTACCATGCGCTAGGCAACTTGTAGTTTCCCTTGCGTAGACTAATGAACGCCACCGTTATAGACTAGTCTTCAGTGTACTGACAGATCGAAGTGGTTAACTAGTTACAAAAAATGAAAACTGACTGAATGGATTTAAACATCCAAGTATTAAGTTATTACTGGACTGTGACAAAATATTAATTTCTAGACAAAGTCTAGCATATGTCCTTGTAGAAATATAAATATTTCCACCAATGTCTGTAGAAAAATCAATCACCTCAGTGATTCTCCTCGCCGTAAACTTACTAAGTTCCAACTCGTAGCGCAGCACTTTTCGTGACTATCACGACTTTCAAAAGAACTTCTGCGTAGATCTGGCAACCATGTGCCTTGGCTCAGCGTAGATGCAACTTGCTCGCCAAGTGCTTGTGTTAGAATGAGCTGAAGTTGCCTCGGCCAGCTGGCTTTTATTCAAAACTGTCAGGGTCACGCGTCATCACCTGATATCTAGAAATCCTCATATCTCTTGAATCCCTGGTCCGATTTACTTGATACTAATTGCATTCTCTTTTATTTGGCCGTGCCAGTAATCTGATCCCAGTCTCAAGTCTCTGCTCCATAGTTAACTATTTAATCAATAAATAGCCTCCACCTCTGCTATTACTCGCTACGTCACTTGACATCCAACTATCGGTAAATTATTTCCAAATGCTTCGAGAAGCAATGTAGCGCGATATTCAAATATCTGAACTTTCAAAAGCGGCTACAGCCTTTCCCTTGATATCTAGGTGTCTGAATCTTGGAATACCCATTCCTAGAGTTGGGCACAGTACCACTCGTCTGACGACATGGACACATATTATCCTCTCGAATATTGATTCGTGCCATATATAGGGGGTGAGAGCGTGATTAAATTGCATGCGAATGATTGTAATAATGTGTCTACCACAGTCTACGCGTATATTTTCCAACACTAAACCATGAGCGTGTGTTGACAGTAGGTTGTATTGCAAAGTAGTGTTTAGCGTTGCTCGTTGCGATTGAAACCCAATCGTCTTGCAATTCTTGGAGGATCAAGTTATTGATTACAGGGACGAGATCTTGATATGGTATCGCTATATTACATGGGTTGGTTTTTTAGTTTTGGCACCTTAGTTATAACTGGATTAATAACTCACTTAGATGGTTCCAAGTTTCACAGGCCCTCGATGTAGTCCCCACCGTTGCGTACAACGTGTTCCCAGCGATGCGGAAGTCGTTGGATCCCATTGGCACTGCCCAATCTATTGATAGTACGAAGAGAGCACTCGGCAGCCTGCTTAACGTCTTCAATGATACGGAAGCGCTCCCCGCGCATTGTCATCTTCATCTTCGGGATGAGATCATAGTCGTAGGGACTGACGTCGGGAGAATATGGAGGGAGGGGGTGATAGAGGACCTCCTAGCCCCAGCGATCCAACAATGCCGACACAACGCCTGCTGTGTGTGCCCTAGCATTGTCATGCAGAACGATGGGCGGTGTAAGAATGTGGTGGTGCCGTTTCCTTCTTAGAGCTCCTCGGAGACGGTCTTGCAGAAACGAACAATAGTACGCCGCATTAACGGTTTGCCCTCGGGGAACAATATAGTGAATGATCACACCATCACAATCATAGGCAAGAATCAACATTACCTTCACATTGGTGGGGGTTGGTCGAACTGTTTGTTTCCGTGGTGATCCGTGGTGCTGCCACTCGTTCGATAGGCGTTTTAACTGTGGCTCATAAGATCTGGCCCACGTCTCGTCAATGGTCATGATACGCCGTAAGAAGGCCTCTCCTTCGCGCTCATAACGCTGCAAGTGCTTACGACAAGCGTCATATCGCAGCCATTTGTGCATGTCGGTTAAGTCATGCGGAACCCATTTGGACGCAATCTTCCTCATTTTCAGTAATTCCTTCGGGATGTGGAGGACAGTTGAATGCGCCAGTCTGGTATCTTGCTCTAATTGACGAATCGTTACGTTCCGATCCACCTCTACTAACGCGGACATCATCTGCCCATTGTTATCACTTAATGGTAGGTGACCAGATCGAGGCATGTGCTTCACACGTTCGCGCCCATCTCGAAAGGCTGCAACCCATCTTGCTACCGTTCTGAACGGTAACGCAGCTGCACCGCACGCTTCCTGCAATCCTCGGTGACACTGTTTAGCACTGCGACCCCTAGCACACTGAATTTTTATCCACGTTCTCTGCTCCTGCTTGGAAAACATTGCGACTGTCTTTCGCGAGCGCTGGTCTCACATTACTCATCTAACAGGCGCGATTGCGCACGAGCGGTGGTGAGGACGGGTGAGGTCATGTGCTCTGAGGGAGGGGATGCAGGGCAGCAACCGTCGGTAAAAGTGGCAGTGCCCAACATTGTTGCAACTTGGCACTGAAGCATTGGTGCCAAAACTAAAAAAACAACCCATGTATATAACTCGCCTTGTCCCTGTGCTGCTTCCTTTGCTAACCGATGCACACGCTCATTACCTGCGATGTTCGAATGTCCCGGAATCCATGTAATAACGACATCCTTTCCTGTATTTTTGAAATTATTCAACTGCTGTACGATTTGATACAAATACCAATTATCAGAGCGTACGACATTAGTTAAAGCTTAGATGACACTCATGGAGTCGGCACAAGTAAGCGCATGAGATATATTATCTGTCTGAATATATTGACAAGTTTGTCTTATGGCAAACATTTCCGCGGTATAACTGGTTAAGAGAGCAGGTAAGGTAAATTTGCAGGTAACCTGGAGTTCAGGGGAATATAAAGCTGCTCCGACGCATGAAGGGTTGTCCATTTTGGAACCATCTGTGTAAAACACAGCGCAGTTTTGATAACAGTTCGTGATTTCCCGAAATAAACGTTGATGTATATAGGGATGCTGCTTAAACGTGTGATACATGAGCGGCAGAGTGTTGTAAAATATCCGGTTTCGATTGAGGGACCACATCCGGCACGGTATAAGGTATGGGTTTTCAGGTTTGTAACACATCAGGACGAAAGGGAAGTAATGCCTCATACGCAGTGACGAGGGCGGGCTTGTGAGAGATAGCTAAACGGTTTTTATCATAATACTCCTTAAATAATTGTAATTTTAAAATAACGGGAGAAGCTGAGAGTGGCATTTTGTGTTAGAGATATTTCCATGGCAAAAGTTTTCGTCTGCTTTTTAATGGTAGCTCCCCGGCCTCTACCAATAAGGCGCCTGTGGTACTTGAGGGTAGGGTTCCCATAATTATACGTAATGCTTTAAATTGGAGTCGATCGAGTGTTAATAACCTACTTTGTGACATCAAATCATAAAAGTAGCTGCAATACTCGAGCTGCAAGCGGATAACATTCTCATAAACCGTTAACAATAATGCCGGGTCCGCACCCCAACTTCGTCGTGCTATCGCTCGAAGGACCTGAAATCTTTTTTCCACTTGAACGTTGAATTGTCGTGTCCACAATAACTTATCATCAATATAAAGCCCTAAATATTTGATATGTTGGACTACCGCGATTTCGCCTTGTCGGAATAAAATAGGGGTAGTATCATAAGTTTTTTTTGTCAAGAATATTGGGTTGTTAGTTCATAGGGAGCGCGTGGGTCGCGGTAAAGCTCCGTGCTACCACTTCTGCCAACGAATGAAGAATTAATTTTAATAATAGCCTTTATTGCAGCCAGGTGGCCATATTACATGTTACAGATATGTGCACTTACTAGATACTATGATTCAATTCTAGTCCTTACTATAAGCCACTATTGACAAAGTTCAGTTGGGGCATGTCGTGATATGGTACATTCCATATTCGTTCCTACACAGTTCACATATACATCCCTCATCCAGGTCATGGAATGTCTTTCGTGAGCAAACCTTATAGTGGAACCCATGAACTGCGAGTCACGACACGGCGTGTCTCATTTCGGATAGGGGTTGCATCCATCTTTTGTCCACCATGGCATCAGTCGCGTAGAATTCCTTCGGAATATCAAGCCTTTTGCTCTGCAGACCCTGGAGTAATTTTCTGTAGCTTTCTGTGGATGGCAGCAGTAGAAGTGACCGAAGGAACGTTTCTCTCGCCAGTTCATATTGTTACGAATGCTAGACAGATCGTCGCCCGCGCGTGACTCAGGCCGCTCCAGGCTATCCCTGACTGTTACCAGCGCCTTACGCAACGGGGCTGCAAGAACTAGGACATAGCCCAGCAGGTTCTTGGTCCGCCTAGTACTGGAAATCTCGAGAAGGTGTAAACCCTGGTCCGCTCCAGAAACATCCATTGAGTCATGAGTTCCGATATATAAAGAGCGACCCTGGCCGGTGATGATGGACTGTGTTTTTGAGGAGTGTGTGTTTGACTGTGCGACGGGGGTTATTGTGGTGAATTACGAAACGCAGTGGACTGTTTCCTAGCCTGCGGACGGCAAGACAGTGTGTATTCAAGAACAAGTGAGTGTCAGACTGTGGCTTGTTTACAAGAGGAAGAGTGCAGTTATTTCTAGCCAGGACACGGGTCTACCTCATTAGTGAGGGATTAACCTCTGTGAGTGAGTGAAAGGGGTGGTGTATTCTTTGAATACACGGTACGTGAGAATCCAATTTTTAATGCTCTTTGCATGTCCATTTCTTCCTTTCTTATCAAACACCAACAGTGATCTTCTATTTTCTCTTTGTTGATCAGGTCTCTTATATCTTTTATGAGTCTGTTCTAGATATATATCTTCTATGACCCACCTAGCGTCATCTCGCAGCGAATCTCTGAAGCTCCTCAATTCTTCCTGGTGCAAGAGGATTTACTTATCCATCTGGTCACCAGATCTTGTTACCATCGCCAGCTATTTTCTCCGTGCGCAAGAGAACTACTTCTACTTTTTTACTCACCATGCTGCGCTAGTATCATCTGTTATCAACTCTTTGAAGACCGGCTCAGCAAGAGAAGATCAATTTTTTGTTGTAATGTTGGCTATGTTTATATGTTCTCCGTCTCCTACCCCCACTCTTTCCCTTCCTTGGACCCTCCGTGCTCTGCTGAGTGGGTCTCACTTGTGCGCCGGCCGTCGACTCAGTTAAGGCTCAACTCGAGCCAGTCTCCTCAAACCAAGAGGCAAACTCTACTTTCTACGCCATGTTGGCATATTAAATATTGTCAAGGGGAACTTCACCTTCAACATGCAACCAAGATAAGTACAGACTTAAGGTTTTAACCTCATCTTCATCAATTTTATCTGCATGCTTTTATTGATTGTTTTATAGACAGCGTGAGATTACTTGTGGGGCGGTAATCATTCTTCGCGGGATTTTTCATGTTGGGCTTTTGTCTAATCAAGCCAATCTTGGTGAAAAGCAGCATTTCTTATGCTTGCTAAATGAGAAATCTTCTCACCACGTGGGATATTGTCTAATACCCGCTGTCTATAAATTACAAAGCAAGTTCCTCCGCTGGATTATCTTTGGCCCCATCTTTCTATTAAGATCGTTCTGGAACCTTCCAGATCCTGTACTTTATCTGCGAGTCTTGCCGTCGGGTATTTTTCACTCACTTGTGAAAATACTATTTAAAACGAGGAATCTTCCTTATAAATTACTGCAATAGCAAACTTTCGTCCACCGTTGGAATGTTCTATGGCGCATTTAATTGTAATTCCCAACTTTCTCAAGAAATAGACTCTCGCATACCTAGTGAAACTAGTTATTTTCATCATTGCAATAACTTTCTTTCCATAAACTTTCGTGTCTCTACAGTGAACTTTTCATCTATTTAAAAGACTATAGTGATAACTAGTGCTTATCCCACTTTTCTACCGCGTCTCGATCGTCCGTTTACATTAAATCAGGCCATGAACATTGATCCTAAATCCCAATGATCTTTCCTCAACCTTCTACTAACAAAACATATGAATAAAATTGTAACTTTTCCATAAGGTGTCACTCTTCGAAGTGCCCTTCCATTTTGCTGTTCATTACTTAATTTCTGTATAATTACGTGTTTTATACACGGTTCAAGCTCACATTGTTTCTCTTTTATAACGAGAGAATACAATTCTTTTAACTCATTAGTGAGTTGTTTCTAGGTCTCACGAAAGGGTACCTGCCCCATTTATCTAGTGATTCCTCTCTAAATACAGGAAGTCTAGAACCTTCCTTGTTGACTTTTTCTTCAGGTTTCACAGTAAGTGACCTGCCCTCCTTTGTATAATTGTAATAGAAGTAATTCAGCATAAACATAAGAAGTAATAGGAACTTCTTCTTCATTTACTCGCTTCCTTTTTTGTTATTTTCGAAGTTGTAACTTTTTCTAAAATAATTACTTGTAAATTCCTTAAAGTACACTCTTTGTACTCAATTTGATGTTTAAACTTTAAGCATTTTATTTGTCTTTTTTTAAATCTTACAAGGATTTTAGTACATATATAAGGTTTAAAACTTCATAAATTGTTTAATGCTATCTGAGGTCTGTGACCACAAATTTGTTAACAAGATTGAATATATGTTTGTTAAAGTTATAAACTTCTTTTGCCTTTTAAAATAAATTAAATATTGGTTTTTGGATTCATAATTTCGAAAACACAACGGTTAGGCAAGATCCGGTCTTCCTTGACTCTCCCTACTCAATGCCATTAAACCTATTGATAGGGCTTTCACCACTTGTTGCATTTGAGCAAAAATTCTTAGTGGTAATCTTGTTAAAGTTCTCTTAGCTTTAAAGGCTAATTCTAACTGGCCAGTAAGGCAAGTATAGCTCGCTACGCCAGCTACCTGCTTGTAGAGATCCTCTCCAAAATCTTATGGTCAGTTTTCAAAAAGATAAGTGTTTCTCTTTGCCTAAACTTTTAGTCGGCTACTGGCTGGTTAAAAGCTTAGCCATTTCCAAATGCAACTACTGGTTCATTTACCAAATTTATTTTCAAAAGCATAATTCCTTTATCACCATCCTTTTTGGAAGCACTTGGTTACTGTTCAGGAAGCTTATAACTTCGAAAACTGGAAATATCAAAATTGATGCAAATTATTGTCATTCTTCGAATTACTTTGAAAAAACGAATCTCTTTGAAAGGACATACAATAAACCTGTCACTTTCAGTCATGCCAGACCAACACCCTTCCCCATAGTAGTCTTATGTCTACTTGAGAGGGAATATACTAAGGCCACTCTCCAGCAAACCGCCCAAGTTCTAGCTGCAGTTCCCGTTAGCTTAGACCAAGTCCTTACCCACTTTAGGTATCCGAGAACGAATTTTCAGTGGCAACCGCCTCTGAGTGTATTTAAAGCTAAATTTATAACTTTTGTGGAACTCTCATCCTATTTCTCTATCCTTTTTCTCCGGTCCGAAACCCACTTCCTTTTCTTAATCATCTTCCCTTGGTGGGTGGGTTATTCCTCAGCCAATAATCTACCCAAGGGGTGAGTGAACTCCATAAGGGAGGAACTTGACTGAGACTGATAATTGCTTTCCAAGTGTTTATTGTGTGGTGTAACTTTCTAGACCTGCAATAAAGCTAATACTTCTAAAAAGGGCCATTCGTGTTGTGCTTTTACCCACTGTAATCCAATTAACGAACTTGCCACTAGGAATGACACGTAGCAACTGGTGTCAGAAGCCGGATTATGAACCCAAGCACAACACGTGAAGGTCCTAGGTTCAAAACTCGTGCAGGTCACTTTATCACAGTCCACTATTTCTTCTGTGAGTGCATGCCCATCACAAGACAATCGACTAAAATGGATGCGCAAATACAACTACTGCTAGAAAAGTTCAGTGGCATGGAAACCAAGATGGAGGATGGCCAGAAAAAGTTAGCAGAGGACCTAACTTCCAAATTAGAGGACGGACAGGGGAAGATGAAGACGGTCAGAATAAGTTAGCAGGGGACCTTAAGAGGATGCAAGACGGTCAGAAGAATTTAGCCGAGGACCTAACTTCCAAATTAGAAGACTGGACTTTCTGGACCAAAACAACATAATCTTGGACCTGATTACCAACACTCTCCACTACGGGGGTGAAGAACTTGCTTTGCAACCAGCACACGAGGCCATCACCGTACGACGAGTAAGGCTGAGAGAGGATGTCATCGTTCCCGCCAGGATGGAGGTCAGCGCTGCCGTAATTGTCGACAGAACTGCTGAGGGAGTGGCGGCTGTCATCGAGCCAAGATATGAGGACATCCAGACAAAAGGATTGCTAATTGCCAAGACCCTCATCAACACGACGTCTCGGCCGTACGTCCGCCTGTCCAACCTGAACGACTACGACATTACGGTTCACCGCGACATCACCCTAGGAGTCTGCGAGCCCGTTATCTGGATTGCCCGCATCACAGACACGACGAACGGACCCCAGCAGACGGACATCCGAAAAAGACGCGCCCTGCCAGAAGAACTGCAGAAGCTGTACCAAGGATCCCGGGACCAACTAGACGAGGAGCAATCACGTCAACTTCGGGAACTGCTACGTGAATTCCAGGACGTCTTCTCCGTGGGGAGCAATGACTTCGGCAGGACAAGCCTGGTCCAGCATAGAATCGACGTTGGGGACAGTGCACCGATTATGGCCCCATTCCGACGTTTCCCGCTCGCCAAGCAAGATGAAGTCGACCGGATGGTGGAAGAAATGAAGGAGCAGGGTTGATCGAGCCATCACATAGTCCTTGGAGTTCTCCGGTCGTGCTAGTGAAGAAGAGGGACGGATCCACGAGGTTCTGCGTGGACTACAGGCGGGTGAATGACGTCACGAAGAAGGACAGCTACCCTCTGCCCCGGATCAACGACACGCTGGACACCATATCAGGGTCAAGATGGTTCTCCACCTTAGATTTGAAGAGTGGCTACTGGCAGGTGGAAGTCCACCCTAAGGACTTCGAGAAAACGGCGATCTCTATGGGCGGTGGGCTCTGGCAGTTCACCATCATGCCATTCGGTCTGTGCAACACCCCGGCGACCTTCGAATGGCTAATGGAGTCCATTCTGAGGGGACTACACTGGAAGACTTGTCTGGTCTACCTAGACGAAGTTATCGTTCTGGGGAGGAGCTTTAAGGAGCACTACAGCAACCTGAAGGAGATCTTAAAGAAGCTACGGGTTGCCCAGCTGAATTTGAGCCGCAAGAAATGTCAGCTCTTCCAAAAGCAGGTCCAGTACCTTGGGCATATCGTCTCCGAGGAAGGGGTGCGCACCGACCCAGAGAAGACCGCTGCTGTGAGGGAGTGGCCAGTTCCGAAGGATAAGGCCCAACTACGAAGCTTCCTGGGGCTCTGCACATATTACCGTCGCCTCGTGAGGGGATTCGCCGACATCGCCAAACCACTGCATCGGCTGACCGAGAAGGACCAACTCTTCACGTAGACAGCATAATGCCACAACGCCTTCGAACAACTCAAGCAGGCTCTGTGCACCGCACCTACTCTGGCCTACCCCAGACCTGGAACATGGTTCGTCGTCGATACCGATGCCAGCGACTTTGGTATAGGGGGAGTCCTGTCGCAAGAAGTGGACGGCGGGGAGAGAGTAGTGTAATATTTCAGCAAGGCCTTGTCAAAGCCAGAGGGGAACTACTGCGTCACCAGGAAGGAACTGCTCGCCATCGTGAAGACCATTGAACACTTCCACAAGTACCGGTACGGGCAAGAATTTCTCATCAGGACCGACCATGCATCCCTGCGGAGGCTTTTGAACTTCAAGCAGCCTGAGGGCCAACTCGCGCGGTGGTTAGAGAGGCTTCAACAGTACAACTTTGAGATCCAGCACAGGAAAGGCCAACTGCATTCTAACGCCGACGCCCTGTCACGAAGACCTGTGCCAGAAGGAAGGAGAACACCGGGATACCGTACCGAAGGACTACCGTGGAACTTCAAGGGAGCTGGAGCCGCGAATCTTTCACTCGGGCACAAGCGGAAGATGATGACCTGGGACTGATAGCCGAATGGAAGAGGGCCTGTGTTCCCAGACCCGGGTGGAACATTGTGAGCGACTGCAGTCCAAAGTTCAAGTCCTACTGGGCGCAGTGGGACTAACTGATTGTAAGGGATGGCCTCATCTGCCGTACCTGGGAGAGCGCCGACGGGAAGACATCTCGGGAACAAGTCGTCGTTCCAAAGGCTATGACGGAGGAAGTCCTGAAGGAAGTCCATGGAGGATCATCTGGTAGACACCTATGGATAAAGAAGACCCTGGAGAAGCTGAGAGAGCAGTTCTACTGGATCAGATGCCGTGTAGACGTGGAGAACTACTGTGCGAGGTGCCACGATTGCGCAGCCAGCAAGGGCCCAGGACGAAGACGACGGGGCTCACTGAAGAGCTACAACGTGGGCGGCCCCATGGAGAGAGTGGCCATCGATGTTGCTGGGCCATTCCCGTTGAGCGAGGCAAGGAACCGTTACATATTGGTCGTCAGCGACTACTTCACCAAATGGCCAGAGGCGTATGCACTCCCTAACCAGGAAGCCGCGACGATCCCAGAAGCAATTAGTCAGCCGGTACGGAGTACCCTTGGAGCTGCACTCCGACCAAGGGAGGAACTTCGAGTCACAGGTGTTCCAGAACCTATGCCAGCTGCTGGGAATCCGGAAGTCAAGGACGACACCGCTACACCCCCAGTCCAACGGAATGGTAGAGCGATTCAATCGCATCATCGAGAACCATCTCCGGATAGTCGTCAGCGAGCACCAGAGGGATTGGGACAGACACCTTCCACTATTTCTCCTGGCCTACAGCGCCGCCGTGCATGAAGCCACCGGGTGCACATCAGCCCGGGCCATGTTTGGGTGGGAACTCCGTCTACCTGTCGACCTTGCCTTCGGCCGACCTGGGACGATCCGGTCCTGGTAAGCCAGTATTGTCAAGAACTGGCCGACCGACTGGAGGATGTGCACGCGTTTGCAAGGAGAAGACTGCGGATCGAGACCGACCGAATGAAGACCCGATACGACCAGCAGACGGATGCCGGCGGATTCCACGGGGACGACCTGGTCTGGCTCTTCAACCGATTACGAAAGAGAGGCTTGTCACCGAAACTGCGGACGTCCTGGGAGGGCCCGTACCGAGTCGTGAACCGGATCAACGATGTCGTCTACAGGATCCAGCGGAGCCCGAGGGCGAAGATGAAGATCGTGCATCGAGATCGCCTGGCAGCCTACGGAGGGACACAGACGGATCAATGACTGATCGGGACGATCAGCCTTTTAGGCAGGGGGTGGTGTTACGAATGCTAGACAGTTTCGTCGCCCGCGCGTGACTCAGGCCGCCCCAGGCTATCCCTGACTGAGTGTTACCAGCACCTTACGCAACGGGGCTGCAAGAACTAGGACATAGTCCAGAAGGTTCTTGGTCCGCCTAGTACTGGAAATCTCGAGAAGGTGTAAACCCTGGTCCGCTCCAGAAACATCCATTGAGTCATGAGTTCCGATATATAAAGTGCGACACTGGCCAGTGATGATGGACTGTGTTTTTGAGGTGTGTGTGTTTGACTGTGCGGCGGGGGTTATTGTGGTGAATTGCGAAATGCAGTGGACTGTTTCCTAGCCTGTGGATGGCAAGACGGTGTGTATTCAAGGACATGTGAGTGTCAGACTGTGGCTTGTTTACAAGAGGAAGAGTGCAGTTATTTCTAGCGAAGACACGGGTCTACCTCATTAGTGAGGGATTAACTTCTGTGAGTGAGTGAAAGGGGTGAGTGAACTCCATAAGGGAGGAACTTGACTGAGACTGATAATTGGTTTCGAAGTGTTTATTGTGTGGTGTAACTTTTTAGGCCTGCAATAAAGCTCATATTTCTAAATAGGGCCATTCGTGTTGTGCTTTTACCCACTGTAATCCAATTCACGAACTTTCCCCTAGGGGTAACACGTAACAATATACTAGCCAAGATTTGGCTGACTTGGAGACTCCGAGGGCTCTTTTGAGGAACCTGGATTTCATCTTTTCGATTTCCTCCAGCTGTTTGTAGTTGACAGACTCCCATGTTAGCTCCAGACAGTATGTTAGTACGGGTATGACCTTGGCTCGGAAGAGCATCATTACTGTTTCCAGCGATTTTTGGGTAATATGGCTTATGTCGTTTACGGCCTTCACTGCTGCGGCCGCTTTCGCTCTTGTATGTATTCTGAAGCTTCGGCCTTTAACCTGGAGCGTGAGGCCGAGGTATTTGAAATTGTTTACTTTCTTCAGTTCCTTGCCGTTGCATAGCACTTGGTCTGATTCCGCTGGCCTGCCGCCGTTCCGGAAGATGACCATCTCAGTCTTGTCTTCGTTGATGGTTAATTCGTTTTCCTGGGCCCATTGGCTTAGTATGCTGATTGCATCTTCCAAATCCAGTATCTGCTCCGAGGCGATTGCCATGTCGTCTGCGTATACATACAGTTTGGACTCTGTCGATTCCTTTTTTGTCTCCTGCATCGTGTGAGAGTACATTGAATAGAATGTGACTGAGTTGGTCCCCTTGAAGTACTCCATTCGTTTGTATCATTCATTCTGTTTGTACCGTATATAGTTTTCTGCCAATATGTTCGATATAAGGGTCGTCAGCCTTGATCTACCTATGAGTATTTCCAGTTTATGTATCAGCAGCATTCTGTTTACCAGGTCAAAAGCCTTCGTCAAGTCAACAAAGACTACATAAAGTTTGCTCTTGGGTTTCTCTAGTGTTATTATAACACATATCCAAAGTAACATCCAAAGTTGGGTGCTGAAGCACAACTGAATTAATAGTTGTGAATCTCCGAAGTCGACACTTCGCTCGAACCCCGCAAAAAACCAGTACTTTTTACGTTATACCTGCCATAAGGGATATTAAAATAAGTTCTTAAAAACTACCTTTATCATCAATCAACGTAGAAATAAACAACGAAAAAGGTGATGTCACTTGTTTTTCTGTAGGCCTTTCGGTTGTGTTGCTATTTATCTCCAAACTCGGTTGCACATAATTTCTGCGCCGACAGTAGTTAACTCAATTAGCTAGGCTCGCTGTGCCATACTGCACCCGCAATTTGAATGCTACATGATGAAAATGGTGATATTTTTCGAGCCCCATGATACAGTTTAACATTGCAATATAAATCCTGGAAATTGGCTCAAGCAAGCTTTGTTAGCGAACGCAGGCAGTGGGAGAAACCAGTCACGTGATCAGATGCGCTTCTGGAATATACTAGAACATTGAAAAGTGCCTAGCAACAAGGTAATACTGCGAAATATTACCAGTTAATTGTTATAAAATATATCATTGGATATATGCCCACAGCCAATGAGAGGAGCGTTTATGGAAGTAGATATTTATTTTACATAGTTAATGCGATTAACTATTCTATTTAAGCCCCATGTAACAATTTTATTCCATTGAAATTATCAAGAAAATTTATAGAAGTTATTAGTACTACTTTAAATGTCGCAAAAGGGAAGAAATTCACAGTAATAAGCTTTATTACAAGTACGCGCCAATAACTGCGCGGGACCATCAATGGCGTCGAATTTCAGGCGAGATAGAGTGGGTACGGCTTGAACAAGCGTTCTTATTCCGACAGACTTCGAAGGTGCAAGACGTGCTACCCGGGATAGTTCATTCCCGCAGACACTATACCAAGTGCGGTCCTACGCTACTCGAGAGACAGTGCCGAACGCGAACAATATTTAGTGAGAGCCTCGCTGAAACTAGGTGAAGTTTAGCGAAGGAATATAAATCAATAGCGAACTAGTGTTCGTCTTTTATGAAAGCAAATTGTATACATTATTTACATTTAGTTACAAGGCATCAGTATAAGAAGAGTTTGCGTGAATTATTTGAGAAATTAGACAGTTATAGGACAATTTGTGTTGTCAGAGAAAGTTGCTTATCTCAGCGCAGAGAGAATCATTTTAGTGCCGCGAGAATGCAGCATAGTCAAGTCCACGTTACGGAAATAAGTGAGTAAAGTGATATTGTATGAACATTGAGACTTTGTTTTATTTGAACACTATGATGGCTACACACATTTATAAAGTGAAATTGTTTTATAACACTTTGATTATGAGTGAGATGGTGGATTAAGACTATTACACGATTGGGATATGTCGATACAGAGTTGTGAATGACAACATGGAACTACGTCAATTAACAACTACAATATGTATAGCATCTGGAATGTTTATAATGCCGAGACATCATGATACATTAAGTACACTTCTATCCAGTACATTTAATGTACTTTCATGCACATTAATTCTCGACTATGAGCAAATATAATTTTCCATTGACCAACCAAATGAACATTAACATCTAGGATAGTGATTCGATGTACAACTTACAAATTTATTTGTAAAGATGAAACTATTACGAATATATTACTCGATAATGATGGAGAACTTTCGAGAGATGTCGGCGATTGAAGAATCATCAACGGGAAGACAGAAGATACTAGGCCCGATGATTGTTCGAGATGGAATCCATGTTCAAGGAACGAGGTTCGACGTCCGGAGTAGACGAGTGTGCCGGGAAGGAAATCCTTCTGTTCCCGAGGTCGCTGTGCGTGTCCACTGGCGTGCAACAGATTTGGTTTCAACAATTCATACCTGGGAGATGATCCAGCTAGGTATTTTCGAATACCTGATAATGAACTTCAATTGTCTACAAGAGAAATGTAGAAATGTTTTACATTATTTAGTAGCTTGAGTATTCATAACGGCATTTGTGAACTACAATTCCCCATACTTAATTCATGTATTTTCACTTCGATGTTTATTAAGTTTATTCTTCAAGATCGTATAGGATGATGGTCATTAGTCATCTATACTTGGAAATTTTAATAATTCAGTTTCTAAACCGAAGTCAATTTGTTTGAGAAATTATTTTCCACTGGAAAAATCTTTAAGAAGTTATTATTCAACGATTTTCGATTTTTAATTCAAGATTTCAGACATTTTGTCTTTGATATTTTAGTAAATTCATTTTTGATTAAAATGAATTGGGCACTCATTTTGTATGAATAATTCATAGTTAGGAGAAGAGATCTACGAGTGATATACTGTGAAATATCACCAAATACTATAAACATTACGTCGATCTGGCAAGTTATATTCGTTACGATTACGACGTGAAGTTGAACACTCATGAACATTCTTTGTGTAGAATGAAGTTACATTCAGTCGATGACAAACCTAATTTGAGTTGAAGGAAGGCTTTGCTCTTCATTAAATATAAATTATTTGAGACATATCTTTCGAAAGATAATTCATCCGACTATAGGAAAGTTAGATAAAATCTCATCCAGTCGTGACTGATCCTTATTGAACGTCGAAATAACACGAGTTGTTATTAATACACAAATGTAATACTACGTTATTTGTCAATGTAGTATTGCAGCCGTGTAAGTTTGTAGAAATGACCAGTATGGATGTGTATTTATTTTTAGTAAATGTATAGAGACATGGTATTTTATATCGAAGTAACTTCGATTAGTAAACCTCAAAGATATTTCAATATAATCGTTTGAAAACGATAAGTGTATCAGTAGAACAGATATTGCTGTTCACTTGTGAACAATGGATTGGAACAACGATAAAATCAATGCTAGAAGGAAGTAATGCAAGTCTATGGAACAATTGTTGGGAACAATTGAGGTGTTGTCATAAAGTTGTGTATTGGAGATATATGAGAGTTTCATGCCGTATATAAATGTTTGTGAAATACGAGGGTAGTTCCGTATGAATTGTAATGAAGTACTGCTGTATGAGTAATGAAAGCATTGTTGTATATGTTGAGTTATTGAAAACTCCTGAATGTGTTTAGACCTGCGACATAAATGTCGTGAGTAGGCGGAATTTCGTTGGAAAGAGTTATATTATCCTTGTCCACTAAACAATTGTTAATCTATATTGAAACCTGTAATTGAAATAATAATATGAACTAATATTTGCTGATCGGTCATATTTAAGCCGATGATGACAATTAACATGATTTTGACATTATTTATTTATTTACTCGAGTCAAAAGCATCAGACCATTTAACATACAAAAATACATAGATATGTACATATACATAATAAGAATAACACAAACTATTTGAAATTGAAAGTAATATTACGTTAAGGAATGTTAAATGAGGTAGGAAAACAAAACAAAGATGACAGTCTAAGCAACTTTAGCCCAGTATTTGGCAATTTCTATGGCTTCAGATCTTGCGGACATCAGATCACCGATGGTGCATCTTGCAGGACATAATCTGCACTGGTATAGGTGGTCCGTAGTTTGTTGAGCCCCGCATTCGCAGAGGGTTGATGATGTGGAATAACCCCATTTCCTCAAGTTGTCTTTTGACCTTGCAACCCCTGTTCTGAGCCTGTTCAGAGTTTTCCACACTGGCCATTCTTCAGTGAAACCAGCAGCTAGATGTTCCGATGGTGTCATCCAATGGTGTTCAGATCTCATCTTCCACACAGATAACCGGGAATTTATCCGTTGGCCAATGCTAACTATTGTCCTCATGAAACTTTCCCTGGACTTCAGTCTTGGAGGAGGAGGATGATGATTATGTGGGGGATGTTTATCGGAGGTAGATGCCTTATACCTTTCTCTCTGTGCAGCTACTTCGCGCCTGATGTCTGGAGGGGCAATTCCAGCTAAGTATTGGAGCTTATCCCGCGGTGTAGGTTTCAGACATCCGGTGATGAGTCTGCAAGACTCATTTAGGGCGATATCAACTTGTTTAGCATGTGCAGAATTATGCCACACTGGGCTACCATATTCACCTGCCGCGTAACACAAAGATAAAAGCTGTAGTTTTGACTGTTTTTGCTGCTGCACCCCAGGATGATCCAGTGACTTTGCGCAAAATGTTGTTCCTTGCAGATACTGTTTGCTTCACGTTCAGACAGTGCCGTTTAAAGGTCAGCGTGCGGTCAAGAGTAACGCCAAGATATTTAGACAGGAAATTGTGTTCTAACTGCACTCCTCTACAGGTCACTTGAAGTTTCCTGGAGGCCTGTCTGTGCTTTAGGTGGAATGCACACGTTGTGTTTTGCTAGGATTTGGTTTTAACTGGTTCTTACGATAGTATATGTCCAGCTCTTCCAAAGCAGCGTTGAGATTAAACTCCACCTGTTCAAATGTCTCACTCTGGCAGGAAAGGGCGAGATCATCAGCATATATGAACATTGGTATAAATGTTGAATAATAAGGGAGCTAGAACACTGCTCTGTGGTAATCCGTTCTTTTGGATCCTCCATCGACTGCACTGACCTTGAAATTCTACGAAAAACTGTCTATTTTGAAGGTGATCTTGAATCATTCGTGTGAGATGGTAATATTTAGTTATTTCATACAGCTTACGCAGGAGCATTTGATGGTTGATGGTGTC
Source organism: Meconema thalassinum (assembly GCA_946902985.2). NCBI lineage: Eukaryota > Metazoa > Arthropoda > Insecta > Orthoptera > Tettigoniidae > Meconema > Meconema thalassinum. The sequence continues at coordinate 131,229,975 of OX336395.1, forward strand.
GTAGGCTGCCGTTAGATCAAAAAATGCTACCCCAGTGACCTTTCTTGTCTCAAAACCAACCTCGATATGTTGAGTTAGATTTAGTATCTGTGCTGTACAGTCCTTGCCCGGTCGAAAACCGGCTTGCTGCGGGATTAAGAGGGGTTCAACTACTTCTAAGAGTCTATTATGGATCAATCTTTCGAAGATCTTGTAGAGATGACAGAGAAGAGAGATTGGTCTATAACCCCTTGGGTCATCTGCTTGCTTTCCAGGTTTAAGAATTGCAACTATTCGAGACTTCCTCCATAACTTTGGTATCTGGCGACTACTGAAACATTTATTGAAAAAGCATAGGAGCCATTCATTCGTTTTTGGGCCAAAGTGTAATATTTGTTCGACTGTTATGTCATCTAAACCAGAAGCTTTACCAACCTTAGCATCTGATATTGCCCTCTCCAGTTCTTCTTCAATAAACGGTTTAGAAAGATCACTCGTTTCCTCTTCTGGAGATCTGTATATTTTAGTTAAAGACTTATGGATGCGACATTCCGGTTTACCATTCTTAAGCAGGATACTAGCTATTTGGTCGGCTGAAACGTTGGCATGTACAGGTCTCTTAGTCGGATCGTTATTCAATCTCCTCAGCAATCTCCATGCTTTCTGGCTACTTCTGGACATGTCTAGTACTTCCATAAGTTTTGTCCACTTCTCTCTCTTCACTTCAAGGATTAAATTGTTAAGGTGTTTGCCAGCTAGAGTTGTTTCCTCACTCCACGGGTCTTCCTCGAAAAGTTGAAGGTATTTCTTCAGTTGTTGTCTAGTGCTCGGAGTAAGTCCCTTTAAATGGTATAGCATTTGTATATTGGAAAGTATAGAACAAGAGAACTGTACTGGAGAAGGAGTTAATAATTATATTAACGAATTCATATCGTTAAAGAATTATACTTTGAAACGATAGGCATGTGTAAATAGTGTATATAAATATTTTCATTGTTTAAATTGAGGGTTTTCATTATTTATAGACTAATATTTAATATTTCTAAATGTTTTTGATTTTGTTAATAGTTAGGAAGAGCGAATGTTTTTAATGTGAGTGTTTGATGTTAGCGATGAGTGTTGTATGTATGAAGGTTTCGTCGGTCATGAACAACGGAAGCGAATGTTAGCAAGAATGTTATTAAGTATGGATGTGTTTAAACGAGAAATGGCTTTAATAGAGACAGTTTTGTAAATGTAATTGTTTGGAAATACGAAATGTTTCAAGGGAGCTAGGTTCCCGTATATTACGTAATGAGAGCAGAGACCACGACAGGTGGGATGCAAGCACTTCCCGTTAGAAGCAAGGTCGATGTATAAATGAGTGGAGTTGATGCAGCTGTGTGTGGACAGGTCTGACGACCGTGTCACAGCTATTATATAATAACCAGTCCAGCTATGCAGGAGGCACGCGTGAAAGAATGTAAACATCTTTAAAAGGAATGAAAGGCTCATTTAAAGTGCCAGTAAAATGTTTTGATAGTTTTATAATTTTGTAAATGGCAGAATATTTTCATTTGTTAATCAGTTATGTTAGGGTGAGTGTAAGAAGTTTTGACAACTTCAGTGGCGTGAATTAGAGTGTTAATTTTTATTAACTGTTATTTAGTTTTTATTAATAAATTTATATTTTATACGTCTTGTTTCGTGTACCTTAATTTATTCTACAAGTGGAGACGTGTTATGGAACAGCCTAAAATAGATAGGATGTATATTTCTTTCCGACATAGCCCCGAGAAGAAGGTAGGTTTTGTACTCTACCGTATAAAGCTAGTTTGTTCTATCAATAACATGTTCCGAGCCTACTGTGTATAATCCCGAAAAGCTCGTTTGCGTGATTGTGATGGTTCATTTAGCCGGGACTTTCATTATTTTATAATCCAGCTGTGCTTTGGATGACCAACGAGTACCTGCTCGATTTTTACGGGTAGCCTATATTGAAATCCAGAGAGTTTACCTACAAATCTGTTCATTCATGAGTAAAAATGCCATAACCTTTCTGATTAATGCAGTTGTCAGTCAAGTTATCAATTCTCTTAGGAGGGCTATTGGTACTACGTAGACGTGATGTTCTGCTATATAATTGAGTACCGTAATCAAGTTTCATACTCATAATGTTCCTTGAGAATGAGGTTCATTGTAACCTAAAACTTTCCCCATCTCAAGACACTGAATCAAACTATGTAGAGGGTTTGTTTCAGTTTGATCAAGTGGTTTGAAAAGGGGCAAATACCAATCAAAGTGGTTCTTGTTCATAGTGTTGGATATTATGGGTTTTGAAACTGAACAGCTATGGTAAATAAATGGAATGACATGTCACTATTTACTACAGTGCTGCGACAATCTTATAATTGTGTGTATCGTATGTACATATTAATATATGATTTACAAAGTACTACACTGTTTCTTCCGGCATATTTTCAACACACATTATAACATTGGATTTGGGAGCCCTGCTACAGACGTGTGTTCGGTTTCTCTTCAGCTAGATGAGAAGATTAAAAGAGATAATGATGCAGAAGCAAAAACAATGATAAAAAAAGGATGCCGCAATAAAGAGAAATTATGTCCCTAACATTGTCCAGACATCCTTCTGTTATCTCTGAGAATGCATAACCCGCAGATGATGTGTACATTTCTTAGTTGAAAGATAACGACAAAAGACTTGTGGAATGTTGGCTTTCACGGTCAAGAAATTAAACTCCAGCAATTCCTCTAGATTTATGCAGTGTCCGGCAGTGGCGTACGCAGGATTTCCTTCTGGGGGGGGGGGGGGGGGGTGTTCATTCATAGTAATGTCCTATAATAAAAATGATAATTCGAATATAATTCATAAAAAGCAACAACTCAGTTAAATAAACACTACCGGACCAAAGCGAGAAATCTCGCATGTTCATAAACCACCCTTCCCCGATAGGTTTATAACGAGAGAATTAATTGCAGCATGTTAGAGCTCCAGTATTTGCAAATCGCACACTTCTAACAAAAATTGATATTTATGAAATTAGAATGGAATTCGTCACTGCTAATTTCATTTGTGTGTGAGTCCATTGATTTATCTTAGCTGTAACACTCACCAGTTATTCGTTATTTTTGAAATTAATTGACTTCCTGTTTCTGAAATCCATGCAAAATGATAAAGGAAAGACCATATAATGTTAAAATGACACGAAACAGGCGTCACAGCGTCCAAAATGTGAAGTGGACAGCAATTACGGAGCATATTTTCCTACAGCAACAGTATCGACAAATCTCACACTTCGTACATTTTTTAAAAGTCATTTTTTAAAGAAATTATTGATATTTATGAAATTAGAGTGCAATTCGTCACTGCTAATGTCTATTCTCTTTCATTTGAATGCTCATTTGGCACGATCAGTCGCTTGTGAGCGCCACAGGAGGGACCTATACTAATGAAAGAATAAATATATATGATGATTCTCTTTGCATACAAACTATTATACCTATATTTTTCAGCACTTTAAACAATATTACAAACACAATTGAAAACATAAAAGATTAATAAAAATACGGAAAAGAGTTTAGCCCAATATAGATATTGCACTAGATACAAACGGACAAAAAGAAATGAATGAAAATCCACAGCCTGCTTCCAGTCTCCGACCGGGTCAGGAATGGAATGAATGAAGCCCCCAACTAGCGGCGAGGATATGCACTGTGCCGGCTGCCGAGGCCTGACGCACTCCTCTGGGGCAATGATTAAATGAATGACAGATGAAATGAAATGATAGTGGAGAGTGTTGCTGGAATGAAATTTTGACAGGGAAAACCGGAGTACCCGGAGAAAAACCTGTCTGCCTCCGTTTTGTCCAGCACAGATCTCACATGGAGTGACCGGGATTTGAACCACGGGCCCAGCGGTGAGAGGCCGGCGTGCTGCCGCCTAAGCCACGGAGGCTCACAAACGGACAAAAAGAAATGTCTGAATTGTCAATCGGGCTAAACCAAAGAATCTGATTAAGTAGATATTTGCCCTGGAATTTGTTGAAGGACTTAGACAAGTCTACTTCAATCGTATATCAAGCCTTCTAGGTTTGACAGACAAGTCATTCAGTACTTCCTCAATTGAAACATCAACAGTATCATGAATGAACATCAAAGCTAATCCATTAAGGCGTTCTTCACTAGCTGAATTCCTAAAATAGTTCTTCAAGAATTTTAAGGACGAAAACGATCTTTCACACGAGCAGGTTGTGACAGGTAAGGTAGCCATGATGACAAGCAGGTTATACACAACTGGAAACATGTTCTTATTGCATATTGACAAAGCATTTATAGAACTCTTGGGCTTCTTTTCAATAGATTTCAGAGTTTGATTCCAGAGAAGTAGCTTGCCTCTAATATTAAGGGGAAGTCCATAAAATTCAGCTACATTTTCTACTTCAGCTATGCTTTGGTTGGATAGTTCGTCTTCAGTTGTGGTAACTAGCGTTTGCAATGGCTGAAGAGTTTCTTTATGGGAGACAAATTTATCATCAAGTGATGAAATAGTTTCTTCAAGAAATGGGATGAAAATAACCCGCCTATAATATTATTCCGGATCGTTAGATGAAACGTTGTTCCTCATCGTTTGTCGAACAACAGTTCGAGGCTGAACTACAGGCACTCCAAATTCTTTGCAGAGCTCTCAAACCGAATTATATGCACACAAAAACCTTGCGTCTGCATTTGCCCTCATTTCTTCAAGAGACCTCTTAACATTCATGGAGGCGTTGATTGCTTGACTGAGATCCAAATTTTCAGTTTGAAGGTATTTGCTGAGAGGAAGTGTGATTTGAAATGCTTCATGAATGACAAATACACTTATCAAGAACTCAAATTTGCTGATAGCGCACAGAAGAAGTTGCGCATCTGTAGCTGCCTTCTTATCAACCCATGCTGCTATTTTTTCTAATGCCAACAATAACGGTTTCAGAAGTTCAATGAATGAACGAACAGACTCGTGCTTTTCAATCCATCTCGTTGCACGTAACTTCTTGAGTTTACTCGCTCGGGGTTTCTCTTCCATACTTTCAACTTCATTTGTCAACACAGCCTGCCTCTTTGGTGAAATACTAAAAAAAGGCATAAGCTCTTTCAATTGTACCCATACAGTTCCTAATCTCTGCAACACTACACCCTTCAGAAATGGCCAGGTTTAAACAGTGAGCACTACAGAGAACATACTGGGCTTTGGGAAACTGTTTTCGTACAATGGCCTGAGCACCTCTGTAGGATCCACTCATGGCACTAGCTCCATCATAACCTTGGCCTACGAGATATTCTGCATCCAGTCCCACACTTTTCAAACCGGACAATATGCTATTCGCAAGGCCTAACCCAGATGCATCATTGATAGCAATAAATTGCAGAAACTCCTCATGTACGAAATTATCTTGAACGAAACGGACACATAGTGACATTTGCTGCACACCAATGATGTCTGTGGTCTCGTCAGCAATAACAGAAAAGCATTTAGCTTTTTTCACCTGATCGACTAACCTTTTCAATATAATGTCATTCAAAGATTAAAAAATTTCATTCTGAACCCGTGGGCTTACGTATGTTGCATTTAAGGATGCTGTCATCAAATGTTCCTTTAGTATTGTATCACCAGCTTCTGCTCGAAACTTGAGAAGAGACCTGAAATTTCCCTCCCCTTTCTTGAGAGGCTCATCTAAATTTACAGGTCCCGAATCCCTGTGACCACGGAAAGCAATGCCCATTCGAGCAAGGAAAATCACAGATTTAATTATTGGTATGAGTTTCTCCCTGTTGCATAATATGTTGGATTGAACACCCCTATCCAAGCTTACGTCAACAGCAGGTTTTGTACCTTTGTATATGGCGAGAAAGTTCGCAGCCTTTTCCGTACATGCCATATGATACTTGGTTTCTTGGTGTTTTTTTAAATCCTCCTTCGCATTTTTCCAGTTTATGTAAGGAAATTTTACTAGTTTACCGGTACCTGGCAATGAAGATTGTTTCCCAATGGTTAGGATCTGTCAATGCGAGACCTCCTTTTTCGGGAAGGACTAGAAGTGAAGCTTCTAGTCTAATAAGAAAATGAACTTTACTAAGTAGGAACAGATTGAACATTGATGAGTAAATAGGAATGGAAACAGTTTGCCAATAACAGTGGTATTTTATTCAAAAACCAACTTTAAAAAGATTAACAATAAATAAATATATAAACATGTAATGGAAAGGTGACCTTTGACAGGCCAACAACAAGCGAACAAGATTTCATAAGTTTGAAAAGGATTAACAATAAATATATAAATATGTAAGGGAAATGTGACCTTTGACAGGCCAACAACAAGCGAACAAGATTTCATAAGCTTGAAAAAGATTAACAATAAATATATAAATATGTAAGGGAAATGTGACCTTTGACAGGCCAACAACAAGCGAACAAGATTTCATAAGTTTGAAATGCCAAGAACCCCGAGAATAAGTAACCACTTTGTGGCCAGTTAGTCTGAAGTAGAACTATGCAGGGTAAAATAGTGAGTAACTATAGTGCTCAAATGAAGGCTTAAAATTTAGCCTAGGACTGCACACAGAGAGTAGGCTAGTTTATTTACAGAAAAATCAATATTTACATGCCAGTAGGGATAGCATCCCACTAGTTGCCTGATAGTTACAAGGCGAGGTTGTTTACAATTGAAATGGGAGCATTCCCAAGAACACTTTGATAGATTAAATGAAGAACAAGCCATTCACTTCGTCAGATAGGTGAACTGGTGTTAAGCCCAATAGTTTGTACAAAAATAGAGAAAAGAATGATTTGTTTTGAAGGAAAGTTAACATGCGAAAGAGAGAGAACAGCCGTTTTCTCATAGCCTACAATTTAAAGGCATAATACATGCTTAAAAAACTTAATAGAAAGAAATAAGTTGAGTTTGGCATAGTTTGACAAGTTGTTTAAGTCGGGTAACATAACCCTAAAAAGAAAGATACATTTTTAAGGTTTAGAAATTTTTGAGGTTATAATAAACACTTAGCTTGTTGGCGTTGGTGTAGAGGAATTTCCACATAATATAAATAGAGGAAGAGCGTGATGATCACTTTTTTCCGTCTTGGAAATGTTGAAGACTTCGTGCCCAGCACAAAACTGACGTAGGCCAATCATCGATGTAAACTTATATAGACTTTGTAGAACTCGGTTTTGATCACTTTTTTCCGTCTTGGAAATGTTGAAGACTTCGTGCCCAGCACAGAAGAAAATTTGTTTATCGTTTTTTGCTCACGACAAACTGACGTAGGCCAAGTATCGATGTTAACTTATATAGATTTCGTAGATTTTAGAATGCACTGCTGGTTTGACTAGAAGCATTTTGCGATGTATTAGCACACAGCGTTGAGACACATTCAAGCGTTGTGCAAACAGCGTGAAGACAGCTGACAACGAGTGACTGGCATTGTGACTTGCCGGAGACAGACGAGACAGACAGTTGATGTAGGCCAGGGCAGGCTATATACCGGAGATCACGCGGAATGCGTGACGCGGACAGGTGGCGTCGGCCAATCCGAGAGCATGGAAGATTCTCGAAAACTGCTGAGGCCAATCAGAGCAAGGGGCCAACTGAAAATGAACCTCGTGACCAACATTAGTTCCGGAAATCATTACAGTGTCATGGAACACGTGCAAGCAAGAACAGATTGAAGAAAAATGGAATGACATGACAGGTGAGAGGTTATGTTATAATAAAAATAAGTGAACTTTGTAAATTTCACTGAAAAGTGAACATACTACCAGAGGGGCAACAGAGAAAAAGAAAAAAAAAACATGAGAGAGAAGAGCTAGAGTGGCAGAGGGCAAATGACTGAAATAGGACGAACACAGTGTCCTGATGAAGTTTTAAGTTTGACCACTCGAACTCTAGCATCTCTGCCATGATAGCATTTTATAACACGACCAGTTTTCCATACAAGAGGAGGACTTGGGTCTTTGAGAAGAACCAAATCACCCTCCTGAAGGTTAGGCTGAGAGAGCTGCCACTTGTTCCTCCTTTGGAGCGAGTGAAAATACTCAAGTCTCCACCTCTTCCAAAATTGAGCTTTAAGGGATTCTATCTTTCTCCACAAGATAGGCAAAGACAGATCAAGTTTACGATCAAGCAACGGAGGAGACGCAGCTAAGGAACTGCCCACCAGAAAATGACCTGGAGTCAAAGGAAGGAAATCACAAGGATCGTTGGAAAGAGGAGAAAGAGGTCGTGAGTTGACAATTCCCTCAATGAGTATAATTAAAGAATTGAATTCTTCGTAAGTTACAATACTAGAGCCTAGAGTTTTCTTTAAATGATTTTTTGTGAGTTTCACACAAGATTCCCATCGTCCGCCATGATGGGGAGCATAAGGAGGGATGAAATGCCATTTGAATTGGTTTAAGTGCGAGTAATTGGAGATTTGTTCTTTCGCACGAGGGGAACAAAGGGCTTTATACCATTGCTGCGAAGCTCCAACAAAGGTTTTGGCATTATCAGAGAAGACTTCTGAAGGAATGCCTCTTCGTGAAATGAATCTAGAGAAAGCGGAAAGAAAGTATGAGGTGGAGGCACTAGTTACGAGCTCAAGATGAATAGAGCCAGTGACCATACAGACAAATAGAGAAACGTATAGTTTTCCAAGGATTTTCCTTTTAGCACTGGGGTGATTTTGTTGATACACAAACGGACCGGCGTAATCAATGCCGGTGAAGGAAAAAGGCCTGCAGGGAGCTGAACGAAATGGGGGAAGGTCAGCCATGAGTTGCTGATTAGGTTTAGGCTTAGCTTTGAAACAAGTAATGCATTTATGTATAACAGAAGTGACTTCGTGTAAACCATTAATAGGCCAGTATTTTTCCCGTATCAAGCATAGAAGGGTTCTAGAACCAACATGCAAGTTTTGATAATGAAACTGACGAATGATTATCCGAGTAACATGATGTTTAGACGGAAGGATAATAGGGTGCTTTTTTCATCGGAGAAGTCAGAAAGAGAAAGTCTGCCGCCCACTCTTAACAAACCATCGCCATCGAGAAAAGGGCATAAGGCAAAAAGCCTGCTGTGTTTCTTGAGAGTTTTACCTTTAGCCAATATGTTTATTTCGACTGAGAATGCCTCTCTCTGGGTGAGCCAAAGAGCTTTGATGGTGGCAATTTGCAGTTCAACAGCCGAAAGAAAAGGCTGAGGGAATAGAGGTTGATCTAGTACTAAAAATTTCCATCTGAGCACATAAGCAGTGACGCGCACTAGTTTTTGAAAAGAAGAGTAACGTTCCAACAAGGAAGGAGTGTTGGCAGTTACAAAGGCAGAAGCTTTTTTGCTGATTTCAGGAATATCCTCTAACGGGAAATTAGAGTTGGAAGGTCGGTTTTGAATTCTTTCAGAAAGCCATGAAGGGCCGTGCCAGTACAAACAGGATTGAGATAGTGACTTAGGTGAACAACCACGAGAAATGAGGTCGGCGGGGTTGTCTTCGCTAGAAACATGGTTCCATTGTTCTGGTTTAGAAACAGTTTGAATTTTCTCAACTCTGTTAGCTACAAAAGTTTGCCAATTAGAAGGAGGTTTAGAAATCCATGCCAAAGCAATAGAGGAATCTGTCCAAAAATATGTGTGCGAGAACTTACAGTTGAGTGTTTGTTTGAGTTTGTTAGCTAATTCGGCAGCAAGTAGTGCGGCACAGAGTTCAAGACGAGGTAATGAAACTGGTTTCAAAGGCGCAACCTTAGATTTAGCACATATCAAATTGGAGAAAAAGGGGGAGCGGCTTACAATGTAAGCACAACATCCGTATGCTTTGGTCGAACTGTCAGCAAAAAGGTGCAAATCCAGGACAAGAGAGCAAGAGAACGGAACTAGCACTCTAGGAATGTCTATTAATGAGAGATCACAAAGACTGTGCCGAAAGGTAAGCCACTTTTGTAAAAGCAAAGGAGGAATGGGATCATCCCAATCCGAGTTCAATGACCATAGCTCTTGCATAAAGATTTTAGCTAGAACAATTACGGGTGCAATGAACTGAAGCGGGTCATATATCTTAGCTATTTCTGATAGCACTTGTCTTTTGGTTTGTGGAGGTGAGGAAGACAAATTTACTTCGTAAAAGAATGAGTCAGCTTTAGGATACCAGTGTATTCCCAAAACGTTAGTAGCATCCTCCAATTTACAAAGCTCTACTGGAGTATCAACAGGACAATGTGGCAAGAGATTGGATAGAAGTTCCTCAGAATTTGAGTTCCAACGATGAAGTAAGAATCCTCCTCTGCTAAGTAAAGTTTTTAAACTTTGAGAGAGTTCGATAGCCTCAGATACATTCTTGAAAGAAAAAAGAAAGTCATCAACGTAGAAGGAATTTTTCAACAAAATAGGAGTTTCAGAAGTAAACAAGTGACCATCTTGGTCGGCAAGATGTTTCAAAGTACGAATGGCAAGAAAAGCCGATGGTTTGAGCTCATACGTTACGGTTTTTAATTTAAAGATCTTGATGGTTTTGGTAGGAGCATCACGCCAGAGAATTCGTTGAAGATTTTGTTGTTCGGAATTAATCAGAATTTGTCTATACATTTGTTGTATGTCAGCTATGATTCCAATTGGAAATAGACGGAAATTTAAAAGAATAGACGGGAGATCAGACTGAATGGCAGGTCCAGATAGGAGAGTGTCATTTAAGGAAATGCCATTGGCATCAGGGGCAGAACCATTAAAAACAACTCTTATCTTTTCTTTGGTGGAGGGATTCTTCCAAACGGGATGGTGATTTAAATACACTGAATCTAAAGAAGGGTCGAAATCTTTAACAGTCTCCATATGGTTTGAAGCTTCATAATCCTCCATGAATTCAAGGTATTGTTTGCGAGTGGAAGGATCTTGCTTGAGTTGATTCTCAACTGCAAATAAAGCTTTAAGAGCTTTCGGATAGGAATCACATATAGAAGGAGGAGAAGAAATGCGTGGCATTGTGACAATAAATCTGCCATCTGGGTTACGAACAGTGGTTTCTAAAAAATGTTGTTCACAAAATTCATCTTCTGATGAAAGAGAAGGAGCAGATTCAATGGACTCGATTTGCCAAAATTTTTCCAGACGCTGATGAAGATCTGCATTAGTGAAATGGCATTGAGAGGAACCTTGAACAGTTTGAAGAGGAATATAACCTGTGATAAGCCAGCCAAATTTAGTATGGTGGGCGTAGATACCAGATGAAATATTAACCCTTGACGGAAGAAGATTTTGCCAAAATGTGTTAGCGCCAAAAAGAATGTCAACGTGAGAGCTTTTATAGAATTGAGGGTCAGCCGGTTTTAGATCAGAGGGAAATTTCCATTCGTCAATGGAAAAAGAGCGACTGGGAGTAGGACTGCCAATACTCGGAATGGACAGACAGTTTAGATGAAAGTTAGTGCCATATTGGACTGAATCTTTCACCTGCAGCTTGACATAATTTAAGGAAGTAGACTTGCTGTTGTTGATACCAGATATTTCAATATTGGTGGAGAGTGGTTTGAGACCTAACCTTTCAACTAATGATGAGGTTATGAAGTCATGAGTTGCCGCATTGTCGAGCAAGGCTCGTACTAAGTGCCAATTGCCGGAAGAATCTTTAACTTGGACCTGGATCGTAGATAACAAAACTTGAGCACTACGCCATGAGGGGGTTGTTTGATTGTAGGATTGGGCAACGGTATTTACAGTAGAAACAGAAGAGCTTGGTGGAGAAGCATCACTAGTGAGGCTCAGCGCAGGTTGGGCATTAGGATTTGAAACTGTTCCAGGAATAGACCGTGGCTTTTCGAAGCGGTGCAAGGTAGAATGATGTCTTAGCTTGCAATGCATGCAAACTCCTTTTGAAGGGCAGTCCGCTAAGATATGCTTTGAAGAGAGGCAGTTGAAACAAGATTTGGTTTGCGACACAGCTTTTCTACGATCGTCAACTGAAAGGCCTTTGAAGGTATTGCAGAAATATAAAGGGTGCAAATTATTGCAAAGAATGCATGAGGTTTTATTACCTTGTATAGAGAAAACATGAGAATGTGAAGCTTTTTCCGAGAAATGCTTGATGGGTTTACTTTTGCTGACATCGGTGGAACCTTCAGCTTTATTGATTAAAGCAGAAAGAATTTGACAACGTTTCTTTATAAAAGAGATCAACACTTTAAATGTGGGTTCAGGTTTGTCCACTAAATCGGATTCCCATGCTTTACGAGTATTAAGGTCAAATTTGGAGGTAGTGAGATGTATAAGAAAAAGATCCCAATGTTCAACAGGTTGTTTAAGATGTTCTAGGGCTCTTACATGAAGTTCAACGGTGTCTCCCAGATTTCTAAGGGATGATAAATTATCAGGGCGTGAAGCGGGTAAATTAAACAAGGCGTTCATATGGCGTTGAATTCTAAGTTTGGCATTGCCATATCGCTGTTGGATGAGGTCAATAGCTACCGAGTAATTTTCGGTTGTGAGAGGTAAAGCTTCAATTAACTTTAAGGGAGGACCCTGAAGAACAGACTTTAAATAATAAAATTTTTGAATCTCAGGGAATGATCTATTATCATGTATTAGAGAAGAAAAAAGTTCAAAAAAGGAATCCCACTGTTTTTCCTCCCCTGAAAAGGTAGGAAGTTGGATTTTAGGAAGAAACGGTTTGCTAACTTCGGTGTTTTGATGGGTTGCTAATTGCTTAATTAAATCCTTAGCTTCGCCATACATATTGTAATACAGTTCTTCAACAGAACTACGATCCTGTTCTTGATCAGGTTCGATTGTTTCAATTTCGGTTTGCAACACATCATACTCTTGAAAATGTTGCTGATAAACATTAAAACGTTGAACTAGAACGTCATAATTGTGATCATCAAAAGATTTGGAACCTAAAAACTGCTGAAAACGAGTAAGTTTGTTTTTACAGGCGGTTCTTTTGGCTACAAGCTCTTTAGGAAGAGACATGGCGGAACTTTGAGTACTTTCACTCACCGATCTGCTAGACTGCCGAGCGTCTGTAGTAGTAGTAGTAGTATTGGTACTGGTAGAGGTGGTAACAAGGGACATCTCCGCTCACCCCAACACAGCTTTCATAGCGATAGCTGAAAAATACAATTAGCATTAGTGACAGAAGTGAAAAGCTGCAATAGCTTATCGAATGGCTTGGCAACCTGTTTCATACAATAAACAATTATGAAGGTTATTCAAAGGTCCCGGGTTTCGGCACCAACATGGTTAGGATCTGTCAATGCGAGACCTCCTTTTTCGGGAAGGACTAGAAGTGAAGCTTCTAGTCTAATAAGAAAATGAACTTTACTAAGTAGGAACAGATTGAACATTGATGAGTAAATAGGAATGGAAACAGTTTGCCAATAACAGTGGTATTTTATTCAAAAACCAACTTTAAAAAGATTAACAATAAATAAATATATAAACATGTAATGGAAAGGTGACCTTTGACAGGCCAACAACAAGCGAACAAGATTTCATAAGTTTGAAAAGGATTAACAATAAATATATAAATATGTAAGGGAAATGTGACCTTTGACAGGCCAACAACAAGCGAACAAGATTTCATAAGCTTGAAAAAGATTAACAATAAATATATAAATATATAAGGGAAATGTGACCTTTGACAGGCCAACAACAAGCGAACAAGATTTCATAAGTTTGAAATGCCAAGAACCCTGAGAATAAGTAACCACTTTGTGGCCAGTTAGTCTGAAGTAGAACTATGCAGGGTAAAATAGTGAGTAACTATAGTGCTCAAATGAAGGCTTAAAATTTAGCCTAGGACTGCACACAGAGAGTAGGCTAGTTTATTTACAGAAAAATCAATATTTACATGCCAGTAGGGATAGCATCCCACTAGTTGCCTGATAGTTACAAGGCGAGGTTGTTTACAATTGAAATGGGAGCATTCCCAAGAACACTTTGATAGATTAAATGAAGAACAAGCAATTCACTTCGTCAGATAGGTGAACTGGTGTTAAGCCCAATAGTTTGTACAAAAATAGAGAAAAGAATGATTTGTTTTGAAGGAAAGTTAACATGCGAAAGAGAGAGAACAGCCGTTTTCTCATAGCCTACAATTTAAAGGCATAATACATGCTTAAACCACTTAATAGAAAGAAATAAGTTGAGTTTGGCATAGTTTGACAAGTCGTTTAAGTCGGGTAACATAACCCTAAAAAGAAAGATACATTTTTAAGGTTTAGAAATTTTTGAGGTTATAATAAACACTTAGCTTGTTGGCGTTGGTGTAGAGGAATTTCCACATAATATAAATAGAGGAAGAGCGTGATGATCACTTTTTTCCGTCTTGGAAATGTTGAAGACTTCGTGCCCAGCACAAAACTGACGTAGGCCAATCATCGATGTAAACTTATATAGACTTTGTAGAACTCGGTTTTGATCACTTTTTTCCGTCTTGGAAATGTTGAAGACTTCGTGCCCAGCACAGAAGAAAATTTGTTTATCGTTTTTTGCTCACGACAAACTGACGTAGGCCAAGTATCGATGTTAACTTATATAGATTTCGTAGATTTTAGAATGCACTGCTGGTTTGACTAGAAGCATTTTGCGATGTATTAGCACACAGCGTTGAGACACATTCAAGCGTTGTGCAAACAGCGTGAAGACAGCTGACAACGAGTGACTGGCATTGTGACTTGCTGGAGACAGACGAGACAGACAGTTGATGTAGGCCAGGGCAGGCTATATACCGGAGATCACGCGGAATGCGTGACGCGGACAGGTGGCGTCGGCCAATCCGAGAGCATGGAAGATTCTCGAAAACTGCTGAGGCCAATCAGAGCAAGGGGCCAACTGAAAATGAACCTCGTGACCAACATTAGTTCCGGAAATCATTACAGTGTCATGGAACACGTGCAAGCAAGAACAGATTGAAGAAAAATGGAATGACATGACAGGTGAGAGGTTATGTTATAATAAAAATAAGTGAACTTTGTAAATTTCACTGAAAAGTGAACACCCAACAACGGTGCAAAACAACGAACAATATTTACAAAAGGCTCCGTTCTTTGAAGGAGAATAAACTAGCCATCTCCACTCTGATAACCAGTTCAACTGAAATTTCAGATTCCTTGGACCCGATAAAGGGAAATTAAAATTGCTTCCAGGTGTCCAGGCATTTTCCAACAGTTCATTTTTCAGATAATCATCAATCTAAAGAAAAAAGTAAATCACAACATTGAAATAATTAACATGTACCGACACATACGTAGGCCAAGGCCATACAAATCCCGGTATAACATAATAGGTAAAGCATCGAAATGCAAATCAGTTACAGAAATAGCGATTATCATGAATCATATTGTAAACACACCTGTTGGCCAGCATAACCTCCTAAGTCTGTTCGATGTATTTGGTCGGTAGCCGGCTTGGTAGTAGCCGATAATTCTTCAAGTTCATTTTCAATTCTTAAAGATGAACTACTTCCAATGGCAGTGTTGCATGTAACATCTACTCTTGTTATTTTAAATAATAAATCGATCCATTACGCATTACAAATAAACTCGGAAAAAAAGTGCGACTCACGATCTGGCAGTTCACAGATATGCACGTTTAAAGCAGCACGAAGCTGCGTTACGATAGTTACCAATCGCCCACATTAACAGTAAAACGACAATTTTGATATTTCGCCTAGTGTAGTTAGTTATTATTGCTTTAAGTGGAAGAACAGCGAGGTCATCTGCCCCTCTTGCTCCGTTTAACATGTAGTTTAAGGGTGTTTACCCCAGGCCATAACCAGTAGCTAGCGCCAAAGCTGGAGAAGTCTCGTTGCGAGTTGAGTGGAGGTCATTTACCACGCGAAGAACGCGTTCACATTAAAAATATATTACAACGGAGTAGCCTAAAGAAGCCTCACTGGCAGCAATTCAAAACATTTTCCAACTGATAGATGGGACAATATAAGGAGTCATGTAAACTAATGTCTCTGGAGGGGGTTTAAACCCTAAACCCCCCGTCGGTACGCCACTGGTGTCCGGTGTGGGGTTTCTTCCAGATGTACAAAACTCTGTCAGCGGGCTCATTAATTCTGAATATAAGTGGAACGCGGCTTATACACTTGCAGCAGACATGATTGTGACTTTTACATACCGGCACCTTGTGTCCTTGTTTCATCTTCTGGGCGATATCACGTATTGAAATTGGGAACCCTGGTCACTGCTGAACATCATATATGTGATAAAGTACGTGGATACGAGTTTTTATTTATTGTTCGTTTAAAAACGGCTGTCATGTTTCGACAGCTCTTGCATCTCGTTCAACTGTCAACAAGGCGCACTCTAGCGGCACACAGGCATTGTTGCCAACATGTGATATACAAAATCACTGTCGATAAAAAAAAAAACAATCGTTAGGACGCGTTATGCTGTAACCATTGTCAAAAACCATTGGATTGAAAAAAAAAAACGATGGTTAGAATGGTCAGGTGTAGGTGCGCACCTGGCCGCGTGCAGCTAGCGGGGCATGGTTGACACAAAACCATTGATCTTGGCGCGTACCGTACCTTAACCATTGTCAAATTATTGGAAAAATCATTCATTTTTAGGCTCCGTATTATTGACAAGTTTATGAATATCTAAACAGAAAAATTCTCCGCCTAGTCAATACTTAACCCGGTCAAGGAGACCAAGTTTAATGGCCGAGGGGGCCCGACGATGACCATGCGTCACCCCATAATCTGCAGGTCAAATGGCTGGGCAGCGGTCGCTTGGCAGGCCTAGGCCCTTCATGGGCTGTAGTGCCACGGGGTTTGTTTTGTTTTTAGTCAATACTTAATTTATATAATATAGTCAAATTACATATGAGGCGTATAGATGCAAACACAGACATTTCCACTTCCGGTCCAAACTGAAGTAACCACATGGACATAATCTCTCTATAGGCCAGTCAAAAGTGACAATAAATTCGCAAAACATGATGTATCTCTGATTTTTAGTATGTTGTTTGGACCCATTTGAGATATGTATACCCAAGTTTGCAACTCTCAAAAAGTTGTGGAAAATTTTTTACACACCGAAAACCGCGAAATTCTTGGACTTGTTTCAGATTCTGCTCTATATCTCCTAATCCATGCATTCTTCGTCCAAAGCTATTCTATACGTTTGTTAATGGCATAAAATGTTTGACAAATTAAGCCTAACCGAAGCTCTGTAGGTCAATTTGGTACTGAATTATGGCACTTTAAAAATAGGCCAGGTTCCAAAAATTGGAAATTTTAGATTTAGATCTTTTTTGGACCGAAACTGCGTTGAAACCATTGATCCTACGAGTAGAACGTGAAGAATATAATTTGTAGGCCATTTAATTTGCTTTATATTAATCGCAAAGCGGGGTCTGTAAGCCTCGTAGTTCTCTCCAAATCTCAAAACAACCCATATAAGGTAAAATCGCATTTTTCCAGAAATGTTCCATAACATTTCCTATCCTTTGTTTTTGTTTTGATAATGAAAAAGAAGGCATATAATGATTTAAACAAACGGCAAAATGTATTTTAATACAGTAATAATATATATATATATATATTATATATATATAATATACTAAAATAATAATAAAATAAACATAAGAAATCAAAATACAGTAACTTAATCAATGAGTCATTCAAATTAGACACATAGTCAAACTGGTCGCCTTTTTTTTTATGGCCCTGGGCCGTCACTTTCAATGCTCTCTTCAACAGGTAGGTCTTCCACTATTGGTGGCTCGTCATCTTCGTCCCCTGTACGTAGTTACTCCAGTATTGGTGGATCGTCAAGGTTGTCTTGAGGCTCGTCGTCATCGTCCTCTTCAATGATGATAAGGGCAGCGTTCTGGCACGTTTCCCCAGAGCAGGTAGCACACATCACAGATTATCTGAGCTCTGCTTTCTGGCAAGTGCAGCCACCTCTGCACCCCTTCTTGCATTTGCAAGAGAGGAGTTTTAGGAGCTCTGCGGGGGCAGGAGCTTGCCAACTGGTAATGGGGATGAGTCCAGCTGATTCAATTCCCAACCCCAGTCGGTGGCCTCTTTCTCCACCCCAAACCAATTTTGCACCTGGTGGTATGTGCGGTAGTGGTGATACGACGCAGCCTCTGTGGTTGGGGGCAAACGGGCCATATTCGCTTTGGCGTTAGCTGCTGTCTTCACAAAAGTACGGAAGCGTACATCGTTGAGGGTGTCTTTCGTTTGGTCTCCTCCATATAGGGCAACTAGGCACTTGTCACCGGCTGCTGCGAATTGTTGGTGTGTAGCACCTGTTTGGAGGAAAACTCTTGCTTGGTTCACTAGGGCTTGATTTTGTCCGAAGTGGCCCCACATTTTCATCTTCCCCTGCCAGAAGAGGGCGGAGGTGGTGTCGCACCCAGTAATGCGTGGATGAAAAGTTAAAATCCAGATGGTAGCTCCTTGTTTTTGTCATTCGAGAGCAACTTCTCTTGGGGGACTGTGATGATGGTCGATGCGTCAAACACAATTTCCGCTGATGCTGCAGAATACCGTCGTGATCGCTCTGCAAATTTGGTGCTCTTTTGGGCGCCATTCTCAGGACACCCGTCGAAGACTACACACACATTTCTTCCACAGTGGTTAAATATGTAGTTTAAGTAGCTTACTGTGATAGCCCGTACCGAATCATCCCGATGCCACACGACTTAATGGAGAAGGTATCCTCCATCGTCGACAGCAAATGTTTTTGCCTGCACACTGACGTTCCCTGTGGCTTGATCGAAGGCAGCGTAAAAAGCTTATTTTGTGCCTTCACGCATCCTTTCCTCGGAAAATAGGGCCTTTGGAAATGGAGCGAGCTCGTGAAGAGGGCCTTCAACTGTAGGTCTGACTGTTTCATGATACATATCCGCTGGAAAATGTGACTGACTCGACATCGACTCTCTTCTTGTGGATCTTGATAGAGGTGGTAGGCGTTGCCAAAGAGAAGACGTTTTCTTTCCTGGAGAAACTAACATTCCCAAACGTTTATCCAATAATTCGGTTCACCCCCTTTCAGTCCTTCTTCTCGGGCAGTGTGGCAATTTATGTGGGGGCCACCTACAGTGCCACTGCTGATGGATACGAGTTTATCTATCGATGGGAACGGTGGATGGTTATTGAACCAGGCTTTCAGTTTTTTCACGTCAGAGGTATCTCGTGCAATTTGCGTAGGTCGCATATCGACATGCTGTTCACTTGTTGTAGAGGAAATATCCCAATACCCTTCTACCGCTTCACATATAGTCAACATACAGTATAAACCATCCCGCCCGTCCAACGACAGAGCACACTTGTAGAGATACCTCTGCCATGGGTTAGGCCACCCTGGCTCTTCATTGAACGCATCAATACCTATTAGTAGTGGAGTAGTGATGGTTCTGCCCCACTTGACGTGCTGCCCAACAAACCAACATGGCCGCCGCGCGAAGTTGAATCATTTAAATAGACTATTCCCTCGAACCCATGGTCGGAGTTTCACGAATGAGGTGTCGTAGGACTTGAGGTGACGCCCCCTTTGCTATGGACCACTCGTTATATATATTTTTAATTCAATTTTTGTTTGTTTTTCAAAGTAGGCGATAGCTTGAAAACCAAACATGATAGAACGTTGTGCTATAGTTAAAACGAACGGTCTCTATGCCCTTTATGTTCTGTAGTAAAACTATTTTATTTTTTATGTTTTTCTTGACATTGTTATGTTTTTTTGAAAACACTCGAATTTTGAAATTCCTATATTTAGGAAACTAGAAATTTTACAAAAAAAGTTTATTTGACGTAAATCAATGGTCCCTACGCCCTCTACCCCCAAAATAAATTTCAAGACTCTAGGATAAAAACTTGACAGTAGTGCTAGAATGGGGAAGCTACTCCACTTAGGAAGTTGTGAGTCCCTGCGACCTTGGAATGGAAAGAGTCATGGTAGGAGGGCGTGCTTGGATTCGTATTTTTCGCCTCGTTACGCTCTTTAGGGGAATGTTGGTGTCGAAAATGTGAAATGCTGGAAACATGTTTTTTGGGGGGAAAAACCGTGATTTTAGACTTTTTGCTATATCTCGCGAACCAATTATGCCAGAGGCGTGTACGAGGGGTCCAAGGACTCGCAGTGACGTCCTCTTTGTTATGGACCACTCGTTATAATTTAAAAAAAATGGAAACTCGATTTTGGGGTAAACAAGTGTTTGTTGTGATTTTTGCTGATTTCTCACGAACCAATAAGCCTAGAGACGTGTACGAGGTGTCATTTTTTTCGTCGCGTTGCCCTCTTGCCGAGGATGTTCGTCTTGAGCAGGAATGAAAAACCATTTTGAGGTAAAACCGTGATTTTAGACTTTTTGCTCTATCTCGCAAACCAATAACGCTTGAGACGTGTACGCGGTGTCCTAGGACTCGGGCTAACGCCCCCTGTTTGAAACTATGTTTGAAATTTTGACAAACGGCCTAAAGCCATACATGTTGAAAAAACTTTTTTCTTTACCTGTTTAAAATGTTCATGAAGCGTGGTTGTTGAGAGAGACGATACTGCTGGGTGTGTGTGTTTCAACGAACCTCTCACTGACCTCAGTGGCTGTGCTCAATAGAACAAACGATATTTTGTCGGGTCGGTTTATGACAGAGCGAGGGTTCGTTTTTCTGATCTTTCCCATGGCAGATGGATGGAGGCAAATATTTGAAAATGTGTGAAGCATGCTAAGATTTTTTTACCCCCCAAGAGAGCCTTTAACATGTAAACGGTGATGAGAACTTGGTTCTATGTTGGTTGAAGCGAGTACAGAAAACAAACTTGCTGGAGAGGGGGACAGAATAGCAGGAGGTGAATGTCATTTGAGCTTATTGGAATGCGCTGATCTGACTTGACAACAGTTGCAATGGAAAATGACAAAGACCCAGAGGACGCTTGAAGGTGAAATAATCTGACAATCGTGGTGGCAGGGAAGAGCGAAATGCATGTGAACACGTGTGACATGACATGTACGCTAAACAAGTTACATCCTGTTTTGCTTCGTACGTGACAAAATGCACGTTCATTTGAAATTTGACCTGACACAGGTGTTCACCTTGGGCGTTAGCTGTCCACGTGCATGATAACAGAATGTTCAAAGCGTGGGAATCGCTGAATCAGTAAAAAGTATGATGCAACTTGTGGGAATGATGTCACAACCAATAGATATGCAAGAGCTGCGAACAGCAGTGGTGGGAGGTAAAGGGGGAGAGGGGGAAGGGTAATGTAAGAGAGAACACAGATGGAAAGAAAAGGAAATATGTGGAGGTGAGGACTGTGGTGCTATAGGTGTTGTACAACATGTGTGAATAAATAAATAAAAAAGTGCACAGGTTTACACAACATGTAATTTATTGATCCAAGAATTAAACGTAGAGTTAAATCCTAACCATTTGACATATAGTTTATTTCATTTTTGTTACAACACTTTTTCCACAAGATAATGCTTAGGAAATGCTGTTTTCTGAAATTCATGGAGATAAAATCTACATTTTATGGGTTGATGATTGAGGTCTTGGAGTAAATATGTGACTGGACTGTCCATGATGACATGACGAATTCGAAATAGTTCAGTCCCCCACTGAGGTGTGTAGCCCTTATTGAAGGCAGACTTAAATTTGCTCACACGAACAAAATCCCCAATTTTCAGTCGGTGACGTTTAGGATCGGCTGTTTTTATGGGGTTAAACAGTTTATCAAATCGCTGAATATTTTTGGTCACGAGGCGTGGCTTGGTCCCAATCGTTCTATGTTTGGTGTCATTGTAACGTGATACTAGCTCAGGTAACATGTCCAACTAGAGATACGTGCCCTGAGCGGTAAACGCTTTCCACATATGGGTTTTCAATGTTCGGTTGAACCGCTCAACCACACTGGCTTTGAGATTGCTGTACATGGTGTAATGGTGAATATCCTTAGATTTGAGAAAACTGGAGAAATCCTTGTTGAAAAATTCTTTCCCCTGGTCAGTTTGAAGTAACTGAGGTTGGCATTTAGAGAGTTGAATAATATGTTGAAAGGCCTTGGTAACTAGTGGACCAGACTTGCGACGCACAGGTTCAACAAAGGCCATTTTGGAATAGACATCAATGACGGTCAACATATAGCGTACACCGTCGTTAACGCCAGCATAGGGTATCATTTCAACCAAGTCAGCCTGCCCAAGTTCATCCACACCTCGTGAAATCACCTTGAGTCGCGGATAGTGACGCCTTGCTGGGCGAGAAAACTCGTGAGCAATACCCATTTTAATGGGTGAGGGATTAAACAATAATTTTGGCATTTCGAAGTTCTTATTCAATTTCTTGAATTTCCCAATCGTGACCGGTATGGCCGGCTTGACGTGAAGCAAGCAACAACTGTAGCCACTGGACGAGCTTATTGGGATTGTGCCAGTAGGTAACATCCACAAGGGGTTTTAATGGTTTAAATGTCACTCCCGAAGCGGATGCTTTACGACGACCACTTTGACTGGTGGGAAACATTTTTGCAATGGTGGTTTTATATTTTTGAGATATATTGGCATTCACTTGTTGAGCTGGATCATACTGTCTTGTATGGGCATGGGTGCCCAATAAAATGGATTTATATTTGCCAAGGTCCTCTGACGTATAATCATGGGAAGAGGGAGTTCGAGAGAAGAGCAGCTTTAACAGTCCTGGCGTTAATTTATAGTTGATGTTTTTAATGACAGCTTTAGTACGAGCAAATTTAATGGATGAATCGCCAAATTTAAAACTATCATCCTCATAGCGAACACCATACGTGGTATCTGTGTTTCCAATAAATAGATAGGTGAAATAGGGTTCCAATGTTGATCCATAATATTTTATTAAAATGGTTTTCAGTTGAGCTTTATGTTGAGGGGTGGCCAAGAGTTGTGAAAACGGAGACGGTCTGGAAGGGCAAGGTGTTTCGACCATGGCCAAGGATTTATTTTTTCTCAAAAACTCTGCAAGGGGTGCGGCCTTTTTTTTTGAGGCGTAAACACTTGTTCCTCGTCATCCTCAACCTCGCTAACACTAGTCAAATCTTCCTGTTCCTGTTCCTCTTCCTCTTCCTCAGGGTCCTCGTGCAGCGTCTGAGTGGCTTGTGAAACGGTGGGTAGCGTTTCAGATGGCTTGAAAGAGGGTTTCAACATGGCTTTTAGCGGAGGCGCTAATTGTTGTTGAATAAACAAAGCATGATCTGCACGCGGTCGTTTCAATTGACGAAACTTTTGGCGAATAGTATTTTTTGCTCTAATAATATGCTTTTTCAATTGACTCTCTGCTAACGCCATGGTGCCTTGACAAATGACTTGACAGGGAATGAGGCAGGGCCTTAAATAGCAATAAAATGATCAAACCCTAAGCGATACCGTCCTTGGTTGAGTTCATTTTGTTTGTCAATCACTAAACAGGCATGACGTTGAGTATTCCAGCACTTGGCACACAATTCAGTAAACATTTGAAATGTCATATCCGGATTCACATGTTCATTATAAATGTGACGACTTTTCCTCTCGTCCTGGCGAAATAAAACAATGACATTGGCATTGTCACGAATCAACTGTTTGGACATTTTAGAATACGTTTGTCCAAGATCGAAGCAATCGATATGTTTGTGTCGACCCATGCTGAAATAGCTTTGAATGATGGCTTGACGTTCAGTGGATACATCATCGAAAATCATGAGTGAATCGGGCTTTACCTCATCCGGTGAAATCACATTTTCTTGCATGGAAAATGTGAAATAACCCATATTCTCTTTTTGTAATTCAGGCATGACTTGATCCAGAAACACGTAGAGGGGTTGGTAGAGAGATTTTGCAAAAATATAAATATTTTGAAAACGCAGACCATTGGGCGCTGTGATGAGCGTTAGCAAAAAATTGGTATTTCCACAGCCGGAAGGCCCCACAATGATGCAGCGAATGGAAGATGGAAACACTGAACCATGGCGTTGTTCACGTGATGTGGGACAGAGATGGGAAACCATGTCCCCCACGGGGAATGTCTCTTGCTGCTTAATAATCATCATTTCAACTAAGGCTTGGCCAGGCTAGCAGGCTGTCTATATACAGGACACCGAGCTTTGTCATAGAAACAGTAGACTGGTACTACTGGTTGACGATGGATGTCTTTGGACGGGCGTTCATGGCCAAAGCTAGGTCTGTCCCCATACATGATCCTAAACAAGAAACAAATCCCGCTAATAAACACTACGTGGATAGGTCTGTCGTGCCACGTACAAATCAGGGAGATTATGACTTTAAGGGAAAGCGGTTAACCCATGTAAAACATCCTCAAGTGTATGTAAAACATCCTCAAGTGTCTACAGACGTTACTACAAAAAAAATGTGGATAACAAAGTGTATGAGTTTTATGATAAAGTGCCTCAGCTTACAGTGAATGGCTATAGCGCTAATCACCATGGGATTATTCACGTGGAAGACCCACAAGATGAAGACGATGTCTGTACCAAGCGTTACGTGACCTATGAAATGAAAAGGCTTTATAAATTTATCCCATCTGTATTTTTAGTGCATCTGACAAATGAAAAACCTGTGAATGAGAGAAACCATTTACCGCTAGTCCATGATCAGCACTTGACCTATGTGCTTGCTTCGGGTTTAAGCCACTATCGATTACACTGATCGAACCATTCACATCAAATATGCCATACCTGATGAGAACCATTTACAAATACAGATAAATGGTCATAGAATGTTGGTCCATAACCATGAAATAGTCAATGCAGGAGACGAATTATCCTTTCATCTCATGTTGACATGGGATGAAAAGCAAGCGGGAAAAACCATAAACGATTTCCCACTTTATGTGGAATTGGAATATACAGCCATGAAATAACAATCTGACGTTAGTTGTGACTTAAATTTTTCTTGTGAAAGGTTGTTGGTCATTATCATCATGGTGAAACAAAGGTATGTGGTGAGAAAGACTAAAAAAAGGACTTTGTCCTTGGCAAAGCCTGGGCTTAAGACATTCGTGGACAAGCCCTTGCGAAAGAAAAAAAGAAAAAATAATGTATTGACCATTAGGAAAGCTCTTCGAGCAGCACAGAGACGTGTTATTCCAAAACGTCAGCGACAGGGTTCAAACCAAGGGCGAGTGATTCCCGTCCCCAAACGAGCGGGATTTTTACCTGCTTTATTTGCCGGTTTGGCTGCTCTGGGTTCACTTTTGGGCGGTGCCAGTGCAGTGGCGAAAACCATTAAAGCCGCGCAGCAGTGCAAGCAACAACTCAAAGAAAGTCAGCGACGCAATGAAACGATGGAAGCGATTGCTATGGGGGCTAGAAATGCTAATTTAAAGCCAGCCTTTTATCAACAAGGATTTGGGATTTCACCATTTCAAAATATTAAAAAAAAAATAACCTCAGCCATAGCAAGACATGCCCTGACGCATCAACAAGTGAAAAGCTATGCTAATCAACTAAAGTTTTCTCATTTTCGAGGTGTGTTTATGCGAAACCAATTACCCCCACTACCCTGGAAACAGGAATGTGCTGTTGTCAATTTGAATGGTCACCGAGTACCAGGAACGCATTATGTAGCTTATGTCAAAGAGGGATCCATCGTATGGTACTTTGACAGTTTTGGGAATTTGCCTCCGCCCATGGAACGAGTGACCTATTTTGGAAACAGGATCAAGATATATTATAATGTGAAACGTGAGCAAACGTTTAACAGCCAGCAGTGTGGACGTTTGTGTTTAATTTTTTATATAACACACAGCATAAGCAAAAACGCCAACAGTATGTCGGCAGAAAGTAAAACGTTTACACTGCATGGACGTGAACCTGAAGTCAGCCTAG